>OY744535.1:25479008-25649008 GCA_963556195.1 Sepiola atlantica
TTCGCTTAATTCCGGAATGAATATAAATGTAGAAGTCATAGGTAGAAATAGAAATAACGTAATCTGATATTCGCGGAAAATCATCGGAGTGAACGGGAGCGGTCATTAAGTCTTTGCGTATTGCTTTATATTATGTAGTAAATTAATATCAGGCAAATAATAAATAAGAACTGGTGTTTTGTGAAAATTAAACTGTGTGTATTAGTTCTCGGTGTCGATGAGTAGAGTGACAGTACAGAATTGTTAGGGAGAAAAGTTTTTGCTACCACCTATATGGAGTTGGTGTGTCGGAGAGACGTTGATGGTGGGCCAAATGTAATATTTAGTGTTATGTAGAAAAAAATAATAACAAATTTACTAAAACACGCTCGAGTGAATAAGTGTAGTATAGTGATGAGTTTAGTAGCTTGTGATGCATGTGGTTATTTTCCTATACTCCGAGAAGGTACAGGGGAAAAAACGTCTCTACTTTATATATTAGACTAGAAGAATACTCGTCCCAGGAGGAGTAAAATTAATTCAGCGAACAGAACAGTTTTTCACCATTTTATGGCCTCTTCTTATGAAGATTAAAATCCAGATATGATACTAAACCTTATGTCTAGGATCCTTATTCTAATTTTGATCAAATTACTGATTAAATAATGATTTTTGATTGATTCTAAAATGTAAGCTTAAGAGGTCTTAAGAAGAAATTGAAATTCAAGGAATCTTGCTTTATTGGTGTTTAATCACTATGGATCAAATTCAATGCAATTCTGATATATTTGAATTTTCAAATCGGAGGTTGTGCCCCCTAAAACCATTTAAGATATTTCAAAGAAACTGAAATCTGGGGAATATGTATTAATCGATATCTAATACAAGCAATGCTCACTGCTTTTAAAACGTCACTAAAACAGCATTTGGAAGCATCCAGAAAAACACTCATAAGATCGCTATAAAGTCATAAAATCGTGTCAAAGCATACATCAAACTAAATGAAATTGATTTATCTATAAGTTTATCAATGTTATTTATATGTGTATTTTGGTTTATAACTTATCAGATGAGATTAAAAAGATGATGAATATCATAAAACCCCTTTTTATTCGATTTTGGTTGAGCACATACAGTTTAACTCGATTCTAAAGAACACATTGGTTGAAATTAGGTCAAATTTTTCTTTAAAAATCAAGAAGAGAATCACTTTTAAGGTAATATGTTCGAATTTGGTTGGTCAAATAGTTTGGCCGTAATCGGTTATCAAACTTCGACTGCTGTGGTTCAGTAAGTTTTCATTAAAAAGAAATTTGAACATTTGAATCGGTGAAACAGGTTTTTAAATTATTTTTCATGTCCAGAAAATTCTTTGGAAATCCATAACCAGGCACACCAACAACATTTTAGTGGAAAAAAATTGTTCATTCTCGGGAATTTGACTGTTTCAGCAGCAATTGTAGACAAAGACGACGATTTTTTTTTTTTTTTTTTAATTCATGAACGGATTTGAAAAATTAAAAATATGAATATCGAAAATGTTTTTAAATGTTTCGTTAGTTATTTTGTTATCAGAACATATGCTTAATATACATGTGTGTGTATATATATATATATATATATATATATATATATATATATATATATATATGATTAAATTTAAATAAACTACGTTTATGCGCTTTTATTTTGAAAGAAGAAAAAAATTTTTTTTTTTTATTATTTGTTTAACGCAGTACGCTACTGAGAATTAGGATGACCCCCAAAACTTACACCCTAAGTTGGGAGCTGTGCAGCGAGATATCTGTTTACAGTAGTTTTAAATTTCTGCATGTCGGTACAGTCAGGGAGCAGGGGGGGAGTTCCAGAGGCCAGCAGTACGCGGAAAGAATCTATTGAAGTAGAAGTCTCTCCGGCATCTAAGGACCTCCACAGTGAATGGATGGGATTTGGCTGATTGTCGGGTTGGTCTAGTGTATTTACGTCGAGGGAGGCACTAGAGCAGCAAGTTCAGCGGAGCACAGTCCATTGAAGTACTTGTAAAACAGGTACAAGGAAGCAACATTGCGGCAGTGGGATAGAGGCTGGAGCTTGGCGGATAGTGAGGGACCTATTAAGTTGGCGACTCTTTTGGACCTTGTCTAAGAAGGAGAGACTAGTGGATGATGCACCAGCCTAGATGTGGCAACAATATTCCATGCTTTGTAGAGATACAGAATAATGTTAGGTGTGAGGAGTTTACTAGCACGGTAGAGGGATCCCACCTTATTTGCAGCAGCCTTGGCACTGTTTTCAATGTATTTGTTCCAATTTATGTTATCTGTGAAGGTTAGGCCGAGGAGTTTGAAAGTTGAACTCTCAAGTAGGATGTTATTTGCCATGACAATCGATGATTGAAGAGGTTTCTTGTAGTTATTGAAGAAAAGGAGCTTTGTCTTTGCGGCATTAAAAGTTACCATCCATTTATGATCCCATTCCACTATAGCCTGGAGGTCATTTTCTAAGGATTCAGCCATTGCCTTGGATAAGTGTGTGTCTGTTTTGCGCACATGACGAACGTAGAGCATGGTGTCACCAGCATTCAATTATCCTTCCACAAATAAATGACTGAAAGTTTTGTGGTCCTTTAATAAAATAGTGGTTCTTTTTTTTGTTGTTAGGTTTAAGAGTTTAAATACTTGTTTTTCGAACTTCCATTCTAGTCAGAAATTACTTTTTAGCCACCAATTTAAAAAAAAAAAAGAAAAGATTTTGCTTTTTTCAGGTGATTACGTGTGAACACCCTAAAAAATATTTGCCGGGGGAGGGGGGATCAGTTACACATAGAAATTTAACGTAAAATGATCTCCCATTTCCGGGTCATTCTAACCTTTTAAGGCAATTGGCCAACCCAAATTCTTTTGTTATTTTTTTCATGCTGAAAAGTTATTTAAAAAATTATAATTACTTACCCTACCGCTAACCTTAAAGCTGAATGACGCCCCCAACTCCTCTAACCTTAAGTCCAAGTGGAAAGCTCCCTTCCAAAAAAAACCCCTCTTAAAACCACAAATAATTGTCTAAAAAAGTAGACCCTTCCCCCCCCCCCCCTCAAAAAAAAAAATAACGTGTGTGGATGCTAAACACTTAATTTCGGAAGATTAAGTTAGAGTGATTGCATATTAAACAAATTTAATCAGAATGTCAGTTTGTTAAAACTTATATGGAGGTGCTCAAATGCTGAGCTATCTCCTTTTTAATCGTTCTATCACATTCACCAGCAAATTTTACATGTACATATTTCATATTTCATTGCTTTATCTTGAATAATTTTCGTTTTTTTGAACAAAATTTTATCAATGAAAACACAAAAATATTTTCAGGAAAAACAGGGTTTTATTTTTCAGCTTCATTTTTCAAAAAGTTATGAATGAATTTTGATCATTTACAAACTAAGTCTTTGATCAATTTCTATTTCATAAATATCCTATTTTTTATATTTTAATTTTTTGGTGAGCGTTGCTAATTGTGTATTTACTTTTATTATTTTTGTTTTGTCAAGGTTCTGGAAACGGAGAGACGTATCTACCTGGTCACAGAATATGCAAGTGGTGGAGAAATATTTGGTAAATATAATAAGCGCTACCCGTGTCTATTATTTTTATATTTTTTTTTAATCGTAAGGGAGGCAACTCTGGGGTGTTAAGTACATGGACTGGACAGTCACTGTTTAAGCCATCTTTGAATTTCTTCATTATTCTTACTAGCAAAAATATTACCCTTCTCGTCACATATTTTTGCTAGTATATATGACGAGCAATTATATACTACCCCCTCCCCAAGGATAAAATAATCCCTGGGAGGATGGTCTCATGACAAAATACTACACTACCTCCCATTTTTTTTTCCATTTAAATTTTTATAATACCTTTACTTTTATACACATTACTATGAAGCTTAACAATATGACTCTTCTTTGATATGATGTTATTTGCACTAAAAAATAACATTGTCATCGAACAAATTGTTTCAGTTATTGTCAAAAGCCGACATTTTGAAAGAAATATTTTGAAAGAAATATTTTTTTCTAAAAATAGCACATGTGGAAAAAAAAGTAACTTTCATGAAAACGATGAGATACTGATATAAATATTAGTACCCGGATGTAAGTCTCACAAGTACTCGTAACCACCGTGGCTAATACCTGAGAGTACATTATTCAAACTCCTCAGCCTAACATTCACAGCCAACATGAATTGGAACAAATACATAGAAGGCATTGCCAAGGCTGCAAAGAAGGTAGGCTCTCTCTACCATGCTAGAAAACTTCTTACACCTGCCAGTATCCTATATCTCTACAAAGCCACCATTCAGCCATGCATGGAGCATTGTTGTCACATCTGGGTTGGTGCACCATCCACTAGTCCCTACCTCTAATATAATAGGTCCCACACCGTCTACCAAGCCGACAATCAGTAAAATTTCACTCTTCACTGTGAAGGCTTTTTCTTCTAATAGGTTCTTTTTTCAAACTGCTAGCCTTTGGAATTCCCTCCCTGCTCCTATTTCCCCGACTGTACAAACATGCAGAAATTTGAATGTAATGTGAACAAACATCTTGCTGTACAACTTCCCACTTAGGGATCGTACCTACAGAAGCATACTAATTAACGGTAGTCCCCTACGTCTCAGTTGCAATTTGCCTAGTTTGTGGTAAAAAAAAAAAAAAAGTTTTTAAGTTAAATATTTTTGAAAATCGCCACATCGTGCAATTTAAATGAAAAAATCATTTATTTTATTTTTTCTTTTATTTTTTCTTTTTTTCTTTGCAATCTTTCGTTTTAGAACAACTTTGTCAAGTGAGACTGTCTTATAGTTTGTTTTTTTCTTTTCTTCTTCATTTTGATGGTATTAACCCCGAGGGGTCGAATCACGGTAGAGGCAGAAGAGCATGTCAAGTTCTAAAAAACGTTAGGATAAGTAGACGCCAGTCGATGCTATGCGCAGATTGGCGCTTTTTGAATAAGGAAACTGACAACATCTTTGAGGCACGCATGAAAATGTACATTTTCATGCGTGCCTCAAAGGTGTTGTCAATGTCCTTATTAAAAAAAAGTAGCTTCCCTTTTTGAAAATAGATTTAAGCAAAGGGTTATCATTTCATGTGTCGTCAGACAGATTACACATAATGATGATGCTGAGTTATGTGATAATCCAAGACAAAAATCTGGCAAACTATGTTTTGTAAACCTTGTAATTTAGGTTTACTCAATAATATTTGATAAAGAAAAATGGATAAAATATCAGCAGAAACTTTTAACAAATTTATTACAACTGAACACAATATAAAATAATGAGTTAATTGCCGCTGTAACACGAGATGAAATAAGACAGTCTGATCCGTGGTCAATGTTTTCTTTTCTCTCTCGGCAAGACTCTCTCAACAAGGGCGATAACTCTTAACCTTACCGAATGATGCAAGGGAGATAAATCGTTTCGTTAGTTATCCCTAACAATGATGCTGAGTTATGTGATAATTCAAGACAAAAATCTGGCAAACTACGTTTGTGTGTTAGTATTTCGAAGACAGTCTTTTTGCGTTTCTTTTTAAATTGTTTACATTGGTTCCTGAGTTTTTTTTGGGTTTTTTTTTTTTGTTTTCTTGTTTTTTTTTTTACCTTTTTTTTTTCTTTTTCATGACATTTCCTGTGGAGAACATAAACTTAGCTGACGAATTAATTCTCCAATGATCTTTAAATAAACATCTCATTTAGATGGATTTTTCTTTCTACGACTTTTGTTAAACCATTGACATACCGATACTTATGATGATCGATGCAGACTCGTGTCCGGACATTGCTCGAAAGCTTTAGTTAGTCGAGCAATGGCAATGTCTGTGCATTAAACGTTTTTAAGTGAGAAAAGACTTTGCACACAACTAATCCCACTTTCGAAACTACTGCCACCAAAACGAATAGAAAGTCTACATCATTGGAAGCAACAGTCGCCACAGGTATTATATTAGTTTTCTCTTTTCCTACATGGCTGCCTCCTCTTAATTACCATTGCTCCCAGGTCCACCCTGACCCGGAGTGGTAGTACCTGTTAGGGTCCCAACTATGGGTTAAATAGAAACAGATATTAAAAGGGGAAAGAAACAAAAAAGAGAAGAAAACAAGACCAGATTCAGCATTAAATAACCCAAAAAGGGTTGATATGCCGTAAAACAAAACTACCAAACCAAAAACCCTGATTAAACATTTGAAGATATAAAGAACTTGAAGCATAAAAACTTTCACTATAATGACCAGATTCGGCATTAAATAACCCAAAAAGGGTTGATATGCCGTAAAACAGAACTACCAAACCAAAAACCATGATTAAACATTTGAAGATATAAAGAACTTGAAGCATAAAAACTTTCACTATAATGACCAGATTCGGCATTAAATAACCCAAAAAGGGTTGATATGCCGTAAAACAAAACTACCAAACCATACCATACCTACATGGCTGCCTTAAATGAATACTGAAGAGGACATCTCTCCTGGTAGTTTTGCTGCACCCTTAGACACCAACGGTACACACACATTGGAAGAATACCTGTCCCAGGATGGGTAAAATTAATTTCCCGCACAGAACAGTTCTGCACTACTGTTATGTCCCCTTAAAAAGATTAAAATCAAGGTATAATGATGCTAAACCTTATGTCTAGAATCCATATTCTAATTTTGATCTCGGGTTCTTCCAGATTTGGCTGTCTGAAGATACCGGCTTCCTGACTTAAAATGCATCAAACATTGATGTTATTATTTTTCTTTCCTTTCCCTTTGCGCAACTCAATCATGTTTTGCAAAGCTCAAAACAACAAAAAATTGTTTTCCTCTACAAAACAACCAAACCAAACACCATGAATAAATACTTGAACATATAAAGAACTTGAAGCACAAAACCTTTTACCAAAATTATCTGATTCGGCATTAAATAACTCAAAAAGGGTTGATGTGCCGTAAAACAAAACAACCAGTTTTGATCGAAATCCATTGCATGATTTTGATTCTAGAAAATGTCTAAAATTTAAGGCTTAAGCTTAAGGGGTCTTCAGAAGAAATTGAAATCCAGGGAATCTTGCTTAATTCGTGTCTAATTACTATGGGTCAAATTGAATGCAAATCTGAAATATTTTAAATGGAAGGTTGTGTCCATATTAGGACACTAAAAACCCATTAAAATACTCGAAAGAAACTGAAATTTTGGTACTATTTATTAATTGATGCCTGATACCTATTAAAATTTCACAAAAATCAGAGGTATCTAAATTTTTATGACGAGCTTCCATACCCTTTGCATTAAACTAAATATACCCCACATTATGACCCCCCCCCCTCAGACCTAGCAGCGTTGTTCCAAAATTCATAATGATCGGTTAATTAGTTTAGGAGTGAATCCTGTACATACAAATATATAAACATCCCAACTTTATAGAGATAGTATATAAATAGAGGTAGGAATGTAATGGGTGAAAATTTCAGATTCATGCGAGTAGTATTTTTTTGTGTTCATTTATACATAAATAACACTAAACAATCAAACATTTTGAAAATTTTGCAAAATTCAGAAGGGGTGAGACGTAATGGGTGAAAATTTCAGATTCATGCGAGTAGTATTTTTTTGTGTTCATTTATACATAAATAACACTAAACAATCAAACATTTTGAAAATTTTGCAAAATTCAGAAGTGGTGGGACGTAATGGGTGAAAATTTCAGATTCATGCGAGTAGTATTTTTTTGTGTTTATTTATACATAAATAACACTAAACAATCAAACATTTTGAAAATTTTGCAAAATTCAGAAGGGGTGGGACGTAATGGGTGAAAATTTCAGATTCATGCGAGTAGTATTTTTTTGTGTTCATTTATACATAAATAACACTAAACAATCAAACATTTTGAAAATTTTGCAAAATTCAGAAGGTGCAGGCCAAAAATAGCCGTTAGGGCTCCACGGGACTCAAAATCCATCATTTTTTGGTGAAAAAGTGGTTTCATGTGACATTGCAGGTCCTAAAACATCCTCAAAAGCTATGAATGGATATAGATGGTTAAATCTGATATAGTACTGTAATTTAGGACCATTTTCAGGCTGTGAAAGGGTTTTCATGAATGTAAAATAGCCAAAAACTATTGGCCTGCACCTTCTGAATTTTGCAAAATTTTCAAAATGTTTGATTGTTTAGTGTTATTTATGTATAAATGAAGACAAAAAAATACTACTCGCATGAATCTGAAATTTTCACCCATTACGTCCCACCCCTAATATAAAGCAAAGTTATGTGTGTGTCACCACATTTGTTAAATGGTTGATTTAAGAACCAAACTAACCGCATTCTACACACCGACAACTGCTCTTTATATAATAGATTACACAAAATACATGCTAAAATATTCCTCAGTTTTGGGATTGAGTTATGTTTACAAAAACTTCTCATTTCAATTGTTCTAATTAGCCATAATTTGCAATTAACTTAAAAGTTTCTATCACTGTCACCCTCTCTCACTATATTTTACTTAACCCTGCGCTCTCTCTTATTTTATATGGTATCTACCACCCTTACTTCTTTCTCTATCTGCGTGAACGTGGTCTGTGCGCGTTCACTGCATAGGCCATGATCATTTGCTCGTTATGCAAGTTAAAAGTCGTTGCTCGATTCAAACATCAGTCGCAGTGTCAATTGTGTGGTCTCGCAACAGAAAAATTTTCCCTCCAAATAAAATTACAACTCCAGTTTAAATCAAGTAACAAAGATTTATTGTTTTGGGGGCTACAATGATACTCGTTTTTTCTTCTACTGAACAACAGACTTGAAAATGAGAATTCTTAGCTCGACCAAATCAAAACGCAAGTCCAACCGAAGACAATTCATTAGCTAAGGACCCCTGTGCCTATCTGTCTGTGACAGGCACACTAACCCCCAACTGATTAGGAGACGTCTAGAAAACTAACTACCCTCTCCTGGAATATATATATATATATATATATATATATATATATATAAGGTTCATATTATATTCCAATAACCATGTTTTTATTTTATTATTTTTATTTTTATTTGTTCACATTTCCAAAAAACATAACATTTCTGTGAGATATATTTTTTACGGTCCGTTTCATTTGTCTTGAGCCAAACAACATTTTTATGTCAATATCGTCTCTGCAACATTACAAAAACCATCAGAAAAAAAATCACAAAAAGTAAAAAGTTCTTGGATTAAAGTGTCTTGAAAAAAACCTACGCTATACAGTGGTTCATTTTTGGGTGAAACCAAATAAAAAAACAAAGAAAAGAGCAAACTCACATGTGGGGGAACCCACTAGCACGCCATTACATATATATATATATATATATATATAAAGAGAGAGAGAGAGAGAATTATGGTCCTTTGTGGTAAACCATCCAGTTACCCACTTGAAAAGCCTACCAATCTATAGACATAAAACCTACTGCCTAGGGAGCCATGTATCTAGACGACCATTAATTTTGGAAACCCCCGAATGTGTCATAACCACAGGAGGGAATCTCGTATCTGTAGAACCATTATTTTCCAAGTGGACAAAGCAAATTCTGGGTGGTCGAAACCCCAAACCAGACATATTTCCAATTTCTTGTCTGCTTTCTTCTCTTCCCCTGGTTAAATATCTCTCCCACAGCAAGCCTGTTATTCGCATGCACCGTAAAACATGTAACCCACTGAACATGTTGCCTAGTGGACGTTTTTATTTGATTATTCAGTCAAAAGGTGATAAGGAAAGAAAAGAATAAAGATTGGAATAGTTCATTTACATAAACAAAAGCTAATATCACCAGAGGTAGTAATATTATTTAACCCATAGCTACAAAGGAGACGGATACAGTGAGCAGAAAGAGGCTAATTTTAGATTTTGTCTTTTTACTTTTTTATATTTAACTGGCTTTGAAAAATTACTTTTTCCTCATTCAAACAATCTAACGCAAGCTCAATGGTTGACACAACGGGTCACTTTTTTTTCTTTTTTTTTTTTGGTCCCCCGATTTATAAAATCGGGAGACCTATGTTTTGGGGCATTTTAGTCTGTCCATCCGTGTGTCCATCCGTCCGTCCATCCGGATTTTTCTCCGCAGCCATCCATTGAATTTCTCTGAAATTTTGCATGAAGTTGTAACTTTGGTCAGGTTAGAAAGTGACATTCTCCGATTTTTGAAAAAAAATCTAGTTAGCCCCCCAGGGAGTCAAAAGGCCCCGAAATGGCAAAAAATGACATTTTTTGCCACATAACTTTTCATCCATCCATTCAATTTCTCTGAAACTTTACCAAAATGTGGAGGCAATTGTTCCTAATAGAAAATAAGTATCGCTGACCTTGGAAAAAATCTGGTTCGCGCCCCCAGGGTGTCAAAAGCCCCCTAAAATGGCAAAAAATGACCCTTTCCTCCCATAACGTTTGATCCATCCATTCAATTTTTCTGAAACTTGGCCAAAATGTAGAGGCAATTATTCTGGATATAAAATGAGCATCCTTGACCTCAGAAAAATTCTGGTTCTCGCCCCCAGGGGGTCAAAGGGGGGTAAAAAATGCCCCAAATTGCCCAAATTTATTGCATTTTACACTCGCCACATCGAGTCACATACAGAGGGGGACCACGCATGCGCGGCTTGTTTTTTCTAGTATTTCATAAATTCGTATTTCCCCTTTCAAAATTTAAAAGAAGAAAGAAAAAAAAAGGTTGTTTTACCATAGCATCAATTAATCAGTGATTGCTACAGACGATTCCAGGAATCCAGATGAGGGCTTCATCCCCCAAAAAAGATGCTGCTGTGCACATCGTTAGATATTCTAACAATCCTCCATTTTGGAACTGTTTGAAAAATGTTTATTGCCAGCAACTTTGCCATTTGAAAATTGTCCTGGAGAGAAGGCGGCCATCTTTCGTGCGCAGGAAAGGAATTATCTTCCACAACAATAATGTCCATCCTCAACGCTGCAAAGGTCAGCCAAGGATGTTGCTCTTTCGGATTATCATCTGTTAAGGAGTTTACAAGAACGACATTATCTTGGATGGACGAAGGTTGACATCGGTAGAGGAGGTTAGAAAAAAAAAAAAAAAACTGATTTTCTTGCTCCTCAAAACCTCAGAAATTTACAAACAAGTCATCGCAAAATTCATTAAAAAATGAAATATTATAGACAACGATGCAATATATATCTATATTAATACTAAAATTATGATAAGCTAGCTTTGATTGTTTGTTTGCACATTGAGTGTTTCAGGTTGTCATAAGAAGAGCATTAGTTCAAAGCGAATTATTTTTGCTTAAAAACAATTTCTAATGTTTTTTACCAATAAAAACGATACATGAATACATTCATCGTAGTTACTCATCCGATGGATACTGCACACCATAGACTGGTATTGTCTTGGCCTTCGGAGCTTGATTTACTCCAGTCTGTGGGTTTGTCCTGTGCTGTTCTAGGAGGTCCACCCTCCCAGGCTTTGCCTCCTCTCTTTGGGGAGGAGTAAGTTTATTGCTTACTGCCGACGGGGCTGCCCAGACAATTTTTAATGGTCAGAGTGCTCACCTTCTCGTGCGCTGGCTTTCCAAGTCCCACTTTCCCGACCCAACCTTGAGTCACATCTTACCTTGTGGGAGTAAGATAAAACTGACCTTGTGCCTAACTTTCTGGAGAGGAGGTAAATAAATACTTATGCAAATACTAAACAGAATATTTTGTTGCACAAAATTTCACATATTTTTCTTCATACTAGCTATCTGTTAGGTCAACCTAACAAATCAAAATCGAGTTATTTCCCTTGAAGCAAAATCAGTTATCGCCCCTGGCATTTTGAAGAAGTCGTCTGCAGACAGTGAAATGTAAACAGATCGGTCTCACAAGCAAACAAGCATCTATCAAGCAGTAGAAGCTAGGTAAAGATGGAAATTGATATACCCAGATACTGTAGCCACACGGTTCAAGGAACGGGTATAAACTAGTTAATAATAAATTTATCAGAGAGATCCAAGAATTATCCATCATTCAGCTCCCAGTTGCCATCAACTTTAGATAAAATGCACTTGTATCACTGGCTAAATCTACAGGCATCTTATGATAACAATTTTATACTAAAACTAGCAGACCCGATTCCCGGCGTTACTTGGGAAAGTAGAATAACCCAAGAAACTCCTGACCTCAACCTTGAACTATTGAATTATCTGCTGTTTATGGTTGTCCAGTGCAAACACCCCCCCCCACAATATTAATGTAAAACAGAAACCAGAAAAGTAAAAAAAAAATTTAAAAAAAAAAAAAAAAAATTTTTTTGATCTGAAATTTGAAAATCGCATAACTTTTCTGTGTAATCAGCTAAAAGAACTAATTTCTATTTATGCATCGAACAACTAAATAATTTTTTTTTTTTGGGAGGGGGGGTACTCACTGACTTTTTTGGCTCAGCTGCAGTGTGTTTCGGATGGAGGCTTTGTTTGTAATATACTATTTAACAAAAAAATAAAATGGCCGATTTTTTTGTAAGATTGAAAGGCATTATGGTGGAATTTCATTTTGTAATAAAATTAATGTGGAGAGAGAGGGGCAAGGAATACACACGGACTTGTGTGTTTTGTTTTTAGGGGGAGGGGGGGGGGCTTTAATTACCTAGATCACAACACCCAGAAATAAGCTGACCTCAAAAAAAGCTTCTCGCCCAAAATGCATTAATAGAACTCTGTAAATAATAAAACGAAAAGTTATTGAATTAGAAAATGCCAATAACGAACAGTGAATTAATGAGATGTAATTTTGTAAATCAATATGCAAATTAGTTTTGCCGAGTACGTATATCGTGTGTAAATGCTCAAATGAAATTAGTCTATTAGAAATGTGAAGTTCTTGTATTTTGTATATGAAAACAAGGGGGTTAATGTCACTGCGATGAACAGTCCAATTTAAAAGAGGTTTTGCTTTTTACAACTCTTATTCTTTGAATAGGGATCATGAAATAAATTTTGAATGCTGTTGTTGTTGTTTAATGCCGATTTTTTTTTTTTGTATTGCGTAAAATAATTCGTCTGTTTTAGTTTCTATTATTCAAATCAGGGGTTTTCAAACTTTTTGACTTGCGGACCCCTTTATCTTTCAGGTTTTACCCTAGGGACTCCCTTATGAAATTTATGCATACATTTTTGATAAAAATAACAATTTTGCATTAACACAAAAAACTGGTTTTAAGCTTACTTTAGACGTAAGTGTTCAAATTAATAAAATGAATTAATAAAATAAATTAATAAAAAATAAAATAAATTTATGAATTAATAAATTTATGAATTAATAAATTTATGAATTAATAAATTTATGAATTAATAAAATAAATTTATGAATTAATAAAATAAATTTATGAATTAATAAAATAAATTAATAAAATAAATTTATGAATTAATAAAATAAATTAATAAAATAAATTTATGAATTAATAAAATGAATTAATAAAATAAGTTAATGTAATAAATTAAGAAAATAAATTAATACTGCATGTTGATGCAAAATGTAACAAAATTATTTTTTTTTATTAAAAAATAAATTTTTCGTATAAATGAAAACAGTAATAGAAATTTACAAATAGTTTTATTGTCAATTACACACGCAGGATTTTTTAAATACACACGTTCACATGTAATGGGCGATAATGCAAGCCTTTGTCATTTAGGAACATTAATAAGAAAAAATAAATATCCAGACATTAAAAATGTATACTTTGAATTCCACGTGATGAGTTAATCCACAGACCCCCTATATTGTCCTTGCGAACTCCCTGTGGTCCACGGAAGACAGTTTGAAAACCCCTGATTTAGATATATTTCAAATAAATGTTAATGAGTTAAATGGGAGTAAATCATTTGAAAAATTGTTCTCATAGCAAGTTAGTTATCTGTCGGGGTCAGGTTTGACAACTGAACAGAGAAAGCGGAAGTAGGGATCACGAGAGAAGTGATATCATCAACAAAGTCAGCAAAGATTTTTGTACCGAGAAATCGACTTCCCATAAAATTTGATGACTTATGAGGATGGTTTATGACAACTGTTTATTCACATTGGATTCGAAGAGAACCGTATTGTAGCTCTCTAGGAAGCAATCTAGTGATAACGTGTTCCACAGATGGAAGGGGATCAGGTTTAACAGGTGATGTTATGTCATCAACAAAGTCAGAGAAGATTTCCGTAAGGAGTAATTGACTGTGAGTGGACCGAGAGGATGTATAAAAATGTGGTCTTAAAATGAATCGTTAAAACAAAGTGGGTTTGTTTCTTGCTATTCTTTCCATTGCCATGAAAATGACGAAGATCAAATCAATGAAGATACAAGTTGTTGTAAACATTTGTCAGTGTTAATCAAAATTAAAAACAATTGGAGGAATTTTCTTTTAATTGCCAACAAGTTTCAGGTGAGATAGACTTTGTCACAATCGTACAAAGAGCAACATGTCCGAAGAATTAAAATCCCAAAGCAGAGCAACTAGATGATCACAATGATAGCACAAGATGTTTTTTTGCTCACTTTTTTTGTTATTTTTTTATTTTTTTTTTTACTTTTTTATTTTTGCTGACTTAAATTTTTAATTCTTTTTATTTGCTTACTTTATTTTTTATATTTTTTGGTGACTTTTTTATTTCGTTTTTTTTTTTTTTGCTGACTTTTTCATTTTGTATTTTTTTTTTTTGCTGACTTTTTCATTTCATATTTTTTTTTTTGCTGACTTTTTCATTTCGTATTTTTTTTTTTTGCTGACTTTTTCATTTCGTTTTTTTTTTTTTGCTGACTTTTTCATTTCGTATTTTTTTTTTTTTTTGCTAACTTTTTCATTTTGTATTTTTTTTTTTGCTGACTTTTTCATTTCGTATTTTTTTGCTGACTTTTTCATTTAGTTTTTCTTTACTAAAGTGTTGAACATCGTTGTAACTAAAATGACTAATAACGGATTCATTCATTTTTTTTTTTAGTAAATCGTCTTCCGTTTTTAAATGTTTTTTAACATTAGTAGTCTTTATTGCTTATGAAGTTCAATTTGTCGTCATTTTTATATTTGTACAGATCATTTAGTGGCGCACGGTCGAATGAACGAGAAAGAAGCCCGAAAAAAATTCAAACAAATCGTTGCTGCTGTTTCTTATTGCCACAAACATCATGTGGTCCACCGAGATTTAAAGGCTGAAAACCTGCTTCTCGACGCTAATCTGAACATTAAAATTGCTGGTCAGTGACTTTTCTTTTTTTCTTTTTTTTTTTTTAATTTTATTTGATTGTTTCATTATGCACACATTAATACCCTTGAGAAAGGTACAACTAGCTTCCCCTCTCCAGCTATGGGTTAATTCATATAGACTAAATTCTCAAGCCTTTATTTCCTCATTTAGCAGCCAAAATTGCAATTTTTATAATTTAAACTGAATAAACATGCGACGTTGACTGAAAAGCAGTCTTTTTTTATTGAGAACGTTTCTTTACACTTAAACAAATTTATTTGTTGCCATTGTATACAAATCTTTGCCGTTTAAAATTTCGTTATTATTTTTTTTTTCGATTGTTAAACTAATTCACGACTTTGCATTCGTGAATGTAACTAAATAATTCATGTATGTTTCTAAGTTTAAGTAACAAATATATTCTGCATTCGTTTTTATTCAACGACTTCAATTAGTTGCATACGGCCCACATAGCAACACAAATGGATCTACATGGCCCTCGACGGATCCCGAGTTTGATATGCTTGTCATAGAGCAACTATTTATTTACCTCCCCAGGAGGTTAGGCACAAGGCCAGTTTTATCTTACTTCCACAAGGTAAAATGTGACCCAAGGTCGGGTCGGAAAGTGGGACTTGAAAAGCCAGCGCCCAAGAAGGTGAGCACTCTGGCCATTAAAAATTGCCTGAGCAGCCCCGTCGGCATTCCCCGGTAGGGGCGCCTCAGACAGTAAGCAATAAACTTACTCCTCCCCAAAGAGGGGAGGCAAAGCCTGGGAGGGTGGACCTCCTAGAACTGCACAGGACAAACCCATAGACCGGCAGAATCAAGCCCCGAAGGCCAAGACGATACCAGTCTATGGGGTGCAGTATCCATCGGAACAGATACTACACTTTGAAAAATTTATTTGCAGAAAATATAAAAGATTTACATTCAAAACAAATTAGGCACAAGGCCATCAAAAGTGTGGGGTAGCGTGTCGTTGGTCATCCTTTGTCTAAGGTTATAAAATTGTCTATCCTACTCTTAACTAGAATCATCTCAGTCACCACAATATCACATTTGCTCTAGGGGCCGTCCTACTTAGGCTATTATAAAATAAGTTGGCAATCTTAAAATTTTCCTATTAAATAAATAAATATGGTAATATTTACAGAAATTCATTGGAGTATAATGGGGTAGGGAAGAAAAGCAAAACCCAGTTAGTAAGACCCTCTTAACCCTTTCTAAATATTAGATTGCCCACTGTTTTCCGGTTTGTTTCGCACCAAAAACAAGCAGGTTCTTGGCCAAAAGGCCAACTTTTGATAATAACTTTGGTTCTGTTTATTGTAGAGACTCACTACCAGTCTCATATTATAGCCAATGATGCCCACATCTTATATGACCTTGACAAGTTTGGTCAAGTTTAACATTTGGCCGGAATTTCAATTTACGTTCTCAGACAGAGGGGTATGCAATCACACAACTGACTTATGTTCTTGTTTCAAATATTTAATAGATGCTATTTTCTATATGAATGGTTTGTAGATGTACATTTTTTTTAAATAAATAATTTTGTCAAATTCCAGTTGAGTCATGATCAAACTGTTTATCAATAGTTTATCCTTTTGATTGATTCATCTGTGGTAGATTTTTAAATCATTAAACCTTCTGAAAAGAATTTATTCTGCTAATCAAAAAAAAAAAATGGCGCCAGATTGCAGTTTTAACCAACTTTGAAAAATGTACTTTTATAACTTTACTAGAAGAATACCCGTCCCAGGACAGGTAAAATGAATTCCCCGAACAGAACAGTTTTGAACCACTTTTATGTCCCCTTACAAAGGTTAAAATCAAAATATAATGATACTAAACCTTATGTCTAGAATCCTTATTCCAATTTTGATCAAAGTTTAATTAGATGATTTTGATTCTAGAAAATGTCTAAAATTTAAGGCTTAAGCTTAAGGGGTCTTAAAAAGAAACTGAAATTCAGCATACTTTAAGAAAGATTTTCATAATTTATCCATTTTTTTTTATTAAATTACTTTAATCAATTACCATTAATATCGGCAAGACTATTGCATATATATAGAAAAAATAGGACAATAAAGTTACAAGTGAATAGCACCAAAGATTAATATATTATAAACTGTTTCAAAAATAGTTATGCGAATTAGTTATACAAAGGGTTATGTTTGGATCTTTCAGTTTTCATGCTGATATAAGTGTGGTAAATGAAAAAAAACATTCACATTTATTTATTTAAAAGAAAAAAAGATAACACAGTGATAGAATTGATTTTTTTTTTTTCATTGACAGCCAAATTAAACAAAATTTACAAAGAAATTTTTTAAAATCTAAATTTATAAAATAATTATTTTTTATTTTGAATAAAAATATATTTCATTTTATTAACTACCGAACAATATCAAAAAAGTCAGGGTAAAACTCAGATTTTGTATTATTCATTCATTTTATTTTATTTATTTATTTATTTAGATTTTGGATTCAGTAATTATTTTAAACCTGGGGCTTGTCTGAAGACTTGGTGTGGTAGCCCTCCATATGCTGCTCCAGAATTATTTGAAGGCCGAGAATATGATGCACCCAAGGTCGATGTTTGGGTAAGCTGCAGTTATAAACACTTATCTTTATTTACATACATAATATATACTTTGTGGTTTTATATTTTTTATGTTTCAGAAGTTTTTTTTAGATAAGGGTGGATTAATTGTATTATTCGGACTACTGTTCTCATCTTGGATGTCATTATCACAACGTTTCGGCCGATGTAATCTCCGATATTCTTCAGGTGCATCTTGTCGAACTGAAGAATCTGCACAGAATTTCGAACGGAACCCTTTATTTAATTGGCTCTCGTTCTGTTAGGTATGACCGAGTACAAGTCTTAAGTAATTCATAATTGCATTCTTAGTATCACTCGTACTGAGGATTGAACCTTCAACCTCTAGGAGACTATCACTTAAGAATTTTTTTTTTTTTTTTTAAACATAGTTCACCCCAAACAAGGCAGGCCGCCACTGTAGACGTAAGGGGCTACTGAGAATTAGGATGACCCCCAAAACTTACACCCTAGGTTGGGAGCTGTGCAGCGAGATGTCTGTTTACATTAGTTTTAAATTTCTGCATGACGGTACAGTCGGGGGGAAACAGGGAGCAGGAAGGGAGTTCCAGAGGCCGGCAGCACGAGGAAAGAAGCTATTGGAGTAGAAGGCTCTCTGGCATCTGAGGATCTCCAGAGTGAATGGATGGGACTTAGCTGATTGTCGGGTTCGTATCGTGTATTTATGTTGAGGGGACACCTCTCTCTCTCTCTCGTACAAAAGTAACCTGCCTCTCTGATGTTTTTCAGTGACCGTTCTTCTCTTTGTAATGAACCTCTATTAAAAATCGGCGTCCGAGTGATTGTATCCACAGACAAACAAGAACCTGGGTTTCCGACGACGACACCGGTGTGTATAATGGTGTGTATAATGGTTTATACACACACCAGTAAGTGAAATCATAACACACTGAGCAACAACTTACATATCAATAAGAGAAACGAACAGCTGTTTCTGTCCACAACACAATGCCAAGTAGTTGTCTGCAATGTTACAAGTTACTTATTACCACGAGTAATGTTATACTCTTTCGAACATCTCATTCTATGTTTTACTCCCCCCCCCTACACACGGCAATCACTTATATCCATTACACCACAGGTCCTTGCGACATAAGATTCTTGAGTTCGACAAGATGCACCTAAAGTAGGTCAGAGGTTACATCGGCCGAAACATTATGAGAATAACATCAACAGTCGTCCTAATAATCAAATTAATACAAAGTAACAGCCTTGAGATCAATTTAATTTTACTCCGTTCGAAATGTGACTATTGTTTACCCCGGGAGCTGGTAGTGCGGTGCCAGGACGATAAGTCCCCTTCTAGAGACATGCTCACGGTGCATACACACCAAGATACACTCCTCATGGAACGATAGTACCACACGGGTAAGCATCTTTATTCTCTCCTATGCGAATGATAGGATAAAATGAAACAGCCTCTACAGAGATGACGGCTTTATACTAATACGATCATCCAACAAATCCCAAATAGATAAGTACAGGGAATTAATCAGTGCATTCAAGAATACAGAATTCGAACGGAAATAAAAGCTGACTTAAAAAGTAGACTTTTTAGATGTAACACTTAACCGGAACAATGGTACATTTGAATAGCACCGAGAAGCCGTCCATGAGGACCCCTGATAATCACTCAAAAAATCGAAAATTTAACAAAATACTATTAAAACATTTCATTTTCACACGATTGGTGACGTTTATTAGATGTGTTTCTACAAGTATTTTGTTTAATTTTCGATTTTTGAGCGATTATCAGGGGTCCTTGTCTAGGGCTTACCGGTGCCATCTTGGTTATTATTGCCTGTAGTAAGGATTGAACCTGCAACCTCCAGAAGATTGTCACTTAGAACTGATTATTAATTAATGCCCTTATCCGTTGCGCCACAGGTCCATAACATAATAATTAAAACTGCTACCATGGTGTGGCTGATGGAACGAGAACAATCCAACTCTGGGGATTAAATAAAGTGTTCAGTTTAAAATTCTGTATAGGTTCCCGGGTTCAATATAAAGATTCCCAAATTCGTCAAGATGCACCTGAAGAAAGTCAGATGTTCAATTGGCCAAAATGTTGAGAAAATAACATCCGAGATGAGAACGATAGACCAAATAATACAAATTATCAACCGTAATCTCAAAAATTCCCTCAAAAATATATAATTTTGTGCGACAATTTGGAATTGACGTGTTTTTTTATAAATCAGTTGTAATTTTCTTTGCGCTGTAAGACTTTGGAACTCTCTTGCATCTCATTGTTTTCCGCCTCCTTCTGACCTGAACTCTTTTGAAAGTAAATTAATTCCTTCACCCGTAATTTCTCCTTCTCTTTCTACATAGTTTCTTTAGAATCAAAATGACATTTACCGGCCTTCAACTGGCATCCAGTTGACACATTTTTGCTTGAATGAAGCAATATTTATACACTAGCATGTTCGTTCATGTACTAAAAACCAATCAGAACCCAGAAAATGGACTTTCCCATCTCAGCCCAATAGAACATCCCAGCCTGCTTATATACTAACTCTCCGGCTTCTGATTTCTATCTATTTAGTTCTATCTCAACTGGTCAGTCAGCTGAGCACTAGCTACTAAATTCAATAGTCTCTTACACTAGGGGTGGGACGTAATGGGTGAAAATTTCAGATTCATGCGAGTAGTATTTTTTTGTGTTCATTTATACATAAATAACACTAGACAATCAAACATTTTGAAAATTTTGCAAAATTCAGAAGGTGCAGGCCAAAAATAGCCGTTAGGGCTCCACGGGACTCAAAATCCATCATTTTTCGGTGAAAAAGTGGTTTCATGCGACATTGCCGGTCCTAAAACATCCTCAAAAGCTATGAATGGATATAGATGGTTAAATCTGATATAGTACTTTAATTTAGGACCATTTTCAGGCTTTGAAAGGGTTTTCATGAATGTAAAATAGCCCAAAACTAGTGGCCTGCACCATCTGAATTTTGCAAAATGTTCAAAATGTTTGATTGTTTAGTGTTATTTATGAACACAAAAAAATACTACTCGCATGAATCTGAAATTTTCACCCATTACGTCCCACCCCTACTTACACTAAGTCGTTCCATACCTTCTAAGGGTCATTCCCCAAAAAATGTTTAAATAAACCTATAGATCGTAAGAAGTTTTTCAGTCTCTTAAACATCAGACACCTTCCTCCAGGGGGACCCAATTAAGGTAAGTAAATGTTGTTGAAATTGTTTCAGTCAAACTTTTTAGTCTATAATTTATCTTTTCATCCGATATTTTATTTTTTCCAGAGTCTGGGTGTAGTTTTATATGTGCTGGTTTGTGGAGCCCTCCCTTTTGATGGCAGCACATTACAGAGCCTCAGAGCCAGGGTGCTCCTTGGCAAATTTAACATTCCATTTTTTATGTCGACTGGTAAGACTTTATTTTTCTAAACTCAAACTTTTAACCAAACACTTCTAGATTCATCTATAATCCTTATATATAAAAAAAATGTGTTTCAATATCACCATATACACTGTAACAGCAAGCAAACTGGAGCAAAAATCTCGAACAGGAATTATACTGATGAATATCTATTTATTTGTGCGCACGTGGCCAACGCTGAACTATAACATCTTTTCACTGTAAAACTGGAAATACATGAAAATAAACAAGTCTTACAAACATGTTCTAAGACAAAACAAAACAAATTATAAAAGAGTAAAAATTCAAATAGGTTTAGAGAACTATGCATTGCTTACCTCTATTTTTGCCAACCTACTTGCCCCGGAGCCAACGTCCATCACAAGCGGAACAAACGTCCGACTCCCATGTTGACTGATTCGAAAAGACCGCCTCTGGGCAAGCTGGCGGTGTAGAGGCACGACAGTTACCCTGTGCGCATGTCTTCCGGAAGAGGACGGTGCTGAATACAAAATGTCCCCTTCCTGAATTATGACCGGCTAACATGTGAAACTCCTACGTTTACATACACGTTACAAACGATATTTGTGTGCAATTTTCAACTACTAAGTTTATACAAACTTTTTTTTTTTTTTTAACTTTCATTGTCAGTTTTGTCTTCATGGAAACTGAGTATACTTCCATTCTTTTTTGCAGAATAATAATTATGGTCAATTTTGAAATATGGAAGAGACACAGTGTTCTCTTTGGAATCTGTTCTGGGAGGACAAATAAGTATATTTCAGACTTCTTCTGTGCCAGCAGGGGGATGGTAGAAAAGTTCAGAAAGGAATTGAAAATTTCAGGATTATACTCAGAGGCGACATCAAAGAAAAATGAATCATCGATGATTTGATGCCGTCAAAATGCCAAAGTTTGTCTCTGAAATTCAGTGGAGGTTACTTCATGCCACCATACTTCATTCATGAAAGCCCAATGGCTATATCTGCATTCTGAGAAGAATAGTAAATGCTTGGATTGACCAGGTAGCTGCAAGTTAGGAAGGCCATAGTGGCTAAGTGGTTCACAAAACCAACACCTGACCTTGTTTCTAACCTCCTGTAAATAAAATACCAGTCAGCCACACCTAGCTTCCCCCAACATATGACCTCCAGCTGACCTGACTACAAATCCCTCAACTTTTTTGCTTAGAGTGCAGTGGAACACGACACTAACACAAAGAATAAGCTAACGGTCAGGATGACCAAAGCCTTTGGGGGCCTAACCGGGAGACAGTGACCTGTGGGCGTCATAAAAAGTTATGAGGACAAACTGATCCAAGTTTGATGTATAAATATTTTTTTTTTAAATGAAACTACTTTATTTTGGTGCTTCTACAGAATTTGAACCAAACAAAACCAACTTTTGCTGAGTTAAATTTATGTAAACAGCCGAAAAAAGCCAAGTCAAAATTAAAAAAAAAAATTTAAAAATCCACTCCCCTGAATGTATTTTTCTTTCTGAAGGAAGATTTCGATGAAACAAGTTTTCTAATTTTTTTTTCCAGAAATACAAACAAAAAAAAACACTTGTCCTTTTTTTTTTTGTTGTTTCTTTTTTAAAGTGACTTGGTCATCAACAAACAGTCAATTAGTTCATAGTTTACGGTTTGGTTAAGGTTACAATTAGTTAGGGTTAGGTTAGCATTAAAAATAACTGTTTACGGTTTGGTTAAGGTTACAATTAGTTAGGGTTAGCTTAGCATTAAAAATAACTGTTTACGGTTTGGTTAAGGTTACAATTAGTTAGGGTTAGCTTAGCATTAAAAATAACTGTTTACGGTTTGGTTAAGGTTACAATTAGTTAGGGTTAGGTTAGCATTAAAAATAACTGTTTACGGTTTGGTTAAGGTTACAATTAGTTAGGGTTAGGTTAGCATTAAAAATAACTGTTTACGGTTTGGTTAAGGTTACAATTAGTTAGGGTTAGGTTAGCATTAAAAATAACTGTTTACGGTTTGGTTAAGGTTACAATTAGTTAGGGTTAGGGTAGCATTAAAAATAACTGTTTACGGTTTGGTTAAGGTTACAATTAGTTAGGGTTAGGTTAGCATTAAAAATAACTGTTTACGGTTTGGTTAAGGTTACAATTAGTTAGGGTTAGGTTAGCATTAAAAATAACTGTTTACGGTTTGGTTAAGGTTACAATTAGTTAGGGCTAGGTTAGCATTAAAAATAACTGTTTACGGTTTGGTTATGGTTACAATTAGTTAGGGTTAGGTTAGCATTAAAAATAACTGTTTACGGTTTGGTTAAGGTTACAATTAGTTAGGGTTAGGTTAGCATTAAAAATAACTGTTTACGGTTTGGTTAAGGTTACAATTAGTTAGGGTTAGGTTAGCATTAAAAATAACTGTTTACGGTTTGGTTAAGGTTACAATTAGTTAGGGTAGGTTAGCATTAAAAATAACTGTTTACGGTTTGGTTAAGGTTACAATTAATTAGGGTTAGGTTAGCATTAAAAATAAGTCAACCATTTTCGGTTTGATCATTTTACATTGTCTTTATTTGTCGTCTGGCAGGAATTTATTTTGTGGCTTCCGATTCGATAAAACAGTTTGTTGGTTTCCAGCTAGTTCTGTAAATCTTCTTCGGCAAAAGTTTGTTTCGTGTGGTTCAAATTCTGTAGAAGTACAGTTATTTTTTTTCCTAGACAGTAATCGTGCGAACAAATATCGTCCGCAACTTTTATGTAATTATCGTACATCATTTTATTAAATGCTTTATAATAAACATCATTATATATATAATATATATATATATATATATATATATGAATCTTTTTATTATTCCTGCGAGACACATGTGATTGACAACGGAGAACACATGACACAACTTTGCAACGATGAATCATTTGCAGATGTCACCACAATAAAACAAAACAAAAAAAGTCGAGTATTTATTGACCGACCTCCACATGGAAAATTGTCACGGTTGACTTGTTTATGTGTCAGTCTACACTTATAGTTATTGTTTCAAATTTAATCTCAAAGTGGATTGCTGTACGCTTTTCATTTGTTTTTAAAAATTTTAATTAATTGTTCTTTGTGTAATCTGTTATTCGGCAATTTTTTTTTTCACTCGATGAACTCTCGTTTGTTTTCGATGACAGCATCGAGTCAACCTCATAACCAGCCACAGGTCTTTGTCTCCCGAGTTAGGCCCCCAAAGCCTTTGGTGATCCTGGCTTTAAGCTTGTCATTCGCGTTGGCAGTGAGAAATGATAAGAGAATGATACGATGGATGTGTAATGTGAGTCTTAAACACAGGCTTAGTTCTGATGACCTCAAAGGAAGATTAAATCTGGACAGTATAGGGAGATGTGTGCAGAACAGGAGACTTCGTTGGTATGGTCACGTTGAAAGAATGGATGAGAGTTTTGGGGTTAGTTCATCCCCTTGATTGAGGTTAGTACTCCCATAGTGTTCCTCAAAAAGACGATTTTATTTTGACTTTTTTGCAACGACTCGCCAGCTATTCTGTATGCGTGCTTACTACTGTTCATTGTGATTGCAAGAATAATGAGTGCATGGAGTAAGTTCAAGGAACTGCTGTCATTACTAACCAGCAGAGCGTTGTAAATGTCGACCAAAGGAAGAGTCTATCAGGCATTGTATGCACTGTGTGGATGTATGGACATGAAACCTGGCCAGTGAGGGTTGAGGACATGCGTTGCATGGAGAGAAATGATAAGAGAATGATACGATGGATGTGTAATGTGAGTCTTTAAATACAGGTTTAGATCTGATGACCTCAGAGGTAGATTAAATCTAGACAGTATAGGAAGATGTGTGTAGAACAGGAGTATTTCTTGGTATTGTCACATTGAAGGAACGGATGAGAGTTCTTGAAAGAGTTGGGGTAGCAGGTTCAGTTCACAGTGGAAGGCCAAGGAAAACATGGAACGAAGTGATAAAAATGGACATGAGGGAAAGAGGGATAAATAAAGACCTGGCAGAGATAGGTTACTTTGGAATTTAATTTATTAAAGCCGTCCAATACATGCCAGTATATAAAATGGGTGTTAAACCGAATATGATGATGAAATGAGCCTGTAAAAATAAATCAATGTTTAACATGTCATATAAAAAAAAAATCAAGATTTCCTCTTACTTTGAACATGTTTTCAATAAAATTATCTTGTTTATTAATTGAACCTTGCTTTTGCTTATAAAAAAAGAAGAAAACATAATTTTAAGTAAAACTTGAACAAAAATTAAAGTAAGAAAGAAATGCTAACTCTTACTAAAAGACCAAGAGTTATTCCTCTTAGCTGATTTTTATTTTAAGGTGATTATTTAAGAATTATTAATCCTCATCTCAAAAATCCTGAAACATTATTTAAGAATGTCTACATATTACCAAACTGCCAGACCGGATTATGTATTTTTTAAAATAAATTAAAGTAAAGTGCGTTAGTATATTGCAAATAACATGGTATGACAATGACAAATGAAAATTGGCTAGTCAGGATCAAAGTCTGATTTGTCAGCTTAAATGCTATTTAAGTCCCACTTTTAAAATCTGGCCAGGATAATTTTATAGATAATTTCTGGCAGATGCAAAGGACATGGAGGACCGCTGGCTTCCGGTGAAAAAAGCGTGAAGAAAGTGTGTACGGATGCCTGAAAGTGATACAACAATTTTTTTTATTCATATTAATTTCAGACTTTACTTTCATCATAATCTAATAATTAACATAATACAGACTATTTGAAAAATAATGTATTTGTTTTTATTTGATTGTTTTCAAAACAATTTTTTTAATAATAGTGAAAACCTTTTTTCTTGGAAATGGAGTAACTTCCGGAATCAAACTTTTTTCTTAGAAATGGAAATGCCCTAACCCTAAGCCAGAACCCTAAACCCTAAACCCTAACCCTAAACCCCCAAAAAAACATAATTTTCACTAAATATTTCCAAAAAAACATTGAATAAAAAAAAAAACGCATTCCGTTGCTCAAAAACATTTTCTTGAAAAAAAAAAAAAAGATTCTATTTTGTTTATTTTTTTCAATGAAAATTTTTTTTAAGTTTTGAAACAATCAAATAAATTATTTTTCAAATAGTCTGTATTATGTTAATTATTAGAATATGATGAAAGAAAAGTCTGAAATTAATATGAAAAAAAGAAAAGTCTGAAATTAATATGAATAAAAAAAATTGTTGAATCACTTCAGGCATCCGTACACACTTTCTTCAAGCTTTTTCCACCAGAAGCAAGCGGTCCTCCATGTCCTTTGCATCTGACGATTATTTGTACAACATTTGAGTATTATTATTCTGTGCTTAATATAGATGAGAAAACTCAAGTTAAATTTGACAACTTTTGGTTTTTATTTATTTTTTAAAATTTTAGTTTAAAGTCTTCCATTTCTCTTTCTTTTCTTTATTTCTGTAGAATGTGAGGACTTGATCCGTAATATGCTCGTTGTGGATCCTGTAAAACGTTTGTCCATGGATCGATTAATTCAACACAAGTGGATGAAGATAAGTGGTGACGATAAGGAATTTCAGATGCTCATCTCCGAGTATAATGGCAATGAGGAACTGAACCATGAGATCACTCATTTAAATGAGCAAGTGCTCAACTACATGGCCAGTTTTCGTCTCGACAGAGAAAGGACAGTAGAGGTAAGCTTTAAATCTTGCATCAAGTTCAGATGACATCATATTTGAAGTTAAACACTCACTTTCTTTTTAATGTACACATATACACCATATAGGGTGTCCAGGATAAATTTGATACTTTGTAGAAAAGGAAGAAAAAAAAACCTATCTTGGTCAATAATTGATGTATTCTCAAAATTCAAGAAGAGTAGCGAAGATCATTGTTCAGCGCTTTCCTCACTATCGTAACTTCGACGTCCATCTTTCTAACCAAGGTCCGCGTTGTCTTGCTTGGATCTTGCTGCACATTTTTGTTTTTCAGCTTTTTAACGAATTTCATTGTCTGAACGCAGTCAGAACGCC
The DNA here is from genome assembly GCA_963556195.1 of Sepiola atlantica. Lineage (NCBI taxonomy): Eukaryota > Metazoa > Mollusca > Cephalopoda > Sepiida > Sepiolidae > Sepiola > Sepiola atlantica. Next base: position 25,506,275 of record OY744535.1, read on the forward strand.
TATGATCCTTCCTGCTAGCCACTGCTTCCGCATCTCCGTCGCAATTCTCCAGCTCATCTCTCACGACCTTCAAAGAACACTGAGCTGCAGTTAAGATTTTGTTTAAATTTTGATCCAGCGCAAATCATCATCATGACGCAGGTCACTCTCTTCCAATATTTGCAGCGTTCAAACCCACCAATAGTACATAGAAACCGCTATCCATTGCACTTTACCACTATTAAATACCTCAAATTGGTGCATACCTTGCTTTTCTCCCTCGCTTGTAGAGGGTTGGTCGTGGCGCCCAGTGATGGTCGTCTCAGTGGATGAATTCTTTCTTCTCTGCCGTCGTCTGTTGTCTGCAATAAAAGCCATGTTCTGCACTCTGAAGACAAACTCTTCTGTTGAATTTAATTCATTTATTCAAGCGTTGTAATTTCATCTGGGGGAAATTTACCACGCCGAGAGAGATGGTAGAGAGAAAATCCTACTTTATCGTAGTTAGTTATTAATGTTTTCTTAACTATTCATAGAGAGGGGAGGGGGAAGGATTCTCACGCTTGTCTTCCCTGAATGGAAATATTCCGTATCTTTACATCGTCAATCGCACGTCCTCTCAGTTCGCTCTCCGAATCAGACTGACTAAAAACTCGCTTCTCACGAGAGCATGTGACGTCACAGATCCCTTTGTTTCCCACACAGGGCCCATGAAGTCACAGAGCCTCTCGCAGGTGTAGACTGACCCTTGATCTGAGGTCTCGTCATACGTAACCTTGTCACGTCTGCCAGCTCCGACTGTGAGAACAAGCCCTGTTCTGCACTCGACTGCGTTAATTTGCGCAAGTAAAATCGACGATTCCCAACAGATACGTCCATTCCCATAGGGCCATTATCTAACTAAATTACACTTCAATTACGCAGTGATCTCATTTTGGCCTTCAATCTCCTCTGGTCATTACGGTATTCTTCCTGCACCAGAAATAGGTCTACGCGGGCATCACCTGAAACTGTTTCATCTACGATTTCGATTGAACCGGAGGAGAGACGCTTTCTCAATCAGGATCCTTGGACCTTTGTATGAACTTCTAGATGTAGCAAAATGCGCCAACGACACAGCAATTCAAGGCAAAAGAGGATACAATAGGCCAGCACCTGTGTAAATTTCTACCATCCTTGGCCTTTTGGCCAAGATCAAAGTGTAGTATCTGTTCCGATGGATACTGCACCCCATACACTGGTATTGTCTTGGCCTTCGGGGCTTGATTTATGTCGGTCGGTGGGATAGTCCTGTGTAGTTCTAGGAGGTCCACCCTCCCAGGCTTCGCCTCCCCTCTTTAAGGAGGAGTAAGTTTATTGCTTACTGCCTGAGGCGCCCCAACCGGGGAATGCCGCCAGGGCTGCCCAGGCAATTTTTAAATGGCCAGAGTGCTCACCTCTCGGGCGCTGGCTTTTCTAATCCCACTTTCCCGACCTTGTGTCACATCTTGTGGGAGGTAGATAAATCTCTTCTACCATCCTTTCCTTACATGGAAACTGAAGCATGCTTGTTTTATTTTTTGCCAAATTAATTGAATTGAATTGAAAATGGTTTTGACATGAAACAATATCACCAAATTATCTTGAATACTGTACTTATGGCTGCTACGTTGAAACACCGGTTCTAGTTAGATCACCAAATTTAAGCAACGTTGAGCTAGGTCAGTGCTTGATGGGTGACCATTTGAGAATACCAAATGCCATAACTTTTGAAGTGACCATGCATGCTAAAGATGTTTTGTTGTTTTTTTTTTTAAACTGTCCAGGTTACATCCCTTTAGTATTTTATTATCATAGTTGATGGCCATATCACATTGAAACATTAGTTCTCATCGAATCACCAAAGTTAAGCAATATTGAGCCTCATCAGTACTTAGATGGGTGACTGTCTAAGAAATACGAGGTGCTTTAAGTTTCCAAGTAGAAGTTCTTGTTCTCTAATAAAGGCGTTCCTTAAACAAGGGAGGCAATTTGGACCACGAGTTGCGTTACAGGATACAAAAAGCCTCAGAAGAATTTAATCAGCTCGGAAAGATCTGGAAAAATACGTAAAAGTTCCAGGTGCTCAACTACATAGACGTAGGTGCTTTTTTACATTGGAACCCGCACTAACTTTGACCCCGTCGTTAGGATCAGGGTCAAAGTGGGGGTTAGGGTCATAGTCAAAGTTAGCGCGGGTCTCAATGTACCTAGACATAAATTGCTTTCAATTCGTGTTTATCCGTTACACTTCTGCATTGTCTATAAATTACCTTTTATATATGTATATATATAGTCTAGGAAGTTTCTCAACCATTAAAACTATATAAAAAAAAAAAAAAATTAAAAAAATTTAAAAAAACAAAAAAAAAAAAAACTTATAGTCTCAAGTCTTCCAGTGGAAAATCACTCATGTAAGTCAATTTATTTTTTACAGTTATTATATTAGTTAGTTTCTAACACTATTTTAAGGGATCATCAGTTGTTTACCATGAAAAACTGTTTCGGGAATTTCAAAACAAGACAGTATTTAATTTCATGGCTTCCCAGCAGAGTTGATCAGACCCCACTTCCCTTAAAAGACAAAAACATAAACGTTCCTTATACTAAATCTACGTTTTGTTCCATATAAATGTTTTGCTAACTTATATTAGTTATTTAAGACACAAAAAAAAAATATATATACCTACAGGTCACTATTCACGTAGGTGCCTATAACCCAATGGGTCACAAGTCGTCTATGTTCTTTGTTTTAATGGATAACATCGTCTTTTTGTTACTCCATTAGTTATGTCATAAAAGGATCATTTCCCCGGTGTATTCCATGTTTTTTAATGGATTGTGTCATCCCTTTGTGACGTCATCTATTGCACACAGAGTTTTAGTAGTATATGGATTAAACTATATTTCGACAGCAACCCCTTTTTTTATCTTGTTAGAAATGAGGGACAAATGATCGGCTCAAGTGTCATCTCACGAGTCTCTTAAATACTTGCACAAGCAAGTCTTTCTTTCTATACAATCATAAATCCTGTTTCCGAACACGTGTTGGAAGAAGACGCCGTTATGAGTAGATGCTTTTAGTACGGTATATGTTTCAAAAGACTCAGTCTAGGTGATCCTTGGCTGTCATTTTTAATGAAGTGTGTGTGAGTGTGAGAGAGAGAGAGACTGACTGACTGACTGACATTTTCACCATCGCCTGTAAGCAATACACTCACTCGGCACCAGCCTGGCCCGAAAAATATCGGTTTTTAAATCCATATTTGTAACTCATCGAAACACTGGTCTGCCAGGGAGCTGGAAAGTTTTGCAATGCTATACATTGAACTTTGACTGATAAACTTCATCCCGGATCCTTTGAATTGGATATTTTTACCCTCGGACTTCTACGCACACAGGATACCCAAACTCAACTGACCACCATCGAATAATCAGCTTCTTAGCAACATTTGGACTCCTAAATACTTTGAAGCATTCTTTTTTCAAACATCTATTTCCACTATAACAGCTGTTTTGTTTTTGATGGGTACTACCCTAACTTGACGTTTTCCTCTCTACCAAAAGTTTCTTTGAAAAAATTTATACACAAAAACAAAATACAAAGTTAAATGTTGCCGGTAATATTTATACTTACATTACCGGTTTATCTTATGAAACTCCTTGCTTTGAACTTCTGATGTTTTAATAAATATTGTATCTATACAAATTTTTATTCTCATCTTTTATCGCTTGAATTGATTGCTCTATTCAATATATTGAGCTTTATATAATCACGATAGATTATTAAACGATACATCGCTTATCTTTAATTTAATATTATTTAAATATATGATGAGTTAATGAGAAGAAAGCTACTACTTCTTCTTATTAACCCATCATGTCAACCCAATATTTCTATGTACTTGCATGACATTTTTCTTAAAATTATCATCCTGAGGAAGTCTTACAAATAAAGACGAAACGTTGATGAATACATAAAAAAACATCTTTTGGTTTTTCCTTTTTTATTTCCCATATATATATATATATATTGTTCACAATGAACCTGCAGGAAGCGTCCTACTCTGGTTTCCGTATGCAAAGAAAAGAGCTGATCGTCCATATGTCACACTGAAGGCGATCATTGAAGAGGAAACTGGTCTGTCAGGAATCGATTTCCTGTCGGAAATGACCGATCGAGAGCTCTGGAGCTCTGAATTTGTGAACGTTTTTTTCTTGGCCTTTTGGCTAAGATCAAAGTGTAGTAACTGTTCCGATGGATACTGCACCCCATAGACTGGTATTGTCTTGGCCTTCGGGGCTTGATTTACGCCGGTCTATGGGTCTGTCCTGTGCAGTTCTAGGAGGTCCACCCTCCCAGGCTTCGCCTTCCCTCTTTGGGGAGGAGTAAGTTTATTGCTTACTGCCTGAGGCCCCCTACCGAGGAATGCCGACGGGGCTGCCCAGGCAATTTTTAAACCCCACTTTCCCGACCCGACCTTGGGTCACATCTTACTTGTGGGAGTAAGATAAAAACTGGCCTTGTGCCTAACTCCTAGAGAGGAGTAAATAAATACTCACGATGGATAACTGAAGAAGAAGAAAAGATAAATTTATTTATTAATCAAGTTCAGATGTATTTATAAAATTAACTTAAAACAATTGTGTTTTCAAGTGCTCAATACTAGGTAGAGCTTTATAAATATTATGTAAACATTTGTGTGGCTCTCCCACACGTTTACAGATATATATATATATATATATAATTTCTGGCTTTATATAAAGAATATATATTTTTAAGTTATATATCCCTTATTATATTATCCAAATTGTTTCAGATTACAAGCTCAATGAAGTTATGTTTTCGGCTTCAGAGCCTATATATTGATTGGTTGCATTCCACTGATCAAAGAAAAAATGTCAGCCTATAATCATAATTTTTCATTTATTTTTATATTTCGGCGAATGCTTATATTTTTGATCGTCTTACAAACGTTTCACAACCCGTAAACAAAAATATGGTCTTTAGAATTCACGGGCTGCTCATCAGAGACCTTTATTTAATAATAAAAAATAAGCGCACTGGTGCTAAGCAAACAAGAAGAAAGCTGAAAAAAAAGCAAGGCAAAAAACATGCAAAACTCACATTGAAGAAAATAATCAGAGAAAAATCCCCTCCCCCATACATCGGACATACGTTCATAAGACAGAAAAAAATATAAGCATTCGCCAAAAAAAAAAAAATGAATTAAAAATTATGGACGGACTTTTTTCTTTGGTCAGTGGAATGCCACATATATATATATATAAAGGATAAAATGCACGATGTATCATTAAAACAAAATGCTGTGAAGACAAGATGTGTGAAAAAAGACAAACGGAAAAAAACAAATTTAAATACAGGAAAAAAATCATAAAGAAATGAGAGATGACAGGTTATCATAAAAATTGAACCAAAGAATTTTGAGGAAGAGCGTCACAATAGAGCCAAGATGGCTCGAGAGTTGTCATACACATCTACCGTCTTGTTTACCTACGTCCCTGCAAACCCAAATTTGGACTATCAAGTCTTTTTTTTCGTTGAAAGATGTTTGTCTAGTAAGTCAATCAATCTACTGCAATCACTATATTAGTTTACTTCCAAGAATTTACTCTAATATAAATATATTTTTATATATGTTTTTTTATATAAGGGATCGTCAGTTGTTTACCATGAAAACTGTTTTGGGGTTTTAAAAACAAAACAGTATTTCTTTATCATGGCATCTCAGCAGTGTTGATCAGACACCACTTCCCTATTTAATAATTATTTTTTAATTAAAAAGTTTACGAATATTTAATTTAGTTTTGCCTCCAGATTTGTTTTTCTAAAGTTATTAAATGTATATATATATATATATATATATATATAATATAAAACCCATCACTCAATAAACATTGGACCTAACTAATAAAACAACAACTTTTAGGCAAAATTTGATGATGTTATTCATCAACATAGTCTCCTTCTAAGGTTATATACTGATTTGAATGCTTCTCTAATAATTCAATGGCTTTTTGTGTAGAAGGATTTGTCTTTGGTTTCAAAATACACCTTTTTCCGATATCACTTCTTCATCGGAGCCAAATCTCTGTCTCTGTAGCATTCTTTCGAGGTTTGCAAACAGCCAGTAGTTGCTGTGGGGCCCAGATCTGAAGAATAAGATGGGTTTGGAAGCAATTCGAACTTCAATTCATGTAGTTCTGCGAACGACTTGTGACAGGGTGCATTGTCTTGGTGAAAGATAACTTTTTTCCCTTTATTTGTGACCGTTTTTGGCGATTTCGTCCTTCAAATGCACAATCATGCTATATAATATTTGCCATTGATAATTCTTCCTTTCTCAAGGTAATCTTATCAACAAAATACATTGCGCATCCCAAAATACGGAGGCCAAAACCTTGCCTGCTGATGTTTGCATCTTTAGTCGCCTTGGACGGCTTTCACTTGCTTCTGTCCACTCAGTTAGCTGCTGATTTGACTCCGGAGTGTAGTGGTGGATCCCTGTTTCGTGTCCACTGTCACATATGGACACAAAAACTTCTTTGTGTACCGTTCTTCTTCTTTCGTGTGAATCAGATGATTCTGGTGGTGGCATAAGTTTCCCCGATGTTTTTCTAGTTAGAAATCTTTCTGGAAAGACATCGGATACTTACGGGGAGGACCACGTGAAGGTTGCCAACATCCGTAAGTGAAAGTGGTACTGTGGAACCGTGTAGCGTTGAAACAGTTGCAAACAATGCTCTGAATCGTTGACGTGTTGTTTTTGATTGACTGAGAAAACGTGGCACCCATTTTGAACACAACTTGCTCATTGACAGATGTTTATATAAGCGTGCTCAACAATAGAGCTCTTTAATGGGTATAAATATTTTTATTTATCAGAACATTATTTGGCTACACATTTGCAAAACATGTTTCAGTCACAGCTATAGGGCAGCCAGACTTCATCTGATTCCATCAAATGAAACTAAAGAAAAGATGTTGACCTTTTGTTTTGTTTTCTTTTTTTATATAAATATGTGTACATTTTATACTAGATTTCTTATTGGTCCCCCGATTTATAAAATCGGGGGTCTTATGTTTTGAGGCATGTCCGTCCGGATTTTTCTCCGCAACCATCCATTGAATTTCTCTGAAATTTTGCATGAAGTTGTAACTTTGGTCAGGTTAGAAAGTGACATTCTCCGATTTTTGAAAAAAATCTGGTTAGCCCCCCCCCCCCCCCCCCCGGGGGGGGGGGCAAAAGGCTCTGAAATGGCAAAAAATGACATTTTTTGCCCCATAACTTTTCATCCATCCATTCAATTTCTCTGAAACTTGACCAAAATGTGGAGGCAATTGTTCCTAATAGAAAATAAGTATCGCTGACCTTGGAAAAAATCTGGTTCGCGCGTCCAGGGGGTCAAAAGCCCCAAAATGGCAAAAAATGACCCTTTTCTCCCATAACGTTTGATCCATCCATTCAATTTTTCTGAAACTTGGCCAAAATGTAGAGGCAATTGTTCTGGTTATAAAATGAGCATCCTTGACCTCAGAAAAATTTTGGTTTGCGCCCCCAGGGGTTCAAAAATGCCCCAAATTGCCCAAATTTATTGCATTTTACACTCGCCACATCGAGTCACATACAGAGAGGGACCACGCACGCACGCACGCACGCACGCACGCACGCACGCGCGGCTTGTTTATATCCAGATCCAAGAAATGTAGCACGAGTTCCACTGTGTTCACATTTTAATTCCAATTCATTTGAATATATCAAATAATACCCATCCTTGGACAGGAAAAATTAAATCTCTTAACAGAACAATTTTGCACCACTTTTATGTCCCCTTACAAAGATAAAAATCAACATATAGTGCTTCTTCTTCTTCATTCGATTTATTTTGAACAGGCCTTTCATTAGTCTTCTATAAGACGGTGGGGCCTGCCTGTCAGTCTTGATCGAAGTCTTCCACTCCAGGCTCGGCAGTCGTGAGGATCTAAGTTTGTAATCCCCAGGACTGGACGCTCATGTTTACACAGCTCATCCCAAGAAAGCCTCGGTCTTCCAGCCTGTCAACTTGATGCGATGGACATGTTTCTGACCAGGGAGATCCAGCTGGAGCTTCGCTCGACATGGCCAAGCCATCTCATCCTGCCCAGCTTAAGGACATCAGATATTTTCTGTATACCAAACCTAGAGAGAAGAGTCTTGAAGAGAGTGTCGTCTTCCGGCCTGACATGACAGATCCATCTAATCATGGCTCTTTAGTTGTGCTGCAGTCTCTTGAGAGTGCTACAAAATCTTATGTCTAGAATCCTTATTCCAATTTGAACCAAAATCCTTTACATGATTTTGATTCTAGAAAATGTCTAAAATTTATGGCTTAAGCTTAAAGACTTGAGAAGAAATTGAAATTCAGGCAATCTTGCTTAATCAGTGTCTAATGACTATGGATCAAATTTAATGCAAATCTGAAATATTTGAATTTTCAAATGGAAAGTTGAGCACATATTATACCCTCTAAAACTCCTTTAAAATACTTCAAAGAAACTGAAATTTGTGAAATATTTATTAATTTGAGGAGCATTTATTAATTGATGTCTAATACCTATTGTTCACATTTCACAAAAATACCTATTGTTCACATTTCACAAAAATACCTATTGCTCACATTTCACAAAAATACCTATTGTTCACATTTCACAAAAATCGAAGGTATCTGAATTTTCACAAAGAGCTTCCCCCTCCTTTACATAAAAATAAACTAAACTAAATATAAGCCACATTATCGACCCTTACACCTAGCAGCTGTATTCCAAAATTCATAATGATCGGTTAAATTAATTAAGAGTGAATCCTATATATAGAAATACATAAACATAACATATATATATATATATATATATATATATATAATTATGACAATATATGTATTAGCAGTCTCTTTAAATAATTCAGCTCGATGATTGTAAATCAGTAACAACAGAGCATATATAAGTCAGGTTCATTTTATATTCCAATAACCATGTGTCATCGCTGCGGCACGCTCGAAAAAATAAACGCCCGATCACACTTACTTCCAATGTCTACATTTACAAATCTGAACTCGTTTTACTACCACCACTGTAAAGAATTTTTCTTCTATTCTTTTTTTGTATCTAAAACCAAATGGAATTTTCATGAACAGAGTTTCTTTCCAAGAACTTCCCATCTTTGGAACACATAGTCATGAGACTGCTTCCCTTCAGACTACAACATGCTCATTTTCAAATTCAATGTCAATAAATATACGTCGAGCCATCCTCTTAAGTAATAAAATTTTGTCTATTTATCCATCGTTTTCAATCCTCTCATAGTATTGTTCATCATCCAACTGACAATCTCATTAACCCTTATCCTCGAGTGGTCTTTTGGCCTTGATAAGTGGTATTTCATAAGTATAAATATTTTCATCTACAAAACAAAGACTTCAGTATTAAATAACAAGAAGTGGTGTCATCATTGCCATTTGAATTGTTGTACTGTAATACTACGGGGGACCAATTCTTCGATCCCGGCAGATTATCTGGACGGTGGCTTATCCCGTAGACAGTTTGAGTCTTGTTGCGTTGATGACATGTAGTAACAGTTTGTCCCCTTTTCTTCTCCTTCCTCTTAATAACAACAGTTGTAAAAGTTATTAATAAAAATGAACGCACAAAGTCATTGGGGTTCAACAACGCTTTCATTTTTTTTCTTCTTCTTTAGTATACTGTACACATACATAATATCCCAAACCCATAGACAAATCGTAAGATGGATTGAATAACCATTGTGTAGACAGATCGTAAGATGGATTGCTTAACCGTTGTGGGGGACAGATCGTAAGATGGATTGCATAACCGTTGTGGGGACAGATCGTAAGATGGATTGCATAACCATTGTAGGGGACAGATCGTAAGATGGATTGAATAACCGTTGTAGGGGACAGATCGTAAGATGGATTGAATAACCGTTGTGGGGACAGATCGTAAGATGGATTGCATAACCATTGTAGGGGACAGATCGTAAGATGGATTGAATAACCATTGTAGGGGACAGATCGTAAGATGGATTGAATAACCGTTGTAGGGGACAGATCGTAAGATGGATTGAATAACCGTTGTAGGGGACAGATCGTAAGATGGATTGAATAACCATTGTAGGGGACAGATCGTAAGATGGATTGCATAACCATTGTAGGGGACAGATCGTAAGATGGATTGAATAACCATTGTAGGGGACAGATCGTAAGATGGATTGAATAACCGTTGTAGGGGACAGATCGTAAGATGGATTGCATAACCGTTGTGGGGACAGATCGTAAGATGGATTGCATAACCATTGTAGGGGACAGATCGTAAGATGGATTGAATAACCGTTGTAGGGGACAAATCGTAAGATGGATTACATAACCATTGTAGGGGACAGATCGTAAGATGGATTGAATAACCATTGTAGGGGACAAATCGTAAGATGGATTACATAACCATTGTAGGGGACAGATCGTAAGATGGATTGCATAACCGTTGTGGGGACAGATCGTAAGATGGATTGCATAACCATTGTAGGGGACAGATCGTAAGATGGATTGAATAACCATTGTAGGGGACAGATCGTAAGATGGATTGAATAACCGTTGTAGGGGACAGATCGTAAGATGGATTGAATAACCATTGTAGGGGACAGATCGTAAGATGGATTGCATAACCATTGTAGGGGACAGATCGTAAGATGGATTGAATAACCATTGTAGGGGACAGATCGTAAGATGGATTGAATAACCGTTGTAGGGGACAGATCGTAAGATGGATTGCATAACCGTTGTGGGGACAGATCGTAAGATGGATTGCATAACCATTGTAGGGGACAGATCGTAAGATGGATTGAATAACCGTTGTAGGGGACAGATCGTAAGATGGATTGAATAACCGTTGTAGGGGACAGATCGTAAGATGGATTGCATAACCATTGTAGGGGACAGATCGTAAGATGGATTGCATAACCGTTGTAGGGGACAGATCGTAAGATGGATTGCATAACCATTGTAGGGGACAGATCGTAAGATGGATTGAATAACCATTGTAGGGGACAGATCGTAAGATGGATTGAATAACCGTTGTAGGGGACAGATCGTAAGATGGATTGAATAACCATTGTAGGGGACAGATCGTAAGATGGATTGCATAACCGTTGTAGGGGACAGATCGTAAGATGGATTGCATAACCGTTGTGGGGACAGATCGTAAGATGGATTGCATAACCATTGTAGGGGACAGATCGTAAGATGGATTGAATAACCGTTGTAGGGGACAGATCGTAAGATGGATTGAATAACCGTTGTAGGGGACAGATCGTAAGATGGATTGCATAACCATTGTAGGGGACAGATCGTAAGATGGATTGCATAACCATTGTAGGGGACAGATCGTAAGATGGATTGCATAACCATTGTAGGGGACAGATCGTAAGATGTATTGAATAACCATTGTAGGGGACAGATCGTAAGATGGATTGCATAACCATTGTAGGGGACAGATCGTAAGATGGATTGAATAACCGTTGTAGGGGACAGATCGTAAGATGGATTGAATAACCGTTGTAGGGGACAGATCGTAAGATGGATTGAATAACCGTTGTAGGGGACAGATCGTAAGATAGATTGAATAACCGTTGTAGGGGACAGATCGTAAGATGGATTGCATAACCGTTGTGGGGACAGATCGTAAGATGGATTGCATAACCATTGTAGGGGACAGATCGTAAGATGGATTGAATAACCATTGTAGGGGACAGATCGTAAGATGGATTGAATAACCATTGTAGGGGACAGATCGTAAGATGGATTGCATAACCGTTGTAGGGGACAGATCGTAAGATGGATTGAATAACCGTTGTAGGGGACAAATCGTAAGATGGATTGCATAACCATTGTAGGTGACAGATCGTAAGATGGATTGCATAACCATTGTAGGGGACAGATCGTAAGATGGATTGCATAACCGTTGTGGGGACAGATCGTAAGATGGATTGCATAACCATTGCACAGTGGGCCAAAACAGGTTTTTGGAGGACATTTGGGCATAACTTTAGTTTTACTTGTCCATATAAGCTGTTTGAGGGCTCGTTAGAAGCGAAATTTCAAGAGCTTTTCGGAAAAATCAAAAAAATTCATAAAATCCATTTTTGGGGGGTCTGGGGCCGAATTTCCATATTTGAGCATAACGGCCCAAAATCACATTTTTGGCCATATCTTGGCACAAAATTGATCATAGAAGCTCAGTGAGGGCTCGTTAGAAGCGAAATTTCAAGAGCTTTTCGGAAAAATAAAAAAAATTCATAAAATCCATTTTTTGGGGGTCTGGGGCTGAATTTCCATATTTGGGCATAACGGCCCAAAATCACATTTTTGGCCATATCTTGGCACAAAATTGATCATAGAAGTGAGGGCTCGTTAGAAGCGAAATCTGAGGGCCTTTCTAAAAAATCCAAAAAAATCTGGTAACATGTGACATGAAGTAGTATTTGACACACTTCTTTTCTTTCATTTGCACACCTTTTTACACACTTTAATTTCCTGTCAAAGCATTTTACAGGAAATCACTACAGAATCTTCAAATCTTTGTTTTGTTTATTTAGATGGAGTTACTATCAAAAATGGAAGCGGTCAGCGATAACGCACTTTTCCAAGTGTTTACTGTAGAAGATGCAAAAACTAGAGATCCTCTATCCATCACCGCATGTGTTCGATTGCTGGAGCAAAAGTATCTCATCCAGTTAACAGAGGAGCAGAAAGACGAGGTCAAGAAGTCGCTCAAAAGATACCATTCGCTGAAGAAACGACGATATACAGATAAATGGATTACTGTTAACTGGAATGAGCTGAGCTCACTAGGTGAAGCTGAAAATGTTGTGTTCCGCTATTACAAGAACCCCTCGACGCAAACTGCATCCAGGAAAAGGCCCCTTGAAGAGTTGGGCAGCCTAAAACAGTTGTTGAGAAGAACCGATGATATCTGGGCGAAAATTCAGGCAGTGGCTGCAGAGGAGAAAGTGACTTCTTCCCAATTGATGGGGTTATTCCTTACTCGTTGCCCTGATCGGGAGTCAAGAGATTTTGGTAATGCTCTTTGGAGCAAGTCCACACGTGACACAAGCGAGAAACTTCCTGTTGACACGGCATTGGTTCTGTATACGGACTGCAATTTGGGGAGAAACGCCTACACCACCCAAAAGAATGTTCTGAAATCAGCTGGGCATGACATCCTACCAGCTTGGATACACTTGCGAACGAGACAAAGAGAGGTGACACCAGTGGTGATTCCCATACCTCAGTATTATACTGGAGTGTTTTGGCACGGTGTATATTTCAACTATGTGGATGCTTTGAAGTCTACCATTGCGAGAGTGTTGGAAACCATCCCTCCAATCAAAGAGGAGCATCTTGCCCTAAAATGTAAATTTGGGTTTGATGGAAGTGGAGGACACAGTATTTTCAACCAGGTCAACAATGATGAAACGAACAATTTGATATTGACTGTTGTGTGCCCACTTGAGCTGAAAGACCAGCATGGCAAAGTTGTTTGGACCGAGCCCTCTCCGAATTCACCCAGATCTCAAAAACCAATAATGATCCACACCGGCAAAGAATCATCTGAAACACTGCAGTCCCTTCAATTGTTCAACAACGACATCTCCAAAGTTGAAAGTGAAGGTTTTGTTGTTGAGATACCGGAAAACAGAGCCGTGAATGTTAAGTCGACCAACGTTTCATACTGCCTGGACAGAAAAGCTTCCAACATATATCTTGGTCTGGGAGGTGCATATTGTGATCTGTGTCACCACTCGAAAGAGGATTGCCTAGACATCGAGTTCATTCAGAACGGCATCAATATCACACGTGACATCACTTCCCTGCATGCAATCTTCAATGATCTGGAACAAAAAGATGGTTCTCTCCTGAAACGCACTGACGATTATGATGTACGTGCTGGTGTCACTGCTCGACCCATTGCAAACAACCAAGTTGTTTCCATCCAAGTACTCCATGGTCTCATGCGTTCAGTTGACATGTTTATGAAAATTATCGTTCATCTTGTCGCTTGTGTGTTTGACTGGTCAGAGTCAAAGGCCAGCCATAATCATCGATTTTTGGAAAAGGCTTGAACAGATCTTCAGCAGAAAATCAAAGATGCCACTGGAATCAAATGGGATTATGCTGATGCGACTGGTCAAACTGGGACAACAACTACCGGGAACAACTGCCGACGACTCCTCCACGATGTTGCTGTTCGGAAATTGGTGACGGATTCAGTACCTGAGGCAAATCGATCTAAAATGGAAGTCCTTGGTCAGCGTTTCTCCATTATCCTCCGAGTGCTGTCGTCGAAAAGAAAAGTTGATGTCGAGAAGTATAAACAATACTGTATTGATACAAATGTCTTTCTCCTGACTCAATTTCCTCGCGTTATCTATAAGAATCTTCCAGGACCATGGATCAGTATTACACCATCGATACATAAAGTGTTGGCTCATTCTTGGGAGTTGATTCAGCATAATGATGGACATGGACATGGAAATTTGGATGAATCAGGTCTCGTGGCGTGCAACAAAATTCTTCGTAACATCAGAAAAACATTGTCGCGGAAGATTTCCCAAGATGCAAACCTGACGGACACTCTGAATCGGTTGTGGTTGGCATCTGATCCAGTAGTGAATGCTGAACGACTGAAAACCAAACCGTTTTGTAAACTGTGCGAATTAAGAGGACACCACACACGGTACTGCCCAGAGAAAGTGCATTTCAGCGTCGAGAATGAAGAAGATACATTGTTTGCATCGTTGTGTTCTTGAATTTTCACCGAAAAAAATTTTTTTGGAAAAAAAAAAACTTTTGCCCCCTAATTCATTTTTATCAATTGTAGATCACATTTTCAGTTTTTTTTCGTTTTCAGTGTACTTGTGGAGGGGGACTATGCACGCACAGCTTATTTTTTGAAAAATCCGGGATAGGGCACATAGATCTGCTTGGTTTTTCATAATCTATACCTCCATAGCTTTCAGAAACATATATGGTTTGGTATGTGCCCTATCCCGGTTTACAAGTTATTTTCTGATGAATATAGAATTTTATCGCTAATTTGAGCCCAAAAAGAGGGAAATTTAGCTCAAATTTTCCTAATTTCTTTCATAAAAAGAGCTAAAAATCGACAAATTAGGTCCCAAAGTAGTCTATTTTTGTATTTTCACAAATGGTTATCAATAAAACAAAAAAACATGCAATAATAAGTAATTCCACACTGATTTTTGCAATTTAATCATGGAAATCTGAAAATTATAATTTTTTGGGGAAAAATCGTGGATGTTTTGCGTGAGCCGGAGAAAAATGCGAAATATCGCGAATTCAATGTTGCATATTTTTTCAACCGTTTAACGATTTGACTTACTTTTTTTTTTGTTGAATCAGGAATATAATGTAGTTTATAAAAACACCAAACATCAGCAATTCCTCCGACATTCTTTTTTGCCTAATGTCCACCCCCCAGCCCACTGTGCATTGTAGGGGACAGATCGTAAGATGGATTGAATAACCATTGTAGGGGACAGATCGTAAGATGGATTGCATAACCATTGTAGGGGACAGATCGTAAGATGGATTGAATAACCGTTGTAGGGGACAGATCGTAAGATGGATTGCATAACCATTGTAGGGGACAGATCGTAAGATGGATTGAATAACCATTGTAGGGGACAGATCGTAAGATGGATTGAATAACCATTGTAGGGGACAGATCGTAAGATGGATTGCATAACCGTTGTAGGGGACAGATCGTAAGATGGATTGAATAACCGTTGTAGGGGACAAATCGTAAGATGGATTACATAACCATTGTAGGGGACAGATCGTAAGATGGATTGCATAACCATTGTAGGGGACAGATCGTAAGATGGATTGCATAACCGTTGTGGGGACA
Source organism: Sepiola atlantica (assembly GCA_963556195.1). Taxonomy (NCBI): domain Eukaryota; kingdom Metazoa; phylum Mollusca; class Cephalopoda; order Sepiida; family Sepiolidae; genus Sepiola; species Sepiola atlantica. Next base: position 25,522,272 of record OY744535.1, read on the forward strand.
GATCGTAAGATGGATTGCATAACCATTGTAGGGGACAGATCGTAAGATGGATTGAATAACCATTGTAGGGGACAGATCGTAAGATGGATTGAATAACCATTGTAGGGGACAGATCGTAAGATGGATTGCATAACCGTTGTAGGGGACAGATCGTAAGATGGATTGAATAACCGTTGTAGGGGACAAATCGTAAGATGGATTACATAACCATTGTAGGGGACAGATCGTAAGATGGATTGCATAACCATTGTAGGGGACAGATCGTAAGATGGATTGCATAACCATTGTAGGAGACAGATCGTAAGATGGATTGAATACCCATTGTAGGGGACAGATCGTAAGATGGATTGAATAACCGTTGTAGGGGACAGATCGTAAGATGGATTGAATAACCGTTGTAGGGGACAGATCGTAAGATGGATTGAATAACCATTGTAGGGGACAGATCGTAAGATGGATTGCATAACCATTGTAGGGGACAGATCGTAAGATGGATTGAATAACCATTGTAGGGGACAGATCGTAAGATGGATTGAATAACCGTTGTAGGGGACAGATCGTAAGATGGATTGCATAACCGTTGTGGGGACAGATCGTAAGATGGATTGCATAACCATTGTAGGGGACAGATCGTAAGATGGATTGAATAACCGTTGTAGGGGACAAATCGTAAGATGGATTACATAACCATTGTAGGGGACAGATCGTAAGATGGATTGAATAACCATTGTAGGGGACAAATCGTAAGATGGATTACATAACCATTGTAGGGGACAGATCGTAAGATGGATTGCATAACCGTTGTGGGGACAGATCGTAAGATGGATTGCATAACCATTGTAGGGGACAGATCGTAAGATGGATTGAATAACCATTGTAGGGGACAGATCGTAAGATGGATTGAATAACCGTTGTAGGGGACAGATCGTAAGATGGATTGAATAACCATTGTAGGGGACAGATCGTAAGATGGATTGCATAACCATTGTAGGGGACAGATCGTAAGATGGATTGAATAACCATTGTAGGGGACAGATCGTAAGATGGATTGAATAACCGTTGTAGGGGACAGATCGTAAGATGGATTGCATAACCGTTGTGGGGACAGATCGTAAGATGGATTGCATAACCATTGTAGGGGACAGATCGTAAGATGGATTAAATAACCGTTGTAGGGGACAGATCGTAAGATGGATTGCATAACCATTGTAGGGGACAGATCGTAAGATGGATTGCATAACCGTTGTAGGGGACAGATCGTAAGATGGATTGCATAACCATTGTAGGGGACAGATCGTAAGATGGATTGAATAACCATTGTAGGGGACAGATCGTAAGATGGATTGAATAACCGTTGTAGGGGACAGATCGTAAGATGGATTGAATAACCATTGTAGGGGACAGATCGTAAGATGGATTGCATAACCGTTGTAGGGGACAGATCGTAAGATGGATTGCATAACCATTGTAGGGGACAGATCGTAAGATGGATTGCATAACCGTTGTAGGGGACAGATCGTAAGATGGATTGCATAACCATTGTAGGGGACAGATCGTAAGATGGATTGAATAACCGTTGTAGGGGACAGATCGTAAGATGGATTGCATAACCATTGTAGGGGACAGATCGTAAGATGGATTGCATAACCATTGTAGGGGACAGATCGTAAGATGGATTGAATAACCATTGTAGGGGACAGATCGTAAGATGGATTGAATAACCGTTGTAGGGGACAGATCGTAAGATGGATTGAATAACCGTTGTAGGGGACAGATCGTAAGATTGATTGCATAACCGTTGTGGGGACAGATCGTAAGATGGATTGCATAACCATTGTAGGGGACAGATCGTAAGATGGATTGAATAACCATTGTAGGGGACAGATCGTAAGATGGATTGAATAACCATTGTAGGGGACAGATCGTAAGATGGATTGAATAACCGTTGTAGGGGACAGATCGTAAGATGGATTGAATAACCGTTGTAGGGGACAGATCGTAAGATGGATTGCATAACCGTTGTGGGGACAGATCGTAAGATGGATTGCATAACCATTGTAGGGGACAGATCGTAAGATGGATTGAATAACCGTTGTAGGGGACAGATCGTAAGATGGATTGAATAACCGTTGTAGGGGACAGATCGTAAGATGGATTGCATAACCATTGTAGGGGACAGATCGTAAGATGGATTGCATAACCGTTGTAGGGGACAGATCGTAAGATGGATTGCATAACCATTGTAGGGGACAGATCGTAAGATGGATTGAATAACCATTGTAGGGGACAGATCGTAAGATGGATTGCATAACCGTTGTAGGGGACAGATCGTAAGATGGATTGAATAACCGTTGTAGGGGACAGATCGTAAGATGGATTGAATAACCATTGTAGGGGACAGATCGTAAGATGGATTGCATAACCGTTGTGGGGACAGATCGTAAGATGGATTGCATAACCATTGTAGGGGACAGATCGTAAGATGGATTGAATAACCATTGTAGGGGACAGATCGTAAGATGGATTGAATAACCATTGTAGGGGACAGATCGTAAGATGGATTGCATAACCGTTGTAGGGGACAGATCGTAAGATGGATTGAATAACCGTTGTAGGGGACAAATCGTAAGATGGATTACATAACCATTGTAGGGGACAGATCGTAAGATGGATTGCATAACCATTGTAGGGGACCGATCGTAAGATGGATTGCATAACCGTTGTGGGGACAGATCGTAAGATGGATTGCATAACCATTGTAGGGGACAGATCGTAAGATTGATTGAATAACCATTGTAGGGGACAGATCGTAAGATGGATTGAATAACCGTTGTAGGGGACAGATCGTAAGATGGATTGAATAACCATTGTAGGGGACAGATCGTAAGATGGATTGCATAACCGTTGTGGGGACAGATCGTAAGATGGATTGCATAACCATTGTAGGGGACAGATCGTAAGATGGATTGAATAACCATTGTAGGGGACAGATCGTAAGATGGATTGAATAACCATTGTAGGGGACAGATCGTAAGATGGATTGCATAACCGTTGTAGGGGACAGATCGTAAGATGGATTGAATAACCGTTGTAGGGGACAAATCGTAAGATGGATTACATAACCATTGTAGGGGACAGATCGTAAGATGGATTGCATAACCATTGTAGGGGACCGATCGTAAGATGGATTGCATAACCGTTGTGGGGACAGATCGTAAGATGGATTGCATAACCATTGTAGGGGACAGATCGTAAGATTGATTGAATAACCATTGTAGGGGACAGATCGTAAGATGGATTGCATAACCATTGTAGGGGACAGATCGTAAGATGGATTGAATAACCATTGTAGGGGACAGATCGTAAGATGGATTGCATAACCGTTGTAGGGGACAGATCGTAAGATGGATTGAATAACCGTTGTAGGGGACAAATCGTAAGATGGATTACATAACCATTGTAGGGGACAGATCGTAAGATGGATTGCATAACCATTGTAGGGGACAGATCGTAAGATGGATTGCATAACCATTGTAGGAGACAGATCGTAAGATGGATTGAATACCCATTGTAGGGGACAGATCGTAAGATGGATTGAATAACCGTTGTAGGGGACAGATCGTAAGATGGATTGAATAACCGTTGTAGGGGACAGATCGTAAGATGGATTGAATAACCATTGTAGGGGACAGATCGTAAGATGGATTGCATAACCATTGTAGGGGACAGATCGTAAGATGGATTGAATAACCATTGTAGGGGACAGATCGTAAGATGGATTGAATAACCGTTGTAGGGGACAGATCGTAAGATGGATTGCATAACCGTTGTGGGGACAGATCGTAAGATGGATTGCATAACCATTGTAGGGGACAGATCGTAAGATGGATTGAATAACCGTTGTAGGGGACAAATCGTAAGATGGATTACATAACCATTGTAGGGGACAGATCGTAAGATGGATTGAATAACCATTGTAGGGGACAAATCGTAAGATGGATTACATAACCATTGTAGGGGACAGATCGTAAGATGGATTGCATAACCGTTGTGGGGACAGATCGTAAGATGGATTGCATAACCATTGTAGGGGACAGATCGTAAGATGGATTGAATAACCATTGTAGGGGACAGATCGTAAGATGGATTGAATAACCGTTGTAGGGGACAGATCGTAAGATGGATTGAATAACCATTGTAGGGGACAGATCGTAAGATGGATTGCATAACCATTGTAGGGGACAGATCGTAAGATGGATTGAATAACCATTGTAGGGGACAGATCGTAAGATGGATTGAATAACCGTTGTAGGGGACAGATCGTAAGATGGATTGCATAACCGTTGTGGGGACAGATCGTAAGATGGATTGCATAACCATTGTAGGGGACAGATCGTAAGATGGATTAAATAACCGTTGTAGGGGACAGATCGTAAGATGGATTGCATAACCATTGTAGGGGACAGATCGTAAGATGGATTGCATAACCGTTGTAGGGGACAGATCGTAAGATGGATTGCATAACCATTGTAGGGGACAGATCGTAAGATGGATTGAATAACCATTGTAGGGGACAGATCGTAAGATGGATTGAATAACCGTTGTAGGGGACAGATCGTAAGATGGATTGAATAACCATTGTAGGGGACAGATCGTAAGATGGATTGCATAACCGTTGTAGGGGACAGATCGTAAGATGGATTGCATAACCATTGTAGGGGACAGATCGTAAGATGGATTGCATAACCGTTGTAGGGGACAGATCGTAAGATGGATTGCATAACCATTGTAGGGGACAGATCGTAAGATGGATTGAATAACCGTTGTAGGGGACAGATCGTAAGATGGATTGCATAACCATTGTAGGGGACAGATCGTAAGATGGATTGCATAACCATTGTAGGGGACAGATCGTAAGATGGATTGAATAACCATTGTAGGGGACAGATCGTAAGATGGATTGAATAACCGTTGTAGGGGACAGATCGTAAGATGGATTGAATAACCGTTGTAGGGGACAGATCGTAAGATTGATTGCATAACCGTTGTGGGGACAGATCGTAAGATGGATTGCATAACCATTGTAGGGGACAGATCGTAAGATGGATTGAATAACCATTGTAGAGGACAGATCGTAAGATGGATTGAATAACCATTGTAGGGGACAGATCGTAAGATGGATTGAATAACCGTTGTAGGGGACAGATCGTAAGATGGATTGAATAACCGTTGTAGGGGACAGATCGTAAGATGGATTGCATAACCGTTGTGGGGACAGATCGTAAGATGGATTGCATAACCATTGTAGGGGACAGATCGTAAGATGGATTGAATAACCGTTGTAGGGGACAGATCGTAAGATGGATTGAATAACCGTTGTAGTGGACAGATCGTAAGATGGATTGCATAACCATTGTAGGGGACAGATCGTAAGATGGATTGCATAACCGTTGTAGGGGACAGATCGTAAGATGGATTGCATAACCATTGTAGGGGACAGATCGTAAGATGGATTGAATAACCATTGTAGGGGACAGATCGTAAGATGGATTGCATAACCGTTGTAGGGGACAGATCGTAAGATGGATTGAATAACCGTTGTAGGGGACAGATCGTAAGATGGATTGAATAACCATTGTAGGGGACAGATCGTAAGATGGATTGCATAACCGTTGTGGGGACAGATCGTAAGATGGATTGCATAACCATTGTAGGGGACAGATCGTAAGATGGATTGAATAACCATTGTAGGGGACAGATCGTAAGATGGATTGAATAACCATTGTAGGGGACAGATCGTAAGATGGATTGCATAACCGTTGTAGGGGACAGATCGTAAGATGGATTGAATAACCGTTGTAGGGGACAAATCGTAAGATGGATTACATAACCATTGTAGGGGACAGATCGTAAGATGGATTGCATAACCATTGTAGGGGACCGATCGTAAGATGGATTGCATAACCGTTGTGGGGACAGATCGTAAGATGGATTGCATAACCATTGTAGGGGACAGATCGTAAGATTGATTGAATAACCATTGTAGGGGACAGATCGTAAGATGGATTGCATAACCATTGTAGGGGACAGATCGTAAGATGGATTGAATAACCATTGTAGGGGACAGATCGTAAGATGGATTGAATAACCATTGTAGGGGACAGATCGTAAGATGGATTGAATAACCATTGTAGGGGACAGATCGTAAGATGGATTGCATAACCGTTGTAGGGGACAGATCGTAAGATGGATTGAATAACCGTTGTAGGGGACAAATCGTAAGATGGATTACATAACCATTGTAGGGGACAGATCGTAAGATGGATTGCATAACCATTGTAGGGGACAGATCGTAAGATGGATTGCATAACCGTTGTGGGGACAGATCGTAAGATGGATTGCATAACCATTGTAGGGGACAGATCGTAAGATGGATTGAATAACCATTGTAGGGGACAGATCGTAAGATGGATTGCATAACCATTGTAGGGGACAGATCGTAAGATGGATTGAATAACCATTGTAGGGGACAGATCGTAAGATGGATTGAATAACCATTGTAGGGGACAGATCGTAAGATGGATTGCATAACCATTGTAGGGGACAGATCGTAAGATGGATTGAATAACCATTGTAGGGGACAGATCGTAAGATGGATTGAATAACCGTTGTAGGGGACAGATCGTAAGATGGATTGCATAACCGTTGTGGGGACAGATCGTAAGATGGATTGCATAACCATTGTAGGGGACAGATCGTAAGATGGATTGAATAACCGTTGTAGGGGACAGATCGTAAGATGGATTGAATAACCGTTGTAGGGGACAGATCGTAAGATGGATTGCATAACCATTGTAGGGGACAGATCGTAAGATGGATTGCATAACCGTTGTAGGGGACAGATCGTAAGGTGGATTGCATAACCATTGTGGAGACAGATCGTAAGGTGGATTGCATAACCATTGTCGAGACAGATCGTAAGGTGGATTGCATAACCATTGTGGAGACAGATCGTAAGGTGGATTGCATAACCATTGTGGAGACAGATCGTAAGGTGGATTGCATAACCATTGTGGAGACAGATCGTAAGGTGGATTGCATAACCATTGTGGAGACAGATCGTAAGGTGGATTGCATAACCATTGTGATGTAGATCATAAAGTGGATCGCATAACTTGTGGGGACAGATCATAAGGTGATTTAAATAACCCTTGTGACGAAGATCATAAGATGGTTGCATGACTATTGTGAGCACAAATGATACGGTGAATTACATAACCGTTGTAGGCACAGATTATAATGTGGTTTAAATAACTATTGTGGCGTAGATCATAAGGTGGTTTACATAACCGTTGTGATGCAGATCATAAAATGAATCTTTGTGAGGATGTTAGTTCAGATCATAAAGCAGTTATTGAGTATCATAATAATGTTTTGGCATTCAATTCAAATTTTCTTTTCTATTTTGTTTCGGTGACACTTGAAACCTGTTTTTAATCTATTTCAGTTACTCAAACATAATTTAGTGAAGAAACGGGCCTTCGAAACGGATTGCTCGTTATAGCGACCCGACCCGACAGTATTTGGCTGCACATCCTTGTATAATCCTCCATCTCCTTCAATTCTTCGACTTGTCTGACATTAAATTTTATTATTCATCATTATGACACAAGATCCGCCTTGACCCAATCCAGGGGATCGTCTGCACATATTTAAAACTTTCCCCGCAGTACGAGTTGTGCCGATTTTAAAGTTTCACTTCATCCCGTTTCTTCTGTCAGGTAAATTCAAGGGCTGAATCAGGTCAACGTTTGAGCCATGAACCAGTGGTTGACGAGCATGGGTCGACAACAATGTTGAAAAATAACGGATTGGCTCGAATCAAATCTGTATGTTAATGTTCTTCATTTTAAAAATTCACAAGTCCTATAGTTAGCTTCATAGATAGACATAGACATTTCCCGCCTGAATTTTTCTTTTTTTTCTTTTTTTTTTTTTTTTGTTATAATAGAAGTTGATTGTCTTGATCTTCAAAAACTGTTCAGTTACCCATTTTCTGGCACTTTTTATTTTATTTATTTATTTTTTTTTTTTTTAGTCATTTGTATACGAAAAATGCAAACCTGAATCCTGTTAGCTTTAAAACCCTTCACTGGAACCGAAACCTGTCGTAACCCGTTTTGCATGTATTTATTTCTTTACTCTTTTACAAAACAGGCTGTGAAGAAACAAGCCTATGACCACCATAGCGCCATCTACCACCTACTGCTTGACAAATGCAAGCGGCATCCCAAGATCCTTCACAATAAGCTGTCCAATCCTCCAAGTCTGACCCCTAATCTACCAGTTGTGACCCGTACTGAACGACGGTCAAGCATTACAACTGGTGTCGGTAAGTAGTTTTATGACACTAGTTCAAAAAAAAAAAAAAAAAAAAAAAAAAAAAAATGATTACTTTTATACTTTATATACAAAAAATTAAATTATTGACGTAATCCTATGATTTTTATACGAATATTTTTAGTAATATATATCATGTAGCAGTCATAGATATTAACATTTCTTTGCTCTTGCGGAGAGCAGCCCCTGTGAGGTGGTTTGGTCACACAATAGGCAATCAGCCTCCAGGGCGTACTAATTTCAACCGAACTATGGAAGAACTACTTCCAGTCCCTTTGGAATCCACCGATCAGACAGCTTCCTGGCAGCAACGAAGAAAGACGTCCTCTCTCCTGCCTCCGTCATTTTGACGCCGAGCAAAGCGATTTTCACTTTAATTTTTTTAAATTTATATTCACTCAAAACTGGGCACATTGCAACTGAGACGTAAGGGGCTACTGTGAATTAGGGGCCAGATTAATGGGGCCATCTTAAGTGGGGGGTTGTGCAACAGGATGTTTGTTCACATTACATTTAAATTTCTGTCGGCGAGCAGGAAGGACATTCTAAAGGCAAGCAGTTCAAGGTAAAAAGCTATTTTTTTTTTTTTTTCTTCAACATAGTTCACCCCAAACAAGGCAGGCCGCCACTGTAGACGTAAGGAGCTACTGAGAAAAAAGGGAGAAAGTTTTGGGGGGTCAACCTAAATTGGAAGCTGCGCAGCAAGATGTCTGTTTACATTAGTTTTAAATTTCTGCATGTCAGTACCGTCGGGGTAACAGGGGGCAGGGAGGGAGTTCCAGAGGCCAGCAGCACGAGGAAAGAATCTATTGGAGTATTGATTTACTCCTCTCCAGGAGTTAGGCACAATGCCAGTTTTTATCTTACTCCCACAAGTAAGATGTGACCCATGGTCGGGTCAGGAAAGTGGGATTTAAAAATTGCCTGGGCAGCCCTGTCGGCATTCCCCGGTAGAGGCATCTCAGACAGTAAGCAATAAACTTACTCCTCCCCAAAGAGGGGAGGCAAAGCTTGGGAAGGTGGACCTCCCAGAACTGCACAGGACAGACCCATTGACCGGCGTAAATCAAGACCCGAAGGCCAAGACAACACCAGTATGGGGTGCAGTATCCATCGGAACAGATACTACACTTTGATCTTAGCCAAAAGGCCAAGTTAGAGTAGAAAGCTCTTCAGCATCTGGCTGGTGATACCAGATCAGGCTGCCCTGTGGCTCCCTGAGACGAAATTCACCTACATTGACGTTTTTTGTTTTTCTTCTTTTTTTTTTTTTTGTAAAACTTAATTATGTTCTACAAAACCAAAAACAAAAACAACAGCCCCTCTCCCTTTCTCCCTCACCTTTTTTATTTTATTTTTAGAACTTGAAGCATAAATCTTTTACTATAATGACCAGATTCGGCATTAAATAACCCAAAAAGGGTTGATATGCCGTAAAACAAAACTACCAAACCATACCTCTTCAGCATCTGGGGACCTCCACAGTGAATGGATGGGATGTAGCTGATTGTCGAGTTGGGCTAGTGAATTTACATCGAGGGGGACATCAGAGTAGCCAGTTCATCAGAGCATATTAGAGTAGAAAGCTTTCCGACATCTGGAGACCCTTACAATGAAAAGGTGGGATTTTGTTGATTGTCAGGGGTATTTACACTGAGAGGGCACAAGTTCGTCAGAGCACATTTCATTGAAGTACGTGTAAAACAAGCACAGAGATGCAACATTGCGCCGATGATGAGACAGGGGCTGTCATTGATAGACAGTGTAAGACCTATTAGACTTTGATGATTTTTAGTCCAAACTTTTGCACCATCCTGTATATAACTTTTCTCTGTGGTAGTAGGGAATCCAAGATATGTTGATCCTCAGCTCGTGACTCCACTTAGGACAACTGCATAAGTAGCAGATCTCTTCTACCAAATGTCACATTCCTAAGTCTAATACGGCAAAGAAGTTGCTTGTTTTTGTGTGTTTATGTTTGTTTTATTTTTCTCTCTTTATAGTTGAAAGAGTGGAGGTTCCAGTCGAAGTCCTTGACAAACCTTCTCCAAGCCACCTTCCTTCTACAGCTCTGTCCACTTTTCCACAAATGCCATTTTTCACAGATGCAGCACAATTGGCTGATGTAAGTTCTACGATTCTTTTATTCCAATACTGCACGATACTCACGCACTCTTTCAACCTGGAACAGAAACAACCATCCGAATGGTGAACTTGCAGGACAAACTACACAATCAAACACATCTTGATAGAATGTGATGATAACTTTGCCCTTAGCAGACAACGTTACCATCCCAGCATTAAAGTATGAGGGAATTGTTTGAAAATAAACAATATTATAGCCTTTCTCAAAGAAAGACTTACGAAAGAATATAATGAAATAAACATGTCCCTATTTACAAGCCTCCCCATGAGGGGCAGAGTTAGACACAAAGTCGGTTTTCAATGAGGGGGAATAACACACTTCCACAAAAATGTTAATTGCCTCAGTCTAGAAGGATTTCTCCTTCACTGATTGAGGACAGGAAAAAGGAAGTGTAGTATCAGAACAGATATTACACTTTGCTACCAGCCAGCCACACAAAACAAACCTCAAAATCACTTATAACTGAATGCATATATAACAGCACCATCTATATTTTAAAACTAGCTGAAATACCCGTCTATGCCGGGTTTCGCAACTTTTCTTGAATCTTATAACCAAGATTAGAAGTTAATAGATGTTCCTAAATATTTTTCATCCATTTTTTATTTAAATAATAAAAAATTATTCAGGCTTATGTTGGGTCAATTTTATTAAAACTGTGTTCTGTGGCTGTGGTAGTCAAATGACATCCCATAGATGCAATTAGTCCTCCATGCTAGTCCCCGGCCATCTGGCCTTGTCTTGCGCAAGTTGTCGTAGGCAATGTTGTTTCGCTGTACGTAGTGGTCCTAGTCCTGCCTGCTTGAGGTCAGCACGTTGTGTGCCAAGCAGATTTGTGCAGTGCTGTCCTAGTCACGGTTGGTAGGCTTGCGAGCCAGTAACGGCAAAGTCTAGTGCCCTCTGTGCGGGAGTGTCAGGGTCCATTCGTAGGACATGGCCTAACATAGACCATCTTTGTTCAGCGACCTTTGTGGTTTTTCGTTGCACAGCTCGTATAGTGCCTTGTTGCTGATATGTTTTTTCGGCCAGCAGTGACCTGTGATTGAACGGAGGTGTCTGCGGTGGCACGCATCCAGCTTGTCAAGCAATATCAGCTAGGAAGTAATTGGAACGCCATAGCAAAAAAAATAATAAATTGTCTAGGGTGAGATTCGAACCCTGAATAATGTGACACAAAATATTGGAACTGAGGGCGAACTCTTTATCCACATGGCCACCGATTAAAGGAAAATAGTTTGTCTGCATCGATCTAAAATAGTTTGTCTAAAATAAACAAGCCTAAATTAAAAATTATTATTAATGTAAAAAATATATAAGTGAACATTTATCAAATATTTTTTTTTAACTATTTTTAATAAAAGAAAAAGAAGAAATGTTTTTCTTCAAAGTAAACAATGCATCAAATTACGTACGATGCTTTGACGTGAGAAGTATAAATCATTATTATAAATATGTTGTTCGGTCGACTGGAAAGGGAACGCTAAAAATGTCGGAACATTTCTTTCTGATGTTATTTTTACGTACTTTTAATTTGGAATAACGAGTTTTAAAAAAGGTTCAAGAATTTCTGACATCGAAAGTACCGATTCCAAATCTGCAGTTTGTTTGGCTTTTAGATCAACTGTGATGCAGCGACACACATACAGACAACTTTGCTGTGTGTGCATATATATATATATCTAGGCAGCATCTTCTCTTGTAGGCAAGTATTGTTGAATATAAGAGACAACTCATGTCTAGATATCCTTTGGTAGATCCTTTCAATAGTCCGAATTAGGATCTTAGTTTCGGAGGAAAATTGGCTGATGAATTTGCCATAATTTGCATTTGTCTTCCAAGTACTTTCGGACCCATCTTCTGGGGGATAAGGTCTATAAATACAAACACATGGTCTAGACCTGATTAACCTCATTCCCCCGAAGATGGACCCAGATGGGTCCGAAAGTACTTGGGAGACAAATGCAAATTATGGCAAATTCATCAGCCAATTCCCCTCCGAAACTAAGATCCTAATTCGGACTATTGAAAGAATCTATCAAAGGATATCTAGACATGAGTTGTCTCTTATATTCAACAAGATATATATATATATATATAAAAATCCAGGCATGGTAAACATCCACAGGATAGGAATCCAAAGAATTTCAACCGAGCTTATAAAAAGTGCTGAATATCAAATAGAGCTTTTATATATGATTATTTTTATTTACATAGACATGTACAAAATCTGCGACACTGGCATAAATAAAAATAATCATTATATATATGTATATATAAAGTTAATCCAACAGAAGATATAAGAGGCAACTAATATCTTTTAATTAGTGAAACATCCGGATAAAAACTGAAGCTCAATATGTTTAAATTTAAATTTAGTGTAAGGAAGGTTTGAAAAAAAAGGGCGGGGGGTAAAGTAACAGTTGAGATTTAAACAAACATACACAACGCTCTAAGCAAATAACGCGTCCAAACGAGAGTGACACGTGACTTCACATTTCCGAAACAGATGACAACAGAAGCTGAAGAGAACCGGATGGCTAAGTCCTTCCGTGTTTGAAACCGACGGTACGAGTGTTGTACTAATTTTTCTGTACCAAAATAAATAAATATATATAAGAGAGAGAGAGAGATGGACTTAATGCAAACAGGACATAAAATGACCATAAATGGGTTGCATACCGTCAAAGCAAATCAACCAACATATTCCATTATTTTTGTTAAAAACATGTTTTGTTGTGCGAGACCATCATTTTTTTTTTTTTCAATAATTTTTTTTGTGTTCTTTTGATTACTCATATTTTCTAACTATTCGAACAAAGAAAACTTCCAATTGATGTTTTTATTTTATAACTTAGTTGCCACAGATATTTTTTGAATACCTGTAATGATAACTTATTCAAATGCAGTCATAGGTAATCATTACTATTACCGACATAAATTATTTTAAAAGGAGACACCGTTGGGAAATTAGTCAAAAACAATTTATTTTGATTTACCTACTCATTTGTAACCTAAAAATATCTTGGCCTTTTGGCTAAGATCAAAGTGTAGTATTTGTTCCGATGGATACTGCACCCCATAGACTGGTATTGTCTTGGCCTTCGGGGCTTGACTTACGTCGGTCAATGGGTCTGTCCTGTGCAGTTCTAGGAGGTCCATCCTCCCAGGCTTTGCCTCCCCTCTTTGGGAAGGAGTAAGTTTATTGCTTACTGTCTGAGGCGCCCCTACCGGGGAATGCCGACGGGGCTGCCCAGGCAATTTTTAAACCCCACTTTCCCGACCCGACCTTGGGTCACATCTTACTTGTGGGAGTAAGATAAAAACTGGCCTTGTGCCTAACTCCTGGAGAGGAGTAAATCAATACTCATTTGTGACCTAAAAATATCTTTGCCTTTTGGCTAAGATCAAAGTGTAGTATTTGTTCCGATGGATACTGCACCCCATAGACTGGTATTGTCTTGGCCTTCGGGGCTTGACTTACGTCGGTCAATGGGTCTGTCCTGTGCAGTTCTAGGAGGTCCATCCTCCCAGGCTTTGCCTCCCCTCTTTGGGAAGGAGTAAGTTTATTGCTTACTGTCTGAGGCGCCCCTACCGGGGAATGCCGACGGGGCTGCCCAGGCAATTTTTAAACCCCACTTTCCCGACCCGACCTTGGGTCACATCTTACTTGTGGGAGTAAGATAAAAACTGGCCTTGTGCCTAACTCCTGGAGAGGAGTAAATCAATACTCATTTGTGACCTAAAAATATCTTGGCCTTTTGGCTAAGATCAAAGTGTAGTATCTGTTCCGATGGATACTGCACCCCATAGACTGGTATTGTCTTGGCCTTCGAGGCTTGATTTACGCCGGTCTATGGGTCTGTCCTGTGCAGTTCTAGGAGGTCCACCCTTCCAGGCTTTGCCTCCCCTCTTTGGGGAGAAGTAAGTTTATTGCTTACTGCCTGAGGCGCCCCTACCGGGTAATGCCGACGGGGCTGCCCAGGCAATTTTTAATGGCCAGAGTGCTCACCTCTCGGGCGCTGGCTTTTCAAATCCCACTTTCCCAACCCGACCTTGGGTCACATCTTACTTGTGGGAGTAAGATAAAAACTGGCCTTGTGCCTAACTCCTGGAGAGGAGTAAATCAGTACTCATTTGTGACCTATGTGCGTTAAAAAAAAATTAATATTTAATATAAGCATTTAAAGTTGTTGTAAATATTGGTTGTCAGCAAAGTAGCCATTTTTTTTGGTCGCTTGTTTACATTACAGATCTTACTTCCTGTGACGAAAGAAAATGGCTACTTTGCTCACAACTCATATTTATGACAACTTAAAATGCTTATATTTCATTAATTTTTTTATTATTATTGCACATAGTTCACAAATGAGTAGATAAACCAAAATCAATTGTTTTTAACTAATTTCTTAACTGTATTTCCTTTTAAAATAATTTCTGTCCGTATCATCATATTCAATTTAAAATCCGTTTTACATGTAGATGCCTACATGTAAAACGGATTTTAATTGGACGGCTTTAAGAAATTGACTTTCAAACTGACCTATCTGTGGCCAGCTCTTTATTTATTACTCTTTCTTATAAGTCAATTTTTATCACTTCTCATGTGAACTGGACCTGTTACCTTAACTGTTCTACATCTACTAACCCAAAAACTCTCATCCATTCTTTCAATGTGGACATACCATCAAAGTCTCCCTATACTGTCAAGATTTAATCGTCCTCTGAGATCATCAGATCTATTCCTGTCTTTAAAACTTGCATTACATATCCATTGTATCATTCTCAAAGCTTTTCTCTCCATGCAACACATTTCCTCAACCCTCAGTGGCTAGGTTTCACTTCCATAAATCATCACACTGTGTAAAAATGCTTGATAGACTCTTCCTTTGGTCAACAGTGGTAATGCTCTGCTGGTTAGTAATGACAGAAGTTCCCTGAACTTACTCCTAACTCTTGCAATCACACTAGCACCTACTCTACCCTTTGCTCCAATGATATCACCAAGGTAACAAAACTTCTCAATAGCTTCGCAATCCAGATATACTTTGTCCGCATTTCATCCTCAATTCTCTTCCACTTTTTAGTAATGATTATCCAGTCATAATATCTTATGTAACATTGCCATGGTAATAAACAACTTGTGCTGTCTTCTTCAATCCTCATTATAAACAACTGGCCAACATTGTACTGTGGACACAACCAACTGTTCTTCTCATTAACATGTAGTTATCTTTTTCGTTGACACGCAAGTAGTTGGCTCATTGGATAGAGACATCTCTCAGTAGTGGTGATAGTAGCAGTCGCATAGATGTTGTTCTTTTCTTCTTCTGGCGGGAGTAATAGAAATGAAAACTTGTTAAAAGTAACAAATTTGCAAGTCCTTTTTGTCCGACCCTTCATTTTGTTTCCTTCGTTCTATTCTCACGTTGATACTTTTGCCGTTTCAGTCAGACACTATATCACAGCAATCAGACTCCGACAGTGAAGAACCCTCACCAGAAGCCCTGGCACGCTACCTGGCTATGCGACGACACACAGTCGGCGTCGGTGATGCGCGCCATGAAGTTCCTGAAGATGTGCGTGTAAAGCTGGCCAACCACCAGCCTATCATCGCCACACCTCCCCAGCACAACTACCTGATGCCGTTTGGTGCGCCACTGCCCAACACAAATCTACCCCAAAATGTACCCCATCTATTGCACAATGAACTACCCACGTCGCCTAGTTTGCGACGGGACCAAAACCTACTTCAGCCGCCCCCAATTCTTGGGCCAGGTATGTTCAAATGTTTGTTCCTTAACTTTTTCTTTTCATACGAGATGGAGTATATATCTACACTGACATGACAGAAATAAAGTTGATCAGATTTTCAAAGTCAGACCCAAATAGCATTTAAGTTGACAAATCAAACTTTGCTTCTGACTAGTCTATTTTCATTTGTTATTGTTATATGATGTTATTGGCAATATAATAGCTTATTTAGCTAAAATTTATTTTTAAAATTACTTATTTCAGCCTAGAGGACTGCTAATATGAAACATTTTTAACTAATCACCTACAAATAAAAATCAGCAACGGTGGGTAACTTATTTTAAATTTAAAAATATAATAGTTGTCTATCTTAAGTTTTAAAATGTGCAAACAAAAATTAAAATTATAAACAAAAATGACTTCAGTGCATCCTGGGCACCGCTGGGTAGATACAGCTATTAACTTAATAAATGCAAAAGGCTTTTTTTCATTTATCACTCTTATATTACCATCAAAACAGGTTACTATTATTTAAATCAATAATACAACTGAATGTTTTGAAATGCTGTATATATAATACAGAGAAAAGATGTGAAGAGAGTCATTAGAATGCTTAATTTGCATAACTATTTTTTAAACAATTCATAATTAATATTTGGTGTAATTCATTTGTCCAATTGTTCCTATATATATATATATATATATATATATATGCAAACATTGTTAAAAATAACAGAATTCGTCTGTTTAATTATACCATTTTTTATTTTTTCAATTTTTCTGATGGTCTTTTTTGTATTGAAATCAAGAAAATTAATAAATGTTCCATAGGTTTCACGAATGTTTTCGATTCTTTGTCGAATCATCCTCAGGTGTCAAAAGCAAATGAACAAAAAAGCTGGAGAAAGAAGAGAATTTTAAAAAGACGGTGGAGAAACGCACAGAGAACGTTTTTCGCATTGTTCCAGGAAGTCGTTGGCGATTTTAAATTCAGCAACGCACTACCCTATCCTGCCGCCTCAGCATGCATCTTGTAAACTCTAGCTCAATTTACCAACATCTACAAAAACATAACTGCCCTCCCTCTGATTTAAGACAAATTCTAGTTAATAACACTAAAACTATACATTCCGAAACTAATTTAAAAAAATAAAAAATACTCAAAGCTATCTACATAAAAACACAACAACCTAAAATTAGCAACATCACAGATGAAACCAGTGGTAACATTTTAAAATGCTTAACATAATGCAATTTTGTTCTGTGATGCTATCCAATGTTGCTGAATTTAAATCAGCAACGACTTCCTGGAACAATGCGAAAAAGTTCTCTGCGCGTTTCTCCGCTGTCTTTTTAAAATTCTCTTCTTTCTCCAGCTTTTTTGTTTATTTGCTTTGGACACCTGATGATGATTCGACAAAGAATCGAAAACGTTCGTGAAACCTATGGAACATTTATTAATTTTCTTGATTTTAATACAAAAAAGACCATCAGAAAAATTGAAAAAAGGGTATAATTAAACAGATGAATTCTGTTATTTTTAACAATGTTTGCATAAATGAGAAAATGCTGCCTAAATACACACACAAAATATATATATATATGCAATAGTTGTGTCGATATTAATAGTAATTAAAGTAATTTAATTAAAAAAAAAAGGATAAGTTACAAAAACGTTTTTTTAAAATGTTCGTGAATTTTCAAGGGAGGTAATTCAAATTAAATTAAAATCGTTGGCTAGAAAGAAAGATTTCATAGAGAGGGGAGAGGGTGACTGCTTGCTTGTAACAAAGTTATCTTGTGGAATTTTCAAAGTCAGACTCAAATAGCATTTAAGCTGACAATTCAAACTTTGCTTCTGACAAGCCAATTTTTATTTGTTATTATTGTGTCATGTTATTGCCAATATAATAACATACTTCACTACAATTTATTTCAAAAGTTAGTTAGTCCCGCCTAGATGACTTAATATTAAAACATTTTTAAATAATCACCTAAAAATAAAAATCAATAAGGAGAATAACTGATATTTCAAATTGAAGAATATAATAGGAGTTGTCTACCTTACAACTAAAATTTTATTATTTTTTCTGTATAAGTTTAAAAACGTTCAAACAACTAAATCTAAAATTACTTCATTGCATCCCAGGCAACGCTGTGTAGGTAGAGCTAGTTCTAATTAATAACAAAGACTGCTGTCAGAGGGTCCTGATGGACCGAGGTAAGATGATATGGATTATTTTCCTTCTCTGATGAATTGGACTATCACTCGGTTAACAATAGAAAGTGGAATTGTAAGGTTTCTGGCGATTTGACGCTGATTAAGTCTACCTTCCGATTTATCTATAATATATCTCCTCTGAAACTCTGATAATTCTAATATTTCTTTGGCCTTGTGTCATACTTAAATTGTGATATATGATAGATATATTGATATCACAAACACAAAAAAAAATGTAAATTAGTATAAAATGTATAAATTTAAAATTTTTACTGTTACTTTGTACGGCTCCAAGTCCTGGCCATCAACAGAGGAAACAGAAAGAAGAGTATCGGTTATGAAAACAAAGATGTTGCGTTGGACTTCCAGTCTGACCAGACTGAACATGTCCAAAATTATGAAATTATGCTGATCTCGGACAAAATGAGGGGAAATCGGCTGCGCTGGTGCGGACATGTAATGCACACAAACAACGACACTATCGCAAAGATTGTAATTCAGGATGGAGGCCCGTGAGAAAAGGTTGAGAGGATGGCCAAAACAAGGGGAGTTGAATACCCTGTAATTAGATAAGACGACTGGACTTCATCCTGACAAAGCATTTGACCATGTAAGGTAGAGAGAGAAATCCAGTTTAGTTATTCCGCAAAGTAGGGTCCATCCAGAAAAGAAAATGGCGATCAACGTTTTACTTTCGTGAGATGTCTATTTACTTCTGTCATGTTTCTGTATGCTTGGTGAGAGATTATGATTATAAAAATTACATCCCTACTTTTTTTTTTTATATAGCTTCACTAAACCAAATGTTACGGTCCCATGTTTGACCTGAAACTGCATGTGGTGGTGACGACCTTATCTTGGAAGGTTTTGGGTACTGAACCCTTAGTTGGTATTACACTCGGGGTCACATCTATAAGTTGAATAGAATCTGTTTTGGGTCCGACATGAAACTGCATCCAATGGTATACATTTACATCATGGATAGTTTTTCAAAGATATTAAAGACGAAGTCATAGACTTTCTACAAGAATGACTGAATTCAGCAAACGTTTTGCTGTAAAACAAAAAAACTAAGTAATCTACGGAAGAAGTATTTTCCCCTAAACCCTAACCCTTCCCCTAAAGTCTAACCCTAAACCCTAACCCTTTCCCCTAAAGTCTAATCCTGAACCCTAACCCTTCCCCTGAACCCTTCCCATAAAGTCTAACCCTGAACCCTAACCCTTCCTCTGAACCCTTCCCCTAAAGTCTAACCCTGAACCCTAAACCTTCCCCTAAAGTCTAACCCTAAACCCTAAAGTCTAACCCTAACCCTTTCCCCTAAAGTCTAACCCTGAACCCTTCTCCTAAAGTCTAACCCTAAACCCTTCCCGTAAAGTCTAACCCTGAACCCTTCCCGTAAAGTCTAACCCTGAACCCTAACCCTTCCCCATACCCTAAAGTCTAACCCTGAACTCTTTCCCCTAAAGTCTAACCCTTAACCCCAACCGTGGTAGGGATGGTTGCAATGTGATACTGTCAGAGCTACCCGGCTAACAGAGCTTTAGTGAAAATTCAGAAGGAGTCAACATCCCGATCCATCATCCTCTAGTCATCTCTGCTTCTGCATCTGTGGCAAGCAAAGACATGTCAGGCTCGGGACCGCAAATCCATGGAGTAAGAATAGCAACGTTGCTTTTATGCATGCAACAGCCATTCTTTTGTTTTTGCTGTGCCAAACCTTCCCTCAATTCGTATGGAACTGCCGGGTATTATTGCTCTAAGTATCAGCAAATAACTACAGTGAACGCAGAACGTCATGCAGATCACATAATCTTAGAGCACAATCTTCCTGAGTTTTGTGCAAAAGTCTGATTCACTCAACAGCAACACAATCAATATGCCCTGGTGCTACCGGATCAGGCTGTCTGAAGATACTGGCTTCATGACCAAAAATGCATCAAATATTTATGTTACTGTTTTTTTTTCCTTTCCCTTTGCAAAACTCAATCATGTTCTGCAAAGGCAAAAAAAAATTTTTTCTTCTACAAAACAACCAAACGAAACGCCATGAATAAATATTTGAAGATATATAGAACTTGAAGCATAAAAATATTTACCAAGATGACCGTATTCAGCATTAAATAACCTGAAAAGGGTTGATATGCCTTAAACAAAACAACCCAGGCAAAAAAAAAAATCTATATGAAAAAATTGTTTGAAAATAATAAAAAATAGACACGATAATATTTTTCATAAAAACAATGGATATATATGGAAAAATGTAAAGATCTGACAAATGAGAAAAAGTACAAATATTATGAAAGTATTATTTGAATCCTGTGAAAATTCCAGTGATTTCTACATCAATCTGTAAAATATACCGTTGATAATATTTCTTTGGAAATAATAAATATCTATCAGGGTAAATACTCCTGAGAAAAAAGTGTCTCTTCTGTAAAAAATAATTGTTATTGTCAGCTAAATATTCTTTAAATAAACGAAACGAACATGTCT
This sequence comes from Sepiola atlantica, assembly GCA_963556195.1. Lineage (NCBI taxonomy): Eukaryota > Metazoa > Mollusca > Cephalopoda > Sepiida > Sepiolidae > Sepiola > Sepiola atlantica. The sequence goes on from OY744535.1 coordinate 25,543,286, forward strand.
TACGTTTATTTAAAATTGCAGAAATTTAATTTGTTTTGTAACAATAAATATTCTGTCGTTTTACCGTAAATATAATTGTCAGCTAAGTATCTTCGAACGGATAAATCGAATGTCCTTTTTTAACATATTTTTTTAAATTCTACTCTTTTAGTCAAGGGGGACGACATAATTTGATTTTGGAACAATTCATTTTAAAATGGGTAAAGTCGGAATTGTTTACCTTAGCGACATCAGATTAATCACCAATCATCTTTGCTGATCGAACAATCTCATTTTTTTTTTTTTTTTTTTTTCAAATGTGTGTGAAAGGTGATAATATACGTACGAACATGAAATACGTTAGCGTATTATTATATAGATTTTTTTTTTTAATTTATTTTATTGAAAAACCAATCTGCAATTATTTCCTCATAAATATAAGGGTTACTAATCAATGATTTCCCAAAACGCGAGTAAAAACAATATCTAAGTAAACTAGAAAGAGCTCGAGTTAGATTTTTTGATTTAGAAAAAAGTGAGTTTGCAAAGCCAGTTAAATATAAAAGGACAAAATCCAAAATTAGTCTGTTTCTACTCCAATACCTCCTTTCTCTTTCCCCTTTACAGCTATGGGGTGTGGTGACATTCCTTTTTGTTTAAAATGGACTATTCCAATATTTTTATTCTTTCCTTGCTTTATTAGCAACCTGCTAATAAACAGAGAGAGAGATGGAGAGAGAGTGACGGAAATGAGAGTGATAAATACGGTATAAAATAATGGGGAAGGGGATTTTAAACAATATAGGAAGAAGGTCATAGATAGAAGTTCATTAAGAAATGGGTCACTTGGTGAGTCAATAGCCAATTGCGGCTAATTAGAACAATTAAAATGGAATAAAAAATTTTTTTTAAAATTCAATCCCAAAACTGAGGAATATTTTAGCATGTATTTTGTGTGATTAAAATATATAGGTGTTAGTGGAAACAAACGTTGGTTAAATCAGATTTGGTATAATAATAGATCTTCTGAGGAGTTTCTTTCAAGGACCCTAATCAGAGGAGAATATGTTGAATAGTGAAATATGGAAAATAGACAAAGCCACAATATTGTTTATAATTATGCAGACGAATAAAGAAACACTTTAAACATGTTTTTTTTTTTTTTTAATGGGCAAAAATACGTTATGAAATATAAAAAAAAGTTATGAAATATAAAAAAGGTTATGAAAGAAAAGAAAGGAAAACATTAAGTTATATATAGGTAACAACCCCCCCCCCCCCAAAAAAAATGGAATCACCCATGGAATCATAAATAAAATTCACAACCTTTTCTGCAATCCACCCATATTTGCTACAAATAAACTTCATTCTATCCCTGACTTGTTCACCAAGTTTCAGTCATGAATGTCCAACAATTGGTACTTTTTCAGATTAGGACCTGCCCAAGCTAACTTTGACCGTAACGCTAATCCTGACCCTAACGACGGGGGTCAAAGTTAGCTCGGGTCCTAATCTGGATATGACATGCATAACTTTTCAATAACTAACACGCTCCTTTCTGATTTTGGTCGTGATGGCGCTCTTTGTTTCAAAAATAGCCTGGAGATTGTTTTGATAGATGTCATATTTGGGAGTTACCCACAGATAAAAATTTAGCAGATGTTAAGGTCCGGTGAGTGTGAAGCCCATTCAGAATCACACCTCAATCCTTACTACAGACGATAATAACTAAGAATGACATGAAAATTAAGACTTCTACCCAGCTGTGGCTGACAGAACAAAAAGAATCTACCCCGTGGATTAAATAAAGGATCCAGTTCGAAATTCCGTAAATATTTCCCAAGCTTGACATAAAGATTTTAATTATCACAACATTCAATCAATAAAAAAAAAAAAAAAGAAAGAGATATTCGTTTTATTTAAAGAATATTTAGCACTTCAGCTTTCTTTTTAGAACTGATTGTTAATCAACACCTTTAACCGTTGTGCCGCAGGTCCACTAACAATTACCTCTAAGTATGGAGGTTGAAGGTTCAATCCTTACTACAGACGATGATAACTAAGAATGACATAAAAATTAACACTTCTACCCAGCCGTGACTGACAGAACAAGAACAATCTCTCCCGGTTGACTAAAGAAAGGGTTCAGTTCGAAATTCCGTGTACATTTCCAAGTTCGAAAAGATGCACCTGAAGAAGGTTGGAGACTACATCGGCCGAAACGTGAAAATAACATCCAAAATAAGAATACGAGTCCCTATTTACTTGCCTCCCCATGAGGGCAGAGTTAGACACAAGGTCAGTTTTTAATGTGAGAGAAAAATCTAGACCCCCCCCCCCAAAAAAAGGGGGCATTCTGGAGGGGGGGGGGGGAGAAAAATTTTTTAATTGCCTCAGTCTAGAAGGATTTTTTTTTTTTTTTTTGTTTTTCACTGACTGAGGATAGAAAAGATTACGTGTAGTAGCAAAAACAGAATAGTCGTCGAAATAATACAAGCCGGTTATTATGCTATGCTTCATTTTGTCTTCGTAGGATCTTCCAATTTCTGTCGGCGCGCTTCTGATGGTGGCGCCAATATTCACTGCTTCCTACGCCATTTTCATCAGCAGTCCCAGCCGAGCAGCAGAGAAGGACTGACAGCGGTAAGTAACTTTCTCTTCTCTTTTACTTACTTGTACATTCTTGGATCTTTTTTTCAAGACTGGCTTGACTTTCTTACTCATCAGATTGGAATTTGAAGGAGGAAAAAAAAAAAAACTCAAGTTGTGGTTAAACTTTTATACAGGTTTGTAAAAAGTAAAGAAAAGGATGAAGGAGGGGAGGGGGGGTCAACGTTAATGTTAATTGTTTAGTTGGATTTTTTTTTTTTTTTTTTTTTGAGGGGGGGGGTCACTTTTTTCTTATTTACTTCCTGTTTTTTTTTTTTTTTTTTTTTTACTAATACATCATCACCACTGATCAAGGCTAAAAGCCACTTGAGGATATGGGTCAATGAGATGAAATGATTGTCAGTTGAGAGATGAAGAATATTATGAGATGATTGAAAATGATTTATGGAATGGACAGATTCAAATACTTGTGGAGGCGGTTTTCTCATTTTTTCTCTTTCTCGTTTGCTAATCTCTTAATATAAATCTGTGATTACTTCTCGCGAGTGTGTGTGTATTTCTCGCATCAATATACTTTGATAATTACACATTTAATTATTAATTAAAATCAAAAATGCAATGGTGCAAACTAGAACGAATTTTTAAAAAATCCTATTTTTAAAAAAAATAATTTAATTACAAAATTAAATCCACCACAATCCATTTCAGCATCTTCATAAACAAGTCAGCCATTTTAATCTTTTGTTGGGAAAAAAAAACCAAAAAATAAACAGAACTAATTACTTTGTGACCCTTCGAAATTTGGAAGTATTTAAACTATTGAATAGAAAGTCATTTAAACCGGCTTTAAAATTCTTGGCAAATCTTCATGTATTAAAAGATTGAAAGTTTTGGAAGCGAGATCTAATGATTTTATGAATACAGATTAAAATGTTACTTTAACAAAATTAGTTATAATTTTATACCGATTTGATTTAATTAGAAATTTAATAACCAAACAATACCGCAATAATTAAATTTAACTTTCAAAATCCTATTTAAAACAAATAATTTGGTAACACCCCCCCCCCCAAAAAAAAACCCCAAAGAGCATTGTTTTAGAAACAAAAATGTAATTAAAAAAAAATCCTGGGCAACACCGAGTAAGTAAGCTTGTAATAATTATTACTCCTACCTTAAGCATTCATCTATGCAAAGTGAGAAATATCTCTATATAAAGTCAGATATGTTTTTATGTACACGATTCACTCCTAAACTAATTAACCGATCATAATGGATTTAGCCCCTTGTGAAAATTCAGATACCTCTGATTTTTTCTGAAATTTTAACAATAGATATTAGACATCAAATGTTGCCTAAATTTCAGTTTCTTTTGAGTATTTTAAAAGTATTTTAGGGGGCATAATATAGACACAACCTCCCATTTGAAAATTCAAATATTTCAGATTTGCATCGACTTTTATCGATAGTCATTAGAGACCAATTATGCAAGATTCCCTGAATTTCATTTTCTTCTTAAAACCTCTTAAACTTGAGCCTTAAATATTAGAAATTTTCTAGAATCAAAATCATGTAATGGATTTTGATCAAAATTGTAATAAGGATTCTCGACATAAGGTTTAGTAGTATTATATCTTGATTTTAATCTTTGTAAGGTGATATAAAAACGGTGCAAAATTGGTCTGCCTGGAGAATTAATTTTATTCATCCTGGGACGGGTATTCTTCTGATATATATATATATATATATATATGTCAGTTCATATTATATTCCAATAACCATAGTTTTATTTTATCATTTTTATTTTTTCACATTCCAAAAAAATATAATATTTCTGTGAGATATATGTTTTACGGTCTGTTTCATTTGTCTTGTGCCAAACAACATTTTTATGTCAATATCGTCTCTGCAACACTACAAAATCAGAAAAAAACATGGTTATTGGAATATAATATGAACTGACTTATATTTGCTGTTATCAATAATTGACAATCATTGAGCTGAATCTTTTAAGGAGACTACAAAGTAAAAGGAACTGATAGTATATGCTAATACATATATTGTCATTAATAATTATATATATATATATATATATATATATATATATATATATATATATATATATATATATATATATACCTACCTATCTACAAACAAGAGTGGGGAGAGGACTACTTCTATCCGTCACTAAAAGTTTCTGTTTAATGAAATTTTTAGTAACGATAAAACCCAATATTCTGCATGTTTATATGTAAAAAAAAAAAATGTGTTGCTTATTTTTTCCACCTTCCATTTAATATGCATGTCGGTCTCTCTGTACAAGGGTTTGTCAGGACAACCTGACATGAGGATACTTCACCCAACAAGTAAACACTGACCAAATATTCAAAATAACATAGTATTCGCAGCACAAATAATACCTCCTCAGTACAGCTATACACTTGCTCATACAAGGAATGGTGCACCTTCTCCTGGTGATGTTACCTCAAGTAACAACACTCAGCTTAATACTCCACCAGACTAGATGAATTCTTGTCCTGGAATCCGGTGACACCAAGAGATCACAAAGAAAGATATACTAGAACATAGTTCACAGGTCAAAAGGGGAAAAGAAAATTAAAGTTCTTAACTTTTTTACTAACTCCACGTTTGAGAAATGAACTTTAATGGAATATTCGAATATCTATGTATCTCATATAGAGATCAAGTGTTAGCCCCAGGAAGGGGCCCTTTGATTTCTGAGAACTTCGACTGAAGTAAAGTGAAATAAGAGCATTTGACTGCTTATTAGGCTATGCTCGAGTGTCTAATGTCTCTCTGTACAAGGGTTTGTCAGGACAACCTAGCATAAGGATACTTTCCCTTACAAGTAAACCCTGACCAAATATTCAAAATATTATAGTATTTGAAGCCCAAATAAGATCCGCTCTGTATGGCTACATACTGGCTTATACGAGGAACCGTGCACCTTCTCTGAGTGATGTTGCCTCTTGTTACAGCACAAAGCTCAATACTCCACCAGACCAGATTAATTATTGTCCTGGAATCCGGCAAGACCAAGAGACCACAATAAAGATATACTATAACATTGTTAACTGGTCAATTAGGGAGAGGAAAATTAATGTTCTTCCCTTCTTTACTAACTCAACGTTTGAAAGGTAAAAGAGAACTTTAATGGAACACTCAGATATTTACGCATCTCATAAAGGGATCAAGTATTAACCCCAAGAAGGGGTCCCTTGATTTTTGAGACTTTACACTGAAGTAAAATTAAAATATATATAAACATTTTATTCATATACATGTTTCATCTAAATAAGATTCATCAGTGTAGCTAGATAAGGCTATACCATTGGTCGCTGGGTTCAAACCCCACCCCCTCGGACATTGATATAAGTATACAAAACAGAAGGAAAATATAACTATTTAAGATTCTATACAGTGTTAATACTTCCTGGTAAGGGGAATGAACTTTAATGGAATATTCTAATTTTATTTATCTTCTTCCCACAAGGTAAGATGTGACACAAGGTCAGGAAAGTGGGATTTGAAAAGCTAACGCCCGAGAAGGTGAGCACTCCGGCCATTTAAAAATTGCCTGGGCAGCCCCATCGGCATTCCCCGGTAGGGGCGCCTCAGGCAGTAAGCAATAAACTTACTCATCCCCAAAGAGGAGAGGCAAAGCCTGGGAGGGTGGACCTCCTATTCTAATATCTATGTATCTCATACAGAAATCAAGTATTAGCTCCAGGAAGGGGTCCCTTGATTTCTAGGAACTGAGACTGAAGTAAAATGAAGAAAATAATTTAAAAAATAAAATAAGTCTTGTGTGCGTTGTTTGAAGAATACAATTTTTTTTTAATTTTTTATTTTAATTATTATTCTGTTTAGACTGCCACCACTGGCTCTCCTGTGGGTTTACCATTGAATAGTCCCTTACTTCACCATTCTGTGACTGAAGAAACTAGTGGGACAGGCACCGGGGAAGAAGGTAGTTCGGACCAAGAGCCAGATAAGGAAGCTGTGTCCAAGTAAGTTCTTTTTTTCTCTATTTTTTTTAACATCCCTCCCCCCCCCTTTTTTTATTGATATTTTTTTAAAAAACAAAAAAAAACACAGAAATATCCTATGAAACAGCTTCTACTAGATATATGTGATTATTTGTTGTTTTTTCTTGAATAAATATCTTGAGGAATAAATAAATGTTATCTATTTACTTACAATCTACATGCACACACACACACATATATATATATATATAGTCTCGGAAGTTTCTCAACCATTAAAACTATATAAAAAAAAAAAATTAAAAAAAAATAAAATTAAAAAAATATATATAAAAAAAAACTTATAGTCTCAAGTCTTCCAGTGAAAAATCACTCATGTAAGTCAATTTATTTTTTACAGTTATTATATTAGTTAGTTTCTAACACTATTTTAAGGGATCATCAGTTGTTTACCATGAAAAACTGTTTCGATATTAGTGTGTATTTAGGCAGCATATTTTCATTTATGCAAACATTATTAAATAACACTGAGTGGTATTGCTTGATAAGACTTTTTTATTTTTTCAATTTTCTTAAAAAATACGTCTTTACAGTAAAGACATTTTTTAAGAAACCAAAATTAACACCGCCTGAAGATGATTTGACAAATAAAATCGAAAGTACTCGCAAAAAAGGAAAGAAAATGGAACCAGTTTTGAAGGAAATATGGAGTATTTTTCTGAATAACTAATAAGACATTGCCAAGGCTGCCGCAAAGAAGGTTGGCTCCGTTTACCGTGCTAGTAAACTTCTCACACTTGACATTATCCTATATCTCTACAAAGCCACCATCCGCCCATGCATGGAGTATTGTTGCCACATATGGGCTGGTGCATCATCCACTAGTCTCTCCCTCTTAGACAAGGTCCAAAAAAGAGTCGCCAACTTAATAGGTTCCTCACTATCCGCCAAGCTTCATCCCCTATCCCACCGCCGCAATGTTGCTTCCTTGTGCCTGTTTTACAAGTACTTCAATGGATTAGTCTCTGATGAAGTTGCTGCTCTGGTACCTCCATGACGCAAATTCACTAGACCAACCCGACAATCTGCCAAATCCCATCCGTTCACTGTGGAGGTCCCCAGATGCCGAAGAGCTTTCTACTCCAAAAGCTTCTTTCCTCGTGCTGCTGGACTCTGGAACTCCCTTCCTGCTCCTTGTGTTCCTGACGGTACTGACATGCAGAAATTTAAAACTAATGTAAACAGACATTTCGCTGCACAGCTCCCAATTTAGGTTGACCCCCTCCCCCTTAAAAAAAGCCAAAAAACTTTCACCCTTTTTCTCAGTAGCCCCTTACGTCTACAGTGGCATACTGCCTTGTTTGGGGTGAACTATGTTTAAAAATATATATATATATATGTGTGTGTCTGTGTGTGTGCAAACATTGTTAAACAACAGAATTCTACCATTTAATTATCCTTTTTTAAAACTTCTTTTCCATTTTTCTAATAATCCTTTTAGTTTCAAAAATCAAAAAAGATTAATAAATGTTCCATATGTATCACGAGTACTTTCGATTCTTTGTCGAATCATCTTCAGGGGACAAAACATAAATGAACAAAAAGCTGGATGAAAAAAGAGACAACTTTTAAACAAGAAAAAACGAGAACACTATGTTAGATCGTGAAAAGTCGACAATAAACCGGTGTTAGTTCCAGATACTATGTTCTGGAGACAGCAGAAATACCAGAGAAAAGACAGCAGATATCCTAGAAACAGGTGCCTAGCAATGAGGTGTTTACACTTAAGCATGGATTACACATTACGAACAGCATTTCTCCTGATCCAACAATGATTAAATCATCAAGTGACAAGGAGAAATTGAAGACAACCAGAAACAATGCTTGGATAAATGGCTGATCTTCCCCACCAATATATATATATATATATATATATATGATTTAAATTATTTTCAAGTCATATTTCAAATAAAAAGTGCATACAATAGTATCCAAGTTGTTCCCAGACAATATTTATTTTCAGTTTTCGAAAAAAAAAAAAATATATATATATATATATATACATATATGGGGTAAGGTACACAATAAGTCATGAAAATGAAATGCCGTGGTAGAGAAAATGTGTGAAAAAAGAGACAAACGGAAAACAGGTTAAAATGCAGGAGAAAAACAAGAACAAGAGATTTGACCGGTTTCGTTCGTGTCTCTTTTTTCACACACACATATATATATATATATATATATATATATATATATATAGCCTTCTTTGAAAACCCATGGGTTAAGGACTTTCAATTACTTTGCTTGAACTTTGAATTGTAATAAAATTTGATTCGCACCTTATTTTATTCTTTCATTTTATCTAATGCTATTAATGCTCTATCCAGTATATTGAGCTTTATTTTTATCCGGATGTTCACTAATTAAAGATATTAGTTGCCTCTTATATCTTTTGTTGTATTAACCTTATATATATATATATTCAAGAGATGAAAGATGAGAATACAAAATTGCAAAGATACAATATTTGTTAAAACATTTGCTCTATTCAATATATTGAGCTTTATATTATCATGAATCACGATAGATTATTATTAAACGATAAATCGATTATCTTTAAGTTAATATTCTAATATATATATATATATATATATATATATATATATACTTCTATCTAACTATACGTTGGAATATCAAGCTGTTATGGATTTTGCAAGTTGATGATAGATTTTTGTAGTTAACTCAAGAGTTTTCTAATTGATTTTAAATTTGAATGTGTGTATATATGTATATATATACATATATATATAAGTATGTATGTACAAGTATCTGACATTCGCTAATAAATAAATATATATATGCTCACCACGTCGAAAAAAATACTGAAGAGGTTTGGCTATCTTTAGCTTTGACCGAAAAATGTTTGCAGATGTGTAGCCAAATAAGATTTGTATTAATAAAATTTTGTACCAAATATATGTATATATACTAGCCGAAGTATCCTTCAACACTGGGTTTCTTAAAGCTTTCTCTTCTTCACGTCAGTTCAAATGAAAAAAAAAATTTTTTGCTTCAAATTGCAATAAAAAGTGTATTATTCAGGTTTATGATGATGATCGATATTGACTAGGAAGGGGAAAAAAAACAATTGTCTAATGTGAGATTCGAACCCTGAAAGATGGCATAAAATATTGGAACTGAAGGCGAACGCTTTATCAACACGACCACCGATCAAACGAAAATATTTTGTCTTTTTAACCTACTTAAACTGGTTATGAGTTCGGTATCAGGATACATAATTAAAAATCTGTTTTACCTCTCCACATAGATCGAAAATAGTTCGATTGTCTAAAATAAAGAAAAAAAGAAAAGTTTCATTTTTAATAAAATAATTTTTTTTTTTTTAATTCCAATACGAATATAAGGACACCAAAAATCAAATACAAACATAAGGACACCACCCACTCTCCAAACTCTATCCCCCATTTTTTTTTTTTTTTTTTGCTCCCATTTAGAGATTAACCTGCGTTTTTCCGGTTCTGAACAAACCGGAAAACAGTAGGCGGTATTATTTAGAAAGGGTTGGGAGGGTCTTACTAACCATATTTTTTTTTTTTTGTTCTTTTCCCACTCCCCATTTTATTCCAATGTAATCTTTGTATATATAACCATATTTATGAAAAATAAAACTTTCAAACCAATTGGGGATATCTTAACCAGGACGGCCTCTAGCGTAAATGTGGTATTGTGGCGACTGAAAAGATTTGGCTTATTTTTATGTTTGTTTATTTTTCTTACTTGTAGTGAAAAGGTTCAGATTATTATAAGTGTGTTGTTCGGTCGCCTAATAATAGAAAATGGAACACTAAATATAATCAAACATTTGTTTTGAATGTTATTTTCATTTATTTTCATTTTTTTATAATGAGTTTTTAAAATGGTTCAAGAACTTCTGATACCGATAGGAACATTGGATCAAAAGGTGCCGATTCTAAATCTGCAATTAATTTGGCTCTTAATAAATCAACCATTTTACTGTGATTCCGTGACACACATACAACCTTGCTTTATATATAGAGATATATACAAGAAAAACAAATCTCTCAAGATTGAGACAGAACCGAACTGAGACACCAAATCTTGAACAAGTGCTCAATATCTTATTGCATAGAGCTATATCAATAATAATAATAATAAAAGGATAATTACGTGCATTTTATTATCATTTATTATTGATATAATTTTTTCTGAAGAAATATTACCAGAGTGCTCAATTATGGGGTCAAGAGGCTAATATATTTATTGAATAAGATATTTACATATTGGATTTTGTTATACCAAATGTTTTCTGCCAATGAACCAGCAATTATTCATGAAATCTAACACCACTTTAATTATAGGCAACAACCCTACCCTACACCCAGCTTGGATTTCCGACACATGTAAAGGATACAAGCCCCTAGGTGTGTGTCTGTATGCACATATACAGACCATTTAAAAATATATTATATATTAATTTATATTATATGGTTTGCATTATACTATATACATTTTTAAATATCTTTAATAACTATGCGTTCAACTTTGAATGTGGAAAAAATAAAAATGACGAGTTATCGAACTTACGAGCTGTGAACAATAATCACCCGACATGTTGTTTTGTTTCTCTTTAAATTGAAAATGCATCACCCTCAGATTACAAGGATACCTTCTAACCTCATCCCTTATGATGAAAACAAATCTGCGAGTTAATTTACAGCTATATTGGACTTTAAAATAATAATCCGGACCTTTTTCAGTAATGGGACTATTGAAGCCACGCATAGTTTTTTTTTTTTTTTTTTTTCAACATCGGACAATGAAAAAAACAAAAAGCAACATTTCAAATGCGAATTTGATGTCATTGAATAATTGCCGGTTCATCAGCATGAAAGCTTTGGTATGACAAAATTCAATGTGTAAATATCCATTCCATGATAAATGCCAGTATACTGAAATCATATGCCCTTAATAGGGTTAAGATGAAAATTCACATACACTAAATGTACAAAAGCAAGGAAATTCCCAAATGTTTACACTTTTATTGTCATTAAGGGTATGCGAGCACAACAGGGTTATGTATTTTACTGGTAGGAATTTTTCTTCAGCTCACCTCACACACTTCATCCACTCATGCATAGAGATTTATACTGTAGTGATGTGATAATGAAATGGTTTGGTTGATATGTAGTCATACCCTTAATTAATGACAATAAAAGTGTAAAAAATTTGGAAATGTCACTACTTTTGTAAAGGCTATGCCTCAATACAATGCTTTCTCATAAGGTTTTGGGGAATTTTCTGGAAAACTAAGGTATATGGTAAACTGAAATTAAAATGCCATCAACTAGACCCTAGAACCTCTATCTCTGCCAAAAATCAGCTGAATCCATCAAATAGTTGATGAGATACAGGGTGGTACGTATGTATGTACGTACACACAGATAACATGATTTCATGATTGAACTTTCTGGATCTCTGAGTTGCCTTGACTAATGATGCTGAAATTCTACACACCTATAGAACCTATCAAATAAAAATTTTGTGCAAAGTTTTAACTAATTTGGTTTATTGGTTTTTGAGTTATGATTGATCAAAGAAATGAGATTTCCAGCATAGGCCATTCTTGAAGTCTATAAGGGATAGAGCGCTCTCGTGCCTCCCTTGATTTAATAAATATATATAAATGTCATTTTCTTCACCCTGCCAGAGAAGCATGTAATCGGCAATGATTTTTTTTGTTTTTACAAACTTTTTCGAGAGATATTTATTTGTATTTTTTTGTGGTGAGTCATTTTATTACCAATTGATCTTTCTCTTGGATTTTGAATCCTTTCATATTTCCGACTTGGAATTTTTACTGCTCGGACTCTATTGATTAAATTCCAATTTTCACCTTATCTCTGCTTCATCTATCCGATTCCTTGGATATTTACATGGACACATATTTTTTCATTGAAATTGATTTTTTTTGCTCATAACTTCTTATATTTTCTAAACAATAATACAAATTTTACCGATTTATTTTTCTGATTTTTCTCTGATAAGAGCTTATTTTTGAAAATCCATGGATTAAGGAAAAGAAAAAATTTATATTCCTTATTTGAATTAATTGATGATCTAATAAACTTTCTATTTTATCCAATTTTTGTGTTCATCAGTCATTTTCTTATATATCATAATTCTGTATTTTGTGAGTAATAAAAACAGTTTTCAATTATGTTTGTAAGGACATAATATATTTATTACATATGATACTATATAATAATATGTCGATTAGCTACTGATATCTGCCGGTTTAGGGGGCATGACTAACTTCTTCAGTCAGTGGTCTAACTTTATTAAGTCAGTGGTCTAAACTACTAGATGGCGAATCTAGACAGCAGACCCTGCACAGACAAAAGGCTTTAAGATAGTTTTATAACATTAATATTTATTATTATTATATATAGTCAGATTATATAAGTTCTAAGTCTGTAACTTCCGGATTTAGTTAGTATCCCTAGGATTGAAACCCCTTGAAGGCTGTCACTAAGAATATGGAAGAGGAAATGCTTTTGTATTGTTAATAGTGTTTTGTTTTTTATTTAGATGGCCTATATAAATTATTTTTGTTTTGTTTTTTGCTTACATTCAATTATTAATGTTAAATTATATATATATATATATATATATATATAAATGTATATTTAAATTTAAATATATTTTTTTTTAATTACACAAAGGTTTTATAACTTTTTATGAGCAATGATGATAGCCTCTTCAAGAAAAATTAATACTTTATGCATTACGAACATTATGTATATCATGAGGAGATATGTGATTGAGGTAGGCCGAAACAATTGTAGGCTAATAAAAACTGTTTTTTAGTAAATTTGTGAAAATTTGTTTCCTACATTTGCTGTGGTTTTTATAATATGAAAATATTTGTGTATTTTTTTTTGTGTATAAATGACTGAAAAAGCTTTTTTTGTATATATATATATATATATAATTTAATAAATGTTCCAAATTTGTTTCAAAAGATTTATTAAATTATATATATTGAGCTCTAGTACTTTATACACTATTAACTCAACTTTTGTGTGAATTTAAAAGAAATTATATATAACATCTAAAAAGAAATTATATATAACATTTAAATCTTTTTTCTGTTTTAGCTACATGAACAACCGAGGCCTGTCCAAGCGGCACACTGTGGCCATGTCCAGTGCTGTCCAAGAAATCCCGGAAGAGATGCAGAAAAAACTTACTCTCCACCCAGTCAGAACCATGAGGCGTAGTGGCCTACATCGGTCTGAAACCACTCCAGGTACTGTGCAGGGCATTTTCCTATTCAATCAGTTACTATGAATAAATTACAAGTTTAGAATGTGTATCAATTTCTCCAACTTACGGATTATCTATTGACACAACTATATAAATCTGAAAATCTATATATCGACAGACAGAACCGCAACCGTGTCGTTAAATCTAATAAGTGTGACATAAGTGGTCTCACCCTTGCATTTCAAAAAAATGTGATCTGCAATTATTCATAGTTATTTCTGATTAAAGACTTATGTTTCGGAATTTTAGAGATAATTTGTATTAATTGTCATATTTGGGCTGGTGAATCTCTGTCCCATTTGAGGGTTCTTGATAAGGTGCAGAAACGTATTTGTAATTTGATTGGCAACGCCCTATCTTCTCTGCACCCTCTCTCTCGCAGACCTAATGTTGCTAGTCTCAGTCTTTTCTATAGATACTATTATGGCATGTGTTCTTCAGAATTATATGATCTATTCCCTGCTTCCTTTGTTCCAGCTCGTTTGACTCGTTGGTCTAGTAGTCTCCATCAATTCGCTGTTTTGATACCTCATTGTAATACAGCTTCCTATTCCAGTAGCTTCTTTCCAAGAACTGTAGGCTTGTGGAACTCCCCATCCTGCTGACTGTTTTCCTCCTACCTATGACCTTGGTCTTTTCAAGACTAAGGCCAATAGGCATCTCCTGTCTTTGCGATAATCATATTTTGTTCTTGTTAGCTCCTTAAATCAAGTGGCTTCATACCTTGTCTGGAGCGATTTCCATAAAAAAATAAAGGAAGATTGAATCTGGACAGTATAGAGATGTGTGCAGAACAGGAAACTTTGACGGTATGGCCACATTAAAAGAATGGATGAGAGTTCTTGAGTTAGTAGATGTAGAACAGTTGAGGAAGCAGGGGCAGTTCACGAGAGAAGCCCAAGGAAAACATGGGAGGAAGTGATAAGGATGGACTTGAGAGAAAGAGTGATATAAATAAAGACCGGGCCTGAAATAGGTTAGTGTGGAAGTCAATTTCTAAAAGCAGGCCAACATATGGCAGTATGTAGATGATGATGATGATGATGATGATGATGATTGGGGCTTTGTCTATTTTTTGCATAATAAGAAAATAAATAAATAAACGGCATAATTCAACAAACATCATTCCTAGTATGCCGTCTTCGGAAACAAGGATTTCCCATTAAAAACTTATTTTATTTGGTTATCGAAACACTTTCGTCTGTTGTTAAAAATAAGTTTATATTACTATTTTGGTAGAGTAAGGAAAGACTAGCAATGCCTCTTCTGTGAGAAGGGGGCAGCAATATTCCACTTGGGCCGAATCTGATTCTTAATTGGTAGAGCATTGCATCAGGAGTCATACTTTCTGGAACGGTAAAATGAGCCAATAATTTCTCCAACCACGTTATTATATACCTGCTGTCAACACGTAGACTAGCAAAATTAAATAAGTTAAAATTTTTTTTTTTTTTTAATTAACAATGGATTTTTAATACTATATAAATTGTTAATTCAAAGTGTTTAGTTTTTTTTAGTTTTTTTTTTATTTTTTTATTAGTAATTTATAGAAAATAGTGTTGGGTGTTCAAAAATTAAAATTATCAAAAAATAATGTTTAGTGTTCAAAAATTAAAATTATCAAAAAAAATAGTGTTTGGTGTGCAAAAATTAAAATTATCAAAAAAATAATATTTGGTGTGCAAAAATTAAAATTATCAAAAAAATAATATTTGGTGTGCAAAAATTAAAATTATCAAAAAAATAATATTTGGTGTGCAAAAATTAAAATTATCAAAAAAATAATATTTGGTGTGCAAAAATTAAAATTATCAAAAAAATAATATTTGGTGTGCAAAAATTAAAATTATCAAAAAAATAATATTTGGTGTGCAAAAATTAAAATTATCAAAAAAATATTTGGTGTGCAAAAATTAAAATTATCAAAAAAATAATATTTGGTGTGCAAAAATTAAAATCATCAAAAAATTCAATGCAATAAACAACCTTTTGATTTAATGATAAAGATTAAATTTGTAGATAATTTTTTCAAATATTATGAATATAAAAATAATAAAAAATGAAATATTCTATTTCGTATTATTTAGACTACCGTTCTCATCTTGAATGTTATTCTCACAACGTTTCAGCCGATGTAACCTCCGACCTTCTTTAGGTGCAGAAGGAAGAATAAGATAAAAATTACTTAAGACTCTACCCGGTCGTGACTGATGGAATGAGAACAATCTACTCCCATGAATTAAATGAAGGGGTCAGTTTGAAATTCTGTATCGAATCACAAGTTCGACAGGACGCACGTGAAGAAGGTCGGAGGTTACATCAGCCAAAACGTAAGAATAACATCCAAGATGAAAACAGTATTCCGAATGATCAAAATCAAATATTCTAATTCTTCACTTTTGTCGTGACCACGTGTTTGAATTTTTTTTCAAACAGGCGGTTGCCATTTGTATGTGCTGTGTTATCGCTTATAATCGATTTAAAAAAATTAAAAATGGAAATGTAATCATAGTTTTGAGAAGACAACAAAATTGAAAAACAACGATGCATAAAATTAGCAGTTGAAAACTACAAACAAATATAGTCCACACCCTTGTATTCTTCTTGATTAGGGTTATGGTTAGGGTTGATGAGGGTTAATCACGAAAAACAATTTCTCAGAATTTTATAATTATTTTTTTTATTTTATTTATTTGGTGCTTTTATCGATCCCGAACCTGCTTTCGTGACGTTCGACTTGGAAGCGTTTGGCTGTTCTATGCAAACGCCCGAGAGTTGACGAGCCGATATGTACCAGACGACATTTTTGATACGGTGCTGCGTCCTATGATAATAATGTTTTGCTTGTTTTTTTTTTTTGTTTTTTTAGGTTTAGGAATTTTTTAAAGAAACAAACAAAGAAAATTAAACATATTTACATGAATTTTTTTTAAAGAAACAACAGGAAAAAAAAACATAGCGAGGTTACTGTTATAAAATGAATACTGTATTTTTATTTACAAGGAATTTTTTTGAAGAAAAAAAACAAAAACGTACCAAAATTACTTTTATCACAACATATTTTTTTAATTTTATTATTTATTTTTACTTGCTCGCGATGATACTGCAGTGCAAAGCTGTTCGTAATTCATTTTGAGTTTATTTCCTTCAAAAAAACTTACTGACAAAAAATTCGTCTTCGAAAGCACTTATTTTCAATTTGTAACAAAGTTATCAGCTGCTCGCTGCTTCGGCTCATCAACACTTGGCCGTTTGCGTAGGACAGCCGAACGATTCCGAGTCGAACGTCACGAAAGCTGGTTCGGGATCGATATCAGTACCATTTATTTTATTTATTTATTTATTTTTAAATGTCATTTTTAGAATTTCATTATTTTTAGGTTTTTACACCCCTTTGCCAAATGTTTGTCCACCTTACATTGACCTTTGCACTTTCTTCTAATAATCCGTTGTTGTGGTTGCTGATGGCCCTCTCTTTCTCCGCCAGGCTGTGAAGCTGTCCTGCACATGCCAAGCGAGCGTTACTCCCCGCTGCGGCGTGCCAGCGATGTTCTAGTCAGTGTGAGCAAGCACCAACCACACCTAGAGAAATTGTACAATGCTGCAGTGAACCCCAGCACTTCCCCCACTCACACACACAACAGCCTGAAACAACTGCAGCAGGAATGCCAAGATCTACAGGTAAAAAGAAAATACATTCGACTATAATACCAATATTTACTACTACTACTACTACTATATAGTGGTAACTAGTGCTTTTCAGTGACCGTATTAACCTTTGACCTGGCACTATTAAATCCCTTTTGTGTTAGAGGCTAATATTTTAACATTCTAAGTCTGGGTGCTAGACTAGAAATCCTGAAAATTTTATGCTTATACGATAAACCTTTTTTTTTGTTTGTTTTGTTTTTTATCTCACAGCACACTTGAGCAGATTTTAATTATCTGAATCTGAAATTGATCTACCATCGCTAGCCAATGTCTAGTCAACACAGATCACAATGAATGGCCCAGGACTATTCGTTGTAATTGCATTGGGTTTTTTTTAGGGGTAGCTGATAGGAAACGAGGTTAATATCCTGGTTTCAAAATAAGGCAGAAAATCTGATGACATTGATGGTACTAAATTGGAAATAAAATTGGGACTGTACGTCAGTGATGCTATCCCCCCCGCCCCCCCAGATCATTAAAGATTTGGGGTTTTTGATTCTTGATTCTACTATTAAATGCACAACTCAAGGAGCATTATATAATCTATATATTAATACGATAGCGTGTGTGTTCGTGTGTCACGCTTACATCAAAAGCTCTGTGCATGCGTGCCGCGCCTAGATTTGGTAAAGCATTTAAGTAATCTAATTTTCGTAATATTTTTAAGTATTTCACTTTGGCCCAACGGTTAGCAACATAGGATTTTGACGTCGGTCTGACTGGTTTATAGTTCGATCCCAACCAACCTCTAAGATTTTTTTCTACATCGAAGGAGTGGGGGGGGGGGGGTAGAGAGGGGACGACCGAGAAGACACATATTAATACGATAGCGTGTGTGTTATTTTGTGTGTCCCGTTTACAACAAAAGCAACGACTTTCCGAATCTTTGAATGCTACTCATGAATTAGAGCCAAATTTAATCTAAAGCATTTACAAAGTAAGATTTAGACCTCAAAATATTACCTTCACTAGAAATATTGTATATAAAGAAGTTTTGTAAATTGTTTCATGTATTGTTCATTTTTAAAAATAAATATACAAGTAAAATCTTATCATATTTTATTCAAACATGTTAGGCACAAGATAATTAGTATTGAAAACATTATTTCGTGTAATTTACACGGGTCCCGCTAGTATTCACTAATAACCAATGGAAATAATTCATGAAGCCTCTCCCATCAATCTAATATTCGGATAAAATATAATACATATTAACAATCTAGTCAAATTTTTTTAACGCCAGTTTAAGTCTTTCGTACATAACCATATCCAATTACCGTTCTGTCACTCTTTCTAACGACTGGACGATATTTTTTTGGTAACCGTTCCTCGGCTTGCAAGGCTACTAAGACTGAGTTTAAGTTTTTGTTGTGACCTTGAAAGACCGGTAATAAATAAGACAACACGGTGGTATATTTTACAAGAGTGCATTTAAAGAAATAGTATGTTACAGAAAGTCTACGTTCGATACTGTGGCTCTTACTGCCACGACACTTAGTTGTAACTCTATTCATAGTGTCTGGAAGAGTCCATTTATTTCCGAAATAGGGTAGATCAACATAACAGCTTTACATATAAAATCTGGTATTCCCAAATGATCACCCATCTAAACACTAAACAGGTTTAACGTCGCTTAGATTTGGCGATCTTTCGGGGACCAGTGTTTCAACGTGGTTATAGAGTATATTTTAATTATAATGATTCAAGTCGAGGGTACTTGTTTGAATTCATATGGATGGCTACCAATCTTGGTTTGATAATTTCTGTATATGAGTTATGAGTAGTCGAAAAGCGACGCTCACAACATAGCTCGATGACCGTCTCAATAATCACACTACGGTAAACAACAACACAAGACAAGTCGTAAATATAACTAAGCTGTATGTCTTGAATGAAATATATATATATACAGGGTGGGCCAAAATAAGGGTCCTATCTTTAAATTTGAATAACTTGAATTTGAATAACTTCCACAAAATAAAAGTTAAACTCACCAAACTTTATGTGTGTGTAGACTGACCCTTCCGAGATTTTTTGAAATAAACAAAACAAATTTTAGCCGAAAAACACTTCTTAAAACTTACAAAAACTAAAGTATTGTTTTTTACACTGTTTTGAGTTTTTTAAGCAAAAATAATATTTTCTAAATGAGGGTACGTTCCTTAGGGCTAATACGGCTCATGCTTGCTTCAGAAGGGGTCCTTTACTTAATCTTAAAAAAAAAAAAAAAAAAAAAAAAAATCAATAAATAAAAAAGTTATGAATTTTTAAAAATAGGACCCTTATTTTTGCCCACCCTATATATATATATAAATAAATATTGCTAATGAATATCATGGTCCACACATGTTTTGAGCTCAGAAAAAAATGTAAAAAATTTAAAGCTAGTTTTTTTGGGGGGGGGGGGGGCTGGGGCAGGTGCCGAGATACAAGATTGAAACCGTGACCTTGAAATCTACAGTCTGCTGACCTAAACTGAGCTATTCGGATTAGCCACACATTTTCTAATTGTGAGGATTTTAAATTCGCTCATGTAATTATATTTTTCAAACAATTTGGTTCACTTAATCAAACGATACATTTTTGTCATCCCATTCTATTAGAATTTAAGGAGCCTACATGGATGTGTGAGAAGACATTTGTTTTGTTAATAAAAAATTTTTAAAAACTGAGAGATTACAATTATCTTTGCAGAAACAAGTGAGCTGTCGAGAGCCAGTGGATCGTCAGGTAGAATTATTACAACAGCAACATACCTTTCACTTTTTGCAGCAGCAGCAGCAGTCGTTACAGGTAAGGGGCAGGAAAAATGCAAAATTGCGCAGAATATTTTTGGGGATTGTTGTGTCGCCGAGTTGTCGGCAGTTATCGTGTCTCCATTATTCTCCGGCTCGCGGCTGTAATAGAATAGCACATGTAGGAACGAGAACCACAGAAAGAACGAGAGAGATGACAAATTGATGGGCACGCTCCGATAGCTTCCTTCGTAAAGAGAAAGATCGACACGTCAGTATTCATTATATAGGATGAGAAATATACAAGGGGGATAACTCTAGATTGTCTGATGTAAGGAGGGTAATTAAGATACTATTTGGATTCGCGTCTCAGGTGTAAACAGACGGTTGCAGTTTACAAATATACGTTCCGACGAAAGGGTACGATACTACAGGGATCACATTAAGTCTTATGGGTAAGGCATGCATATTAAATTCATGCTTTGGCAAATTGTGGTGATTTTTGGTATAAATAAATAAATAAACGAAAGTTTTTCTGAGTAGAGATAAAAAAAAATTTGGGGGGGGGCAATAGTCTTATATATTGAGGAGTTTCTTTTTGGCTAGTCTGTTTAGAGCCCAAGAGATTTAACGCTGGTGGTGGGCTCTCTTTCAGGCTTGGTTTGTCTGATAACTACCTTCAGTATCTGTCAGTTAAGTATCCTTGGTAGAGGGCGAGGTCGTTGTGCTTTTCTGGTCGGCACTTTCGCGGGTTACCGACCTAAGAGGTAGCTTCTTGAGAGGTTTCTCCATGAGCACTCGCTAAATGTCAAGGTATTCTCAGGTGCCATGTTGCGCATGGATGTGTGTTCCTTTGAGGTATTTCTGGTGTCAATGACTGGGTCCGCCACAGCCAAGCTGTTTCTGCTTTAGGTTTGATTATTTTGTTTCCGAATTTATCACCGTCAATTAAAAGACTACAATTTTTTTTTTGTTTTTTAAGTGATTCTATCTTCCTCTCCCTTTTTATTATGAAATTTAGTCATCTTTCGTTCTTTTTAGTTACTTACATCAAGTGGCTTCGTGACTTGTCTGGAGTGACTTCCATAAAAAGAAAAAAAAAAACAGTAGGGGTTGCGAGATTTGACGCGATCACACGCTGCTGTGCGATAACTGAAACAATTTCACTCTCTCTCTCCCGGCCTTGCTTGACTTCAGCCCTATAAAATTACTAAGCAGTCGCTCCTGAAAAGTTACTCAGCCAATCCAGCCTGATGGGGAGGGGGGGGGGGGGTTATATATATATATATATATATATATATATATATACAGGGTGGGCAAAAATAAGGGTCCTATTTTTAAAAATTTATAACTTTTTTATTTATTGATTTTTTTTTTTTAGAATAAGTAAAGGACCCCTTCCGAAGCAAGCATGAGCCGTATTAGCCCTAAGGAACGTACCCTCATTTAGAAAACATTATTTTTGCTTAAAAAACTCAAAACCGTGTAAAAAACAATACTTTAGTTTTTGTAAGTTTTAAGAAGTGTTTTTAGGCTAAAATTTGTTTTGTTTATTTCAAAAAATCTCGGAAGGGTCAGTCTACACACACATAAAGTTTGGTGAGTTTAACTTTTATTTTGTGGAAGTTATTCAAATTCAAGTTATTCAAATTTAAAGATAGGACCCTTATTTTGGCCCACCCTGTATATAAAATATTGATAATGAATATCATGGTCCACACATGATGTTTTGAGCTCAGTAAAAAATTTTAAGCTAGTTACAAGGAGGGGGGGGGGGCAAGTGCCGAGATACAAGATTGAAACCGGGACCTTTAAATCTTCAGTCTGCTGAACTAAGAACTGAGCTGTTTGGGCTAGCCACATATTTTCTAATTCTAAGGATTTTAAATTCGCTAAGCAGATCCTCATGTAATTTTAAAACAATTTGGTTCACTTAATAATCAAACCATACTATAATAATTAAATTTAACTTTCAAAATTAAATGTGAATACAAAACATGATATTTTTATAAAATAAATATGTAAATAAAATGAGAGTACAAAAAAATAGCGGGCAATGCCAGAGATGGAAACTTGATATATTTTGAATTATTTTTCTCTAAGCCTTCCACCTGGGCAATGCCGGGTAGGGACAGCTAGACATTTATACAGTTGACGTTATCGACATCCTATTAATATATTAACATGGAATTGTATTTATATATTCAAGATTAGCTGCGAATAGCCAATAAGCAGTCCTGGACCAACTGGAAGTCTACTTTGAGAGTGTATGTGGGATATGCACGAGTCAGATATATCTCTATGAAATACATACAGATCCTCGATGTAAAGTTTAGACTTGACGGGTGTTAGCCGCCCTAAAAGCCGACTCACTAACTTGGCTGAGTGCGGACTGTTGACCTTGATTGGTCATGTACTTAATATCGAAAGGCATCCTCCGTAAAACGTTTGCTTCAAATAAACCTTCATGGATATTTCCATGCATGCGGCTGGTCATTTTTTAACCAGTGGTTTTTATGTTGTACATGCTTCAGTTTATCTGTTGGTTTGAAGGTTTACATACCATTGGTTAAACAAATGGTTAAAAGGATTATTGTGGACGGAGACGAGGATGATGCCTCTCAACCTGCACGTTAATATAAAAAGGAACTGAAGAAGAACGAACCACCGAGGTCTTTCACAGAGTGAACGGGAAAGCTAATTTGCATATTGATTTTAAAAAGCTGATGTTAATCAATAATTACTTGGCATCATTATTTCTAATCGATTGGTTTTATTTTAATAAATGTCTGCAACAATATGTACTTGTAGATAATTTTAATATACATTTAGTATTATATAATTTTAATATACATTTAGTATTATATAATTTTAATATACATTTAGTATTATATAATTTTAATATACATTTAGTATTAAACGTAAGTAAATTTTGTTCGTTGATCTGTCACTTATCGGCTCATAAAACTACTGGAGAGAATTCCACTAAATTTTGCATGAAGCATCATTGAGACGCTGTGGCATAAGTGAGTAAAAATGTAAGTACGACTAAAACACACTACTTTATATACGGCATAATCACACTGACCAAAGTTTAAGCGACATTGAGCCTCGTCAACACTAAATGGGTCATCGTTTGAGAATACCAGGTTCTCTGCTTGTTCCGGCATTGTTTCCAATCGTCTTGTTTCAAAATAAACTTGCCGCACACTGCACATTTACATAGAAGATCCATTCTCTCTCGACTGAACAAAGGCATCTCTCACTACAAAAAGCAATGAACACTTGCATATTCCCAGATTTGCAGAATTGCAACAAATATAATGAGAGTCTGTCACATAGGACAAAATGTTACTACTACTACTACTACTACTACCACCACCAGCTATAATAAACATTTAGAGCCTCACCAAAGTATTGGACAGAATTGCACTAAACTTAGCATGAGCAACCCTTGAGTGGTTGCCATAGAGGATCAAACTTTACATGCTGCTGCTGCTATTAATAACGTATAGGCTGCAAAAGTATTCGTTAGAGATGCACAAAATTTGGCATAAAAAGCCCATGTTAAGTAATCTCCCTTGTATTGAGATATAAGAGTACTATTCATTTGTGATAAGTTTTTAGAGTAATCTCCCTTGCTTGTTGTTATTGGTTATTGACTGGGAAAACAAAGATGGCAGTTTGAACAAATGGACGTGTGTTCATGACTGGATTTATGTAACGAGTGAACCAACACATGTGGTGTTGGGTTTAATAAAATTAAAAATATCTAAATCTTTTAGCTAGGGATTGATAATTTTATCATTTGAATTATCTGCTGCTAGAATAGCATCCAAGATGAGAACAGTAGTCCGAATAATCTACATCATTTGTTCCTTACTATTGATAGATTAGCGTCAAGTACTAAAACAAACTTTTTAAAAAAATCCTATTTCAAAAAATAATTTGATTGAAATTAAAATCACCAAAATTAATTCCCATTGTGTTAACTAGAAGCATTCTAGCTTAAAAAAAAAAAATGAGATATTCAGAATGAGCTTATTCAAGGGAGATAAACTTGTCCGAGTTACTTCCCTTGCATTCTATTTGGAGAGTTATATCCCCTTGGCTTCCAACAGACACAGACATTCTGTTATGACGTTATCAGCCCCTACAATAACTGTCAATTAATTAGTGAATCCTCTTCTTCCAATTGTAAAACGTAAATAAATAATTAATTCTTGACCATACTAAGTTTCCTCATTGAAATTCTTTCTCATATTTTTGTTTGTTAACTCACATTCACATATTCAAATTCTTTCTCATATTTTTGTTTGTTAACTCACATTCACATATTCAAATTTACACCCACTCAGTTAACCGACACAGTCACTTCAATAACTCCCTTGTTGAGAGATATTTTGGTGCTGGGTTATCCGCCCTTGTCGAGAAAGACTTTAATATATCATATGACCATATTTTTGTTTGTTAACTCACATTCACATATTCAAATTCTTTCTCATATTTTTGTTTTTTAACTCACATTCACATATTCAAATTCTTTCTCATATTTTTGTTTGTTAACTCACATTCACATATTCAAATTCTTTCTCATATTTTTGTTTGTTAACTCACATTCACATATTTAAATTTACACCCACCCAGTTAACCAACACGGTCACTTCAATAACTCCCTTGTTAAGAGATATTTTGGTGCTGGGTTATCCGCCCTTGTCGAGAAAGACTTTAATATATCATATGACCATATTTTTGTTTGTTAACTCACATTCACATATTTAAATTTACACCCACCCAGTTAACCAACACGGTCACTTCAATAACTCCCTTGTTAAGAGATATTTTGGTGCTGGGTTATCCGCCCTTGTCGAGAAAGACTTTAATATATCATATGACCATATTTTTGTTTGTTAACTCACATTCACATATTCAAATTTACACCCACCCAGTTAACCAACACGGTCACTTCAATAACTCCCTTGTTAAGAGATATTTTGGTGCTGGGTTATCCGCCCTTGTCGAGAAAGACTTTAATATATCATATGACCATATTTTTGTTTGTTAACTCACATTCACATATTTAAATTTACACCCACCCAGTTAACCAACACGGTCACTTCAATAACTCCCTTGTTAAGAGATATTTTGGTGCTGGGTTATCCGCCCTTGTCGAGAAAGACTTTAATATATCATATGACCATATTTTTGTTTGTTAACTCACATTCACATATTTAAATTTACACCCACCCAGTTAACCAACACGGTCACTTCAATAACTCCCTTGTTAAGAGATATTTTGGTGCTGGGTTATCCGCCCTTGTCGAGAAAGACTTTAATATATCATATGACCATATTTTTGTTTGTTAACTCACATTCACATATTCAAAGTTACACCCATTCAAGCAGCCTTCAATAACCCGACACGGCCACTTCACGTTTCTTCGTAAACAAGTCAGTCATTTTTTCTTTCACTTCCGAGCAATGCCGGGTAGGTGCAGCTAATTATATAGATCCCCAAGTTTGAAAAAAATGCACCTGAATAACAACCAAGATGAAGATAGTCGTCCGAATAATACAAACTAATCAGAAATGTTTTAATAATGTCAAATAAAATTTCTATTTTTTCAGCAATTTTTTTTTTTTGCTGTTTTTTTTTTTTTTTTCCATTTAAAAAAACATTTTGTTATATTTGCTGATGTTACTCCTGTGTTTTGATTTTTATTTTTCAGCAACAGATGCCCAGTCTTTCCCGGTCCCCAGTGCCTTCTCCTCCTCTGCCCTCCCCTACAAGTCAGTCAGCCAATAGTGCCGATGTGCTGCCAGGAAATCTCAATAACCATTTCCAGAGACTCCATCTACAGCAACATGGGAGTTCCTCAGCTGTCAGCCCTGCTAGTCCAGCCAACTACAACATGATGATTAGACCCCTACCCAGCTCGGATACGACCCCAGCACAGTCCTATTCACCCCTCTTACAGCAGAATCTGCACCGCATCCTAGAAGACACAGCCGATAACCAGTCTACAGCCGAGCATGAAGACATGCAGATCCAGGAAGCCATTGCATCATCGGTGGCTCAGATCACTACCCAGCAGGAAATACGGCAACGCCAATTTGCTCAGACGCCCCAGATCAGCATCACAGACACGTATGGAAACACAGATATGATGACCTCAGATACCGATCTCGATATCCCGAAGGAACCGGCCCCCCGACTCACCACCAGCTATAGTTCCTATGTATCTACATCCAAATCTTCACCAATTCATTCTGTGGCACCAGCCAGTGTGTGCAAGCCGGCCTACATGGCACCTAAATACGTCAACACTAACTTGACCAATATACAAATAGATTCAGACAATGAGAAATCCAGCTTTAAAAGTGCACCCCGTTCACCATTATGGAATAATTATTGTCAGGATCCCAATGTGCCGAACTGGTGCCCCAGCCAGATAAACTCCTCGAACCCTGTGTATAGGTTGAACCAAACTCGCTTCTGGCGTCATAACACGGTCACAGAGCCAATCGAAGCCTACACAGAGTTCTCATACGCAATGAAAAATGCTCCCATATTTACAAGTCTCGATCATGAATCGGCAACGCAGAATTGTATAAACAGTTTCAGCAGCTCCGTAGCCAACCACGTGCTGATGAACAACGTGTCCCCGTCAAATGAAAACTGCTTCAAAACGTACGACAACAACGTGTCTTCGAACAGTGACGTGAAGCTTTCTTCACAGAACTATCCGCTCGATTCCGTGTTCGGATCGATCATCACGCTCGGCTCCACAAAGAATACTCACGAGATTTTGAACGAAATCCGACACATGCTCGACACCCAGCACGCGGACATCAACTACAGGTGCTCGCAGAATCTTTTCCAATTGGAGAACTGCGGCGTGCAGATAGAAATGAAAATCTGCAAAAACGGTAGCATCAACGGTCTGCAATTCCGAAAGATTGCAGGAGACTCGACGCACTACGACAAAATCTGCTCGGAGCTACTGAGATGTATGAATTTGTAGCTTGTAAATACTAAGGTATTATTAACCAGTGGTTAGAAGATTGTACATACCGTTATTAAACCAGTGGTTAATGATTGTACATACCATTGTTAAACCAGTGATTAAAGCTGCGCAGCCATTTTTTTACCAGTGGTTTTTATGTTGCACATGCTTCAGTTTATCTGTTGGCTTGAAGGTTTACATACCATTGGTTAAACAAATGGTTAAAAAGACTATTGTGCAGCTGTTAAATCTGCAGTTAAAAGATGTACAGACAGATAAAATTAAACTAGCAGTTACAGGATATATAATAACATTGTTAAACTGATAGTTTAGACTGTACAGAATACAATAGTTAAAACCAGTGGTTAATGTGTACATATGATGGTTAAACCAGTGGTCAGTCGGTGTCAGACTCATTTTTCATCTCGGATTTTTTTTTTTTCCAACAACCCCTTCCCGCAATATTTTTATTATTATTATTATTATATATTATTATTATTATTATTATTATTAAATTTTTAAATTTTTTTTTAACATTCTATTTTACAAAAAAAACAAACGGGGCTGAATATAAAGAAGACAACTTCTTGCTTCTTCTCCAAAATAAATGTTCAACATGAATTCCCCGCTACTCACTCATTTCAACTGTCCTTATGTTATCTTCAGTTCTTTGCCCATGCCCCTGAACCTTACATGACCACTAAATTCTTGATGGAATTTCCAAGTTTTTTTTTATTCTTTTTTTTTTCTACGTTTTTGTTTTAACATTTTTAAAAAATTTTTTTACTGTTTTGTTTTTTAAATTATAAAAATAAAAATTATCCAAATTGTCTATTAGCTGCCTTTACCCAACCAATACATAGCTTAGCCTGTCAGCTGTAGTAACTTGAAAAAAAAAACAAAAAAAACAAAAAAAACTTACGAATGCCTGCAATGATAACTGGTAGTAAGTACTTGGCCTTAGAAAAAAAAGTGGAGGGGGAGGCATAATGCCCCCTTCCTGAATTATTAAACATTTTATAAAAAAAAAAAAAAAAATTTGTTACTTCTGCCTTGGTTCAACTTTCCGAAGGTATTGCAGTGCTGGATTCTTAGTTAGTCTATGACCTCTGACCCTTGGGTAAGTCTCTCTCTTGACCTTCTGTCTAGCCTTTGATCTCTTCACTTTCTGGCTAGGTTTTTATACATATCTGAAGAGCCTGCCAACTCTCTTGCTTAGCCCACACATATCCCATGTCTTAATCTTATATATGTAGTAACTTAATGTCATAAGCCGATGTCAGATGTGTTTTAGTCTGTCGTAATACAGAATCAGTTGAAGGGAAGAAAAATGCAAAAGCCATGTCAGTAGTTCATTAAAATCATGCCATCATGAAAAAAAAAAAAGTCTTATTACTTTTTAAATAGTAAAAAAAAATACTCTTAGGATCTGAGGATTTTGATAACAAATAAGTAGTTTTTATTTTTATTTTTATTTTTACATAATAGTATTACAGGTCTCCAACCATGTATTATATTGGACTGCAGTAGCACAAAACGACCACAATTTTTACATCTGGCTGCTTTATGAACCATTTTTTCTGCAATTTTTATAAAAATTTCAATTTTATTTCTCAAATTCCATAATTTATGTAAAAAAAAATTTTTTTTTTTAAATAACTTATTTTATACTTTTTTATCATTTCTAAAATTAGCAAAACCCTGGAAAATATTTAAAACCCTGGAGAATTTGAAAGAAAGCAAATATGTCAGCTTCAACTAAACAGAAGAGATGTTTTTTTATAAACTTTTGTTGTAATATCTCTGTGGAAGGTCTCCATTTGTAACAAGGTGTTTCGCTCTCTAGCTACATGGATTTCATAGCAAAAAAATATGTGAAAGTATTGACAGCAAGTTTTAAAGGGGACCTTTGTGTTTCTGTATTAGACTGCACTAGCATAAAATGACCCTCAATTTTTTTTAGGGGGGGGGGGCTATTTCATGAACTTTTTTTTTTTTCCAGATTTGGTTTAGATTTTGATTAAGCAAATTTTTTATTTCCCAAATCCCATAATTTAAAAAGAAAAAAATTTTTTTTAAATAACTTATCTTATATATTTTATCAATTATTTTTATAATCATTTTATCATTTCTAAAATTAGCGAAACCCTGGAAAATATTGTTTCCCCCTCTCTGGATATCTAGATTTCATAGCAAGGTAACTTGAAAGTTTTAAAGATTACCGTTATGCCCCGGTATTAAATTGCGGTAGACTGGTTGTTTCATTAATTTTTTTTTTTTTTTCAGATTTCAATTATTCGAATTTTATTCCCCAAATTCCATAATTTATTAAAAAAAAAAAAAAAAAAAATTTGAATAACTTATTTTAAACTTAAGAATAAGAAGAGTAAAATTCTTCAAACAGAACAGTTTTGCACTGCGTTCATGTCTCCTTACAAAGATTAAAATCAAGATATAATGATATCTTTATTCTAATTTTGATCAAAATCCATTACATGATTTTCATTATAGAAAATGTTTGAAACTTAAGACTCCCTTAAGAATTCAATCAATCTTGCTTAATTTGCTATGGATCAAATTCAATGGAAATCTGAAATATTTGAATTTTCAGATGTGAAATAGTGTCCATATTATGACCCCTAAAAACCCTTTTTGCGGAAAATTTATTAACTGATGTCTCATACTTATTGTTAAAATTTCACAAAAATCGAAGGTATCTGAATTTTCCCAAAGAGTTTCCATCCCTTTTTTACTACTTCATACAACTTAAAGTAAATATAGCCCACATTTTGACCCCTTACGCCTAGAAGCTGTGTTCCAAAATTCATAATGGTATGTTAATTAGTTTAGGAGTGAATCCTGTACATACAAATATATAAACATAACTAATTTTATAAAGATAGAGATATTTTAGTAGCAGGACCCGTGTCTTGGCGTTGCCCGGGAAAATTGAGGGAACCAATAAACTTCTGCTCCCACCCCTAAACCCCATATTTACTATTTTTATTCAGATGTTTTACTTCCTATCATGATTTTTATGATCAATTTATCATTTCCAAAATTAAAGAGACCAAAAAAAAAAATAGGTTCACAAAAGCAGACAAAAATCAAAATGGTGGAAAGGGAGTTGGGATCAACTCCATTTTCTTTGTAATTCCTGGAAACATTGGGTGCACAAAAAGTGCAGTTGAAGTACAGGTAGGTTGAGAGGGGATAACGAGTTTGTGTGCAAGACCTGTAAGACGATGGAGATGGATGAGAAGATGTGGAGAAAGTATATCTAGATGGCGAAGCAATTGAGGCTGTTCAGAAGTGTTGTTACTTTGGTGATACCATTGGAGCACAGGGTGGAGCAGGTGCTGCTGTGATAGCAAGAATTAGGAGTGGATGAAGTAACTGCAGGGAACTTCTGACATTACTAACCAGCAGAGCGTTACCACTGTTGATCCAGGAAGAGTCTATCAGTCATGTGTATGCAATGTGATGCTGTATGGAAGTGAAACTTGGCCAGTGAGGGTTGAGGACATGTGTTGCATGGAGAGAAATGATATGAGAATGAAACAATGGATGTATAATGTGAGTCTTAAAGACAAGCTCGGATCTGATAACCAACATTTTCTTATTTTAATCTTCAGATTTAAGTTTTATTTTATTACTATTTTCTCTTCATTTCCTTCAAAACTATTATATTCTACTGTTTTATGTAATATAATGAAGAGAAATGATATGAAAATGATAAAATGGATGTGTAATGTGAGTCTTAAAGACAGGCTTAGATCTGATGACATCAGAGGAAGATTGAATTTAGACAGTATAGGGAGATGTGTGTAGAACAGGAGACTTTGTCGGTATAGTCACATTGAAAGAATGGATGAGAGTTCTTGGGTTAGTAGATGTAGAACAGTTGAGGTAGCAGGGTCAGTTCAGAAGAAGACCAAGAGAGGAAGTAATAAGGATTGATTTGAGAGAAAGAGGGATGAATAAAGACCTGGCCAGAGATAGGTTAGTTTGGAAGTCAATTGCTAAAAGTCGTTGAACACATGCCAGCAAGTAAAACAGACGTTAAACCGAAGATGATGATGATGATGATGTGGCTGTTTTTTTTGTGCTGCCGTAGTCTAATGCAGACACATACAATATGTCTAGAAAACCTGAAATACCATCATGTAATGCGTACAAGTTTTAAATAAAATTTGCTTGTTTGTTTGTTATTGAAATGCAGCAGGATTTTTCTAAACCTTCCAGAATTGAACAATTTTTTTAAAACTTTAAAAATAGGTTGTTTTTTTTTTTGTTGTGATTTTTCTTAATGGCAGGGACATTTTAAAGAAGCCCTACCAATTAAAGATACTTGTTGATGTGTACGTGTTGGGACCACAGAATATATGTCAGCAGTTAAGTATACACATCGTGTATGTTGCTATTTATTGATAAAGTTTGACCTGATATGTCCTCCGGTCGTTTTCAGATGTATTCTTAATCAACAGTGTATATCCCCCACCCCGTGTTCAAATATGAACAATGCACCTGAAGGTCGAAACATAGTAAAAATAAATAAATAGCAACAGTAATAAGAACAATAGTACGACGACGAATGATGATACAAATCGTTTTCGTGATCGTTTTATCGTTTCATGAATTAGCAAAACTGCGAATTTTTTTTTAATTTTTTTTACGGCATATCAACCCTTTTGGGTCATTTAATGCCGAATCCATTTATATTGGTAAAAGGATTTCATGCTTGAGGTTTATATTATTTTTAAATGTTTAACAGATTTGGATGAATTTCTTGAGTAAACAGTTTGCAATTGATTAATTTTTTTCTAGGGAAGTTTGGTTTATTGAACTTATAGATGTTAGATTTTGGGGTATAAACCTTCCAATTTCAGAAAGGACATCATCATTTCTATTCTGATGTCTTTAAATAGTTCCTTCATAAAACCAACATTGTAGTATTTTCGTCGCATGGGAGCAAAATCAACACATTCTAAGAAAGTTTTTCACTGTGAATGTCACTTGACAAGTCGCACACCATAATGGCTCCTTCTGCTCAAGCAGGAATGAATGCGTAGCTTTTGTGTGGCGAATACGGAGTCGAGAGAGGACAACTTCCTCCCTTCGTGACTTTCTACAGCCCTGCCTCCATTCTCCTAACTCAGGTTGTATGGTCAGCAATTTATTAGATGTATTACTGCTCCATCCAGATTGCCATTTCTTACGGATATATGCTTGAATGTTTGTCTTGACGTCTGTGTGTGGAAATTTAGAATTGTTATTGAGGGGCTCTTTTGGAGCGGTTTTGGCTGCTGTGTCAGCCTTATCATTTCCTCGGAATCCATACGTGAAAATTCAATAGATATCAAATATGTCAGCTTCGTCGACGAAACAGAAGAAGAGATTTTTTTAATAAATTTTTCTTTCCTTTGTTTTAGTGGATCTCCATTTTTGACCAGGTGTTTCACTTTCTGGATACGTCGATTTTATAGCAATGTGGGGATGGCACGGTAGTTAAGTGGTTAACGACATGGACTCAGGACCTGGGTGTACCGGGTTCGAATCCAGTTTGTTCCACAGATACATTTTCATCAATAACCTACACTTGACCTTGTGTCTAACCTCCTGGAGAGAAGGTAGATAAAATATTTGAAAGTTATGACATTAAGTTTTGAAGCGGACCGTTCAAAAAAAAAAAAAAAAACGGACGGACAGAGCCTCTTTAGCTATGCATGGACACATTTCTATTAGATCTATTTTCTTATTCTGTATACTTACCAAATAAAAAAA
Source organism: Sepiola atlantica (assembly GCA_963556195.1). NCBI lineage: Eukaryota > Metazoa > Mollusca > Cephalopoda > Sepiida > Sepiolidae > Sepiola > Sepiola atlantica. Next base: position 25,576,487 of record OY744535.1, read on the forward strand.
AAATTAAAAAATCAAGTATTAAAAATATATTAACTCTCTGTCTGGTCTGCGGACCCTAGAGGTCCCAGGATGGAGGCATAAAAAGGTCTGGTAGAAATTGCTACGCCGTATAGTCGGATTTTGTTGGAGTTTAATTTTCATAGAAATCTTTATTGGTTGATAACATTGGATAAATATATTTTCACTTGACATTAGGATATAATGAATGCTCCCTTGTTGACACAACCAATGAATGTGCAACTCTTAACAAAAACTTTTCAGTGAATGACTATTCTAATATGTTTCAAATATTTGGAGATGTGTATGTGTTGCGACCACAGAATATGTCAGGAATTAACATAAACTTTGTAAATAACGTTATGTTTAAAAAAAAAAAATAATGCTTTATATAAATCAATTTTTTAAAATATTTAACAATGGTTTTGCAATGTAAACAATCCTTATGTCATATATATATATACAATAATATTTTTTTTAATAAATATTAAATATTTAAATACCTAGAGACATCGATGTTTCATGCTAACGCAATCTTCAGTCTAGGAACTAATTCCCGACGGTCGGTGGGCGCGAACCCCGAACACAAATCGCCACTGATTCGTAGTCGGTGATCTTAACCAATATATATATACACCCACACACACACACACAGAGTTTGAATTACCTACTAGACACCATTTTCGAGTGTATTCGGTCTCTCTGTACAAGGGTTTGTCAGGAAAATCTGCTATGAGGATACTTCACCCTACAAGTAAACCCTGACCAAAAATTCAAAATAACATAGCGTTCGCAGCACAAATAAGATCCCCTCGACACGACTATACATTTGCTCATATGAGGAATGGTGCAGCTTCTAGTGATGTTACCTCAAGTAACAACACATAGCTGGATACTCCACCAGACCAGATGAATTCTTGTCCTGGAACCCGGTAAGACCAAGAGACCACAAGAAAGATATACTATAACATAGTTAAATGGTCAATTGGAGAGAAGAAAATTCTTTACTAACTCAACGTTTGAGAAATAAAGGAGAACTTTAATAGAATATTCGAATATCTATGTATCTCATATATAGATCAAGTGTTAGCCCCAGGAAGGGGGCCCCCCTTGATTTCTGAGAACTTCGAATGAAGTAAAATCAATCAAAAATAGAAGAATACCCGTCCCAAGACTGGTAAAATTAATTCCTAGAACAGAAGTTTTGCACCACCTTTATGTCTTTGTACAAAGATTAAAATGAAGATACAATTCTACGAAACCTTATGTCTAAAATCCTTATTCCAATTTTTACCAAAAATCTATTACATGAGTTTTTTTCTCAAACATTTCTAAAATTTAAGAAACAAGCTATCCATCTCATTAACCCTGATCCTCGAGTGGCTGTTGGCCTTGATAAGTAGTGACTCATTAATAAATTTGAGAAAAACTACGCTGGGAGGATTACATATTTGTAAAGACTTAGTTAAAGCAAAATAAATTGTTTGGGACGATTAAAATAATTTCCAACGCTATTGATAATGTTTACCCATTCATTTATTTATTTTTTTGTTTATTATCGCTTATGTTTGAATTCATGTTTTGAAACATGACATCAATCATAAATCTATGACGTCATGCCAAAGCTATAATTATTTTGTTGAAGTAATGTTTTAAGCATTATTTATAAGAAAGTCCAAATAGCTCAGTTGGTAGAACCTCAGACTGAACATCTCAAGGTTTCAGTTTCAATTTCCGGTCATGGCATCCGCTTTATTGGTTGGGAATTTATTATTTACTATTAATGCAATATTTTCCATTTTTCTAAAAGTTGTTAAAATCGCTAATATTTTGAAAGGAGACAAATTCCGCAATGTATTTATTACGTTTAAAAAAAAATTGTGACTGACAGACAAAATCTCTATATAAATAAGCTTAAGGGGTCTTAAAAAGAAATTGAAATTCAGGGAATTTTGTTTAATTGCTGACTAATGACTATGGATCAAATTTAATGCAAATCTGAAATATTTTAATTTTCAAATGGAAGGTTTGTGCTCATATTATTCCCCCTAAAAACACTTTAGAATTCTCGAAAGAAACTGAAATTTGGAATATTATTTAATTGATGTCGAATACTTGTAAAATTTCACAAAAATCGGAGGTATCTGAATTTTCACAAAGGGCTTCCACACTCTTTGTATAAAACTAAATATAGCCCACATTACGACCCCTTACACCTAGGCACTGTGTTCAAAAATTCATATTGATAGGTTAATTAGTTTAGGAATTAATCCTCTACATACAAATATATAAACATATACATGTATTTTATTTACTTCCTCTCCAGGAGGTTAGACACAAGGTCAGGTGTGGGTTTTGATGAAAGTTTTTTCTCTGGAACAAACTGGATTCGAACCCGGCACACCCAGGTCCTCAGTCTGCGTCGTTAACCACCGTGATGTATGTACGTATAATATATATATATATATATATATATATATTATTTTTTAATAACAAAATAAGTTAGCAAAACATTAATCTGGAACAAAACTTAGATCTAATAGTAAGGGTACATTTTTGTTTTTTTTAAGGGAAGTGGGGTCTGATCAACTCTGCTGGGAAGCCATGAGATAAAATACTGTTTTGTTTTTAAATTCCCGAAACAGTTTTTCATGGTAAACAACTGATGATCCCTTAAATAATGTTAAGACTAGCATAAATATTTGGAAGCAAACTAATAGTGACTGTAAAAAGTTAATTGACTTACAAGCAAAATAATTTTAAAACAAAGAACGTGGGACTAAAAGTTTGTTTTTTTTTCTCATCTAGTTTTAATGGCTGAAAAATTTCCAAGACATTGTGTGTGTGTATATATAAATATACACACATACACTAGAACATCCTTGACCTGTTGTGCCAGTATTTCTTATATATATTATTAAATATCTCTTCCCCCTCTTTCTCATCTCTTAATTATTATTAAGAAAACTGTTATAACCAGTTCTTTGGCCCATCTTCTCTTAACAATTCAACTCAATACGTTTTTCCGCATAATTTTCCACAAATTATTCCTTGTTTGTTCAACCTTTCACCGAGGGACAAGTTTCACGTGTCTAGTAAATAACGGAACATGAAATGCTCTTAGAGCACGACATCACAGGGTGTCCGCGAATAACGTATACACCCTGTGAATCGTTAGAACTCATTCAATTTACTGATTCCCATTAAATAAAATAGACATCTTTTTTTTCGTTCTCAGTGTTTCTACATTGTAAATATTAGGACATTATAAGAATATCGAAGATGATCAAAATAATTTTCTTTTTGAAATTCTTGACTGCATATCCGTAAGATATGTAACATAGAGAGTAAAATCAATCTCTTCATCATTTCTTTGTCATCGATAGCTTTCTTCCTAGAAAAAAAATCAATATTTGATTCTGGTTCATCAATTCTTTAGCTGGATCGTTGCAGCATGTTATTAAAAAGAATAAAATGTAATTCGATTTAATTTCTTCCAGAAAATACTTTGTCCAGGTCAGAATTATTTTCATACAGACACCATCTTAAAAGGGGGGGGGGGGACTGTATTTTTTTTAACATAATTCAAGGCAGGCTACCACTGTAGACGTAAGGGGCTACTAAAAAAAAGGGTGAAAGTTTGGGAGAGGAAGAGGGGGGGGGGGTCAACCTAAATTGGGAGCTGCGCAGAGAGTTCCCTTTGTTTGAAACAAAAAATAATATTTGGAAAAACCAGATCAAATTGCAAATAAAAACACTGCCAAGAAAATATCGGGGAGGTACAGGTTAAGGTTAGGGAGGTACAGCAAGTTATCTATATGATAGCCTACGTTAGTATGGCTGTTAGCACCTGTTACTCCCTATATGGAATCATGGACTCGCCTAGATACAAAGAAATAAAAATAAAATAAAAAATTACAAACTTTATCAACATCAGATAAGAATTAATTAACTTAAGTTAATATTTGTTTTAAAAAACGTTCTTTTTTTTTTTTACTTCTTACTTTACGTCTTAAAAATATTAAGAAAGAAATGTATTCCGTAGAATATAGCTACGGCATAATAGTTAGTGTTTGTTAATGGGCCAGGAGACCGGGGTTCAATCCTTGGTCGATTCATAACAAAAACTAAAAAAAAATTTTTTTTTTTAAAGAAAGAAGAAAAAAGAAAAGAAAAAAAAATGATACTTGATGCCCCGTTGCAAAACACTCAGCATCATAACATGAGGATCAAGGGTAAGTGGAGTAATTCTGGGAAAGGGGTGGCGCCCTCCCCTACACCTATGAAAAGTCGATCACTTTACTTTTTTTTTATCAGTAGAAAAGATACCAATAAGGTGATAGAGCAAAAAAAGCGTAGACAACTCAGACACTGATAATAGGAAAATTATATTGTGCGTGTTAGACGGGCGCGGACAATTGTTACTGTTACTAGTGTTCACACGCTATTTTTATTGCATGCCATCAACTTAAGAAAATACAATTATAGTCTGGTTTACAAACAATTTTAATACTCAAGTCAGCTGCTTCTGATTGATGCCAGCATTTACTTGAACTGAATTACCTCTCTCACTGTTACAAAGTAATTGCTATTTATATATATAAACTTAGTAGGATCCGTGGAAATTCCACAGTTGTATCCCTGTAGTTTGTGGCATATTTCCATTCTATGGATGTCTGGTATGAACTCAGACCCCACAATATTATTGTAACATCTTTGGTCAAGCTGAAAAACAGATATCTACGTACTCTGGTTAATGTAGTTTCAGGATATCTGCACAACTCTTGTAGGAGTTTGTGACGTCTGGTACGAACACAGACCCCAGAATATTACTGCGGCATCTTTGGACAGAACTGATACTACAATTTGAATTATTTATTTGCACAAAATATCTTTTTTTTTTATTACATTCGGGACAAATCAGGAACAAGGCCATCGGGAAAATCGGCGTCGTTGGTCATCCTTGGTCTAAAGTGATAAAAATGTCTATCCTACTTTTAACTAAAATCATCTCAGTCACCACAATGCCACATTTACACTAGGGACCGTCCTACTTAAGATGTTCCCAAATTAATTTTTATTTTTGTTGACACTTTGATCCTCATCCGAACGCCAAGAAAGTGTATTTTAGTTTGAGTTTCACGTTCGACAGAGCAGCGACATCAGATGGAATTTGTTTTTAATTACTTTTTTGCATTGCGTCTTCAGCGATCCCATCTTTTACAAAAGATTGTAGAGGGTGATAACATACATACGGACATGAACTTGCTTTTGTGGTTTATTATATTAGAGATAATCTTAAACTAAAATTTGGTCGATCTTCAAAAGTGAAATCCTCTAAATCCTACGATAGTAAAATATTGTTTCATTTTGGTTTCTCTATGATTTTCGTTCATACGTGTTGTATTTTCTTTAGAATTTTAATTTTAGTTAACGTGAAATATTATAATCGTATTATTTATAACCAAAGATTCCCTTAAAAAGAGACTTTATAAAAAAATTATTTCAAAAAAGCTTTTTCATTACGGAATATAAGGTTCAAACTTGCAATGTAGAAGTTCAATGCTATTCATAGAAAAATAAAACAGCTTAATATATATATATATATATATATATATATATATATAGCTTCTTTTAGCTAATGTAATAGAATTTCATACCTAGGCTTTTTCTACAATTTTTTTCAAAGCCAATTTATTTATAAAAATTATATTTTAACAAATAAATTCAGACTCGTCATTCATTTTTCATAAGAAAATTTTAAACTATTACAAAAATAAATTAAACTTCAGAAATTCTATAAACAGTTCTAATAAAATATAGACAAATATTATTTGCATATATTAATTTTTTTTTTAATCTGTTTATAGTAAAAATATATCGTAGAACCTGGTAAATGATTTTTTATTTATTTTTTATTTTTATTTTTCTCCAATCAAATCTTTCTGGAATCATTCAACTGACCAGATTAATATTTTCAACTTGGATGAAAAATAACTAATAAATTAGACAAATGTTTATATGATGGTTAGAGTACTTTCCACCCTTTCAATTTCATCGGCGATGGCCTCTGTTGATTTCAAAATTCCCTGTAGGCAAAAGTCAGAGAGAATAATTTTTGATGTATTTTTTTTTTTTTAGTATAGAGATTATTTTCTTTTTCTTTTACAAATAAGGAGTACTTTTTTGTTCAAGGTTTCAAATTTAATGCGAGGCCCTTTTGGGATTATTGCATACATATATTATTTCAAACATACCAATCTCGCCAACAACAATAATATCGAAATCTTCAAACAATAAAGCTCAATATTGTACACAACACTTTACATGGAAATATCGAGTGATGACAAATGAACAAGGACATAATATATATACTTATATATAGCCTATAATCCAACTGACATTCTTTTCCATCTTGATAAGATAAATTTCCCTTCAAAAACGACAAACGATCTGGGGGGGGGGGGGTTACTAAATCCCACTAGATTCAAATTAAAAATTTTTTTTTTAATATAACAATGCCAAGAATGAAATCTCTCTCAACCAAATAAGAGTTTTTTTTGTTTTTTTTTCAAGACTCAATCTATATGTTCATAAAGTTGAGCCATTCCCCCCCCCCCCCCGCTAAAATTGAGATTAAGATGCCAAATTAATATTCACAATAGAAGCATAAAAGCTTTCTAATATACTGATCATACGATTGATGTCATAAAATTAACTAATTTGCATATTGCTTTGCAAAAGGACATCTCATTAATGAACTATTACTTTTTATTGTTTGTTTGTTTTTATTCGATGATTGTATTTATTTTAATATAACTCAGTTTTATTTATGAATATTTTTTTTATATCGTGGATAAAGGTTTTATTTTTAGTGAAAAGAGTCTTGTGTCCTTTCTGGTCATATTCACTCCTGAGAGTCGTGATTCTTGGTTTCCTGGGCAACACCGGAACACTAGTCCCATTAGTATTAAATAAAATAGACATCTTTAAGATGAGCAAATGACTGACATGTTTTGCTAAGATGTATCTTGTCCCATCCTCCATCTTTAGAATAGAAAAAAAAACTATAAAACGTTTTTTTTTTTTTTAATTATTGGTGGAGCTGAAAGTATACATCTATATTAGACAATGGCGTTTTGTTTTAAATATGAAAGATTACATTTTAAATTTGAAAAAAATGTCTTTGCAAGTTCAAAGTATGAAAAACTAATAAAACAAAAATATTTTAGACAAAAAGGTTCACCGTTTCAGAATTTTTTTTAGATAAAGATTTATAAATTGGATTATTTGGACTACTATTCTCACCTTGGTTGTTATATTCACAACGTTTCGGCTGATGTAACCTCCGATCTTCTTTAGGTGCCTCTTTTCGAATTTGGTTCAAAATTACAAAAAAAAAAATGTTTTTGTTTTTTTTTAAATCCAGTATTAACATAAGAACATCCCACAAAAAACAAGTACCAATTAAAAAACAAGTACCAATTAAAAAACAAGTACCAATTAAAAAACAAATACCAATTAAAAAACAAATACCAATTAAAAAACAAAAACCAATTAAAAAACAAGTACCAATTAAAAAACAAATACCAATTAAAAAACAAGTACCAATTAAAAAACAAATACCAATTAAAAAACAAGTACCAATTAAAAAACAAGTACCAATTAAAAAACAAATACCAATTAAAAAACAAGTATCAATTAACCTGCATAGAAATGTTGATTATTTTGTTACGAATCAAACAATTCGAAAAATTCTCTTCAAAAGAATGGCCCAAATAATATCTCAAGCAACCTACAAAAATCAGACCAAAATCCAAAAATCAAACAAAATCAATACAATATTATGAATAGTCAAATCCCACACTCTAAAAACAACTTCAAAGAAAAAAAAATTGTAAAAACTGTCTAAAACAGAAAAGAAATGTGACTTTAAATGAGCTAATAATTGTTGAAAGGTCATTAAAAACAGACTCTTTTGAAAAGATACATCTGAAAATGGTGGGAGGTTACATCGGTCGAAACGTTGTGAACATAACAACCAGGACGAGAATCGTAGTTGGAATAATCCGGAATGTTTAGTTTTAAAATGGTTTGTCTGCATTTGGATCAAGATGTTTTCTAACTGCTGAGAGTTTAATGGAAGCAAAGAGACCAAAGGACGGAGACGGGCAGGCACGGTGGCAGACTCCCACCCCTTCCAGATTTTGATCCCTGCTTAGCCACAACAGCAGCCATTCCATAAGGGTCATTCATAAAAATCAAACCTGTACATTTTTTTTTCTTTTTTGTTTTGTTATATTTTTCTCGATCACAAGAAATAAGTTATATTATTTGAAAATAAAATTTAATAAAATAACTCCTTTTTACCCCCTTCATTTTTTTAAGCCATTTTATGATTTTTTTTGCTTGTTTTGTTTGTTTTTAAATGTTTTTTTTTTATATATATCTTTTATGTTGAGCAAAAGATATATTGCACATGACTAGATTTTGTCGAAAATTAAAACTAAAAAAGTATCATGTTTCGGAATTTTTGAGATGAGGGTTGATAATTTGTAGAATTTGGTATATTCGGACTACTGTTCTCATCTTGGGTGTTTTTATCACAACGTTTCGGCCGATGTAACCTCCGACCTTCTTCAGGTGTACCTTGTCGAACTCAGGAATCTGGACGGAATTCGAACGGAACCCTTTAGTAAATCCACGAGGGTAGCATGCTCTTGTTCCATCTACCATGACTGGGAAGAAGTCTTCAGTAATTCGCAATTCTTTGTATCGCCCGCACTGAGGATTGAACCTTCAACCGTCAGATAACTGTCACTGAGAATTGAATTTTACTTAGTACTATATCCACTGCACCACGGGTCCTAAAAAAGTATTTCTTTCTGTTCTAACACACAGTGATTAACAAATAAGAACTAAAAGCCTCACTTATAAACTTAACAGGATTTATTTACATTAAACAACAATACACCGAAATAATGTGCAACTATGTTCAAATGGGAAGCAATTATAAGAGTTATTATTGATTTCTATTCCTTCTAACACATGATGCTTAACAAAAGAGACCTCTAAAAACATAACAGGATTTATTTACATTAAACAAAAATACACCAAAAATGCACACAATGTCACATCCTATATGTGGATATAATGAAAAGGCAGAGAGAGTGAGAGAAATCCAGAGATAGCTAATGTACTACCCTGTACAAGGATTGAACTCACAGGCTTCGGATTATCCGACTTTTGTGTTTATTACACTGCCCCCCCCCTCCCCTCTATTCTTTTCCTCCAGCCACTTCTTGTCCCATTCGCCCTACATTATCACCTGTTACTTCACGTTTGGTAGTGTTCAGACATTATAAACAAGTATATATCCTGGTGCTACCAGATCAGGCTGTCTGAAGATTCTAGCTTCCTGACCAAAAATGCACCAAACATTGATGTTTTTTCGTTTCCCTTTGCAGAACTCAATCCTGTTCTACAAAGCCAAAAACAAAAACAATAATTTTCCTCTGCATAACAACCAAACCAAACACCATGAATAAATATTTGAAGATATAAAAAACTTGAAGCATAAAGACTTTTACCAAAATGACCGGCTTCGGCATTAAATAACCCGAAAAGGGTTGATATGCCGTAAAACAAAACAACCAACAAATATATATAAGATGTGCGTGTCTATATTTTATTGGAAATTAGCATAATCACGTTGACACACCGGTTCCTGTTAGATCACCGAAGTTAAGCAACATTGAGCCTGGTCAGTACCAGATGGGTAACCATTTGGGAACACCAGGTGCGTGTGCGTGTATGTGCAAGGACAATGACACTAAAGTAATGTTGTTAGAATCAACTCGCCTGAGCAGGATACTAATGTGACTGAGCACTGCTTGTGAATTTGATATTCCCTAGAAACTTTCTCCTTTGGAGGAAGACGGCTGAACCTGCATAGTGTGTGTGACGCACCAGAACAGGACATCTTATAGATATACTATATATATATATATATATATATATATATATATATATATGTATATATATATATATATGTATATGTGTTCAAAAGAAAAGTAATTAATTTCCTCAAAAGTATTAAATGTTGAGTTTAGATTATATCGCTGTTTAAGCTTAGTATTATATGAGGCACCTTACGTGGGGAGCTGGGAAGCACAATGTTTGTTCACATTACATTTAAATTTCTGCATCTTGGTACAGTCGGGAGTAAACAGGGAGCAGGGAGGGAATTCCAAGGGCAAGTGATCCTAGGAAAGAAGCTATTAGAGTAAAAAAAAATTCCGGCATCTAGGGACCTCTACAGTGAAGGGGTGCGATTTTGCTGCTAGTCAGGTTTGTTGCGGGTATTTTAGTTAAGGACGCACAAGTGCAGCATAATTCGATCGGTTTTCTTTCGTTATATCTTCACATAATAAAAATAATTATTAGATATTTTTTTTAATTAAAAAAAAAAAAAAGTCATTGAATTTTTTGATAGAATTTTCAATTTAACTTCTAATTAAATTGTTTAATTACACATGGTGTATATATTTTTTCTTAAATCGGCAGAATTAAGGCTTTACGTTGAAAACTTGTTTAACTCAGCGTTTTGGCCGGGATCAAAGTTTAGTATCTGTTCCGATGGATACTGCACCCCATAGACTGGTATTGTCTTGGCCTTCGGGGCTTGATTTACGCCGGTCTATGGGTCTGTCCTGTGCAGTTCTAGGAGGTCCACCCTCCCAGGTTTTGCCTCCCCTCTTTGGGGAGGAGTAAGTTTATTGCTTACTGTCTGAGGCGCCCCTACTGGGGAATGCTGACGGGGCTGCCCAGACACTTTTTAATAGCTAGAGTGCTCACCTTTTCGAGTGCTGACTTATCAAATCCCACTTTCCCGACCTTGTGTCACATCTTACCGCTGTGGGAGGTAGATAAATAACTTGTTTGAAATCACAAATATCTCCCTTTCCACCTGATTCAACTTTAAGAAAAATAATGTTCAAAGGGGAAGTAAATTATTGGTTTCTATTCATTCGAACAGAAGAGAACGAAAAAATCTCACTTATAGACATACATAAAAATCCAGAGCATTTCAACTGGGTGTATATAATAGTGCTCAATGGTAAACAGAGCTATGTATATTCATATTTTTTATTCAAACAGACATGTACAGACAAGATACTGGCTTGACCATGTTTCGATCTAGTTATCAAAAACTAAGATCTCCTCAGGCGAAAAGTTTGTCTTTGCTTTAAGCTGTTCATATTGAAAAAGGAAAAAGAAAAGTTTAGATTCAAAACTGAAAGGTCACATGATCAAATTTTAAAAATAATATTTAAGTAAACCGTTTTTTTTTTTGTTAACAGGATGTATTTACATTTAAGTGTCATGGATCTGGTGAAACCAAAAATAGAATAAAATACGATAAACTATGGTTGTAAAGATAACAACATTTTATTGAGAGAAAGATGTTTATCTGTTTTGCATGGATGGTGTGTTGTATTAGTGTCTTACACAAACTCTCATACTGTGTGCGAGTAAGTTCAAAAGTTAATGTCGCTAGTGCATGTATACGTCTCATATGGTTGTTTCATGTGAGCATTAATTTGTCTGGTAGAAAGATGCATGTGCGTCCGTTATCAGCAGTAGTAATAATTTGTAATGTTGCTAGCTTTGTTGTTGGTGGTGGTGGTGGTTGCTGTAGGCACGTAGCTGCTGATTGTTGTTGCTAATTTTATGTAGATGATGCTGATGATTGTCGATGGCGCTAGCATGATGATATACAGTAGTAATTTCCCTAACATTTGCTACGACTGAGGTCAACACGACGCAGGTTTCGTTGGCGGGAAAAGTATGATTTACTTCAGCATGGAGGCTGGCTGCCTCATGGGTTTGCCGGTGGCAATCTGTTTAGCCATTAGTTTATTTTGGCTTTTATAGATGTGCACACAGAAGGTTCTGGAATATTTTCCTTCCACGTTGATTGGCTACTGCTTGTGTAGATGGTTAGGTTGCACATCATCAGCATCCGGTTTATTTGTTGCATCAGGCCACAATTAATCCTCTGATGACGGTGTGGCCTGATTGTCCCATCTCATTTCGACTAGACAGTATTTTAAGGCAGTTTTTTTATTTTTTTTTATTTTTAACAGTTCACCCCAAACAAGGCAGGACGCCACTGTAGACGTAAGGGGCTACTGAGAAAAAAGAAGAGGGGAGAAGGTTGGGGGGGGGGGTCAACCTAAATTGGGATCTGTGCAGCAAGATGTCTGTTTACATTAGTTTTAAATTTCTGCATGTCAGTACCGTCGGGAAAACAGGCGGCAGAGAGGGAGTTCCAGAGGCCAGCAGCACGAGGAAAGAAGCTATTTGAGTAGAAGGCTCTCCGACATCTGGTTTTACGGCTGAATGACTATCCTTCACCAACTTGAACACTTTTGGCAGTCCAAGACCTTCACCGTTCCCATCTAACTAGGGTTGATGTGGTTTCCACTTGAACATGCACTAATGTCACATATTACCTGTGAGTTGCCGCATACACTACTGTCACCCACGTTGTGACAGGCCATCAAAAGATGGCATTTGCCACATGCCCTGTGGCCGGGGATTTGATTGGTGATTGTTGGGACGTGTCCACACCTCTAGGGCTTCAATCTACTCTGAGATCGCTAGTCAATTAACCTGGGGCCGCAAGGAGCCCAGTATCTATGGTGTACCACGGGGAGATTGGGCGAGAGTCTTGTCGGTGGAGAGGTTATATACCTGCAGCATGCACACGTAATTTTGTGTTTGGTTGTGAGATTGATATGATCTCAAATTACAGGCAGTCCCAACAACGCCAAAACTATGTCACTTCCTATGTATATAGAATCAGGAAAAGCAAACGTTTTTTATCAGACTTGTAAAGAAATATTTTTGTTTTTTATGGAAATCGCTCCAGACAAGGCATGAAGCCACTTGATGTAAGGAGTTAACAAGAATGAAATATGATTATCGCAAAGACAGGAGATGCATATTAGCCTTAGTCTTGAAAAGACCAAGGTTATAGGTAGGAGGAAAACAGTCAGTCAGAAGAGAGTTCCACAAGCCTGAAGTTCTTGGAAAAAAGCTACTGGAATAGGAAGCTGTATTACAATGAGGTATCAAAACAGTGAATTAATGAAGACCACTAGACCAACGAGTCAAATGAGCTGGAACAAAAGAAGCTGTGAATAGATCAGACAATTCTGAAGAACACATGTCTTAATAGTATTTATAGAAAAGACTGAAACTAGCAACATCACATCTCTGAGAGAGGGTACAGAGAAGGAGACAACAGTACTCTGCTTAGAGATCCAGTCTGAAAGACATGTTACAGCTATCAGGTCTGGGCTGATGAGCAAAGATTGACCACGATGTTATCACATGGCCTGGTCGAAAAGAGAGAAAATAATCCCTCATAGTACACTTTTTATATTCCATAACTGCATGGTTAAATCAACCAACGGGAGGCCGCATTATTGTCCTGTGATCTATTGCTCCACGCATAGGAAAACACAGACCCAACAAAACATAAGATTGGATATTCTTAATGTTAATCGGTTTTTACAGCACGTTGACTATCATTGGATCATTTTATACAAAACAAAAAAAAATGTACGATTTCAGCGTAAGATTGATTTTGTAGATTAATTTGAATTTTAAGAGAGTTTTATTACATATAAGCATCTGGTCTTCCCAAACGGTCACCCATTTCGGACTGGCCAAGCTCAGCGATCTAACGGGAACCGGTGTGTTAACGTGACTATAGCTGTATCAGATATTCTTAAGATTCATCCATTCAAATTCAACACATTAAGTCAGAGGATTTGCTGAAAGCACTACATTCTCCTAGCGTAGAGGTGATCCTTAGGACGAATTGGTTACGATGGTATGCTCATGTAGAACGTTCAACTGCCTGCATGAATCATTGCAGAAGCATCGATGTCTTCAATTGCAAGAAAGTTGGACGGCCAAGGAAAACTTGGAAGCAAGTGACTGGACAAGACCGTATAGAGTGGAATTTATAGACAGATGACCTGCTGGATAGTGAGCTTTCAAAATATAAAAAACGTCTGACCTCCCTGGACAAGGAAAAGGTGACGTGTGAGTGAGTGTGAAAGTGAAAGAGTGAGTGAGAGAGAGAGTGTGTGAGTGAGAGAGAGTGTGAGTGAGAGAGAGAGAGTGTGAGAGAGAGAGTGTGAGAGAGAGGGAGTGTGAGAAAGTGAGAGAGTGTGAGTGAGAGAGTGTGAGAGTGAGAGAGTGTGAGAGAGAGAGAGTGTGAGAGAGAGAGAGTGTGAGAGAGAGAGAGTGTGAGAGAGAGTGTGAGAGAGAGAGTGTGAGAGAGAGAGAGTGTGAGTGAGAGAGAGTGTGAGTGAGAGAGAGTGTGAGTGAGTGTGAAAGTGAAAGAGTGAGAGAGAGAGAGTGTGAGTGAGAGAGAGAGAGTGTGAGTGAGAGAGAGAGAGTGTGAGAGAGAGGGAGTGTGAGAGAGAGAGAGAGAGAGTGAGTGAGAGAGAGAGAGAGAGAGAGAGAGAAAATCTGCAGATTTAGCAATGAAAGTTCTATTGCAAACTTAAAGACAGACAGACTCAGCCTCTTATAGATATGCTTGGACATATCTCAAAATATTAATGTTATTTTTCTATCCCTTCTAGAATTTATACATAGTTTTGATGATTCGCAACATTTTTCAAATCAAGTTTCAAATAAAGAGTATGCGTCACGATGGTTTACAGCTGTTTCCAAGCAGCGTTTATTTTAAAGCATACAAAAAATTTTTAAATGTCTACATTTAAAAATTTTTATGTATGATTTAAAATAAACGTTGCATAACAAAATATTTTTCAAATCACAATTTTTATAAGTGCCATCCAGAAATCCGAAACAAAAAAAGAATTTTTTTTTTAAGTGTTACCCAGGTTTCTTCTGAAAAAAAAAGAAAAAAAAAGGTAATTTATCTGGAATTTTTCATCTCTATTTCACATTAACCTTATATTATGTTGAAGAATTTTTGAGACGAGGATTGATAATTTGGATTATTCGGACTACTGTTTTCATCTTGAGTGTTATTCTCACAACGTTTCGGCCAATGTAACTTCCGACCTTCTTTTAACAAAAATAGTCTTAGATAGGGACACATAACGCAACGGATAAAAGTGTTGAGTAACAATCAAGTTATAAGTGACAGTCATCTGTAGGTTGAAGGTTCAATCCTCACTACAGGCGATACTAAGAATAAAATGAAAATGACTTAAGACTTCTACCCGGTCGTGGCTGAGGGAACAAGAATAATCTACTCTTGTGGATTAAGTAGAGTTCAGTTTGAAATGTTGTATAGATTCCCGAGTTTGACAAGATACACCTGAAGAAGGTCGGAGGTTACATCGGCCGAAACGTTGTGAGAATAACATCTGAGATGAGAGCAATAGTTCAACTAATACCAATCAAACCTGCATTCGCATTCATAAAAAGAACTTGGTGACTATTGTCGCTCTAGAAAGAGTTAGTATTGTCGCTCAGGAGAATTTATTAAATTTAAAAAAAAAAAAAAAAAAAAAATAAAAAATGGGTTACAGTGAGCCAACAGTGTACATCCTCCGCTCTATGAAATAAAATGTGTATTTATTTGTAGATAAATAAATATATGTCTGTCCCGTTACACAAAGTTAGTCAGTAAAAAAACGTGCCTTTTTCATAGCCCCCAAACAAAATCATTTAAAGTGGCGAGGGGAAGCAAGAAAGCAAATAGCAAGTCAGACAACCCTCACCGCCTGAAATGAATTCGGAAAAATATCCTCAACTCTAAATAAAAAAAGTAAACGCTAGGTATTGTTTTTTTTTTCTTTAGGTCATCAGAAATGATAATAGGTTATGCATGTAAATTTAAATTGCTGCCAATATTCTATGATTTTATATGAACATCAGTGCGAACACTGGCAAAGCATTTGTTTTTTGTTTCTAACGATAGCACACATGAATTTAGATTTAATCCATTTATAATCTGTTTACATTTACAAAACATTAACAATATTAATTCAAACTTTTGAACAGTTTGTGTGCAAAAAGTGTAAGACAATGGATGAGAACTCAGATGTGGAGAAAATATATTTGAATGGCGAGACTATTGACGTTGTTCAGAAGTTTTGTTACTTTGGTAATATCATACAATGTTTAAAGTGTCTAGATTTTTTATACTTACTGGGCGTGGTTTATGCTGGCCACTCCCCCTTTTATATATATATATATATATATATATATATATATATCAAGGGAGAGGTGAGAGCGCTCTATCCCTTAATTGACTTCAAAAACGGCCTATGCTAGAAATCTTATTTCTTTGATCAATCATAACTCAAAAACCAATAAACCAAATTAGTTAAAACTTTGCACAAATTTTTTTTTTTGATAGGTATTATAAGTGTGTAGAATTTCAGCATCATTAGTCAAGGCAACCCAGAGATCCAGAAAGGTCAGGCATGATTTTGTGTTATCCGTGTGTACGTACGTTGCCACCCTGTATCTCATCAACTATTTGATAGATTCAGCTGATTTTTGGCAGAGATAAAGGTTATAGGGTCTAGCTGATGGCATTTTAATTTCAGTTTACCATATACCTTAGTTTTCCAGAAAATTCCAAAAAACCTTAAAAATGACCAGGCATAGCCTTTACAAAAGTAGTGACATTCCATGATAAATGCCAATATACTGAAATCATGTGCCCTTAATAGGGTTAAGATGAAAATTCATATACACTAAATGTACAAAAGCAAGGAAATTCCCAAATTTTTACACTTTTATTGTCATTAAGGGTATGCGAGCACAACAGGGCTATGTATTTTACTGGTAGGAATTTTTCTTCAGCGCACCTCACACACTTCATCCACTCATGCATAGAGATTTATACTGTAGTGATGTGATAATGAAATGGTTTGGTTGATATGTAGTCATACCCTTAATGACAATAAAAGTGTAAACATTTGGGAATTTCCTTGCTTTTGTACATTTAGTGTATATGAATTTTCATCTTAACCCTATTAAGGGCATATGATTTCAGTATACTGGCATTTTTCATGGAATATATATATAAAATTAATTTCATGCATAGTTAAAACTGAAGATACATGAAAAAAAAATTTTGTAATTACAGTTCGACTTCAAATGTCTTTTTTTTGTGTGTGGTTTCCTCTCTCTCTCTCTCTCCATGAGGTATGACAAGATTCCACATAGACACTATCACAGCGCCGAGTATCCCATATATATATATATATGTGTGTGTGTGTGTGTGTGTGTGTGTGTGTTCACAATACAAGCATGTACTAATGAAAGCAAAGTAACAAATCGAAGCAAATATTTAATAAATTTAATAATTCACTGTGGAGGTCCCCAGATGCCGGAGAGCTTTCTACTCCAATAGCTTCTTTCCTCGTGCTCAAATTTCTCACAGCAACGATAATTACACATTGAATTTTTTAATTTTTTTTAATTTACTATTAATCAATTTTTTTTTTTTTCTTTTTAATTTACTATTAATCAATTTTTTTTTTTCTTTTTAATTTACTATTAATCAATTTTTTTTTTTCTTTTTAATTTACTATTAATCAATTTTTTTTTTTCTTTTTAATTTACTATTAATCAATTTTTTTTTTTTCTTTTTAATTTACTATTAATCAATTTTTTTTACATTTTTTTTAATTTACTATTAATCAATTTTTTTTACATTTTTTTTAATTTACTATTAATCAAAATTTTTTTTTTTTTTTTTTTTTGTTAAATCGAAAATGCAAAAGTGTAAAATAAAACAAAATTTTTAAGGATCCTAATTAAAAAAATTTTTTTTTTTTAAATAGGATCCTTAAAAATTTATTAAGAAATTAAATAGACTAAAAGCATGTGCTTATGAATAGTCATTATCCCGTCGACACACCGGTTCTCGTTAGATCACCAAAGTTAAGCCTGGTCAGTACCAATTATTTTATAGAGATTAAAACATTTACTTAAATTAGTCATAATTTTTATAACAATTTGGTTCAGTTAATAATTTAATGACCAAACAATATCGCAATAATTGAATTCAACTCGTTGGTTAAATAAAAAGGTCACGTTCGAAACCCAGTACAGATTTCAGAGTTCGACAAGATGCACCGGAAGAAGATCTGGATTTTAAATCAACCAAAACGTTGCGAGAAGATGAGAACAGTAATCCGAATAATGGAAGATTTAGATCGAAGGTCAAAACTATTTGCCGATTTCGTTGGTTGTGCTTTGTATTGCTGTATTACTTGTTCCTCTATCGTTTGTACTTTTTCTTAGGGGTAACAAGACTTTAGAGCACTCTGTACTATCTGACCCGTAGAAGGCAAAGATACAGATTCATATCTTTCCCATGGGGTACAAAAAAAAAGAGAAAAAAAAAAGGGGGGGGTCTTTAACCTGTACTGCCACCGCACTGTCTACCAAGCTCCAGCTCTGCCGCAATGTTGTATCCCTGTGCTTGTTTTACAAGTACTTCAATGGAATGTGCTCCGACGAACTTGCTTCACTTGTGCCCCCCCCCGTAAATACCCTCAACAAACCCGATTAGCAGCAAAATCCCACCCCTTCACTGAAGAGGTCCCGGAAAACTTTCTATTCTAGTAGCTTCTCACGCTATTATTGTAGCACCTTTGTTCAAACTAAAACATACTTATCTACGTACTCTGTTGAATATAGTTTCAGAATATATTTGCTTATGGGGAGGGGGTCTATCTACAAAACCCTTGTAGGAGTTTGTGACCTATTTCCATTCTATGGACGGCCGGTGTGAACACGGACCCCACAATATTATTTTTTTGTCTTTGGACAGAACAGATGCTACACTTTGATCCTTGCCTGAAGGCAGAGAAATTGTTTTTAGTTCAAGTTTAATGTTCGACACAACAAACACCAGATTAATTTTTTTTTAATATCGTTTTTCTATATTGCATCTTCGGCGATCCCATCTTTTGAAAAGGGTGGAGAGCGATAACGTACGTACATACGAACATGAAATTGCCTTAGCGTCTTATTATATAGATGCTCGCCAATTTGAAGTTGGATTGTTGTTTTACTGAAAAGGGAGAAAGATAATTGAGCTGCAAATTGAAACACTTGTAATACCGGAGAAAAGATTTTCAGATTTGCCAGAAGAAAAATCGAAAAATCATCCAAAAAGGTAAAAAAAAAAAAAACACATCCAGCCAATAAGGAAATCAGCATCATATTCGGTTTAACATACTGGCATGTGGTGAACGGCTTTAAGAAACTTACTTTCAAACTAACCTATCTCTGACGAGGTATTTTATTTATCTAGAGTCCATCCTTATCATTAGAGAGGCAAATCTGATAGAATGATTGTGGGAAAGAATGCAAGATATAAGCTGTATTGGATTGAAAATGAAAAGGGAACCGGCGGTGTTGGTATTTTTATTGCAGAAAGATGGGTAGATCGTAAAGTGGTTGAAGTTAAGCATGTGAGTGAATCATACTGATGAAGTTGATGGTTGGTGTGAAAATTTTTACAGCTATATCTTTTTGTGCCCCACAATGACAGAGAGGTCAAAAGGTTTTTCGAAAAGAAAAAAAAAACACTTGCATAAGACAGTTCGATGTTAAAATGATTTGCGATCAAGGAGACTCATGTTGTTGAATCCAAAATGGCGGCTTTTGGTAGAGAATATTTGAAAATACATAGAATAAGTGTTCTATACTACAGACTTTTTCATGGCACAGCTGATTTGAAGCCGATTTGAAGCCGATTTGAAGCCAATTGAAAATGTTTGATTTTCAGAAATTTTTGAAGGAAATCAAGTCAATTATATAGAACAACATTGTGATCCATACCCGAGTATGCGAAGACGTGTTGAAAGATAAATAACTGAAGATACGTATTCAGATCATATCTTTTACCAGACATTTTACCTTATTTTTTTGTTTAATACTTATCCGTTTTCGAAACACAAATATACGTGCATTATTTGGATTGTTCGGACTATTGCTCTCATCTGTGCTGTTTTTCTCACGTTTTGGCCGATATAACCTCCGACCTTCTTCAGATGTATTTTGCCAATAACTGTTATTGGTGAATAGTGAAAAAAATGTTTTTGTTCTTTTTTTCGCACGTACCATCGTCGTTCAAATTTCAAAATCTGTGATGTACTTACGACCATTGTCGTTCAAATTTTAAAATCTGTGATGTACTTACGACCATCGTCGTTAAAATTTCAAAATCTGTGATGTACTTACGACCATTGTCGTTCAAATTTTAAAATCTGTGATGTACTTACGACCATCGTCGTTGAAATTTTAAAATCTGTGATGTACTTACGACCATCGTCGTTCAAATTTCAAAATCTGTGATGTACTTACGAAACGGAAAGAGCGTTGAGCAGTTTCCATTTCTGTATCGATTCAGGTCTGTACTAAATATTTTGAATTTTTGTTTTTGAGATGAGGATTTATAATATGTATTATATGGAATGTTCGAACTGTTGTTCGCACAACGTTTCGGCCGATATAACCTCCGACCGTAAACATTTTTTCCACTATTCACTAAGAACAGCCATTGTCAAAATACACCTGAAGAAAGTCGGGGGTTATATTGCTCTAAACTATGTGAGAACAACACCCAAGATGAGAGCAATAGTCCGAACAATCCATATAATACATATTATCAATCCTCATCTCAAAAATAAAAATTTAAAAAAAATAAATAAATATACGTATCGTCATTTATTTAGCTTTCAACACATCTTCAGGCATGGCTGAGAATGTTATTCTATGTATTTTCATATATAGTGTAGCGTTGCTGCTTGTCGGTTGTTATTGTGATTCCATTAGTATTCGACTCGCGACGTAATGGTTCATGTACATAACAATGCAAGTAAGAACACAGAATAAATAAGAGAGACATACTTGATGTGTGTGCTTCGATCACTTCCTTCGTAAGAGGACGAAATCCACGTAAGCATTTATTTATATAGAATGAGAAATATACAGGGGAGATAATTACAGATTACAGAATGAACCCATGTAAGGGAGGTAATAAGGATACACATATCTCGGATAGAAAACATTTTCGTTTCAAAATGTACGACACTACATATAGCTGACTAAATTTCCTTAAAAAAAAAAAAAAAATCAAAAATCAATATATTTTTCCCGCAGTCGTGCTTTTCAGCTTCGCCATGAAGTAGCCCGTAGTATCAAACTCCAATGTTGTAATCCTTTCTGAAACAAAATCTATTTACATTTTTTTTTTTTTAGTCTTAATTATGCAAAATAAAGGCAAAAATTAGAGCTTTCATTTATTTTTTTGGGTATCTTTTACAATAATCTGCAGAGTCGCGGACGGGGTCTAAAAAACGAACGAGAACTGGGTAAAAAAAAAAAAAATATGCAACAAAGTGAAGGTGACTTACGTCGAGAATAGATATTTTCCTACTTACCTATGACATTTGTTTGTATTTTTACGTAGTTTAAATGGGTTTTTATTAGATGTAAAAAAAAATTAATTGGGGGGAGGGCACAGGTTTTTACTTTAAAAAATGGCGTCGATTAGCCTATTTTCCAGCCTCGCTTTCGTCTGAGCCTTATCCTCGTTACGATACCCCCCCCCTCAAATCGCCATTTTTTGTCTTGTCCAATGTTCGTGTGACAAAAATATTGATTTCTAATAAATAGCAGTTGGAACGGCTTAAAAATACAAACAAATGTCACAGATAAGTTGGAAAATAACTTTTATCGGCTACAGTTACTTTTATTTGTTGTATATTTGTTTTTTAGCGTTTTCACTCTGCGAATTATTGTAAAAGATACCCATTTTCTTTTTTAAATTTCATGTTTTATTTTTATTCAATAAGAATTTCAATAGTTTATTTTGCATTCAAAACGGGCCTAATTTCAAACCGAAAATTGCAAATAGAACCTTTTTAATTTCCAGTGAAAAATGTCTCTTGATATTCGTCCACAACACTGCCATCATAATACATTATTCTGTATATACACGATAGATGCTCTATTTTATACCTAGTACCTTGTGAAAAATTCAGTTTGAATGTTATATCACCTATAATTTGTTTATTTCAGGTCTGTAGAAGGACAATAAAAAGGGGGAGATAACTGTTTAATTTTTTTGTCAAATTTTATAATGGACACGAATTGTTTGGGTATTTTTTGTTTTTGCCTTCAAATTTGTTATTTTTCCTTCTAATTTCAGAAAAACAATTTTAAAAAGATTTTTTCTAAACTTATTTTTAAATCTTGAAGATTTGGCCTGTCTGTAATCAAAACGACTTATTTTTTCAAAGATATGTCATTCTCAAAAATTATTTTTATTTTTTTTAATTTCCAGAATTATTATCTTTTTTATTTTAATATTAATACTTGTCATTATTAACAGACATGCCGAGTTCATTCAAAACAATGCAATAACTACATATTAATATGTTGTATATATATATATATGGGAAGAGAAGGATGAAGGTAATCCGACGTGATGGTAAAATGAAAAAGGAAAAACCAAAAAAATGGATGTTTTTTATGTGTACATCAACATTTCGTCTTTATTTATAAGACTTCATCAGGATGATGATATAGAGAAAAGATGTCATGCAAGTACAGATACATGTAGGGTAGACATATTGGGAGGAAAAAAATAAAGTAAAATGAAAAATAATGGCCAATACTTGGTGGACGTCCGTACTTGTTAGAGAATAAAAATGAATGCAGAAAATGAGTGGGGAAAAAATAGAAAGATGGGGTGAGCAAGGACTACTGTGGCTGGTGGTAAGAGAAAGAGGTGGGGGATGAGCAGGGGTAAAGTGGATGGCAGAGAGAGAGTAGAGGAAGAGGGGGGAGGGAGGTGTTTGACCAGATGGCTGCGGTCAAGATTGAAGGGGAAAAGTAAGTTGGAATGTTTGTGTGTGGGGGGTGTATGCAGGGAAAGGAGGATGGGTAGAGAGGGAGGGGGGGGGGTGATTTTGGTGGATGGGCGAAAGTTATGGTCTTAGAGAGCGTTTTGAGAAAATGAGGGAATTTAAGAAGAGGTATGGGAGAAATTTTATTTACAGACATGTACAAAATCTGCGACACTGGCATGTCGATGTTATCGATCAACAGTTACTATAAACTGAGATCTCATCAGGCAGAGTTAGAATCCGATCTTAACCTCAGATCATATTTGGAGAGAGTTTATAGTAACTGTTGATCGATAACATCGACATGCCAGTGTCGCAGATTTTGTACATGTCTGTGTAAATAAAATTATCATATATAAAGCTCTATTTTGATATTGAGCACTTTTTATAAACCCGGTTAAAATTCTCTGGATTACCACCCTGTGGATATTTTTCACCTGGATTATTACCATTATTATATATATATATATATATATATATATACCTTTGGTTTCATTTTACTTCAGTCAAAGTTCTCACAAATCAAGGGGCCCCTTCCTGGGGCTAACACTTGATCACTATATGAGATACATAGATATGCGAGTGTTCCATTAAAGTTCTCCTTTACCTGTCAAACGTTGACTTAGTAAAGACGTTAACATTAAGTTTCCTCTCCCCAATTAACCAAGACAAGAATTCATCTAGTCTGGTGGAGTATCCAGTTACATTCTGTTACTTGAGGTAACATTAGTCGGAGAAGGTGCACCATTCCTCGTATGAGCCAATGTATAGCCGTGTCAAGGGGATCTTATTTGGGCTTCGAATATTATGTTATTTGAATATCTAGTCAGGGTTTACTTGTAGAGTGAGATCTCATCATGTCAGGTTGTCCTGACAAACCCTTATACAGAGAGACATCTCCCACTACTGTCTTGCTACATGTCTTCCTCCCAACCTTGCAAACGTTTCTCCCCTGCTCATACACATTTTGGAATCTCACTCCTACTGTCCACTTATGTGCATATGTATATATATTATATATATATATACACACACACACATACACAGTGTTTATAAATTTAAAAAGTATTTAAATTAAGTTTCAGAAGTGAACATTCATCTAAGTATGTTTGAAGTGCGTTTCAAAACATTTTATTCAAGGCTGGCACAAGGCAAAACCAATCAGTCTTTTTTTTTTTCTTAATCCGTTCTAAGCATAGATGCTTCTCATCAGAAAATTACAGAAAGAATGAAGACATACATACAAGTAACATATAGTCAAGCAGCGACAAGTAGATTAAACAGTTGATTATAGTAAGCATTTTCCAAGAGAAATTCCGGCACAGGAAGATCCAACATCAAATAGAAATTTGAAGCAAGTTCAGCATGTTGATTGAATCGCAACAACAACAACAAATAGCTACTTCCACAAGGGAGATAACTCAATTTCAAGGGAGATGAGTTTGTTGAATTACAGCTAAAGGGGAAGAACTCATATTTTACCATGAGGTTAATTATTATCTGAAATCTAAGTATTTGTTCATGGCCTTTGGGCTGGGATCAAAGTGTAGTATCTGTTCTGATGGATACTACACCCTATAGACTGGTACCGTCTTGGCTTTCAGGCCTTGATTCAGCCGGTCTGGAGGTTTGTCCTGTGCAGTTCTAGGAGGTCCACCCTCCCAGGCTTTGCCTTCTCACCCTTTGAGAAGGGGTTAGTTTATTGGTAATCGCCTGAGGCGCCTCTACCGGAGAATGCCAACGGGGCTGCGCAGGCATTTTTTTTGTAGGCCAGAGTGCTCTTCTTTCTCTAGGGCACTGACTTTTCAAATACCATTTTTCCGACCTTTTGTCACATCTTACCGCTGTGGGAGGAAGATAAATTTTATCTAAGAATAATCCGTATTTCACTTTCAAGCTGTTTTCTGTTTAAATAAACTATTTAGATAAGAGAATTACTGGATTGCTATCGCTTCGCAAAGTTCGTTAACCTTGCGACTGATATTGTATATACATAAGCAGTATATAAAAAAGATGGTGCGTCTATTGTGTAAAGTTGAATTAAGTTGAAATAGGGAGTTTTGACTTTATTGTTAGTGGGAGAAATGGGCCCAACTTTCACATTTATTAATTCCAGATAATCGGTGATAACCCCCCCCCCCCAATGAAGGAAACAAGGAGCGTAACACCTTCACCAACCCTGAAAGGAGGGGGTAATATCTGAAATGATGCCCCCCCCCCCCTGAGAACAGAGTAGAACTAGTACCCGCATCATACTAATCCAAATCTTTTCTGAAAAATCTTTTTTACTTAGATTTTTTTTTTTACTTAGATTTTTATTTCTTTTACTTAGATTTTTTATTTATTTTTTTTTTTTTACTTAGATTTTTTATTTCTTTTACTTAGATTTTTTATTTCTTTTACTTAGATTTTTTATTTCTTTTACTTAGATTTTTTATTTCTTTTACTTAGATTTTTTATTTCTTTTACTTAGATTTTTTATTTCTTTTACTTAGATTTTTTATTTCTTTTACTTAGATTTTTTATTTCTTTTACTTAGATTTTTTATTTCTTTTACTTAGATTTTTTATTTCTTTTACTTAGATTTTTTATTTCTTTTACTTAGATTTTTTATTTCTTTTACTTAGATTTTTTATTTCTTTTACTTAGATTTTTTATTTCTTTTACTTAGATTTTTTATTTCTTTTATTAGATTTTTTATTTCTTTTACTTAGATTTTTTATTTCTTTTACTTAGATTTTTTATTTCTTTTACTTAGATTTTTTATTTCTTTTACTTAGATTTTTTATTTATTTATTTTTTTTTTACTTAGATTTTTATTTCTTTTACTTAGATTTTTTATTTCTTTTACTTAGATTTTTTATTTATTTATTTTTTTTTTACTTAGATTTTTATTTCTTTTACTTAGATTTTTATTTCTTTTACTTAGATTTTTTATTTCTTTTACTTAGATTTTTTATTTATTTATTTTTTTTTTACTTAGATTTTTATTTCTTTTACTTAGATTTTTTATTTCTTTTACTTAGATTTTTTATTTCTTTTACTTAGATTTTTTATTTCTTTTACTTAGATTTTTTATTTCTTTTACTTAGATTTTTTATTTCTTTTACTTAGATTTTTTATTTCTTTTACTTAGATTTTTTATTTATTTATTTTTTTTTTACTTAGATTTTTATTTCTTTTACTTAGATTTTTATTTCTTTTACTTAGATTTTTATTTCTTTTACTTAGATTTTTATTTCTTTTACTTAGATTTTTTATTTCTTTTACTTAGATTTTTTATTTATTTATTTTTTTTTTACTTAGATTTTTTATTTATTTATTTTTTTTTACTTAGATTTTTTATTTCTTTTACTTAGATTTTTTATTTCTTTTACTTAGATTTTTTATTTCTTTTACTTAGATTTTTTATTTCTTTTACTTAGATTTTTTATTTCTTTTACTTAGATTTTTTATTTCTTTTACTTAGATTTTTTATTTATTTATTTTTTTTTTACTTAGATTTTTATTTCTTTTACTTAGATTTTTATTTCTTTTACTTAGATTTTTATTTCTTTTACTTAGATTTTTATTTCTTTTACTTAGATTTTTATTTCTTTTACTTAGATTTTTATTTCTTTTACTTAGATTTTTTATTTCTTTTACTTAGATTTTTTATTTCTTTTACTTAGATTTTTTATTTCTTTTACTTAGATTTTTTATTTCTTTTACTTAGATTTTTTATTTCTTTTTTTTTTACTTAGATTTTTTATTTCTTTTACTTAGATTTTTTATTTCTTTTTTTTTTTTACTTAGATTTTTTATTTCTTTTACTTAGATTTTTTATTTCTTTTACTTAGATTTTTTATTTCTTTTTTTTTTTTACTTAGATTTTTTTTTTTTTTTTTAGATAGATTTAGATTGATATATTGACAGATATATATATTGATATATTTAAATTGATATATTAGATTTAGATTGACATATTGATTTAGATTTAGACTTAGATTTACTTTACTTTTACTTAGGTTTTTTTTTACTTAGATTTACTTTTTAAAAAATCTTTTTTACTTAGATTCCTATCTGATAGGAAAATGAAAGTTTACGGATGAAACCATTTGCATTTGATCTGGCAATGTCTGCTGAGCAGAAAAGGCTTTGGTGACAGGCCTCAAGATCTGGCCGCAACCTTTGGTCATTTTTTTAGTCATTTTCAAAATGACTAATAGCAATTTTTTTTAAAAACTTTAAAAATTAAAATAGGTCATTTTATTATTGTTAATATACATCATTGAAAAGGAAATGTTATGCTGAGCAACGTTTAGAAAGATACCACGTATCTAAGATCTATCCCTTTTCATGTTATTAAGTTGTTGTTTTCTTTTAAATAATGAATGCCATTAAGAGTCGCTTTTTTGTCATTATTTTATTTTTTCATGGAAATCGCTCCAGACAAGGCATGAAGCCACTTGATGTAAGGAGCTAAAAAAAAAATATTTTTTTTTAAATAACACTTTATAATGTTCTCGCTTGTCAATTGTTATGTGAATCTATTAATATTCGGCTGGCGACATAATAGATACTTATACATACAATGCGAAAACGTAGAATGAATAAGAAAGAGAGACATGGTTTGATGTTTACGCTTCCGAGACCTTCTTCTAAAGAGAGCGATCTTCGTCAGCATTCGTTTATATATGCAAGAGAAATATACAAAGGGAGATAATTATACAATGTAAGTGAGGTAATTATGATACACGTCGTTGTCTCCAAATGCAAGACACTACACACTTCAAGGTCTAAAACTAGCCAACGATAAGTGTTATATGGATAGATTCTGGCTCAGAAAACAGAAATTCTTCCCCCTTTGTCAGAAACATCTAATGAAATGTGAGGACTAAAGGACAAAATAAGGGAAGTGAAAGTTACGAGACTTCCGAAAGTAAACCACTTTCTACTCTATTTACTATCTATATAAATATTTTTTTAGACATTTATCGCAAATATATCATTTAAAATAAGTCATAAGATAAATTATGTTATTGGGTTTGTTTTTTTAAATATAATTTACTCAAAAAATTACGGTTTTGAGGGTGCTGTTTGGTCAAATAAATCAAAGTTTCCTTCTTTTTTTTTTACTATACATGTCTCTTAACCACAAGGAATTGCTAAAAACTTAAAATAAATATTAACTGTAAATTAATACATAAATACTTTTAACACCGCGGCTGCCACTAGAATTTGATTGGGAAGTCATAACAGGATAAGATTAAGCAAAATAAGATTCATCTCAAAATAAAGGGAGACTGCCATCAGCAGGTGCAGTGTAAACAAACTGATGGCGTGCTACACACAATCTGACCATCAAACTTAAGAGGTGCCACACCATCATTCGCTGGAAAATCGATTTGTACTTTGATAAACTTGCTTCTTTGCATACTGAATGCTTTCGATGGTGAGATGAATGAGATGAGAAGTGGTGAGGGGAGTGGAATATCGTAAATAATTAAATGACATAAATAAAGAAGAATGTCCGTTTTCTTCGTTATTTATGTTATTTAATTATATGCAGAGCGAATGAGATAAAATATCTATCCATTTACCTTAGGGTTGGGAGCAGGAGTACAAATGAGTCCCCATTCATTATCGGCAATCCAAGAGGGGGGGGGGGCGTCTTTGAATAATAAGTAAAAATAAAATAAAACTACTTGTATGTTATCGAAATGCACTGAGAAGTGAAGGTTTATGACTCACACCATAAATTGGGCTTATCTTTTTTTTT
The DNA here is from genome assembly GCA_963556195.1 of Sepiola atlantica. NCBI lineage: Eukaryota > Metazoa > Mollusca > Cephalopoda > Sepiida > Sepiolidae > Sepiola > Sepiola atlantica. The sequence goes on from OY744535.1 coordinate 25,605,191, forward strand.
TTCATGTAAAGAATCACAAAATACAATTTGTTCGGTTTCTACAAATAAAATTTAATTGATTTAGAAATGCTGTGTTGAGATAGGAGTTTATTTTACATCACAGCTCTGCATTATATATATATATATATATATATATATATATATATATATATATATATATGAAAGAAGAGTGATAAACAAGTACGAATGTCCAGATTTATTTCAAACTTCAATTGTTCAATGCAAGGTATATTCTGTGATAGAATTATGTTTATTATTCTTTCCTTAAGCCAAGGCTTTTCAAAGATATATATATATATATATATATATATATATATATAATTATAAATATTTATTTTTATCTACATACGTATACGTTTCATCCTTATGCAAATCGTCAGTGTGGAGAAGAATTTTTCACACCGGTTGCCGGACTCGAACCCCGGAACATGTTTCAAACTCAAATTCCAATGTCTTAGCCCACACGGCCATTGTCAACAACTTGGTAAATCAGCGAGAGATTAATCCAGCTATCGTAAAGTGTTCTACTATTGAAAAGAATAATATATTATATATATATATATATATATATATATATATATAACAACTCTTATACAAACGAATGATAGACGAAATTAAAGCAAAGCACAATTTGCACATTTATTTACAGTTGACAACACAAAAAAACGTAAACATAACATTATACAAAACATGAAGTATATTAGTTACTTCTCACTTGTAAGGGTAGTTCTCTACCTATGAAGGTAGGTTAAAGGTATCCAGAGAAGCCAAATATCCTTCATTCCATAGAAAGTTTGTATGGCACGTGCAGTGTGGTAGATTCCCTTTTTATTCACTGACCCTTTTTGGTTAAAACCCAAAGGGGAACAACTCAGCAGAAACCCTGCACCGGTGTACCTTTTGGATCAGTTCCCTACAATTGTTTTTTTTTTTTTTAAGTTTTTACAAAAATAATAATTTATAATTTATCTTTAATTTATAAATGGAAACATTTTTACATTTGCAAAAAAAAAAAAAAAAAAAAAAAAAAAAAAGGGATAAATCATATCCTAATAATTCTCGAAAACATTAACATTTAAAACGATATCTGATGTGTGTATATATATATATCTATTTATATAGATATATATCTATCTATAAATCTGTATAGATATATATAAATAGTTATAGATACAGATATATATAGATATATATAAATAGTTACAGATACAGATATATATATACAAATAGTTATAGATACAGATATATATATATAAATAGTTACAGATACAGATATATATATAAATAGTTACAGATACAGATATATATATATAAATAGTTACAGATACAGATATATATATATATATAAATAGTTACAGATACAGATATATATATATATATATATATATATATATATAAATAGTTATAGATACAGATATATATATATATATATATAAATAGTTATAGATACAGATATATATATATATATATATAAATAGTTATAGATATATATATATATATATAAATAGTTATAGATATATATATATATATAAATAGTTATAGATATATATATATATATAAATAGTTATAGATATATATATATATATAAATAGTTATAGATATATATATATATATAAATAGTTATAGATATATATATATATATAAATAGTTATAGATACAGATATATATATATATAAATAGTTATAGATACAGATATATATATATATATATATAAATAGTAATAGATACAGATATATATATATATAAATAGTTATAGATACAGATATATATGTATATAAATAGTTATAGATACAGATATATATGTATATAAATAGTTATAGATATATATATATATATATAAATAGTTATAGATATATATATATATATATATAAATAGTTATAGATATATATATATATATATATATATAAATAGTTATAGATATATATATATATATATATATAAATAGTTATAGATATATATATATATATATATATAAATAGTTATAGATATATATATATATATAAATAGTTATAGATATATATATATATATATAAATAGTTATAGATATATATATATATATATATATATTATAATTATATATATAAATAGTTTATATATATATATCTATAACTATTTATATATATATACTAAATTTATATATAGATTATATATATATATATATAAATATTATTATATATATATATATATATAACTATTTATATATATATATATATATATAACTATTATATATATATATATATATAATATATTAATATTATATATATATATAAATATATATATATATAACTATTTATATATATATATATATATATATAAATATTATATATATTATATATATATATATATATTTATAGATATATATATATATATATATAAATAGTTATAGTATATATAATATATATATATATATCTATAATATTTATATATATATATATATATCTATAACTATTTATATATATATATATATATCTATAACTATTTATATATATATATATATCTATAAATATTTATATATATATATATATATATAAATATTTATATATATATATATATATAAATATTTATATATATATATATATATATATAAATAGTTATATATATATATATATATATAAATATTTATATATATATATATATATAAATATATATATATATATATATATATAAATAGTTATAGATATATATATATAAATAGTTATAGATATATATATATAAATAGTTATAGATATATATATATATATAAATAGTTATAGATATATATATATATATAAATAGTTATAGATATATATATATATATAAATAGTTATAGATATATATATATATATAAATAGTTATAGATATATATATATATATAAATAGTTATAGATATATATATATATATAAATAGTTATAGATATATATATATATATAAATAGTTATAGATATATATATATATATAAATAGTTATAGATATATATATATATATATATATATATATAAATAGTTATAGATATATATATATATATATATATATATAAATAGTTATAGATATATATATATATATATATATATATAAATAGTTATAGATATATATATATATATATATATAAATAGTTATAGATATATATATATATATATATATATAAATAGTTATAGATATAGATATATATATATATATATATAAATAGTTATAGATATATATATATATATATATATATATATATAGATATATATATATATATATATGGTGTGAGAGCAGTAGCATGGATGTGCTATGGTCAGTCATCCAATCTACTATGGTTCACAGCTAATAAAGAATTAATAATTGGAAAAGGGTATGCATGATCCAACCACAGATTAATCAAGTAAACAGCAGTTGTAAAAATAACAACAATTTATTGAGTGAAAGAGAAGAAAAGAAATATGTAAGAAAAGTCTTCATAGGCTTGCTTCACGTGGGAGTAAGTTGGTTGGCAAAATAATGAACGTACATATTTAAAGTTTTTTTAGTTGTTTGCTTGTTGGGAGTTGTTGCCCATTTCTCAAGGCGATGATGACGACTTGCATTGTTGGAATAACAGTTTTCACAAACTTGCCTGATGGCAAATTAGGGGGAGAGTATTGATTTACTCATCTCCAGGAGTTAGGCACAAGGCCAGTTTTTTATCTTACTCCCACAAGTAAGATGTGACCCAAGGTCGGGTCGGGAAAGTGGGGTTTAAAAATTGCCTGGGCAGCCCCGTCGGCATTCCCCGGTAGGGGCGCCTCAGGCAGTAAGCAATAAACTTACTCCTCCCCAAAGAGGGGAGGCGAAGCCTGGGAGGGTGGACCTCCTACAACTGCACAGGACAGACCCATAGACCGGTGTAAATCAAGCCCCGAAGGCCAAGACAATACCAGTCTATGGGGTGCAGTATCCATCGGAACAGATACTACACTTTGATCTTAGCCAAAAGGAAGAGTAGATATTCTAATAGTGGGCGACTTTGTTCTCTCTGGCCAGGAGCTTGATTGGCTGACACATAACCAAATCACCTCTGTATATAATTTATTTCACTGAAGGAAACTAGTTAATAACTGCTACATATATATTTCAGTAAGTATAAGAAAAGGAAAAAGAAATGAAAACATATCTTTGTTATTCGTATGTCGTTGAGTTTCATACAGGTTCAAAAAGCAGAATTGACTTTTTCTTTTTCTACTGTAATTACAAAGGAAGAATATTTTTGCTATTTTTTTAAAAAACTTTTATTTTTGACCCAGTTTTTTAATATACAAGAAATGCTGGGTATCTATGCTAATTTACAATAAGTATTGATATCATGTTTTGGAATTTTTGAGATGAGGACTGCTAATTTGTATTATTCGGACTACTGTTCTCATCTTGGATGTTATTCTCACAACGTTTCGACCAATGTAACCTTCGACCTTCTTGCAGTGCGTCTTGTTGAACTCGGGAATCTATACAAAATTCCGAATTGAATCCTTTATTTTATCCACGAGGGTAAATTGTTCCGTTACCCAGTCACGGATGACGGAATAAATCCCAAACAATTTTTATTTTATTCTTAGCGTTGTCTATAGTAAGAATTGAACCTTCAACCTCCAGCAGACTGTTAAGTAAATAAGTTCTAAGTAACAGTTTTATCCGTTGCGACATGTGGACAAGATGCACCTGAAGAGGGTTACATCAGCCGAAACGTTGTTAGAATAACATTTAAGATTGTCCATTAGTCTGAGTAATTCAAATAATCTAACGATATTTTTGCTATATCTTTTTTTATGGGGGGGGGGGGGGGCGGTCGGTTCTGACCAACCATCACATAAATGATAAACTGTTTCTTCCTCAGTTATTTTAAATATATATTCTGAGGCGTTTCTTTAAAATACATTTTTTTTTAATAATGTACTTTTTATTTTCACATTTGTCAAAGTGTGCAAATCAAAATCCAAATTTTCAGATGTTTTTTTTGTCAAATAAAATTTATACTTTTCCTGTATAGTTATCTCCCCTTTTCAAAATCAGTGGGCAACCTGTAATTATTTCCATTTAAAAAAAATTTTTTTTTTTTTTAACCAAATGTATTTGAAATTCATGTATTTTTATTACAGATATTGTTTTGATAATTTTCTCAGAATATTTTGGGATATCATTTGCAGACGTTAAATTTGTAAATATATGGATTTGTACATTTTCTTTTATAGAGTTGATCTTTAAATTTTTGTAGAAAAAAAAAGCATTAATGATGATTCATCTCTATTATATATTATTCAGATAAATGAAACTGAAAATACGATACTATTTTATGTATATAGACTATTTTATATGCCGATTCAAAGTTTTGAAAAGTTTTAGTAATATATATATATATATATATATATATATACACACACGTTTTCTGGTTCCTATTATTTCTTACTGTCCGCGTTGGCCACGCCTTTTCCCTTTCAAAAGCAGACTTATAAAAACAAGGGGGATAACTCCGGCTACTCAAGTTTTTTTTTGTTTTAATTCTATATTAAAAAAAAGTAAATGTGGAAATCTAAAAAGTATATTGAGCCTATGAGGGATTATCTTTAAACCAAACACCAGTTGGACACATATTTACAAATGTTGTTCCAAAACTTGAAGTTCGCAGTATTTTAAAATCGGACAAGGAAAGTGAAAAGAAATTATTTTTTTAACTTTTTTAGTTTCGCTCCGACATGTTAGGAATCCCTAAAAAAAAAAAAGAAAAAAAAAAAGGGAAAGAAATGGATAAACTTTGTTATGCAGCTGAAACGACTGTACACCAAAATTACGCAAATTCATTCAGTATTTATTAAATTTAAAAAAACAAGGCACATGTTCGTCTTTAACCACTGTCCGTTTTTCACAACTTTTTACTGACCATTTTTCTTTTCTTTTTTCAGTGTACACTTATCTATCAGGCTGCTAGAGAATTCCGGCGTTTTTGGAATATTTTTTCAAATATTTTACATTTTAGGAGGGGGATCAGTTTCCAATGTTAATTCAACGTAGACTGATCCCCCTCTTTTTGACCATCTCAATTTTTTTAAAAATCTTTCTCGGTGTACGATTACCTATCATGTTAATAGAGAATTCCGGGGGTTTTGGAAAGAAATTTTTTTAAATTGTAATTTTAAGACGGGGGATCAGTTTTCAATGTAAATTCAACGTGGACTGATCCCCCTCTTTTTAACCATCTCAAATTTTAAAAATTATTCTTCTGCTTACAATTACCTATCATGTCACGAGAGAATTCCGGCGTTTTTGGAAAGAAATTTTATAAAATTGAGATTTTAAGACGGGGGATCAGTCTTGTTCGTCTTTTACCATAGTTCGTTTTTCACAACTTTTTACGTCTTAAAATCTCATTTTTTTTTAAATTTCTTTCCAAAAACGCCGGAATTCTCTCGCGACATGATAGGTAATTGTAAGCAGAAGAATAATTTTTAAAATTTGAGATGGTTAAAAAGAGGGGGATCAGTCCACGTTGAATTTACATTGAAAACTGATCCCCCACCTTAAAATCACAATTTAAAAAAATTTCTTTCCAAAACCCCCGGAATTCTCTATTGACATGATAGGTAATCGTACACCGAAAAAGATTTTTTGAAAATTGAGATGGTCAAAAAGAGGGGGATCAGTCTACGTTGAATTAACATTGGAAACTGATTCCCACTCCTAAAATGTAAAATATTTGAAAAAATATTCCAAAAACGCCGGAATTCTCTAGCAGCCTGATAGATAAGTGTACACCGAAAAAAGAAAAGAAAAATGGTCAGTAAAAAGTTGTGAAAAACGGACAGTGGTTAAAGACGAACATGTGCCAAAAACAAAAACATGATTAAACATGATTTTATCTATCGTACGCCTTTTTTGTTCATTTTTTTTTTTTTTTTTTTTTAATCATTTTGGCAAGGGAGATAACTCAATGTTTTTATTTTTACTTATTTCGGAAAAACAAGTTATAAGTACGATATAAGATTAAAAAAAAAATTAAAACAACATTTTATTAAACTAAAAATTTTTTTTTTTTTTTTTAATCAAAATTTTTCAATTTTTAGTTATGTCATTTTCCGGAAAACCAAAAAAAATTGAGTTATCTCCCTTGGCGACCGATAAAAAAAAAATCATGTTTTTTTTTTTTATTATTTAATAAATACTGGATGCATTTGTATAATTTTTGGTGTACAGTTTTCTTTTCAGCTACCACGTAAGTACATAACAAAGTTTATACATTTCTTTAGCTATATTTTAAAAGAGAGGCCTAACATGTCGGAACGAAACTAAAGAAGCACCAAGAAAAGTAATAACACGGGTTTGGAGAAAAAAAAAAAAGGAAAAAAAAAAAGAATCCACCCAAAATAAAAATCATCTGAGCGTAATGATATTTTCGGTATTTATTAATTAATGAATGGGTACTTCTGTAGTTTTACAATGATATGTTAGGTCTCTCTTAAAAAAAAAAAATAGCTATAGAAATGTATAAACTTTATGTATTTACGTGGTAGCTGAAAAGAAGACTGTACACCAAAAATTACAAATTCAGCCAGTATTTATTAAATAAAAAAATTTAAAAAAAGATTTTATCTATTGTCATTTTTCTTATATTTTGACTTTTTCCGAAAGTTATCTCCCTTGACTAATCTGTAAGCTGAAATGTCTAACGATACGTAAGATCGTTTTTTTTTTCTTTCTTTTTCTCATAATTTAATAAATACTGGATGAATTTGCGTAATTTTTCCGTACGATCTTATTTTCAGCTAACACGTAAGTACATAACAAAGTTCATACATTTCGTTAAATATTGTAATGTCATTGTGAAACAGCAGAAGCACCAATAGATGTTAAAGTATTTATTGTATTAAAATAAAAATTTTAAAAAGGCAACACTCGGTAAAAATGATACTAAAAAATCAGTAATTTAAATGTAAAACAAAATGTCTTAAATGTTAGCTGCTTTAAAAAAAAAAAATTAAAAAAACATTGCAGCAAACCCGAAAAACATCCGACTCGAAATCAGCAACAAACGGCGCTCTGTCTAAATTCGTTCCTTGTATTTTAATACGTCCGGTTTTTATTTGAAATTAGTTATCAAATTGGTGTTACAGAAAATCATGAAAAATTTTTAAGTAATTTTTATTTTAATTTCTTTTACAAAAATAAGTATTGACATAGGTAGTTTGCTCTTTTTTCGGAAAATATAATGCAATGTTTTTGTTGTGAAAATAATCAAGTTTTTATCTTCTTTTGGAAGTATACAATTTTTTTAAATATATTGTAACAGAAAGCAAAATCTCGGACACGAATTATACTGAAGAATATGTATTTATTTGCGCGCACGTGGCCAACGCTGAACTATAATATCTTTTCACCGTAAAACTAGGTTTGCCAAGCCACTTGCCGCAGAGCCAACGCCCATCACAAGCGGAACAAACGTTCGACTCCCATGTTGACCGATTCGAAAAGACCGCCTCTGGGCAAGCAGGCGGTGTAGAGGTACGACAGTTACCCCATGCGCATGTCTTCCGGAAGAGGACGGTGCTGAATACAAAATGTCCCCTTCCTGAATTATGACTGGCCAACATGTGAAACTCTTACGTTTACATATATTATTTTAGAAAAAAACTTTTTATATCCCCCCGACAATCTAATAATATATTTGATTACTAATTTTTCTAAAATAATATATTTAAAATAAAAAAACACATTTTCAAAATAAAATGAAAATTTGATTATTTTCACAGAAAAAAATTCAGACAAACATTGCATTATATTTTCCGATAAAAAACAACTAACTATGTGAATACTTATTTTTATAAAAAAAAATAATTTAAAATAAAAATTACAAACTTTGTCATGATATTCTTTACACAAATTTGATAACTTATTTGAAATCAAACCCGGACGTCTTTGATACAAGGAACGAATTTAGACAGAGCGCCGTTTGCTGCTAACTTCGAGTCCGGTGTCTTTCTGGTTTGCCAATAAAACGTATTTCGTCATTGAAATAAAGGAGAATAAAGTAATTTAAATGAACTAAAAATCTTTCAGTTTATTTGTTTTTAATAAAAGAAATAGTTTTATATTAACATTTATTTAAGTGAAATATTTTGAAAATCAACAATCGTTCAATTTAAATGAAAAATTCATTTATTTAATTTTTTTTTGCAAGCTTTCGTTGTAGAACAACTTTGTCAGGCGAGACGGTCTTAAATTTTGATGGTATTAACCCCATAGGTCGAACATTTATTTATTAATTAATAAATATTTAACATTTCATGAAGCTCGGATACTTCCGATTTTTTAAAAAAAATAAAACGAATTAAAATATTTCTACTTTTATTATCCGGCCCTACATTATTTTAACCAATAAAAATCCGACCATTATATTTTAGAGAAACTAAATGTATATAAACAGAAAAATCTAAGTGGAGTCTGACGGGATTCCAGATCGACGCTAGCACAGTGCCGGGTATCCCATATGTATAATTATATACATGCATGCATGCACGCACGCGCACGCGCACGCACGCGCACGCACACGCACACACACACACACACTTGTGTTCACAATACAAGCATGTACTAATGAAAGCAAAGTAATAAGTCGAAGAAAATATAAAACATGTTGTGGAACCGACTATGAAATAGCATTCATTAAAACGTATACAAAGTGAGTGTAAGTGGAATGATGTGTATGTGTGTGTGTGTACATCGAGACAAAGTGTCCATTAGGAATGTCTATCGTAGAAAGTCTGAGTATTGTGCACGTATGCATGCGAGTGAATGAAAGTTCTTACATACCAGGATAGCGTCCTTGTGTGTGCGTGAGCACATGGTGATAGCAGCCATTAGCCGAAATAGGGAGCGAGACGGCCTGGCTGATGTTATCTGTAGCAGGTCATGAGAGAGAAAGTGAGAAAGCAAGAAAGTGAGTTTGTGCATCGTTTTTTTATAAGGCAGATCAGGACGCCCTCTCTCTGGAATCACGGCAAGAGGAGATAAATCAAGTTTGGTGCCGCCTGGTGGCCTGTGTGTGTAATTGTGTTTGAGAAGGGGGTTAATGCTACAAGTCAAATACATAGAAGATCGGAAATCACATCTTTTATACAAATATTTTAAAATCATTTATAATAAAAATGTGTCTACTTGTTGGCAAGACAAACTTGCTTTCAAAAAATATTTTAAGTTTGACGATGGTCCAGTATAGTTAAGAAAAGGGGTAAAAAAAAAAAAAAAAAATTCAACAAATAACTGTTACCAAAGTCAAGAAAAGTTACTTTTTTTTCACTTGCCTGCCTGTGTTTTAAAACACAGGCACAGGCAGGCACAGAAAAAAAAGTTACTTTTCTTGCCTTTACTAACAGTTATTTGTTAAATATTTTTTTTTTTAGAAAGCATTTTTGTTTCAATTTAATATTTCGTTCAAATCCGATACAAAATCTAAAATAGAAACCACTTAAAAAACAAACAATTTTAAAAAGTGTCAAAATTGAAAAGCTATGCAAGTCGATAAAAGACTAAATTTTCTTGCGTTTGGTAAAAGTTATTTGTTGTGAATTTGTTTTGCTTTTTTTAACCCTTTATTCTTGTTAACTATACGGCACAATCGCCAAAAGTTTAACAGTAAATATTTTTATAGACTAAATGTTGGCCTTGTGGAATGTTTATCATAAGAGGAGTTTTAGCAAAAGAAAAATTTGTAATATTGTTTTTTTTTCTAATTTAAATATATTTTTGCTGTTTACAAATTTATCCTTAAATATTAATTACGAAGGTCCCATAGCAGTGCTGGCGCTAGGGAACCCCGACACCATACAAAATTTATGATACAGGACCAAGCACTCAGATACTACCCTGTATAATTGCACCTGATAAACTCCATTTAATCTGTTTCGGTGCGTAACGAAAGTGAGAATGTGTTCCTAGCCGAATTTTCAGAAAATATGCATATTTTTATTTTTTTTTAAATCACCAAAATTTATAGAATTACATAATTTTAATGAAATATTCAGCATTTATCCAATATATTATATTTTCTAACGTATAAAGTTATCTTGTCGCATTTTCAAAGACAGACTCAAACAAATAGCAACCCATCCGAAATATCGATACTTGATTTGGACTAGCCTATTCTATGTTATCGGCACGAATATATTTTATTTCACTTTAGTTTTTTCTAAAAATACTTATTCCAGATTAGAACACTGTTAGTGGAACCCCCTCTCTTTACTCACTAAAAAAAGATTAAAAGGGAAGTTATTGGGTGCAATTATATATATATATATATATAGAAATTGAAAAGGAAAAAGCGAAAATTGTTTATATATTCAACGTTTCGTTTTTATTTCTCAAGGTGACTTATTTCAGAAAGTCTTAAAATACAAAAAGTTGACGAATTTATAAACAATTTTCGTTTTTTCATTACGTTGGATTATTTCTATAATCATTATATATATATATATATTAGTAAATCATAAAAATACAAGTTTTCCAATTTAACAATTTTGAAAAGTGTGAAAATTTAGTGGAATTTAAGTTTAGGTCGGAACATGTTTTTATACGTTGTTACTGTTAATAGCGACTCTAAAATTTATGACATTTTAAATAAGCGCTGCTGAAACCCTCCCTTCCAATAGTTGGGGGTTGAGAAATAGATAACGTCGGCTCTTCCCGAGAGCCCATTTCCTGCTATTAATATTATGTACAAAAAATTAAAATAAACGAAAAATAGCGAACGGTATTTTTTAACATAAAATATGAATGGCAAAAGTTGGGTTATAACTCAATCTTTTACCAGCACAAATTATTTGAATTGAGGAAAGGATTTTTACAGATATTTTTTAAATTAAAAAAAAAATTAATTAAAAATATTATCGGAAATTATGAACGTCAGTTTTTTTGCATGAAAATATTAGGACGAGGAGTTGGTTATTTGCATGTTTTTTTTTTTTGTTCAGATTAAATTCGAACAATATTTTGGATAAAGCTCAGGAAATGTTCTAGGATCCTTAAAATAAATTTGCTGTTAGAGTCGATATGATGTGAAACCCGAAATTGGCGATGAGGGCAGTGCATCACTGAAGATCTTGATGCATCTGAAAAATGTATTTCACGATATATATATATATATATTGAATATAAGAGACAACTCATGTCTAGATATCCTTTGGTAGATCCTTTCAATAGTCCGAATTAGGATCTTAGTTTCGGAGGGGAATTGGCTGATGAATTTGCCATAGTTTGGATTTGTCTCCCAAGTACTTTCGGACACATCTGGGTTCATCTTCGGGGGAATGAGGTTAATCAGGTCTAGACGAAGATGGATCCAGATGGGTCCGAAAGTACTTAGGGAGACAAATCCAAACTATGGCAAATTCATCAGCCAATTCCCCTCCAAAACTAAGATCCTAATTCGGACTATTGAAAGGATCTACCAAAGGATATCTAGACATGAGTTGTTTCTTATATTCAACAATATTTGCTTGCAAGAGAAGATGCTGCCTAGATATATATTAAATGCATTATTTATTAAAACATAACACAATATTTGACAGAACTTATTACTAACTGTAACCATATACATACTTTGAGTAGTTAATTCAACGTTTTGTATTTTTTTATATTAATATTTGATTCAGAAATCCAATTATTATAACCAGCCTTTAAAAAAACAACAAAAAAAAAAAAAACGAAAAAATGTATAAAATAAGATATTTTTTAAAGATGTTAATGGGTAATGTTGCTTTCTGTGTTTATAGTCATGTAACAATTCCATTGTTTATCTGGACCTGTAACGAAGTGATTTCTTTTGTTATTTTGTGCTGAAGAAGACTTATTAAAATTTCTGAAACATATGTACACAAAGACTTGTTCATGTTGAAATTTAGAACATGATTACATAATATCGATTATGTCATAAATTTTGTATTCTTCTGAGTTATAATATAAATATAATATATAAAAATATAATATATATAAATATATAGATAGATAAATATAATATATAAAAATAAAATATATATAAATATATATTTATATATACACACACATAAACGCAATTTCTTTTAGCATAACAAAATATCCGTGTTTAAATATGTTTTTTTTACAGGATATATAATCTAACATTTCCATTAAATTTTTTTTTAATTTTTGATCAAATTTTTCAGGTTTAAAGTTTAATGACGGTGGCTAAGTGGTTAACAACACGGACTGAAAACCTGGGTGTGCTAGGTTCGAATCCAGTTCGTTCCACAGAACACTCATTTATCAAAACCCCACACCTGACCTTGTGTCTCACCTCCTGGAGAGAGGGGGTAAATAAAATACTAGTATGTATTTATTTACTCCTCTCCAGGAGTTAGGCACAAGGCCAGTTTTTATCCTACTCCCACATGTAAGATGTGACCCAAGGTCGGGTCGGGAAAGTGGGATTTGAAAAGCCAGCGCCCGAGAGGTGAGCACTCTGGCCATTTTAAAAATTGCCTGGGCAGCCTCGTCGGCATTCCCCGGTAAGGGCGCCTCAGACAGTAAGAAATAAACTTACTCCTCCCCAAAGAGGGGAGGGAAAGCTTGGGAGGGTGGACCTCCTAGAACTGCACAGGACTGACCCATTGACCGGCATAAGTCAAGCCCCGAAGGACAAGATAATACCAGTATGGAGTGCAGTATCCATCGGAACAGATACTACACTTTGATCTTTTGGGCTCAACCTATACACAAATAAGTTTGTTTTTTTATAGATTTAAATCGAAACACCGTTGAAAGGAATTTCAAGAATTTACATAAAAATTATTAATTGGTTTCATTTTTCAAAAGGATCTTTTTTAAATCCTAAACTTGCACTTTCGAAGCCAAACAATATACGCACATAAGAATTTAACTGAATAGAGGCTATATTTAGCTGTGAATATAGGCTATTTATTGCTCTATAGCGATATGTGATTCTGTATAAAGAAATCATTTGCCAATTGATATCAAATTTATACTATAAACTGTACAAAATATGTTATACTCACTGATTGTAAAATAATTGTAATTATCTCATGTATATATTATCCATGTATAATCAATATATAAAATGTTGCATTGTGAAAAAAGGATGTCTTCATAATATTTTATGCTGTGAAAAGCTACTGAATTTGTATAGAAACTCTAGAAACGGTTGGGAACAAAAAGTTAAATTTAATCTCGGAAAAAAAAAAAAAAAAAATTAAAAATTTAAAAAATGATTGAATTTTGAAAATTTAGCAAAAAGCCATTATAAACATTTCATACAATGCAAATATGTTTTTTTATTTTGATTCAATTTTTTATTTTTACGTTTGTCCTACATTTTGCAAGAGTAAATCTTTTCTTCAGAGGTGGGAGGTGTTTGATATTAGTAATATAAATATTACCATTTTTTTTTTAGTAACGTCCTTAATTTTTTCATATTGTTTTAGTGTCTGTGTGTTGTCATGAGATGGTGTTATTTTTTTTTTTAATGGCATCGTATGGATGGCTTAAAACAGCTTTTTTTTACTAAATTTTCTAAATTCAAATTTTTAAGATGCTTCAAAGAACTTATCCATTTTTCATTAAATAATTTTTTTTTTTTTTTTTTTTTTTTAAGACCGGCTCAAACTGTTTTGAGCTAAAATATGTAAATAAGAAAATATTAGATGATTCTTTACAATTCCACCCCCATTAAAAAAATTTAAAAAACGGTAATTGTCCAGATTAGGACCTGAACTAAAATCGACTTGCAGAAGACGGCCAGAAAAAGCCCAATGAAAAGTCAGTTGCCTGCGTCCAAAAAGTCCCAAACTAGGCTGGAAAACTGTTACACATATTTTTTTTTTTTTTTTTTTAAAGAAAAAATTTATCATTGAACAAGTATGAAAACGGTGTTAGGGTTCGTTAAAATTCATTATCGCTTTGATCAATTTTTATTTCCAATTAATGGATTGAATCGTGAAATTCACTAAAATGTTAACTTGTCTACTTATTTTCTCACATTCTGATTGGATAAGCACTTCAGTATTTTCCGCCCATCTACGCAAACATCCGGAAACTATCAACGTCAAGTCGATTTTAGCTTGGGTCCTAATCTGGACAAGTACCAAAAGACGCCTTATTATCTGTTAAATAGTCAATTTTTGGCGTGGTATTCTAATACTCGAAACCTCTAAGAATGTCGGTACATTTCGATACGAAGCAAGTAGGATTTATTTCAGTTTTTAAGTAAACTAAATAACTGATTGACCAAAAGAACGACACCCATGGAATCATTATTAAAATTCACAATCCTTTCTACCATCCAACAATATTTGCTAAAAATAAAACTCGAGTCTATGCCAAGATTGAATAACCTGCTGCTCCATTCTGTGTAGAATGTTATGGAAGGAAAATGAACTACAAACTTTGAATCACGTGAAGGAAAAATATAAAACATGTTTGGAGCTTATTGGTGGAAATAAAGTAAAGCATATTCATGCATATATCAAAGTCAGTAGTCGCTGATGATAGCTCCTTTCTAGCAGTAAACTACAGCTTGATATATATATATATATATATCAAGGGAGGCGCGAGAGCGCTCTATCCCTTAATAGATTTCAAAAATGGCCTATGCTGGAAATCTCATTTCTTTCATCAATCATAACTCAAAAAACAATAAACCAAATTAGTTAAAACTTTGCACAAAATTTTTATTTTTTTTTGATAGGTTCTATAAGTGTGTAGAATTTCAGCATCATTAGTCAAGGCAACCCAGAGATCCAGAAAGGTCAGGCATGATTTTGTGTTATCCGTGTGTACGTATGTTGCCACCCTGTATCTCATCAACTATTTGATGGATTCAGCTGATTTTTGGCAGAGATAGAGGTTCTAGGGTCTAGTTGATGGCATTTTAATTTCAGTTTACCATATACCTTAGTTTTCCAGAAAATTCCAAAAAACCTTAAAAATGACCAGACATAGCCTTTACAAAAGTAGTGACATTCCATGAGAAATACCAGTATACTGAAATCATATGCCCTTAATAGGGTCAAGATGAAAATTCATATACACTAAATGTACAAAAGCAAGGAAATTCCCAAATTTTTACACTTTTATTGTCATTAAGGGTATGCGAGCACAACAGGGCTATGTATTTTACTGGTAGGAATTTTTCTTCAGCGCACCTCACACACTTCATCCACTCATGCATAGAGATTTATACTGTAGTGATGTGATAATGAAATGGTTTGGTTGATATGTAGTCATACCCTTAATGACAATAAAAGTGTAACAATTTGAGAATTTCCTTGCTTTTGTACATTTAGTGTATATGAATTTTCATCTTAACCCTATTAAGGGCATATGATTTCAGTATACTGGCATTTCTCATGGAATATATATATATATATATATCATCCACAAACCATTGTTTCATTGTCTACGGCTTGTAGCAGACGCTACTACCGGCCAGGGGATATTTGTTGCGACTTTTCTTTCTTTGTTTACTCAGCCCTTCTTCGTCTCTGAGGTAGAGAAGAAGGGGTGATCTCGTGAAAGCACGTTGGCCGAAGATTCCGGCCAATCAGGAACCAACAGGTCAGCTTGACCATGCATGATTTGACTCCCTATAAAACAAGTCACGCATGGTCAAGCTGACCTGTTGGTTCCTGGTTGGCCGGAATCTTCGGCCAACGTGCTTTCACGAGATCACCCCTTCTTCTCTACCTCAGAGACGAAGATGGGCTGAGCAAACAAAGAAAGAAAAGAAGTCGCAACAAATATCCCATGGCCGGAAGTACCGTCTGCTACAGGCTCATCAAATATATATATTAGAAAAATATCCGTCCCACGACGAGTATAAGCAATAAATATAGTTTTAAATTTTTATGTTTTTTTGCGGCATATGGTACGATTTCGGTGGCACCCTAACCCTAAATGGTAAAGTTTATAAAAAAAAATAATGTGCTCATGTTACTCTGTTGCCTAGAATACATATTCCATAATTTATAATAAGTTCAATAGTTTAGGATTTTACCAGGCACATACATATTGACGTTCACACACTGATCTTTTTAAAAATGTATAACTCAAAATTTGATGTAGAGCGATTCTTTTCTCTAAATTTTTTTGTATCTAACTTTTTTTTAAAAATTTTTTGAAAAATTTTAATGGTGGGGGGCACCCCTCTAAATGGCAAAGTTTACAACAGCAAAAAATAATATGTCCATGTTACTCACCGTGTTGCCGAGAATATATATTCCAAAATATAATGATCGGTTCTTAAAAAGAAAAAAAAAAAAAAAAATTATATACATGCAACCCCTAAATGTTAATATTTACAAAAAAAAAAAAAAAAAAAAAAAAAAAAAAATTATATACATGCAACCCCTAAATGTTAATATTTACAAAAAAAAAAATTATATACATGCAACCCCTAAATGTTAATATTTACAAAAAAAAAAAAAAAAAAAAAAAAAAAATTATATACATGCAACCCCTAAATGTTAATATTTACAAAAAAAAAACAAAAAAAAAATGTGACCATGTTACTCATCGTATTTTTTTTAGAATATATATTCCGAAATTCTATAATGATCCGTTCATTAGGTTAGGAGATTATCATGTACATATATATTATACACACATATCTAACTTTATATATATATATATATATATATATATACAATAATATTTTTTAAATAAATATTAAATATTTAAATAGCTAGAGACATCGATGTTTCATGCTAACGCAATCTTCAGTCTAGGAACTAATTTTCAACGGTCGGTGGGCGCGAACCCCGAACACAAATCGCCACTGATTCGCAGTCGGTGATCTTAACCAAAGGGCCATCGCAAATTAATTAGTAAATGCAGAATAACTTTAACTGTAAATATCGACACGTGGCCGTTATTTACCAGGCAGCTCAGAGTGACCTTCGAACCGGTGTTCGGATCTCGCATATAGCTATTAGTACTGCTTGTTATTAAAGCTACTCGAAAGTGCCCAGCCCTTGTGGGAAGGGGGGCTGATAGACAATAATATTTTTTAAATAAATATTAAATATTTAAATAGCTAGAGACATCGATGTTTCATGCTAACGCAATCTTCAGTCTAGGAACTAATTTTCAACGGTCGGTGGGCGCGAACCCCGAACACAAATCGCCACTGATTCGCAGTCGGTGATCTTAACCAAAGGGCCATCGCAAATTAATTAGTAAATGCAGAATAACTTTAACTGTAAATATCGACACGTGGCCGTTATTTACCAGGCAGCTCAGAGTGACATTCGAACCGGTGTTCGGATATATACATACACACACACACACACACACAAATATCAACATTTATTTTTAAATAATTTTCTTTTCAACTTTGTCATTTGTTTCCATGATCATTTTATTTCTAATATTATATGCTCTCCAAAATTAGAAAAAATCTGAGGATTAGTTTCACAAGAACCCAAACATCAAAATAGTGGCCGTTGTTTCGTGCTGCTGTAGTCTAATACGAAGGCATACAACATATATAATTAAATCATGTAATAAGTAAAATGTTAAACATAATTAACAACTACTCGCTCGTTATCAAAATGCACCAATGTTTCTTAGAGTGTATGACTCTTTAAATACACAGATCCCAAATTAAATCATTTAAAAAAAAAAAAAATTCTGCGTCTTTTTTCATAGCGGAGTGATTGTAAAGAAACACGTTTGAATGCAAACCTAATGTCGAACAAATGGGGAAAGAAGGCAAACCGGTCAATTCGTTGATGTTGTAAGGGAGATAACTCATCACGATTTTATCCTTTTATTTTGTAACAATTGATTGCAAACATTTTTCCATTAAAAAAATGAAATTTACAAAAACGAAATTTTTTTTTTGAGATTTCAACAATTGATTTTAAAGATTAGGTGCTTATTTAGAATAGGCTCCCTGCAGAAAATTATTTTCATGTAAAATCATTATTTTGTACTTACTCAGTCATAGTTTCTCACTCACGGCACGAAAAAGAATTTAAAAATATCAAGCAGAACTTTAATTAGAACGATTTTTCCATTTCGATGTACAACCTCTATTCCCTGACATTTTGGGTGTGAGCCGACATTTTGGGTGTGAGCCAACATTTTGGGTGTGAGCGATCGATGGAATAGCCAAGGGCAATAACTCCGTTTTTATTGTTAGAATTTAAAAAAGAAAGAAACACATATGCAATAATAATAAAATAAATATTTATTAAATAAAAAAATAGAAAATTAAATAATTATTTTTGATTTCTTCACCGGGGTACTTTCCACGATATAATTTTCTTATTTTTTTTTTTCTTATTTGCATGGTAACTGGGGCCCTTAGTTAGCTATTCCATCAATCGGCCACACAAATGTCGGCGAATCGACGTTTTATATCGCCCTTATGGAAATGGAAAAATCGTTCTAATTAAAGTTCTGCTTGATATTTTTAAATTCTTTTTCGTGCCGTGAGTGAGAAACTATGACTGAGTAAGTACAAAATAATGATTTTACATGAAAATAATTTTCTGCAGGGAACCTGTTCTAAAAAAGCACCAAAGATTAAGTAACAATGAAACAAAATATTAAAAATAAATAAATAAATAAAGGAAATATGAGCAAACCAGAAGAGTACCCGACTCAAAGCCAGCAGCAAACGGTGTTCGATAAGATTTCGTTCCTAATATTAAACTTCATCCGTAATATAACTTCTGGTGAGAGTTTCAGTCTCCCAAATTTAAGCGTTTATATATTAAATTGTTAGGTGAAAGTACAGAACAGTTAACACTCCCTCCCCATGTTAAAAATGACTTCCTAAATAACGTTATTATTTCAGCACGGTCCGTAAACTGCAGAAGATTATTTAGAAAGACATTCTTAAAATGGGGAGGGGAGCTTTGTTAACTATTCTGTACTTTCACCTAACAATTTAAAAAATAATTATAATCAGTACAAAACTTGGCAAACCAAAAGAATAAGGAACTAAATCTGACCGAACACCGTTTGCTGCTGACTGAGTCAGGTACTTTTCTGGTTTGCCGAAACATGCCTGTCGGGTTCTTAATAGTTTCCGTATTTTCCTATTTCCGTGTGACAACAAAAAAAAATCGTAAATTTAGCATATTAATATTTAAGAATCAATGTTAGTTATGTTTAAACGTTTAAAAAGAGAGCGGGAGTAAAAAAAAATTAAAAATCGTTAATTTAAGATCATTTATTTATTGGTGCTTATCCAGATTAAGAGAGACATTCGAAATATTAATTTTAAATAATATTAAATTATTTTTAATAATAATTTTTAATATTATATATATATATATATATATATATATATATATATATATATATATATAACATCGATTTACGAAGAGGAAGTGCAAATATAACAGCCATTTTGGGGATTATTCAAAGAGGGATAACCGTAAATGAATTCCGCTTATCCCCCTTTGAATAAATCAAAATGGCTGTCATATTTGCACTTCCTCTTCATAAATCGCTAAAATTTAATTTTCTTTTCATAAAAAAACAAAAAAACTACTTGATTAATTTATGTGCTTTTTGGTATAGGATATATTCAGCCCGTGACGTACATCAAACAGATATTCCTCAGTTTGTTTGTTTTTCTGTTTTTTTCGAAAGTATCCGCTAAACTGGATAAGCACCTAACTGCTTTATCGCTGCAAAAAGCGCTTTTATTTATATGTCACAAACTTGATAACAATTAATCAAAAAAAAAAAAAGTTACTTTTGTTTTTTCATTAACTGTTATAAAGCGCTTATCCTTATGACATTTAACAACGGAGACTTTATTAAAAATTAATTTCGTATTGTTTTTCTTTTATAACAAAAGAAAAACAATACGTAACATTTTTTTGCAGCGATAAAAAACGAATTCGAAATAACGGCGTGTAAGGAAGTTAGAGTTATCTCCCTCAGATCGGTTACGTTCTAAGAGCGCTAAATATACCTCCCACCACCACCCGAAGGAGGATAGGTTACTTTTTACTCTTTTTGAGGCTGAAAGTTATTGTCAGTTATATCATCGTTCTAGCCTTTAATGTTGATTTTAAAAGTTATCTCCCCTTAATATTTTATTACAGGAGTAACCTCCCTTATATATCTTGGATTTTTTCCAATTAAAAAAAAAAAAAATGTTTCCCCGAAAACCAAGTCGACTAAAAAATATTCGGTCATCGTGAAAATGTTAGCTTCCAAAGAGGCGACCATTTTTTAACAACTAGTTTTTTCGTAGCGGTGACAAGTCAAATTAGTCTACCGTGCAAATTATTTCATTTTTAATAAACACTTATGTTATTATTTAGTTCATACTAAATTACAAACCCGGCAGCACTTTTATCCCCCGCCCAGGCCGCCCACCTAATGACGTATGTGCTTGTTCTGCTTACATCAACGTTTATTTATTTTAGTAAATCAGTGTTATTACATATCTATAGTGTTATTATATATTTATAGCGTTATTAATGTATTTTTAGTGTTATTATATATTTATAGCGTTATTATATATTTATAGCGTTATTATATATTTATAGTGTTATTATATATTTATAGTGTTATTATATATTTATAGCGTTATTAATGTATTTTTAGTGTTATTATATATTTATAGCGTTATTAATGTATTTTTAGTGTTATTATATATTTATAGCGTTATTATATATTTATAGTGTTATTATATATTTATAGTGTTATTATATATTTATAGTGTTATTATATATTTATAGCGTTATTAATGTATTTTTAGTGTTATTATATATTTATAGCGTTATTAATGTATTTTTAGTGTTATTATATATTTATAGCGTTATTATATATTTATAGTGTTATTATATATTTATAGTGTTATTATATATTTATAGTGTTATTATATATTTATAGCGTTATTATATATTTATAGTGTTATTATATATTTATAGTGTTATTATATATTTATAGTGTTATTATATATTTATAGCGTTATTAATGTATTTTTATTGGTGATTGCAGCGTTCGTTGTTTTTTTGCTTACTATTATTTCGATTGTCTCACTTCCTAAGTGATTAAGATGCAGAAAATTGCATTATTAGTCGCCCTTAACTTTATAAGACGTATTTTTTGTTTATATATATATATATATATATATATATATATATATATATATATATATATATATATTTATTAATGTTTATACGTACATAAAAGTAATTAAAAAAACAAAACGAACGCTGCATTCACCAATACAAATAATTACATAAAAATACATTAAATATTTAGGTGATAAAAATCGTACATATGTCTAGACGGCGTCTTGGTCCAGTGGTAAAGACGCTGCACTACAGACATCAATATCAACGGTTCGATCCTTGTCTAAGTTAGCCATGCTGATGACGCCAGAAACACGTGTCTGTGGATTACTTTTATGTACGTATAAAAATTAATAAAAAATATATATCTATAGAGTTATTATATATCTATAGTAAGTACAATTTTGTAGAATAGTTTGAGGAAAATGCATCAGTTTTGTTCAAGACAAACAATTTTTTTTTTATTACAATTTAACATTAAATAACTTTTTTGCTTTGCTTTAAGAGATAATTTTCTTTCCTTTCCTCGCCACAAAATAAAATAAATTACCCTCCTTACAAACAAAGTAATAGTAAAAGATTTTAATTTTCTCAAATTTTTATTTTTGTTTTTTAAACTTGTTACCCTCATAGAAAAAGAATTTTATAGCAAACTTTTGTAAGAAGAGTGGTATTAAAATTGTGCTGTGTCGCCGCCATTGATCTGAATTACTCAAAGATGAGTGAATTATTTTTTTGTTGTCGCTATTTTTTTTTTTTTTTTAGTTTCGACGTGAATACATGAAGATCCTAGATGTGACTGGATTTTCAAAAACATGTTCAAACTTTTATCATTTTTCATTTGTACAAGGTTATAGAAAAATACAAAATAAAAATAATACTTCCATGTGAGGATGTAACGTTTTCCCCCTTTCCTTTCATTCAATTCTCCACTGTTTCTTGTTTATCCTCCATTTTTTAAATTTTCTATCTATCCCTTTTTTATTTCCTTCTTTCAAAGCTATCCCTGTTATAGGGGTGGCCTTGCCTTCTTTCGCTTTTTTTTTTTTTAAATTTATTCTTCTTCCCTTCTCATTTTTTATCCCCCATTAATTTTTATTTTATATCTTCTATTTGTTATTCTTCTATTCTCATTTTTTTTTTTCAATTATATTCCTCCATTTTTTAAAATTGTTATTCCTCCCCTTTCTCAATGTTTCTTCCTCATTCCTTAATAGGAGCCTAGCTTAGCATGGGCCATGAGATAAACTCCTATAATAGTTTGTAACAATATATGTATTTTATTAAGTGACCTACACCGCTGGGTGTAGGTTGCCGAAAGTTAAGACTATGTAAAAAAGGTATGAAAGCAAGAAAGTATTGCATTTTTTAAAATTTGTTATTCATCCATTCTCATTTTTTATTTTCCCCTCCATTAATTGTTTTATGTGTTATTCATCCACTGATTTTTTTTTTTAAAATTGTTATTCCTCCCCTTTTCTAATGTTTCTTCCTCATTCCTTTAAAGGGGCCTAGCTTAGCATGGAGTACAAGACCAACTCCTATAATATTTTGTAACAAGTCGTAAAACAAAGAAAAAGTCATCAAACGAAAGGAAAACAAAGTCCTTTTTTATAAACAACAATATAAGTATTTATTTAAGTGACCTACACCGTCGGGTGTAGGTTGCCTAAAGTTAAGTAATGAAGAAAAAGAATTAAAGTAAGAAAGTTTAACCACCAAAAGTATTTTCACGAGTCGTATATCTTCTTGTGGAAGATAGCCTCACTCGGCTGTCCGGTGGGCAGGGTCAGAGGCAGGAGAGAGAGAACGTCTTTCTTTGTTGGTGCCGGGGAGTTCTCTTGGGCTGTTATCTAAATCCCAAGGGGTTTAGAAGTAGTCCTTCAAAGTTCTGGTTCAAATTAATACGTTCTGGAGTTTAATATTATGACTGTTTACGGTAGTGAGGCCCCAATTTTGGAGTTTTGGATAGCATGGAATTATTCCTAATTTACCATTACTCCTAGGTCTATTCTGACCCGGAATCGTAGTACCCGCCAGTGTCCCATCTATAATATCTCCTAAAATACTTTGTAACAAGTCGTAAAACGAAAAGAAATAGTCATCAAAACGGAAGGAAAACAAAGTCCTTTTTATAAACAACATATTTAAGTGACCTACACCATCGGGTGTAGGTTGCCGGAAGTTAAGACTGTGTAGAAAAGGAATTAAAGTAAGAAATTCTGTTGGCTGCCACTTTTCTTCGAGCTGTATTTTTTTCAGTGGAGAATAGCCTTGCTCGGCTGTCCGATGGACAGAGGCAGGAGAGAGAGAGAGGACGTCTTTCTTTGTTGGTGTCAGAAAACTTTCTGACTGCTGTCTGCCTCCCTCCACCCCTCCAAAGATGTTGGCAGTAGTCCTTCAAGGGACGGCTGAAATTAATACGCCCTGGAAGCTGATTGGTCCCTGTGTAACCAAATTACGTCATGGGGCCACCTTCCGCCAAAGCGAAATAAATGTTAATATTTATGACTTCTACATCTTTCCCTGCTTTAAACTTTTTTAAAAATCTTAACGCCTCTCATCAATTCTATTCGTTTCCCAAAACACTTAAAAATAGTCCCCCTCATGAGTGTACTGTTCTATCTACTTACAATATAACGAAGAGGTTCTCTGTCACGATTTCTGTTTGTCCATGTTCGCGAATTTTTGTAAACGTAAGAAATACATCTTCTATATATAAAGAAGCAGAATGTGATTCTCGTCCAAATCCATGTAAACCATGGCCATCCCTACTACAGGCCAGGCAATCGTGCAACTGGGGTCTTTTACTGGGGGCCATGTGAATTTTCTTAAATATTCGATATAGAAGTTGCAAACTATATCATCAACTGGTGCGGATCCTTTTTTTCTTTTTAACCACAATATACAAGTAATGATCTTTTGACATAAGTACAAAATCTCTAAAAAAAATCCAACATTGAAATAAAAATTCTTCATTGAAATATGCATTTGCCTTTGTTTATTCAAAAATTACCTGTCTCTTCATTTATAGGAATTTGTCAATAATTGTCAAATTTATCAATTAGCTCATTGTGGTTCTTATTATTTGGTATGTAAAACACATAAAAACATCAAACTAATCTCACAGAGGAATTTTACCTTTGTTTGCAACTTCTATATCGAATATTTAAGAAAATTCACATGGCCCCCAGTAAAAGACCCCAGTTGCACGATTGCCTGGCCTGTAGTAGGGATGGCCATGATGTAAACTCATATCTTATCTGTAAGAGAAAAAATACAAACATTCGGATTATTTTTCTTTTTCATTTTTTTTTTTTTTGCATTATTGAAAAAAAAATTATGTACAGTGAACGACTCTGCTTTTCTCCTCAAATCTTCAGTTTTTTTATCAGTTATTCCAGCCGGACTGGAAACAAAAACTTTCTGGAAACATAACTCCAAAGTTTCACCTCCAGGTGCAAACATTAAGCCTCAAATATCATTCATGGACTGATGAAGGCAACCTCGAAACGTTTGCCAAAAAAATACTTGAAAAACGAATAAAAATACTTCAATTTTATTCGTTTTTTTTTTTTTTAATTTTTAAATTTTTTTTTATTAACTGATTCTTGTTTCCTTCAGATTTTTGTTTATAAAAGTCGCTCCAAACAAAATATGAGGCCACTTGGTATAAGTAGCTATAAAAAACGAAAGATGATTATCGCAAACACAGGAGATGACTATTGACTTGACAAGACCTAGACTATAGGTAGGAGGAAAACAGTCAGCAGGAAAAGAGTTCCACAAGCCTGCAGTTCTTAAAAAAAACAACAACTATTAGAATAGGAAGCTGTATTATAACAGGATATCTGAACAACAAATTGATAAAGACCACTAGACCAACGAGTCAAACGAGCTGGAACAAAAGAAGCGGGGAATAAATTATACAATGCTGAAGAAAATATGTCATAATAGTACTTATAGCTAGTCTCAGTCTTTTCTATATCACGTATGTAGTGAGAGAGGGTGCAGAGAAGAAAGGACTGAGCCAACCAAATTACAGATACGTTTCTGCCCCTTATCAAGAACCCTCAAATGGGAAAGATTCACCAGCCCAAATATGACAAGAGTACTCCATACATTGTCTGATTGTGGATTTGTAGAGATAGAGAATAGGCTCAGGCGTGAAAAAGTGTTTGGAGCGATAGAGAGAACCGACTTTACGAGAAGCAGAAAGAGTAATTGATCTAATGGATGAACTCCAAGAAAGATCTGATGAGAGAGAAAGACCAAGAAGTTTCAGAGTCGATTTCTCCTAAAAAAAAAAACAAAAAAAACAGAGCCATCTATGAAAATCTCAGGAAGAAAAGGGGCACCCCTACAATTGAAAGACACAAGCCGAGTCGTAATAAGATTAAACAAAACAGGCCATTTCGTAGCCCGATCCACAACGAGACTAAAAGTCAACTTCCAGATCAGCTGCATATTTCAACTGATCCCAGAGAAATGGCCGAGAAAGAAAGACCAGAATAGAGTGTGGTATCATCAGCATAGATGTTAATCTTCTGAATAATATTCTCCGAAAGATCATTAAACAAAACTGAAGATACTTTTGAAACACAATGTTGTAATGCACACACATGACCAAGCGGATATAGGCGTTGGTTAAGAGATATTCTAGAGTGAATTCTACTTCGAAGACATGAATTAAATCCCAGGCGAAATAACTTAAGAAATGGAAAACTGGGACAGAACCAGAATTATCTCCATGTTGACTACAATATGGTTTTCTCGAAGTCAAATGTAAGTAAGTTCTTGTTAAACCGTCCCCGCAAATAATCAATTTCTGTATTTTTAGCATAAGGGGGTAATTCTAGCCTGGAAACCATTTTTAAAAAAAAATTTGTTTTTACATTAATGGTGACTGCTTATCAAGGCCCAAAGGCCACTCGAGGATAAGGGTTAAAGAGTTTGACTGGGGGACGGTGAGACAACATCGCGTTCACCGGCACGATGGTTGTAGCAGGGCAGAAATTGATTATTTACGGGAACGGTTCAAAAAGAACTTGTTTACATTGGACTTCAAGACGACCATATTGTAGTCAATTTCTGCCCTGCTACAACCATCCTACCGGTGATCGTGATGTTGTCTCACCGTCCACAAGTCAAACTCTTTAATTCTTATCCTCCAGTGACCTTTGGGCCTTGATAAGCGGTGACCTTTAATGCAAAAAAACAAAAAAACAAAAACAAAAAAAAAAACAACAAAAAAAAAAAACTGGTTTCCTGGCTAGAATTACCCCCTATGCTAAAAACAGCAAATAATCTAATTCTTCAATTGATACTAGATATTTGAAAGTCATGGAACGCAGCACGAGAACATTTGATTCCAGTGGATTAGTGAAGTTCTCAGGAGGTTACAGACTACTAGAAAAAGACACTCGAAGAAGGCTGGAGAGTACAACGGCTGAAATGTAAAAATGGCAACAACAAAGATGAGAAAATAGGCTGAAATGTGTAAATAATGTGAATTATATCTCATCTCAAAAATTTTTTTTTTTTTTTTTTTTAAATCCATTTAAAAAAATTTTTTTTTTTTTTAAATCCATTTAAATTTTTTTTTTTTTTTTAAATCCATTTAAAAAATTTTTTAAATCCATTCAAAAATTTTTTTAAATCCATTCAAAAATTTTTTTTTTTTTTTTTTTTTTTTTAAAATCCATTTAAAATTTTTTTTTTTACTTGTGGTTGTATGTAGATTGAAAGGAATATGGAACATGAAAAAAAAATCACTATAACACCAATAATTGTAGGAGCACTCTGAACAATCCGGAAAACCCCGGAAAAAAAGATTAGGAGAAATTGGAATCAAAGGGAAGATTGGAACCATACGATGAACGGCAATGATGAAAACAGTCGAAGTATTAAGGAAAGTCCTTGAATGTGGAAACCAACCCACATAACGGCTGATACCACACAAAATTGTATTGCTGTGAAAGGTCAAGGAGGTTGGAAAGACTAAGGAAGGAAGAACATTAACCATACCTCCACTGGAACAGTGCGAGAGTACTGGAACCTTTTGGGGGGGGGGGGCTTATTGTCACTCAAATTCTAGAGAAGACCAATGGGCGCTTCTAACGAGAAATCGATGGTAAATGGCTGTTGTGATAACACAAAATAATTAGCAACGGTTATTGAAAGAGGTGGAGAAAGCTGAAAATCTGAAGGACTTGTTCAAACTGACTCCATCATCGGCGGTGAAAGTTTCTGGTGATGCGCGCGTAGACCTCTTTCTAGTGAATAATAGGGAGATCGTATTGGCCATGGATGAGTTACTTCCTTTGAATAATTATAACGGAAGGGAAGACTAAGGCAGACATGCTGAATGCTCAGGGTAAACGTCATTGGAAAGTATAGGAAACATTAAGTAAAATACATCTTTTTTTAAAAAGCATGAAAGATCAAATCAACTATTATAAACTAATTTATTGGAACTGGTATAGTCTGTTAGTTTACTTGTTACATAAATCCAGTCACGGACACCCATCTGTTTGTCCAAACCGCTATCTTTGTTTTCCCTGTCAATAACCAACAACAGCAAGCAAGGGAAATCTTTTTAAAAACTTATCACAAAGGAATAGAACTCTTATATCTCTATACAATGGAAATAACTTCACATCTTCGACTAATGTTTTTATAACAATGTTTCAGCCACCTTAACTTCCAATTTCCTTCAAGGGTTAATCAGTGTGTATAACAATGAATTTTTATCTCTGAAACTCCAGACAGATGATATAGAAGTTTACAATTGTTAGATATTGAGCTAGTAGACCCACTAGTATATAAAATGGTTAGTTGAGAATAACGGGAAATGAAAGTTCAGCCACGGTCAACTTAATGAACGCGAAGTGAGGATTTCTAGACTGTGGGGATATAATAGAAACAGATATGACATCACATGGCTCAAAGAGAGAGTGTGAAAGAGAAGAGTTCAGTCCATTTGTGGAGCACTCAGCACATGGAAGCGTAAAATGATATGGGCTGACAAAATATAATTAGCCATTTCAATTGTTCTCCCTCTCCCACTGGTAAATGATTTGGAACAAAGATAAAGTTGAATAAATGTTCACTGTGTTCCATCAGTCCTTGTCTGGAGTTAGTCTTTTCGAGGTATGATAGAACTTATTTGCAGACAGGATTCCCTCGGTCGAAAAGGATCAAGCAGAAAGAAACGTGTACAAGGGAAACATGGCTAACGTAGGAATACAATTTGTGGACTTTAATGCTTTTGTAATAATTGCAGTTATTTGATTGCTTCGCGTGTGACACAAGGTTGAAATGCATATCCATATGCATGCTTGAACTTGAGCACGGTTCTGAAGAAGAAAGAGTTCTCGAAATATTATATCATACAGAGTTTCCACCAGACCATCTTGATACAGGTATTACATAACATTGTAACATTGTGTAGATAAACAGATATATGTGTGTTTGTGAATATATATATATAAACCGTTTAAATAAATGTTGATTTAAAAATAGTTACTAAAAGAAGTTATTTTTGGTAAATTTGTCTTCTACGATCTTCAAAAAACATTCAGAATAATGTTAAAATCTAATTGGAATTTGAACATAACAATAATATATATAGTCTGAAGAATTAACCCTAACCCTAACCTCTAGCCTGGGTGGTGCAGATAAATCGGTAAACAGCTGACGATCGAAATGAAGACCATGAAGGAGAACTTTGCTGAACTCTCGGGTTCACGGGTGGTTGCCCTCAATAGTTGAATCTTGATTAGTTAGCCATCTTGTGAGACCTTAACCAGGGCCGCCATGCATGGGCCGCCATGGTTCGGGATATAGTGCAGGTCAGGGTGAACGCTGTTGCAATAACAACAATTATACATTCAATGAAATCCATACAATGTTCATAAAAGATCCAGAAAATTACAAAAATTTCTTCTGTTTACAAAATGAAGGTTGTTGACAGGAAATGGAAATCGTCTTCAAATCTTTCAAATAAAAAAAGTAACAAAGCCTCTGGAGTCTCTATAGCAATCAGTGCAAACACAAGTATTAGATGTGTTTACGCATGCGATGAAATGTGCTGATTTATTCCCTCAACCATTCATTGAACTGTGCATCCTATATAATCATTTCATAACTATATTTATTAGATGAATGCCCAGAAACTGTTCAGAGATGTGCAACCAAGTAAAAAGCCTCCATCAGATACCTGCCATATTCTGGATGCCTTGCTTCCCTGGCCTTGGATTCATTGAAGCTCCGACATCTAGCAACTGACTTGGTACACTTACAAATTTATTAACCATCTTGCCAACAATCCTGAGCAACTTTTTCCCACTATTTTTTGATCTCCATGTGTCTAACACATGTGGACATACCTACAAAGTCAGAAAATAGCACAGCTTCCAATACGTTCAGAAACATTTTTTCCGCACTCAGAATTGCTGAAGGATGGAAAAAACTGCCCGCATCAGTTGTTGGCTACTGCCAGGACACTGCATCCTTTAAAACACTCGTGCTTCCTGAAATCCACCAAAACTACAACTGATGACTCCCTCCATAGATATACACATGTCTATTATGACTCATACACTTTTCATTACACTGATAATTGTACATTAGGATAATGTACTATACATGTACTTCACCTGAGCATTATAGACAATTTTTTTTTTTTTTTATTCTTACTTAATTATAATTCTTATTATTACTTAATTATTACTTTATTATTATTATTATTACTTAATTATTACTTTATTATTATTATTATTACTTAATTATTACTTTATTATTATTATTATTACTTAATTATTACTTTATTATTATTATATTAATATTTTATTCTTATTACTTAATTATTATATTAATATTTTATTCTTATTACTTAATTATTATATTAATATTTTATTCTTATTACTTAATTATTATATTAATATTTTATTCTTATTACTTAATTATTATATTAATATTTTATTCTTATTACTTAATTATTATATTAATATTTTATTCTTATTACTTAATTATTATATTAATATTTTATTCTTATTACTTAATTATTATATTAATATTTTATTCTTATTACTTAATTATTATATTAATATTTTATTCTTATTACTTAATTATTATATTAATATTTTATTCTTATTACTTAATTATTATATTAATATTTTATTCTTATTACTTAATTATTATATTAATATTTTATTCTTATTACTTAATTATTATATTAATATTTTATTCTTATTACTTAATTATTATATTAATATTTTATTCTTATTACTTAATTATTATATTAATATTTTATTCTTATTACTTAATTATTATATTAATATTTTATTCTTATTACTTAATTATTATATTAATATTTTATTCTTATTACTTAATTATTATATTAATATTTTATTCTTATTACTTAATTATTATATTAATATTTTATTCTTATTACTTAATTATTATATTAATATTTTATTCTTATTACTTAATTATTATATTAATATTTTATTCTTATTACTTAATTATTATATTAATATTTTATTCTTATTACTTAATTATTATATTAATATTTTATTCTTATTACTTAATTATTATATTAATATTTTATTCTTATTACTTAATTATTATATTAATATTTTATTCTTATTACTTAATTATTATATTAATATTTTATTCTTATTACTTAATTATTATATTAATATTTTATTCTTATTACTTAATTATTATATTAATATTTTATTCTTATTACTTAATTATTATATTAATATTTTATTCTTATTACTTAATTATTATATTAATATTTTATTCTTATTACTTAATTATTATATTAATATTTTATTCTTATTACTTAATTATTATATTAATATTTTATTCTTATTACTTAATTATTATATTAATATTTTATTCTTATTACTTAATTATTATATTAATATTTTATTCTTATTACTTAATTATTATATTAATATTTTATTCTTATTACTTAATTATTATATTAATATTTTATTCTTATTACTTAATTATTATATTAATATTTTATTCTTATTACTTAATTATTATATTAATATTTTATTCTTATTACTTAATTATTATATTAATATTTTATTCTTATTACTTAATTATTATATTAATATTTTATTCTTATTACTTAATTATTATATTAATATTTTATTCTTATTACTTAATTATTATATTAATATTTTATTCTTATTACTTAATTATTATATTAATATTTTATTCTTATTACTTAATTATTATATTAATATTTTATTCTTATTACTTAATTATTATATTAATATTTTATTCTTATTACTTAATTATTATATTAATATTTTATTCTTATTACTTAATTATTATATTAATATTTTATTCTTATTACTTAATTATTATATTAATATTTTATTCTTATTACTTAATTATTATATTAATATTTTATTCTTATTACTTAATTATTATATTAATATTTTATTCTTATTACTTAATTATTATATTAATATTTTATTCTTATTACTTAATTATTATATTAATATTTTATTCTTATTACTTAATTATTATATTAATATTTTATTCTTATTACTTAATTATTATATTAATATTTTATTCTTATTACTTAATTATTATATTAATATTTTATTCTTATTACTTAATTATTATATTAATATTTTATTCTTATTACTTAATTATTATATTAATATTTTATTCTTATTACTTAATTATTATATTAATATTTTATTCTTATTACTTAATTATTATATTAATATTTTATTCTTATTACTTAATTATTATATTAATATTTTATTCTTATTACTTAATTATTATATTAATATTTTATTCTTATTACTTAATTATTATATTAATATTTTATTCTTATTACTTAATTATTATATTAATATTTTTTTATTCTTATTACTTAATTATTATATTAATATTTTTTTATTCTTATTACTTAATTATTATATTAATATTTTTTTATTCTTATTACTTAATTATTATATTAATATTTTTTTATTCTTATTACTTAATTATTATATTAATATTTTTTTATTCTTATTACTTAATTATTATATTAATATTTTTTTATTCTTATTACTTAATTATTATATTAATATTTTTTTATTCTTATTACTTAATTATTATATTAATATTTTTTTATTCTTATTACTTAATTATTATATTAATATTTTTTTATTCTTATTACTTAATTATTATATTAATATTTTTTTATTCTTATTACTTAATTATTATATTAATATTTTTTTATTCTTATTACTTAATTATTATATTAATATTTTTTTATTCTTATTACTTAATTATTATATTAATATTTTTTTATTCTTATTACTTAATTATATTAATATTTTTTTATTCTTATTACTTAATTATTATATTAATATTTTTTTATTCTTATTACTTAATTATTATATTAATATTTTTTTATTCTTATTACTTAATTATTATATTAATATTTTTTATTCTTATTACTTAATTATTATATTAATATTTTTTATTCTTATTACTTAATTATTATATTAATATTTTTTATTCTTATTACTTAATTATTATATTAATTTTTTTTATTCTTATTACTTAATTATTATATTAATTTTTTTTATTCTTATTACTTAATTATTATATTAATTTTTTTTATTCTTATTACTTAATTATTATATTAATTTTTTTTATTCTTATTACTTAATTATTATATTAATATTTTTTTTATTCTTATTACTTAATTATTATATTAATATTTTTTTATTCTTATTACTTAATTATTATATTAATTTTTTTTTATTCTTATTACTTAATTATTATATTAATTTTTTTTATTCTTATTACTTAATTATTATATTAATTTTTTTTATTCTTATTACTTAATTATTATATTAATATTTTTTTATTCTTATTACTTAATTATTATATTAATATTTTTTTATTCTTATTACTTAATTATTATATTAATATTTTTTTATTCTTATTACTTAATTATTATATTAATATTTTTTTATTCTTATTACTTAATTATTATATTAATATTTTTTTATTCTTATTACTTAATTATTATATTAATATTTTTTTATTCTTATTACTTAATTATTATATTAATATTTTTTTATTCTTATTACTTAATTATTATTATATTAACATTTTTTTATTCTTATTACTTTATTATTCTTAATTATTACTACTACTACATTATTACTACTACCACTTTATTATTACTTTTTAAAAAAATTATTAGGAAGCTGCTGCTAGTCCTTAGAGCTTGGCACATTTCCTTCGAGATTTGAGGCAAAAACTTTTTAGTGAGACATGCGCCCCAAACACTTCTGATCTGCAATAACTTAGGCGTAATGATCGCGTGATCAGGTGGATATGTGACTTCAAACTGGAAGAAAAGATTCTTCAATAGTGCTCTATTAGAAACTTGGTATTGGTGGTGTTAGATGAAACAGATTTTCATCTAGAGAACATTAAAAAGGGGAAAGTAACTCTTTGCTTTGTGATCTATCTTGCCTTTAAGAGATTTGGAGAGTGGAGTTATGTCCCTTGTACATTTTAGATAGAGATAATCTTGGATTAATACAAGTTACAGACCTCTCTCCAAGTAAGATGTTTTGGACTAAGAAGTCATAGTCTGGTGATGCCCACCCGGGAGTCTGGTACTCTTAGCATCCTAAATACCAGAACCAGAAGAAGATCTAATGCAACAGTTTGGAAAAATTGACATGAAAAAAAATAATGGAAAAAAAAGGAAACAAAAGCGAAAAACAAAAAAAAGCGAAAAACAAAAAAAAGCGAAAAACAAAAAGCGAAAAAGAAAAAAAGCGAAAAAAAAAAAAAGCGAAAAAAAAAAAAAAAGCGAAAAAAAAAAAAGCGAAAAAAAAAAAAGCGAAAAAACAAAGCGAAAAAAGAAAAAAAAGAAAAAAAAGAAAAGAAAAAGAAAAAAAAGAAAAAAAGAAAAGAAAGAAAAAAAAAGAAAAGAAAAAAGAAAAAAAAAGAGAAAAAAGAGAGAAAAAAAAAAAGAAAAGAAAAAAGAGAAAAAAGAGAAAAAAAGAGAAAAAAGAAAAAAAAAGAAAAGAAAAAAGGGAGAAAAAAGAGAAGAAAAAAAAGAGAAAAAAAGAGGGAAAAAAAAGGAAAAAAAGAGAAAGAAATAGAGAATAAAAAGGAGAAAAAAAGAGGAAAAAAAGGAGAATAAAAAGGAGGAAAAAAAAGGAGAAAAGAGAAGGGTGGGGGGAGAGAAAAAAAAGTAAAAGGGAGAAAAATCCAATATAAAACAGTTACTTCATTCAATAAATAAATTATTTTATTCTCAGATTAGATGAAGCATTAAAAAAAAACTATTAATTGGCTGACTCGAGGGCAACCTGAAGGCTCCCTTTTCGATGTCTTCTACCCGTGGGCAGGGGAAGGCCACTCCTTTCTAATGTATTGAAACAATTTGACCCCCAATAATTAAACTGGTTCACATGTACCAACCATTCAAGTATGAGACGTTGGCTGGGGATTGAACCAGGGTCTCAGCGATTAGAATGTTGCTCAGTTCTAACTACCCATTCAATGAAGAATTGTCTGTCGTTACAAATCATTAATATCGTACTTATGACTTTATTTACTTTTGAGTTGCCACTTTCTGAGTATGAATCTTAATCGGACAGGGGGTGCGGAGGAAGCTGCGATGAAACGCAAAGGCAAGTAAAACATAGCTGAAAAAAATACGGGTCAACAATATTGAAGAGGAAAATATTTCAATTGTAAATGACAAATCAAGTGTTTTTGTTTTCAGCAAGATACAGAACTTTCAAAATGCCATTATCCTAATTTGAGCAAATCAAAAACAGGATATCATTTTTTTTTTTAAATTAAAAAAGGTATATACCTATTTAATAAGGCTGTGAGCAATGCGGGAAAAAATAAATTGAATGGTATAAAAGATAAAAAACAAAACAAATAATTCAAGACAATATACGTGATATTTTTCTTCAAAAATTTATCTATTCATATTTTTGGGCAAATTTTTCACATACTGTTTCAGTAAAACGTCTTTCTTAGGACGTTTCTTTACTGTAAACGGAAAGAACATTTGCTTTTGTTTGTTTTGAGACGGGGGGGGGGGGGGGTCTCCTGAAATATGAAAATATTTTCCACCATCCCAAATTCTGTTAACAGTATGTGAAAGATTTACTAAAAAAAAAAAAAAAAAATAAAAAAAAAAATTATATATATATATATATATATAGTCTTCAATTATTTGTTTTTATTTTCACTTTCACCATTTCATTTTTTTTCCGCTGCGCAACAATGTCTTTTTTTTTTTTTTAAACTTTTGGGGTCATGTGACAACAATTTTTATTTGGTCGTAATATGGTATTATCACAAATACGAGTTCCCCATAACCTTTCTTTGTAATATATACAGGCTGTGTAAGATATTTGAGGACAAATTTAGACTTACACAAAAATGACCCTTAGAAACAGAAAATGTCCTTTTTTACTGAAAAACATTTTGAGGATAAAAATAATAAATATATTATTTTGTAATCTTATTCATTAAAGTCCCCTTCAGCTTCGATAATGGCTCTTATTAAAATTTTTTTTTTTTGTATTTATCTTCCTCCCATAAGGTCGGAATATGGAATTGAAAAGCCAGTGCCTTAGAGGAAGAGCACTCTGGCCTACAAAAAAATGCCTGGGCAGCCCCATCGGCATTCCCCGGTAGGAACGCTTCAGGCGATTAGCAATAAACTACCCCCTTCTCAAAGTGTAGGAAGGCAAAGCCTGGGAGGGTGGATGTCCTAAAAATGCACAGGACAATCCCTAAGACCGGTGAAATCAAGGCCCGAAAGCCAAGACGGTACCGGTCTGCGGGGTGTAGCATCCATCTGAACTGATACTACACTTTGATCTCAGGCGAAAAGGCAGAGACTTTTATGTGAGGTATGAATCAGCTACATGCAAGGATCAGGTGGTTCGTGTTCATATTACTATAACTATGGAGACTTTTAAAGATTATCGAGTGTTATGAGCGCACTCATTAACCTTTTTCTCAACTACGTTCCACACATAGTAGTCCAAAAGAATGAGGTGGGCACGTGATCATGAAAATTTTCCACAATCCATTCCTGCATTCCGTGAGCCTTGTGTGGGGATTCCTTTATCTTTTCCGATGTAAAATAACCTTCATTCATCGCATAAGAATTTTATCTGACATCTTTGTGAACAACAGTTCAGATTGATGACGCACAGCGTTCTTTTGTAATCAAACTCACGGATCTTATAGGATTACCACTAATGGTGTGCTATAATTGTCAATTCAGGTGTTCTAATGAAACCGCTTCATTTGTTGTTCAATTATAGAAGCTTTCATTGATAATTCTGAATATAAAGTCGAATAATATTTCTACTAAATTAAAAAATAATGTATGTCCTCAAATACCTTATGCATCCTGTATTTCTGGTTGAGAAAATAAAAAAAAAGTTTTTATTTTCCTTTCTGATCTTTAACTTTGTCTAAATCATGTCCATACACGAGAGCTTCGTCACATACTTGAGAACAAAATTCTGCCACTTATCACAGTCTTGGGCTAGTCTTTCAGTTTTCAGGCGTGGCATATCAGTTTCAATCCTTATCTGCTTGGCCCATCACTTTTCGTGATCGTTCTCTTGTGAGGGATCTGCATATAGCCACCTGTCCATCTTAAGCCTTTAAGTCTAAACTTTTAAAACAAAAGATGAAGCGACTTTTAAAAATGGTCCTATTTCTAAATTGCTATAATCAGCCTTTATAGTCATCGTAACTATGTGTCGCTTCATTTGTTGTTCAATTATAGTGGCACCCACTTAAAATTCTGAAATTTTATATTCAAATATTTATGGATTATTTAAAATAGAAAAAGTTCTTTGAAAGCATCTTTTAAGAATTTTGAGCGCCAGAGTGCACACACCTCTTGTGTGCTGGCTTTTTAATCCCCACCTTCCGACCTTCTGTCACATCTCCCCGTGGTGGGAGGGGGGTAAAATACCTATATGCTATGATCAGGTGGTCCTTGTTGCTGAATCACAATCTCACAGCCGATCAGGTTGACCAATACAAAATAGTTCACTCATGTAACTGCTACAAAATAAAATAATTGCAAGTAATTTTGCTCATATATAGTATTTTATTTGTCCAGGAGGTTAAACACAAGGTCAGGTGTGGTTTTGATTAGCGCACTCTGGCCTACAAAAAATGTCCGAGCAGCACGTCGGCATTCCCTGGTAGGGAAGCCTCAGGAGATTAGCAATAAACTAACCTCTTTCTTAAACTCAGTAAACGAAAGATGAAGCGACTTTTAAAAATGGTTCCATTTCTAAATTGTTATATTCAGCTTTAGTAGTCAAGATAACTGTGTGTGCCTTTTCATTTGTTGCGTAATTATTGAGATTGTGATTAATAACTTTGAAACATAGAAAAAGCCAAATAATATTCCTGCTATAGTAAAAATATAGCATGTCCTCAAATACCTTATGTACCATATATATATATATATATAAATATATATATAATAAAAGTATTAAGAAGGCTAAAGGCGATGCAGAGAGCTGGATTGATGAGAAGCTGAAAAGAACAAAAATAAACAATCGAAGGAGAGGACTTACAACTATCTATTTAATTTTCTATTCAATCTTACATAAACAGCAAGCGTGGAGTTAGCTGCGTGTGATGTCCGGATGATGATTAGAAATCATTTGATATTTCGGGAAAATATTCTCCTTGTTAAAAATGGACACAAAAGAAAAGTCCGACTGTGTGAAATTCACCAAGATGGATGCCAGAAAGTAGAAATGAAAACAGGTCAGTACCGCAGACGGGGATGGGTATGCTGCAGCAAATAATAAGTCAATAAATTTTTAAATTCTAAAAAAATAAATAAATAGTTGTAAGTCCTCTCCTTCAATTGTTTATTTTCGTTCTTTCCAGCTTCTCATCAATCCGGCTCTCTGCATTGCCTTCAGCCTTCTTAATACTTTTATTACAATTCCCAGCAATGCTTCAAGCAAACTACCATTCTCTCATATATATATTTCGTTTAATATTCTAATTACTTTTTTGAAGAGTTTACTATTCCATATGAACATTTTGTATTGAAAATAAATGAGCTTTGGTAAACAAAGTTTTTAGATATCCATTGCCAAACGTTCTGGAAAATCTAAAATCTTTTGAGCAAAAAAAAAATTCAGTTTCACGAAGCGAACCTACCCTCTCTAAAGCAGGGATATAAGTGGCCAATGGCAAAAAACTCCGAAATCGAGATGAATTTCTCAACCTGGGAGGTCACGGTCCCCACCAATTTCCCGACCTAGGGGGCCCGTGATTTAATGATGGGTGCAAATCTACAATACCTTTTTTCATAGTGAACTGATGTTTTAAAGGAGACAGGAAAACATTAATTGATGAAACAAAAGTCTTCTACCTCCCCGAGGGAGGGGAAGCAATGAAGGACAAAACATGACGGAGAGAGGAAGATGGAGAGAAAAAAAACAGAAAGAAAGATAAAGCAAGAGAGAGAGAGGTAGAAAGAGAAATAAAATCGAGCTTAATGAGGAAAAATAAGGGCGTAAAGCCCTAGTGATTTGGTCTTTTTCTTATTAAAAAAAAAAAAATAAATAAAATATAAGCAAGTTCCAAAATAGGGGAGAACTATCCTATTTAAATTTGTTATAATGCAGTGAAATTTTATGTGCCCTGTGATTGGATGAAAATCAACCAATCACAGGCCACCTTTCCCCACCATTGCTGAATCCATGTGCGCATTTTTTGTAAAGTAACGATCTCTTAGTTCCAGCATCCGTCGACTGAAGCTGTCCGCACTTCCCTTTTCTGCAACGTCCTGCTTAGAAAGGCACAAACCTGTGTCTATACATACCATATCTGATCCAACAAGCACGTATGTATATCGCGTGTATTTTGCGCACTTGAGCAAAGAAAAGCTCCTTTATTCAAAGGTATTTTCCTTTTACGTTTTCATCAAAGACCACACCAACGAGCAGACCCTGTTAACAAGATGAAACTACAAAGTCCGCAAATATCACCTTATTTTGCAACCAACATTCTTCTTCCTTCTCTTCCTTCATTTTCTTTAGTTATATAAAATCTCTATATTAACTAAACCGTTGTTGTTCTCTTTCTTGTGAAGTCACGTTTTTAAGCCTTTGTCTTTCCAGCACAACTGACTAGAGGTTTTGTCCCTCGTTTGAACGGGGAAAATCCCAACAATCTCTGCTAAAACCGAGTGCTGATCTCTACCACCAGAGCTACAACAAACAAAGACATTTTTGTCGTGTCATTTGGGTTTTCTTCCCTCCGATTCACTGAAACTCTGCTTGTGAGTGGCGTAGCATAGCCAGGTTAGCCTCACAGGTTCTAATCAATCAGTATTTGGTGACATTTAGTAGCCGCGTTCTTGTTTGATTTTCGATTTTTACTTAAGCATACATCGAACTTACAAATCAAGTAAATTATGGCAGCCATCTTGAATCAGGTTTTTTTTTTTTAACAAGCCTTCTCAGCTACAATACAAATTTTGAACAAAAATAAAAACACTAAAAAAAAAAAATTTTTTAAAAACCCTAAGAAACTATGCAGGTCGATAAAAATTTAAATTTTCTAGCATTTGGTAAAAGTTATTTGCAGTATATTTTTCCACCCCTTTATTCGTTCTTAACTATAATACTTTTGCCAATAATATTCCTCCTTTCGAAATAAATTTCTGTCAGGCTCAATACAATTAAAAAAAAAAAACTTTTCTGTAAAATTTTCATTGTCAGCTAAACATTTTGTAAATAAATAAAACGAATATTTCTTTATTTATTAAAAATTGTAACAATTTCATTCTTTTTTAAACAATATTCTCCGTCTTCTTATCGTAAAAATAATTGCCAGCTAAATATTCTTCAAATCGATAAAACGAATGTCACTTTTTGAAATGTATTTATTTAAAATTGTCCTGTTTGGTAGACGGAACGACATAATTTGATTTGGGAACAATTCATTTTAAAATGGGTAAAGTCGGAACTGCTTACCTTAGCGGCATCAGATTAAAATGCCTTAGCGTATTATTATTATCTCGATACTAAGACTACAGACTTAATCAACGTTTGTTTCCATAAGCCTTTTTGTTCCTATATAATTTAATCACACAAAATACATGCTAAAGTATTCCTCAGTTTTGGGATTGAGTTATGTTCTAAAGTACTTCCATTTTTATTGTTCAAAATAGCTGTAATTTGCAATTAACTCACCAAGTGACCCATTTCTTACTAACTTTCTATTTATCACTTTCATCCTCTCTCACTCCATGTTGTTTCACCCCCTCCTCCCCATTCTTATTCTATATGTCGCTTATTACTTTTGCTTCCGCCTCTCTCCCTCACTGTTTATTAACATTAAAAAATAATAAAGGAAAGAATATAAAGAAAGGAAAGAATATAAAGAAAGGAAAGAATATAAAGAAAGGAAAGAATATAAAGAAAGGAAAGAATATAAAGAAAGGAAAGAATATAAAGAAAGGAAAGAATATAAAGAAAGGAAAGAATATAAAGAAAGGAAAGAATATAAAGAAAGGAAAGAATATAAAGAAAGGAAAGAATATAAAGAAAGGAAAGAATATAAAGAAAGGAAAGAATATAAAGAAAGGAAAGAATATAAAGAAAGGAAAGAATATAAAGAAAGGAAAGAATATAAAGAAAGGAAAGAATATAAAGAAAGGAAAGAATATAAAGAAAGGAAAGAATATAAAGAAAGGAAAGAATATAAAGAAAGGAAAGAATATAAAGAAAGGAAAGAATATAAAGAAAGGAAAGAATATAAAGAAAGGAAAGAATATAAAGAAAGGAAAGAATATAAAGAAAGGAAAGAATATAAAGAAAGGAAAGAATATAAAGAAAGGAAAGAATATAAAGAAAGGAAAGAATATAAAGAAAGGAAAGAATATAAAGAAAGGAAAGAATATAAAGAAAGGAAAGAATATAAAGAAAGGAAAGAATATAAAGAAAGGAAAGAATATAAAGAAAGGAAAGAATATAAAGAAAGGAAAGAATATAAAGAAAGGAAAGAATATAAAGAAAGGAAAGAATATAAAGAAAGGAAAGAATATAAAGAAAGGAAAGAATATAAAGAAAGGAAAGAATATAAAGAAAGGAAAGAATATAAAGAAAGGAAAGAATATAAAGAAAGGAAAGAATATAAAGAAAGGAAAGAATATAAAGAAAGGAAAGAATATAAAGAAAGGAAAGAATATAAAGAAAGGAAAGAATATAAAGAAAGGAAAGAATATAAAGAAAGGAAAGAATATAAAGAAAGGAAAGAATATAAAGAAAGGAAAGAATATAAAGAAAGGAAAGAATATAAAGAAAGGAAAGAATATAAAGAAAGGAAAGAATATAAAGAAAGGAAAGAATATAAAGAAAGGAAAGAATATAAAGATTGGAAGAGTCAATTATAAGCAAAGGGGGATATCACCAGTTGTCGCAATATTATTTAACCATATGAGAGAGATAGATATATATATATATATATATATAGAGAGAGAGAGAGGTGGGTGTGTGAGATATAGTGAGCATAAAAACACTAATTTTGTATTTTGTCTTTATTATTTTTTTTCTATTTAACTGGCTTTGCAAACTCACTCCCCCCCCCGATTCAAACAATCTAAACTGAGCTCAATGGATGGCCCAACAGGTCACATTTCTATCTCGTTTGTTTACAAAATCTCTTGAATAAAAAGTGTACATATTAAATAGTAAACGCTTCAAAACAATCGGAATAATAAACCCAATTTGTCAAATTTAATAGCTACATCAAATATATATTTGCGAGTTCTTATAAGAAAAATATATATTTAAGTATATACTGATAATATCCGAAAATGTTTCAAATTGCAAGCTCAATATATGAAGAGTTTGAACGCAAAACACGATAAATCCAATTCGTTTTAATTGGGACCGTAAACAATAAAAACAAATATATTAAATCTAGACTTCAAATCAAAACTGATTTTGATTGAAATCAAAAAGAAATTATTTCGCTATCATATTACGTAACGCATCATTTCGCTATCATATTACGTAACACATAATTTTGGAGTGTCGTTGAGTGTTGAAATGCAACACTTTTTGTAGGGACAGTTTCGTGATTTTGAAAATGGCCTTTATCGCATTTTTCATTCAAACTCTTCATCTATATATATATGATGATGATGATGATGGACTCTCCCGTCGATTGCGACGTATGAGGTTCCAACAACTTTCATTTGTGTCTAGATCGTTCATGACACCTGAGTCCAGCAAGAGACCTGCAAGGAAAGCCACAGACAGTGCAAGAGTGTGAGTAATCGGATGCCAGGTGTGGAGCACTCTCTCTAGCTTTTCGCCTAACTCTGGCAGTTCTCATATTATCCACACAGGTCTCGTTGAATCTTTCCAGTCCAATGCAACAAGCTGCTCGCCATGTCTTCCTGTCTTTTGTACAGTCTTCAAAGTTTTTGGTGGGTACTCCAATTGCCGTCAGCGCATCTTTCAATTTATCTTTGTACCTCAGCAAGAACCGACCAACATTCCTGTTACCACAAGCTAACTGACTGTACATCAGTGCTTTAGGTATCCTCCCTTCGTCCATTCTTGCTACATGACCAGCCCATCGCAATTGAGACTGCAACAGGAAACTTTCAATTCCACCAATATGGCATCTGTTGTAAAGATCGGTGTTAGCGACTTTGTCCTTCA
>OY744535.1:25654008-25706508 GCA_963556195.1 Sepiola atlantica
TTTACTCCTCTCCAGGAGTTAGGCACGAGGCCAGTTTTTATTTTACTCCCACAAGTAAGATGTGACCCAAGGTTGGGTCGGGAAAGTGGGGTTTAAAAATTGTCTGGGCAGCCCCGTCGACATTCCCCGGTAGGGGCGCCTCAGGCAGTAAGCAATAAACTTACTCCTCCCCAAAGAGGGGAGGCGAAGCCTGAGAGGGTGGACCTCCTACAACTGCACAGGACAGACCCATAGACCGGCGTAAATCAAGCCCCGAAGGCCAAGACAATACCAGTCTATGGGGGTGCAGTATCCATCGGAACAGATACTACACTTTGATCTTAGCCAAAATGTGAGTAGAGCCGAGTATAAATATGAAAATATATTTATGGCAAGTAAGCCGACTTATTCGATGTTGCCGAGGTGTCAAATATATTGAACATTCATATTATATATGTATATATATATATATCTATTTACTATTGAGCACTATTTTAGAAGCCCGGTTTAAATTTTTTTGTTGTGTGTGTCTGTGTGATGTACCCAACATTGGTCTGGACTCGAACATTTAATTTTAATAGCAACCCTAACCTAACATTCAGAATTATACTAAACTAAATACAATGTAATTCCTAAAGAAAGTATCATTATTTTCTTGAATCTTCATTTTCATGCTCGCTCTTAAAATATTTGATAAGTGGACCCTAGTGTCCTCCAGATGACCGTGAGGATCAATTTGAATGATGCCATGAGCTTCTACGTAAAATGTTA
Source organism: Sepiola atlantica (assembly GCA_963556195.1). Classification (NCBI taxonomy): domain Eukaryota; kingdom Metazoa; phylum Mollusca; class Cephalopoda; order Sepiida; family Sepiolidae; genus Sepiola; species Sepiola atlantica. The sequence goes on from OY744535.1 coordinate 25,654,759, forward strand.
ACTAGTGGTCCTCATGGGGAGAAACTTCTAACGACCACTGTACACAGTTCTATCGCAGACAGACAACTTCCACATTATATACCGGATATTTGTCTATGAACTACTTTTAAATCATTAAGACTTAGAATTTTAATAGTAATGATGACCTATCCATACAGATATTGCGAAATAAGTCCATATTTATTTGCCTCCCCACGAGGGCAGAATTAGACACAAGATCGGTTTTAATGTGGGAAAAACTCAGTTCCACAAAAAGGGTCACTCTCGATTGGGACGAAAATAAAAATTACCTCAGTCTAGGAGGATTTCTGCTTCACTGATCGATGACAGAACAGATACTACGCTTTAATCCCAGCCCGAAGGCACTCCCCACCGATTATACAAATTCAAAAAATTTGAGCAGATTTCTATCTTTGTCATGACCATGGCCGTATCTACCATTTTCAGACCCTCGAATGGAGGAGAGGGCCTAACGCCACAAAATTAAACCGTCGGGAGGTGGCAGTAGATAACGACGCCAACTAACAACCTGGATGTGCCAAGTTCAAATCCAGTTGGTTTCAGAGCTCCACTTTTAATATGGATGTTGGCAACCTTCACTACACAAAATCAAAACATGCTAACAATGTTGTTCTGATCTTCTGTAATACATATATAAATAAATATATATATTCTTGCATATATTATATATATATATATATATATAAAATGTGTGCGTGTGTGTGGGTGTGTATATATATATATGTGTGTATATATAATGTGTGTGTATATATATATAATGTGTGTGTGTGTATATATATATGTGTGTGTGTGTATATATATATATATGTGTGTGTATATATATATATATGTGTGTGTGTATATATATATAATGTGTGTGTGTGTATATATATATAATGTGTGTGTGTGTATATATATATATATATATATAATGTGTGTGTATATATATATATATATATAATGTGTGTGCGTGTATATATATATATATATATAATGTGTGTGTATATATATATATATATAATGTGTGTGTGTGTATATATATATATATATAGTGTGTGTGTTTAAAATAATGTGCCAACTGCAGTTGCATGCCGTAACAATCTTCAATGAATGCGAATTAATTATTTCATAATTTTTTTTTTTAAATCTTAATTGACTGTTTAAAGTAAACACAAGCCAGACTGTTGGAGCCTGACACTGCAGTATGTCGCACAAGTGTCATCATTCACAAAGACAGCAAAACCCATTTTTATTTTGATTACTTGATTAGATTTGAGGAATTGCGTTGTTAATCATGATGGCCTACAATTATTATGTAAAAATATTTTTTTTTAAATCTATAAAATTTTTAATCGTATAAAGGCTTTGTAATGACCATGTCCTGCTGTTTAGACAACACTACATAGACATACATAGACACACACAGGCATACACGCACACGCACTAACTAGGAGGTAGTGGGATGGTGGGAAAAGGAAAATGTAAGTGGGTCGGGGTTATGGGAAGCGTTTAACACAAACGGTTTTTGCAGAACCAGAAATGAATGAAAAGATCACAGTTGTTGTCCAGGCGTCGTCTGTTCCACCTGCATTTGATTGACCAATTTTTTTTACGTTACGTTTTTTGTGTTTTTTTTTTTTTTAGTCCTGTATCTCTCTTTCTCTCCATCTGACGTACTTTCTCTCGCCTCTTCGCTCTCGCTCCTGTAAGTTGAAAGAAGAGGAGGAAGAAGAAGGAGCAGTCAAGAGAGAGGAGATGGGCGCAGGTGAGCGATGTATCGCCGTCACTGATGTTAGTTTCTCTTTGAAATGCGAGAGAAGAACAGGTTACCATGACAGTCTACATCCAATTACATTATCGTACACTGATCATTAGAATTCAATAATTTAGGAAAACCATTCGCATCAAATTCTAAACCAGGAGCCTGAAATATTTAAAAAGAAAAGAAAAAAAAATATTAAAAGTGTTACAAAGAAAGAAAAAAAAATATTAAAAGTGTTAAAAAGAAAGAAAAAAAAAATATTAAAAGTGTTACAAAGAAAGAAAAAAAAATATTAAAAGTGTTACAAAGAAAAAAAAAATATTAAAAGTGTTACAAAGAAAAAAAAAAATATTAAAAGTGTTACAAAGAAAGAAAAAAAAAATTAAAACTGTTACAAAGAAAGAAAGAGTATTAAAACTGTTACAAAGTAAGAAAGTATTAAAACTGTTACAAAGTAAGAAAGTATTAAAACTGTTACAAAGTAAGAAAGTATTAAAACTGTTACAAAGTAAGAAAGTATTAAAACTGTTACAAAGTAAGAAAGTATTAAAACTGTTACAAAGAAAGAAAGAGTATTAAAACTGTTACAAAGAAAGAAAGAGTATTAAAACTGTTACAAAGTAAGAAAGTATTAAAACTGTTACAAAGTAAGAAAGTATTAAAACTGTTACAAAGTAAGAAAGTATTAAAACTGTTACAAAGAATACATTGTATATAGTAATTTCAGTAGCTCTTAAATAAGTTTCATAAGCACATTAAAAATTACAGGTGAAAGCAAACTCGTGAATGTATATGTATGATTTCTGGGTGTTTCTGCCGTTTCACAATGACATGTTAGGCCTCTCTTAAAAAAAATATCTAAAAAAATGTATAAACTTTGTTATGTACTTACATGGTAGCTGAAAAGACTGTACACCAAAAATTAAGCAGTATTAAATTAAAAATAAAACACGATTTTATCTATGTCAGCATTTTTCTTATATTTTGAGAATTTCCGAAAGTTATCTCCCTTGCCTAATATGTAAGCTGAAATATCTACCGATACGTAAGATCGTTTTTTTTCCTTCTTTTTCTTATAATTTATAAATACTGGATGAATTTGCGTAAATTTTCTGTACAATCTTATTTTCAGCTAACATGTAAGTACATAGCAAAGTTTACATATTTCTTTAAATATTTTAATGTCATTGTGAAACAGAAGAAGCACCGATTTCCGTATTTGATTAAACTATACTAGAGATGAAAGACGAGAATAAAAAAGTGTAAAAATACATTATTTATTAGAACATCATAAGTTCAGAGCAAGGAGCTTCATATCCTTGTATTTTTTTAAAGATAATCACGATGGATTATTATTAAACGATAATTCAATTATCTTCAATTTGATTCAACATTTAAATATTGATTAAACTATATACAATTAGTTTGGAAAGTGACTAAAAGTTAGTCAAAAGTCTGTAGAAATAAAAGATGAAGCAAGTTCAAGACAATTGGATTTATTTTACAATTCTTTTATTTATCCGTCTTAAGTTCGTCAAAATGATCAACAGATCAAATAGACTCCGAGAGTCTATCTTAGTCTATCGAATAGACTCCGAGAGTCTATCTTAGTCTATCGAATAGACTCCGAGAGTCTATCTTAGTCTATCGAATAGACTCCGAGAGTCTATCTTAGTCTATCGAATAGACTCCGAGAGTCTATCTTAGTCTATCGAATAGACTCCGAGAGTCTATCTTAGTCTATCGAATAGACTCCGAGAGTCTATCTTAGTCTATCGAATAGACTCCGAGAGTCTATCTTAGTCTATCAAATAGACTCCGAGAGTCTATCTTAGTCTATCAAATAGACTCCGAGAGTCTATCTTAGTCTATCAAATAGACTCCGAGAGTCTATCTTAGTCTATCAAATAGACTCCGAGAGTCTATCTTAGTCTATCAAATAGACTCCGAGAGTCTATCTTAGTCTATCAAATAGACTCCGAGAGTCTATCTTAGTCTATCAAATAGACTCCGAGAGTCTATCTTAGTCTATCAAATAGACTCCGAGAGTCTATCTTAGTCTATCAAATAGACTCCGAGAGTCTATCTTAGTCTATCAAATAGACTCCGAGAGTCTATCTTAGTCTATCAAATAGACTCCGAGAGTCTATCTTAGTCTATCAAATAGACTCCGAGAGTCTATCTTAGTCTATCAAATAGACTCCGAGAGTCTATCTTAGTCTATCAAATAGACTCCGAGAGTCTATCTTAGTCTATCAAATAGACTCCGAGAGTCTATCTTAGTCTATCAAATAGACTCCGAGAGTCTATCTTAGTCTATCAAATAGACTAAGATAGACTCTCAGAGTCTATCAAATAGACTCCGAGAGTCTATCTTAGTCTATCGAATAGACTCCGAGAGTCTATCTTAGTCTATCGAATAGACTCCGAGAGTCTATCTTAGTCTATCGAATAGACTCCGAGAGTCTATCTTAGTCTATCGAATAGACTCCGAGAGTCTATCTTAGTCTATCGAATAGACTCCGAGAGTCTATCTTAGTCTATCGAATAGACTCCGAGAGTCTATCTTAGTCTATCGAATAGACTCCGAGAGTCTATCTTAGTCTATCGAATAGACTCCGAGAGTCTATCTTAGTCTATCGAATAGACTCCGAGAGTCTATCTTAGTCTATCGAATAGACTCCGAGAGTCTATCTTAGTCTATCAAATAGACTCCGAGAGTCTATCTTAGTCTATCAAATAGACTCCGAGAGTCTATCTTAGTCTATCAAATAGACTCCGAGAGTCTATCTTAGTCTATCAAATAGACTCCGAGAGTCTATCTTAGTCTATCAAATAGACTCCGAGAGTCTATCTTAGTCTATCAAATAGACTCCGAGAGTCTATCTTAGTCTATCAAATAGACTCCGAGAGTCTATCTTAGTCTATCAAATAGACTCCGAGAGTCTATCTTAGTCTATCAAATAGACTCCGAGAGTCTATCTTAGTCTATCAAATAGACTCCGAGAGTCTATCTTAGTCTATTTGATAGACTAAGATAGACTCTCAGAGTCTATCAAATAGACTCCGAGAGTCTATCTTAGTCTATCAAATAGACTCCGAGAGTCTATCTTAGTCTATTTGATAGACTAAGATAGACTCTCAGAGTCTATCAAATAGACTCCGAGAGTCTATCTTAGTCAATGAAATGCTTGAATATATATTTTAAACTAAACACGCACAAATATATAAACGATTTCTACAGACCGAGAAGCATCTCGTTCTTGAAATGAGTCTTGGTTGGTTGAAGGAATTATATGTGCTGGACGCATGTCGATATTAAGAAAAAACGTAGAGGTCCTCTTTGCCATTCGGAGGAACAATTACACCCAGACCGACTCGTGTGCTAAGACAAAGAAACGGGCGTTTCACAAAGTTGAAAATGTTCATTGATACATAAGTTTCGTATTCGTTCGTTTTTTTTTATAAATAGATTTTTTGAAAAATGATGGAAAGTCGTTCCAAATTAAAAATTATAACACATGATTTTACGTTTTCCATAAGGACATTTTTTTTATGTCAGATGTGAAAAAAATTCATCATTTTTAGTCAAGAACTACACACACAGTTTATATATATATATATTTACGATACTCATAATTGAGAGTATTCAATTATTTTTTATTGCCTCAGTGCTAAGTGGAAATCATTTCCTTCACTAGAGTGCTCCCCTATAGGGGAGCCTATATATATATATATATATATATATTATATATATATATTTTTTTAAAATAAATTTCTAGTGGTACAAAATTTTACTAAGGCAAGAAATAGACATTTGTGACATTTTGGGGATGGAATGAAATTGAAAAGTGTATAAACGTAAGGGGAGAAAAAAAAAAAAAAAAAAAAAAAAATTGAAACCCCCCCCCCTCTCGTTTTTATACTTTTCAATTTCATTCCACCCAAAAAAATGCCACAAACGTCTATATTCCTTGCCTATATATATTATAAGCCTATATATATTATAAGCCACAGACACGCGTTTCGTCATCTCTAGACCCATCAGTGTGGCTAGACCTAGTGAGATTCAAAACCGGGACCCCAGTGACTGACGTTCGACGCTCTACCAATGTTGGTAGTTGGTAATGTGGTTTTAGTATAGGAGAAATGACCAGAGTGCTCAATTACATATGTAAGAGCATATATATATATATATATATATTTTTTTTTTTCAAAGAACATTATGCATTAGTTTGATCGTCCTTCGGTTTCACAGAAACTCTTGATAATAAAAAAAAATTAACAAAGAAAAACTATCAAACGGTCTTGACAGTTTTTCTCACCCAGCAGAAACTTACACAAAAAGATGTGTTAAGTCATCATAACATCAACTGAAGAACAGGTACACTTGGTATCTTGAGCTCTACAGGCAAAGTTTTCAGTGTTTCCATGAAACCTAAGGTATTGATGGGTGATCAACCTAATGTAGAGTGTCCTTTGAAATATATATATATATATATATATATATACACACACATACATACATATATATATATATACACATATGTATATATGTCCTGGGTATGACCTTAAACTGCATCCGGTGGGGACGCTCCAGCTCAAACAGAGCCGGAGCTCTGGGAATTACCTCACAATGGAGATACCCCTCAGTCATCACTGCTCCCAGGTCCACTCTCACCCAGAGTGGTAGCATCTGTCTAGGGTCCTACCTATGGGTTAAATATGCTTTTCCATCCCTGCTGCCTTGTAGAGTATGCCTCTTTTGGCAAAGGCTGGGAGAAGGAAAACTACGACATCAAACCAGACAAGACCGCCAACAGCAGAGCTACTCAGCGTCGGCGGAAGAGGGCAACGCCTGTCGGGCAGACAGGGCTTGATGGATCAAAAACCCGGCAGTCCGATGGAAAACCACTCCTCACATCGTGTTGGTCTGCAGTTTTTCAAGTTGTTACTGGACTCAACAGTTGGAACCAAGAGAGGGGTCTAGCTGTCGTACAAAGCTAGCTCTCTTTATTTGCAATCTAAGTACAGACACTCCTTTAGACAATCACACTTTCCTGAATAAAGGAGTGGCACTCGTCTGACAAGACGTTGCGGTCATCATGCATATACATACAGGTATGTGTATACATTTATATATTTTTATGTATCGAATTAACCGATCATTATGAATTTTGGAACACAGCTACCGACCAAGAGAAGAGCTTATCAGGTATATGTATGCAATGTGGTGATGTATTGTAGTGAAACCTGGCCAGTGACGGTTGAGGACACGGGTTGCATGGAGAGAAATGATATGAGAATGACATGATAGATGTGTAATGTGAGGTTTGAATACAAGCCATACAGGTGGTATGGCCACGTTGAAAGAATGGATGAGAGTTCTTGGGTTAGTAATGCAGAACAGTTAAGGTAGCAGGTCCAGTTCATTGAGGAAAGCCAAGGAAAACATGAGGAAGTAATAAAAATGGACTCGAGGTAAAAAGGGATAAATAAAGACCATGCCAGAGATAAGTTACTTTGGAAGTCAATTTCTTAAAGCTGTCCAACGCATCACATTTTAACTTGCAAAAGTTAGAATTTTATAAAGAATGATGGAAAGCGCCAATAGACAATAGAATTGTCTTACCAAAACCAAATAAACAGCAAGTGACTTTTACTACCAATATTCAAAATGCGTAACATTCTGGAAAAAAACTCAAAATCTGATATTCTTATACAACGGCCCGATTGAGGGAAGACGCCAAAGCAGTCATCTTTGGACATTTTAATTGTTAGTATGTAAAGCCAGCCATTGTTTTATCTGATTGTTGTATTCCTACTGTATTATCATGAATCTAATTGTATCAAACGGACTCATTATCCATTTATAATGTATATAGAGAGAGATATTCTACACATGAAAAAAAAATACTGCTTTTATTTTAGAAACCATGTTAATATAAGTTTTTTTTAGCTAATAATCGTTTTCATCCAGTTTTGGTATTTAGAGTGTTGCAAGTGTCCTGGACTCTGGAGTGTGCGACATATTTTTTCATGGAAATACGGTGGTTTTATTTGTACTTAGCCTGAGGATTGCAATCAAATATTCAGGTATCAATTAATAGGTTGGTAGAAAAATAATATTTAAATTAAATTTGTCTTTACATTCTTCCATAGAAACTATGTTGAAATCGCAACCAGGTTTTCAAATGAAACTTATAAAGCAATAAGTGAGAGGGATCACGAAGAATGATGCCAGGTATAAAAATGAAATAGACATTGGGAAAACTCTAAGACTATAATCATTTTGGTTGGTTTGGTTTTTGGCTTGGTTGTTTTGTTTTATGCCATATCAACCCTTTTCGGGTTATTTAATGCCAGATCCGGTCATTTTGGTCAAAGTTTTTATGCTTCAAGTTCTTTATATGTTCAAGTATTTATTCATGGTGTTTGGTTTAGTCGTTTTGTTTTACAGCATATCAACCCTTTTCGGGTTATTTAATAACGAATCTGGTTATTTTGGTAATAGTTTTGGGGAAGGGAGAGAGAGGGAGAAAGAGGGAGGAAAGGAGGAGGGAGGGAATTTTTTTGGGGGGGGGGGGGGGCTTTGCAAAACATGATTGATGGGGCGGAGATAGGGGGGGGGCGACCAGATAAGAGAGAGATTATTACACTTTTGCCTGCAGAGAGTGAGGTGAAAACGGGGTGTGTGGGGGGGAGAGCTAGGGGTGGGTGGGGGTTAGAGCCCTGGGCAACGCTGGGTACCCTGCTAGTTCTAATAATATCCAAACTTTTTACATTTTTATTTTTGCCTTAAAAATAAGGTATTTAATTAGCTAGTTTAGCTAGTTTTAAATAAGTTACTTATTTAATTTTAACGAGAAAGGTAAAAACAACTAAGCAAATCAATTGTTAAAAAAAAAAAAAAAAAAGACTTATAGTTAAAAAAATGTAATTAAAAAAAAAAAAAAAAAAATATGGGTAAATTTACAGGAACATTTGAATACAAATGCTAAATATTTCTCCAGGAAATAAAACCATAGTGCGAAAGAGAACTCTTATTGTTTTATTAAAATCAAAATAATCATTGAATTAAAAAAAGCAATAACAAACAATACTTGATAAAATGAACACTACGCAAATTAGTCAACCTTCTGACTGATAATGCATAAACATAAACAGTATATAAAATAGATGATGTGTCTATTAAATAAGTTAAAGTAACTCGATATAGGGTGTTTTTACTTTAACGTTAGTGCGAGAAGTAGACAACTTTTGCATTTATTCATTTATAAGAAACATAGGTTCATTATGGAAAAACATGAAATTAAAAAAAAAATTGTTCGCATAACTGTGTGTACCTAAGAAATTATGGAGAACCCACCCCCCCACCCCCCTGCTAAATTTGGTAAGAGATCTTCTGTAAACAAAGCAGTCTCTTTCTTATCACCACTTTTGATCTTGGCAGCTACTCCCTTCTGATATAGGACGCTTGACATGTCTACGGAAATGATGGGACATGTAATTTATCTGTCAGTGGCACATATTTATTTTGCACTCCTTGGTTTTGCCTAGCGATAGATCTCTGGCGGTCAAAAGCAGAAATGATGATGATATTACGTACACAAAACGAATCGGAATATTTATTTTCGTTAGACATTTATAAAATATGGAAATAATTATGTTAATGGCATCAGAAGTGTCAAAAACCCTTTTGAAATGAAACAAACAAAAAAAAAAAAATATATAAGTATTATGTGAAATTTTGTAAAAGTAGAAAAGCCGAAGAATTCAAAAAGATTAGTTTTAAAAGAGTTTGCTTGTTTACATACCATTTCTCCAAGAATTTCTTTCGGAGGTTGACCCAATTCTTGCATCTTAGAAAAAAAAAAAGAAAAATCCAAATTATATAAAATACACATTAGATTAGATGAAACATCCAACAGTTTATAAATATCAAAAAGAAAGAAAGAAATATTCAAATTGCTAAAACTTCTTCATAGACTCGTATAGGCAACATTTTGGTTAATGCAACAGTCTTCATGATGTCATATGTTGAGTATTGATTTACTCTTCTCCAGGAGTTAGGCACAAGGCCAGTTTTTATCTTACTCCCACAAGTAAGATGTGACCCAAGGTCGGGTCGGGAAAGTGGGGTTTGAAAAGCCAGCGCCCGAGAGTTGAGCACTGACCATTAAAAATTGCCCGGGCAGCCCCGTTGGCATTCCCCGGTAGGGGCACCTCAGGCAGTAAACAATAAACTTTCTCCTCCCCAGAGAGGGAAGGCGAAGCCTGGGAGGGTGGACCTCCTAGAACTGCACAGGACAGACCCATAGACCGGCGTAAATCAAGCCCCGAAGGCCAAGACAATACCAGTCTATGGGGTGCAGTATCCATCGGAACAGATACTACACTTTGATCTTAGCCAAAAGGCCAAGAACATTAAATTTACGAGTAAGTGAATTTTTTAATTTTTATTTTTTTTAACTGAACTAGAGTTTCTGCATTCTTATATTGTAGGAATAATTTTTGTACTGATATTGAATATGTACCAGTTTCTGGAAACTTCGCGTCGGCAGCGTTCGGGCATGTTACGTAAACACCCGAGAGTCAGAGGCGATTAGCCAATCAGCTGGCAGTCGACAAATTTTCTAACCAATATTGATTAAACTCAAAAGATTGGAAGAATTTTTTTAGGGACGTCTGCGAATACCGTTTATTATGAAATCCTCGTCAGATTGGAGGCCCAGGGTATACGGTTAAGATAGACGTATCTGTTTAACCATAACCCAACTGATTATAAAAGACAACGTCAAAAAGCCCCTCAAAAACACACAAAAAAATATTTTTGAACCAGTTGACTGAATACAAAAAGAAATGCAAAAAAATAAATAAAAATGTATTAATTAACAGTTACTTAGTATTGTTTTGTTAAAAAAAAAAAAATTATTAATTAACAGTTACTTAGTATTGTTTTGTTAAAAAAAAAATTATTAATTAACAGTTACTTAGTATTGTTTTGTTAAAAAAAAAAAATTAACAGTTACTAAGTATTGTTTTGTTAAAAAAAAAATTAATTAACAGTTACTTAGTATTGTTTTGTTAAAAAAAAAAATTAATTAACAGTTACTTAGTATTGTTTTGTTAAAAAAAAAATTAATTAACAGTTACTTAGTATTGTTTTGTTAAAAAAAAAATTAATTAACAGTTACTTAATAAATTTTTTTTTAACAAAACAATACTAAGTAACTGTTAATTAATAAATTTTTTTTTAACAAAACAATACTAATTAACAGTTAGTATTGTTAAAAAAAAATTAATTAATTAACAGTTACTTAGTATTGTTTTGTTAAAAAAAAAAAATTAATTAACAGTTACTTAGTATTGTTTTGTTAAAAAAAAAATGATTAATTAACAGTTACTTAGTATTGTTTTGTTAAAAAAAAAAAAAATTAACAGTTACTTAGTATTGTTTTGTTAAAAAAAAATTTAATTAACAGTTACTTAGTATTGTTTTGTTAAAAAAAAATTTATTAATTAACAGTTACTTAGTATTGTTTTGTTAAAAAAAAATTTATTAATTAACAGTTACTTAGTATTGTTTTGTTAAAAAAAAAATAATTAATTAACAGTTACTTAGTATTGTTTTGTTAAAAAAAAAAATTAATTAACAGTTACTTAGTATTGTTTTGTTAAAAAAAAAAATTATTAATTAACAGTTACTTAGTATTGTTTTGTTAAAAAAAAAAATTATTAATTAACAGTTACTTAGTATTGTTTTGTTAAAAAAAAAATGATTAATTAACAGTTACTTAGTATTGTTTTGTTAAAAAAAAAAAATGATTAATTAACAGTTACTTAGTATTGTTTTGTTAAAAAAAAAAATTAATTAACAGTTACTTAGTATTGTTTTGTTAAAAAAAAAATTATTAATTAACAGTTACTTAGTATTGTTTTGTTAAAAAAAAAAATTATTAATTAACAGTTACTTAGTATTGTTTTGTTAAAAAAAAAAAATTAATTAACAGTTACTTAGTATTGTTTTGTTAAAAAAAAAATTAATTAACAGTTACTTAATAAATTTTTTTGTAACAAAACAATACTAAGTAACTGTTAATTAATAAATTTTTTTTTAACAAAACAATACTAATTAACAGTTACTTAGTATTGTTTTGTTAAAAAAAAAAATGATTAATTAACAGTTACTTAGTATTGTTTTGTTAAAAAAAAAAATGATTAATTAACAGTTACTTAGTATTGTTTTGTTAAAAAAAAAAAGATTAATTAACAGTTACTTAGTATTGTTTTGTTAAAAAAAAATTTATTAATTAACAGTTACTTAGTATTGTTTTGTTAAAAAAAAATTTATTAATTAACAGTTACTTAGTATTGTTTTGTTAAAAAAAAAAAAAAATTATTAACAGTGATTTCGCTATGTTTTTTCTTTTTATTGTTATTTGCTATCTTTCTTGAAAATAAAACTGAAAAATACGACCCAGCAACATATCGAAGTTATTGTCTGTCAATTCGCCTCGGCATCTCTCGGATGTTTACGTAACATGCCCGAACGCTGCAGACGCGAAGTTTCCGGAAACTGGTACATGTTTGATATCAGCACCATAATTTTTCATCACTACGTCATACATCTTCGTATTTATAAAATTCAATAAAATGGGATGCTGTAATTTTACGTAAAATTAATATAATAACCCTAACCCGACATCATACATCTTCGTATTTATAAAATTCAATAAAAATTTTGTGTTTTTCTTAAAGGGGATGCTGTAATTTTACGTAAAATTAATATAATAATAAAAAAAACTAAAATAAAAGAAACCCGTCATTTTAATTGGAGAGATTTTTCTGTTTATTATTGTTTTTTTTGTTTTGTTTGTTTTACTAATGTGTCACCAGAATCCACTCGATAAAAGCTAAGGAGATAAATGGATTGACAGTTGGATGAATATTATGAGAGCATTGAAAAATGAATAGAATGAACAAAGTTTGGGTACTTATGGGAGACCGTCTATGACAAGTATTGGATTTCAAGATCATGTTGTAACCTGCAGAAAAGCAGTCCCATGGTAATGTGTTCCACAGATGGGAAGCTCTTGACACGAAACTGTTCATGAAAATTCTGCCAGATGCTCGGCACAGAAGAAAGGAAAGTTATTCTCAATTGTGGTTGGGTAGGAAGACTAGTTGTTGCTGTGAAGGTCTTACATGGAGAAACTAGAGATTGGAGTTCAGTCGAGCACCTTCCATAAAAATAACAATAGAGTAGAGAGAGACTAGCAATGTCTCTTCTGTGAGAAAAAGGGGCTGTAGAGAACAGAAGAGATCATCCCCACTAATTTGCAATAGTAAAAATTAAAAAAAAAAAAAACAATCTTTAAAATTGATATGTTTCGTATTAAAATCATGTCTCGTAAATGTATTATGCGTATGTCTTAATTTACCATCTTTTATGTTCATAAATAAATTTATTAATTATTCCTGACCAGTGTCCACCCTCAGTTAAATATAACGGAAAAAGAAATTATGCTTCGGCAGTGTTCGCACTCGTGATTTATGTAGATACATTACTAAATATTCATATTACTAAAATAAGATCATAAACTTGAGCTTTCTACCCGGTCATGGCTGATGGAATGAGAACTATCGACACCCGTGGATTAAATAAAGGGTTTAGTTCCAAATTCCGGGTACAGATTTCAGAGTTCGATAAGACGCACCCAAAGACGGTCGGAGGTTACATTGGCTGAAATATTGTGAGAATAACATCCAAGATGAGAACAGTAAAAAAAAATTTTTTTTAAACATGAATTTGGATTATTTGAATCCAAATTCATGTTTTAAAAAAAAAAATTTTTTTTTTTTTTTTAATTTTTTTTTTTACTTACGTTCACCCAAAACAAGGCGCATTGCCACTGAAACGTAAAGTTTGGTTGTTTTGTTTTACGGCATATCAACCCTTTTCAGGTTATTTAATGTCGAATATGGTCATTTTGGTAAAAAAATTTTATGCTTCAAGTTCTTTATATGTTCAAGTATTTATTCATGGTGTTTGGTTTGGTTGTTTTGTAGAGGAAACATGTTTTTGTTTCTACATGATTGAGTTTTGCAAAGGGAACGGAAAAAAACAATAACATCAATGTTTGGTGCATTTTTGGTCAGGAAGCCAGTATTTTCAGTATTTTGAAAGTTGTGCAGTGAGATGTTTGTTAACATCACATTTAAAGTTATGCATGTTGATAGTCAGGGAAACAAGAAGCAGGGAGGGAATTCCAAAGGCTAGAAGTTAAAAAAAAAAAAAATGAAGCTTATAAAGTAGAAAGCCCTCCGGCATCTGGAGACCTCTACAGTGAAGGGGTGGGAATTTGTTGACTGTCGGGTCAGTCGAGAGTATTTACGTCGATGAGGCAAGTTTATGGGAGCACATTCTATTAAAGTACTTGTAAAATAAGCACAGGGATGCAACATTGTGGCGAAGAGACAGGGGCTGGAGCTTGGCAGACAGTGCGGGACCTATTAGATTAGAGGATCTTTTCTGGACCCTGTCTAGGAGGGAGAGGCTAGTGGTTGGTACACCATTTTGTGAGTATCTCAATAGTATATCATTTGTGTGATGTAAATATTTGTAAATTATCAAGTATTATATATTTAAAAGGGAAATGATTGAAGAAATTCTAGAAAAAAGGGGGAGAGAGTGACTTCAATCATGCTTACTAGATTTATACAGAAGGGTTAGGGGTAGGGTTAGGGTTACCACTTGATATATAAATGAGGAGAAATAAATTGACAATTTTTAAACTCCCCCCCCCCCCACACACACCCACACAATATATTATTGGAAAGAGAAACCATACTGCTTGGAGACAGTTTAGAGAGCTGTTATCAATTCTGACAAACAGACATGCCAGCAGCTACGAGAGGTCGTATATACTCTTCATGTGTCAGAAGTGTGCTAGTGTCTGGCTCTGAAATCTGGGTTGTCTCTGCCGGCACACTAAAGAAACTGCACCGTAATGACAAGGCAATGGTCAGATGGATCTGTATGGTGAGGTCTGAACAGAGCATGCCTTTTTGGGTCTGCTCGCGCAGGTCAACTTGGAAAGCCTCGCGGATGTCATGCAGAAGAGCAGACTGCGTCAGTTGGGGCACGTTGAGCGCAGAAATGGATGGATTGCTAGAGCCCGACAGTTTAACGTGCCAGAAGAGAAGACCACCTCTGGCAGACCCAAGTTGTCTTGGTAGGACATGATCAAACGTGATAGGAGAGCTTTGGGTATGGATTCCGTCAGGTTTCACCAGAGACAAGAATGGAAGGGGAAGACTTAGATCGAGACTGGACAATCAGGCCCCACTCTCATAAGAGAGGATTAATTGTGGCCTGATTCAACAAATAAACTGGTTGATGATGATGTTGATGATGATACTTACTTCCTGCATAAGTTCCAGTATTCTTTTAAATCTGGAATTTTTGGTATCTTCACTGTCTGCCATAGTTTCTTTCTCAAACTCTTGACATATGGTTTTCATCAGGTTGTATTGCAAGGTATAATTTTCAATTAACTCCTTGTCCGTCTTTCCTTCATTTTCTTCCAACCATTTAGGATACTTTTAAAATAAACACAAAAACAAAAAATAAATAAAAACAAAAATTTAATCATCCATTCTCATATCAATACTACCCATTTCTAATTGTGTCTCTCGTGTGTGTGTGTGTCTCTCGTGTGTGTGTGTCTCTCGTGTGTGTGTGTCTCTCGTGTGTGTGTGTCTCGTGTGTGTGTGTGTCTCGTGTGTGTGTGTGTGCCTCTCGTGTGTGTGTGCGTGTCTCGTGTGTAATATTGGTCTGATGCAATCTTGTTTCTATGTTAGTACATCACTCCAGACTGAAAAGACACTTGAAAAGAGCTCTTCAAAATTAGCTTAATATTATTACTACTCTATTTAAGAAATAAATAATAAGCAAATGGATTCGAGGCACCCAAGAATGAGCGACAACCAAAAAGGACACATTTAACACCATTTTTTTTAATGATTTTTTTTTTTCACTTTTGACTTCTGGTTATACCGCTTATGACAAATGAAATAAACAAATTTTTCATTGTGAAAAATCCAATATTAAAAAAAATATTTTTTTTTGGCACTTCTGCAGTTTTATGGACACGGCAAATTTATTTGGTTTCATTTCAGAAGAGCTACATTAGTAAGCAGCAGACAATCCTATTTTTTTTTTTACTTACCGGCAAAAGAGAAAGACTTCATGTTTTTGTTTTTTTATATTCAGATTTTAAAAAGAAACTGGATTTTCACAAACTTTAATTTCTTAAATATTGTTTGTGTTAACCCAAAAAAACGTTGAAGAAAAAAAAAAAAAATGACTGTTTTAATTACAAATGTTATTATATTAGTAAACTGTTCGTTTTGAAAAAAATAACACTTTCAAAAATACTGTTGATTTTCAAATATTAATTTCTTAAAAACCGTTTGTTACCCAAAAACCAAATAGTAAAAACATGACTGATTCAATTAATCTCCCTTACTGTAAATTTAAAAAAAAATAGAGGATTATCTACTGCTGACACTAATGTAGCTCTTCTGAAATGAAAACAAATAAATTGGGCGTGCCCCTGAACTGCAGAAATGCCTTTTTTTTTTTTAATATTTAAAATTATTTTGTAAAACATCTCTGCATTACATCCTTTTCTTTAAATGTATTTTTAAAAAAAATATTTGTTTATTTCATTTGCTTAAATAAAAATTTTGTAAATAAAACTATGTATTTTTTTTTTTTAAATGTTTATAATCTCCAAAGATTTTTTTAAATTAAAAATGTGCATGTAACAAAACGTGCATGTGAATAAAACCGTATTTTTAGGCTACTAGTCATTGTTGTTAAAAAAATAAAACTTAATTCAACCGGAAGTTAGAAAAAAAAAAAAAAAAAAAAAAAAAAAATGGTGTTAAAGGCAAAATGTGTCCATTTGGTTGATTGCTCATTCTGGGGTGCCTCAACTCCATTAGATTTCACTTTTTCTTTTCACTAGAATAATTTTTTTTTTTTTTTATCTAACCCACGATTTTTCCATATATTTGGCAAAAAATCTTTGTTACTTTACATCCAGCAACCACAACACATTCTCTCATATATATATGACTCCGCTTGAGAAAAGAACAAGAATTTGTCTGTTCCCCTCCTATTCACCATCTGACTTAGTTGACGTGTGAGAAGAGGACAAGTCAGCTTTCTTTGATGAAGAGACTTTTAGAAAAAATTATTGCCTATATAAGCAAATATGGCTATTAGTGTAGGGAGAATCATTATTGTTATTATCAGAGATAGCACAACCATCTGAGTAGGCCTAAACTTGCTGCCCAGAAGTGACGTTTTTTTAATGCTATTTCGAGTGTTATTAATATTCATTTTCTTCTCCTTTTCGTACACAAAGCTGGCACTACATGGTCAGTTTTCCTCTCCCTGCATTCGTCATGTAATCAGCCATCCCCTATATCGGCTTTCTTGCTGATATCACACCTCTTGCTCTTAGCTTCTTATTTATAAATTTAAGGGTTTAAAAGAATTTTTTAAAAATAAATTTTAAAAAAATAAAAAAATAAATAAATAATAAAAAAAATAAATAATAAAAAAATAAAATAAATAAAAAAATAAAATAAATAATAAAAAAATAAAATAAATAAATAATAAAAAAATAAAATAAATAAATAATAAAAAAAAAAATTGAAAGTATTTATGAGATTTAAAAAGAAAAGAAAATAAAAATGAAAAAAAAAAAACCAGATTCCCGGGCAACACCTGATAGATACAACTAGTAAAATACGTAATTTATTCAATAAATGTTAAAATTTCATTAAAATTGGATAATTCTTATTTTTGGTGATTAAAATAACAAAAATGAAAATGAGCAGATGAGTAATCTCCAAGTAAGCCTAACTTACTAGATTGTCATTTTTCTGCTTTAGAAATCAAATTTTCCTTTTATATATCAACTTACCTTTTGGGATATTTCTTTTAAGGATGGATAGAGGACTTCTTTGGAGAGGAGTGTTTTCATCATGTTCTGCATGACTGGAAGAATGTCGGGATTATCAGCCCCACCGCCACCACCAGTGGTTCCATCCAGTCCGACCCCAACATTCTCTGGGTTAAGACCCAGATTACTAAATGCTTGATTCAAATCATCTTCATTCAACTGTTCCTGGGATTCAAAGTATACAAAAAAAGCAGAGAAATAGAAATTAATTTACGCCATCTCAATACTTGTATTATTCGTTTCGGCCGATGTAACCTCTGACCTTCTTCAGGTGAGACTTACGTAATTTCAAACTGAACCTATTATTTAATACACGGGGTTAGATTTTTTTTCTCATTCCGTCAGCCATAACGACTACAACTTTATTTTTTTTTTTTTTTTTAAATTTAAAAAAAAAAAAAAAAAAAAATTTTTTTTTAATTTTTTAATTTTTTTTTTTTTTTTTTTAATCACCTGTACTGAGGATTGAACCTTCAACCTCTGGAAGACTATCGCTTAGAACTGATTATTACTTAGCACTTTTATCTGTCGGGTTAGGGGGTAAACTAGATTAAATAAAGGGTTCAGTTCGAAATTTCGTACAGATTTCCAGAGTGCAACAAGATACACCTGAAGAAGGTCAGAGATTACATCAGCCGAAGCGTGCTAATAACATCCAAATTTTAAAATTCCAAAATATAACATCAATACTTATTGTAAATTTGCATGGATACTTAGCATTGCCTGTATATTACTTAAAAAATATAAGTGATAAAAAATAAAAAAAATCTAATTGTTAACCTTAATAAGCTTAGAAAAAAATATATGCACTTTTCATCCCTTCAGCAAATTTGAAATTTAACTTCTTTACTATGAGTGACAGGAGGAGAACTTTCACTGTGGAAGGGCTAGCTCCTCCTACTTCTAAATATCACTAATGAAAAATAAAATATCGATCAGGATTAAATCTAAAAATCAATTGGAAACAATTTTTTTTTAAAAGAACATTGACCGATATTTGCCATAAATCACTGGCAAAACAGAATTAGGTACATACCTCGTATTAAAAGAAATACATTAATCAAATAAACAGAGAACAGACCGACTCTACTTCATATAAAAGATATTAAAACTAGCATCAGCAACATACAGATTCAGAATGAAGACCTGTAGCAACTAGTTAAGGAAATGGAGTTCCATAAACTAAATCAAATAATTATATATATATATATATATAAATATATATTCCATGATAAATGCAAGTATACTGAAATCAAATGCCCTTAATAGGATTAAGATGAAAATTCATATACACTAAATGTATAAAAGCAAGGAAATTCCCAAATGTTTACACTTTTATTGTCATTAAGGGTATGACTACATATCAACCAAACAATTTCATTATCACATCACTACAGTATAAATCTATGCATGAGTGGATGAAGTGTGTGAGGTGCGCTGAAGAAAAATTCCTACCAGTAAAATACATAGCCCTGTTGTGCTCGCATACCCTTAATGACAATAAAAGTGTAAAAATTTGGGAGTTTCCTTGCTTTTGTACATTTAGTGTATATGAATTTTCATCTTAACCCTATTAAGGGCATATGATTTCAGTATACTGGCATTTTTCATGGAATGTCACTACTTTTGTAAAGGCTATGTCTCAATACAATGGTCATTTTTAAGGTTTTTTGGAATTTTCTGGAAAACTAAGGTATTAGCTGAGCAGCTTAAGTCAAAAATGATGAAGAATCGTGCATTTTGGTAAGCAAGCATGAAACTTGGCACGATTGCTCACAATGGTCTACTCTTCCGAAAAACTTTTGGGCCACTCAAAAAATCCAAGATGGCCGCCATTTTTCAAGATGGCCGCCACGGATGGTAAAATTTATCATTTTGTGAACTAAATGCTTCATTTTTGACCGATTTCCACATATTATATATCAATTTATATGTTTCTGATGTCAACAAAGCCATTTCTGACGACAAAATAAAGATTTAAACCATTTGAGTGTAATAAAGGCTATATTTTACACACTTATGTCAGTTTATCCCGCATTTTTCTCTTCTTGTTCTTGTGTTTTCATCAGGATTCACACGTTCAACACTCGCAATTGCAGCTGCATAAATTTGTACATGGAAGGCCGAATTTATAGCATTTGCATCTTCCAAAGCATTGTCTTGCATCCGCATTTTGTTAGTTCCTTGCAGCTTCTGTAGGGCACACAACACCCTCTTCAGTGTACCTGTCAACAACGGCATCACCCAATTGAGCAGATATTTCAAGCACCCTGTCATATGAAATGCTTAGTCCATGGTCATGTAACAGTTCCACAAGTCCTCGTTTTCGTGTTTTCCCATACAAAGATAGGCCCATAAAGATGGGAAAGGGAGTCTCACGATTGTGTGAATGTCTGAATGTGGATGAATTGCTTTTGTGACTGTAGCAGTTGTACTGCAGGAGCTGAGCTACAGCCAAGTCTGTCTTTGATGAACCTAATTCCAGTTGCGACTTGATATCGACGCCGTGCTCCACCATACAAACAAATTGTTGTAGTGATTGAGGAATAGAATTTCCCACTGAGTCTGCACGGAATCTACCATTAAATTTCCATTCATGAGCAAGCATGTGTCTTCGCAAAATACTAGCAGCTTTATTGAGTATAACAGCATCAGAAAATTCTGAAGCTTTTGACAAGATTGACCCTGTATCCTCTGTAAAGGACAAGATAACATCTCTCCCACTCTTGTGAGCTTCAAGTGCTGGTATATCTGACAAAAGCTTCTCTTTCAGTCTTGTTGAGTGAACATATGAGGCAAGTTCATGCAGTTCCAACTGTTCAAGTCGTTGCTTATACAGTGTGATGAGATCTGCAAGTTTAAACACAACTGGTGCATCACTGTTCGTATTAGTTTCAACTATATAAGCAAGAAGCTCTGAATATACCAATGGATGGATTCCTTTTTTCTGAGAATCTTCATTTTCCCGTTTTTGTAGAGCAGCAAGGTGACATCTTTCCCTGTTGTAAAGAGTTGTTAAACAATCTTTATGATACTTCAACTCTTGTGCAATGGCATCACCAGCACTCAATCGGGCAAGAATTTTACATTCACCTAGAGTTGTGGCACATTCATTGAGCCTACTGCTGAGCCCCATTGTCATGACTTCACGTCTTTGTCCATCATCTAGAAATTCTTTGTCGCAGATGAAACATTGTTCTGGCTTTAAACTCACTCTTCGAGTCTTTGAACAACTCTTGTCAGTATGTTCCTGAGCGTCAGATGCCCTTTACCTGGCCCGATCAAGTTTGGTATTTTTGAACAAAGCACGGCAACTCTGATGGTACTGAGCATTGTTTTGCCGCAATGTATCTTCAATACCATCACCTTCATCGAGCCTAGCAGGATTAATAATCATGGGCATCTGACAGAGTTCTTGAAAAAGAGGAATATTTGTAGCCAGCATTGAATATCCATCTGATTTACTGCGACCTGGAATGGGACTACTGAGATCCTCTCCGGTTTTATCTGTCTGACATAGGCAGCATTTGCTCCAATCAGTTTTCACATTTGACGTCTTCTCAATAGACATTCTGTAAATGTTATAGGCTTCAGGCCGAGGGTTTATCCTTTTACCACCTATAACCACAGTTACCGAATATATTTTGACACATTCAGATATGGGATACAACTAGGTTCAGAAAGGTAGGTTCCCTACACCTAGCCCGATCGTTCATCCAGTATCATTTAAGTCCCGTGCGATCTGTACACCATCCAGGTAACTATAGCCCCGTTACCTTTGGCTCGGCTCTCCCGCGCTGGCATATCCTGTCAATTCAGGTGCGGCTATCTAACAGACTGAACATTATTTTGTCCATGGGGCTTATTAGACAGCATTTGGGACACTGAAACATGAACAGTGTGTCCGTAATCAGTTGATACTGGACCCCATGCTGAGTTTCACAGCAGTGATGTCACCGTTATGCCCTGGTTGTGTCATGACAATCACTCTCTTACATATGACATATTATAAGAATGAGCTGAAAGGATTAATATTTATAACTAATACATTCAGCTCACTTGGGGAATTGAATATCAAGTCAATGATTCGGTTTAATGGCAATAAAAGGCAAAAATTGACAATATTTGCTTAAATTCATCTCATATATGTACCTTTGTGGATTGTAGGACTCATTTATCGGTTATTTTTGTGTCATTTACTGCTTTCGCACTCCCTAAAACATAATTTGACTCAAAAATTGTGAAAATCGGTTAGATACTTTGTAAACTAGCAATATTGGATTTCAGAATGGCGGACATCTTGAAAATGGCGGCCATCTTGGATTTTTTGAGTGGCCCAAAAGTTTTTCGGAAGAGTAGACCATTGTGAGCAATCGTGCCAAGTTTCATGCTTGCTTACCAAAATGAACGATTTTTCCTTAATCTGCTCAGCTATATATGGTAAACTGAAATTAAAATGCCATCAAATAGACCCTAGAACCTCTATCTCTGCCAAAAATAAGCTGAATCCATCAAATAGTTGAGATACAGGGTGGCACATACGTACGTACGTACACACAGATAACATGATTTCATGACTGAACTTTCTGGATCTCTGGGTTGCCTTGACTAATGATGCTGAAATTCTACACACTTATAGAACCTATCAAATAAAAATTTTGTGCAAAGTTTTAACTAATTTGGTTTATTGGTTTTTGAGTTATGACTGATCAAAGAAATGAGATTTCTAGCATAGGCCGTTTTTGAAGTCTATTAAGGGATAGAGCGCTCTCGCGCCTCCCTTGATATTGTCTTTACTTTAAAACCGTTGGCGTCTGCTTCAAAATAATACCCGTTTCTCTGGGAAAAGAACATGTCAATCCATGTGAGTGATCTCCCCTGAACACACTGCCATTATTATTTTACCTTTTAGGAGAAGGACAAATGAAATATCCTCTCCGTATCCGTTATCGAAGTCTGTTATTTATGTGTTTACAGTAGAACAGACAGAACATCTACACCTTTGCCCCTCAAGACAAATCATTAAACAATGGAGGAACGAGTATGCATTTTGTTCACCTCTCATAACACTTTTCTCTTAGGAGGAGTGTACACTCATCAAGATTGAAAACGATAACCATTGTACATGTTATTCAGCAACTGAAATCTCACTTTAATTGCTTTCTATGTCACATGATTAAACTAACCAATCAGATCCACTTATCTTCATATATGAGGCACTGGAGAAAGTACTACCTATTGCATGAAGTTGAATAAAAAAAAAAAAAGAGAAACGGCCTATTGTTCTTCCTCCCCAGGACCAGTGGGACAGTTATAAAAGTGTGTGTGTGTGTGTGTGGGGGGGGGGGGGGCTCTCCTAAAAAGTGTGTGTGTGTGTGTGTGGGGGGGGTTAAACATGCATATATAACTTCATTATTGATGACCATAAAGTGGGGGTGGGGGGGCTTGCCACCCCCGGTGTCACTGTCCATGCCCCACCCCCCTCTACCATGTTGGCGAATGTTTTAATTAAAAAAAAAAAAAAAAAGTGGTAGAGTAGAATGGGATCGAACGATAAAACTGGCGATCATGAAACCTTCCTTCTTAACAACTGTGCCAAAATACATGTGAAAATAGGTCAATTAAGCTAAGCTTGTTTATTGGCATGCGGGTTATGTTAAGATTTAGCTTCTGCCGACCAAATGTAAAGTTCAACAATGACACGGTTTAGGTCATTTGTAGTTGATGAAATAAATGGATTTGGGCAAGTTTTCTATGATATGCGTGTTAAAGGTGTATGATTTTGAAAATGTAAATGTATCGGGGTCTACTAGTATCTTGGCGCTTATTGAATTAAATAGGAAGTCGAGTCGATTCGATCAAGAAATTGTAGCCGCCATGTTGAATGATTAAATGTTGCAGGAACTGGGTTCGTTAATTTCATTCGCTTAATTCCGGAATGAATATAAATATAGAAGTCATAGGTAGGAATAGAAATAACGTAATCTGATATTCGCGGAAAATCATCGGAGTGAACGGGAGCGGTCATTAAGTCGTTGCGTATTGCTTTATATTATGTAGTAAATTAATACCAGGCAAATAATTAATAAGAACGGAGTCTTTTGTGAAAAGTAAACTGTGTTTATTAGTTCCCGGTGTCGATGAGTGGAGTGACAGTACAGAATTGTTAGAGAGAAAAATTTTTGCTACCACCTATATGGAGTTGGTTTGGCAGAGTCGTAGATGGTGGGCCAAATGTAATATTTAGTGCTAGTTGGAAAAAAATAAATTTATTAAAACACGCTTGAGTGAATAAGTGTAATATAGTGGTGAGTTTAGTAGCCTGTGATGCATGTGGTTATTTTCCTATTCTCCGAGAAGGTACAGGGGAAAATTCATCTTAACTTTATATATTAGATTACACTTAATTTCAAAGGGATATTACTGCTAATAAAAAAACATTTAATAGACATTTAAAACAAGAGATGAAAATATAAAATATCAACCTCAGGATAAAAAAAAAAAAAAAAAAAAAAAAAACTTTTTTTCCCCTATACCTGTAAACCTTCAGCATTTTGTGCCAAACTGCTCAACGTCTTAGCAAGAGTATCAGCAAACTCCTTCTGGGCCTCGGGAGAGTCACCTTGAAAATAAACAAATTGTATCTCGGTCAGAGGTGAATTCATGCATAACATTTGATTAAAATGATTGAAAGCAGATGAAAAACGTTTATTTAAATTAAATTTATATATATATGTCTTTAATTTCTTAACTATCCATTAACAATTGTTTTTTTTTTTAAATACTGTGAAAGTTACATTTAATTATTATGGTATCATTTGATAATTAGATTATTAATTGAATGAAATTTGATAATTTTGTTTTAGTAACATCGTTTTAATCTTTATAAAATTATTTCGTCATCATATTCAGGATTAAAATATAGTTGTATTTTACATTACATTTTTTATTTCGATAAATATGCAATTAATAGTAAATAAAATAATCCATCTAACGTCATTTAACGTACTTGGCTAGCCAACCTTCCTGCGATTTAAGCCATCCATGCTTTTGCAGTGATTTATCCAGGAGGATTAATGTTCCACATGACCACATGACCAGCATAACAGATTTGTCGTTAGGACAACCTCCATGCTGGGTTAAAGTAGTGATTTCAGCAAATCCTCTCACCTGATGTGTTGAGTTTATTTAGTCAATTCAATGTATAATTATCAAAGTTACATTGATGTGAGAAACACACATACACAAAAAGTTGTCTCATACTTTTATTAATATAAAGATTAAAAAAATAAGGTGCTTCTTGATTATTGGGGACAGATGAAATTTTCAGTTTCATTTTAGAAGAGCCAGTTGAAAAGGGAGATAATTCAAACTTTTGTTGTAACCATAACCCATAAGGAAAATCCAGAGAATTAGTAAGAAAAAAAAAAATTAAAAAAAAGAAAAAAAAAGAAAAAAAAGAAAAAGAAAGAAAAAAAATAAAAAAAAAGAAGAAAAAATAAAAAGGATACTTATGCAGTTTACGGACCGGGCTTAAATAACGTTATAATTTAGAAAGCCATTTTTAACATTGGGGGGGCGGGGGTATTAACTATTCTGTACTTTCACCTAACAATTTAATAAACAGAATGGTTAATCACTCACTCTCACCTCCCACATGTTAAGAATGGCTTTCTAAATTATAACGTTATTATTTCAGCCCGGTCCGTAAACTGCATAAGTACCCTTTTTTAAAATGTATTTTCTTACTAATTCTCTGGGTTTTCCTTATGGGTAACGGTTATAAAAAAAAATTTTTTTTTTAAATTGAATTATCTCCCCTTCTGACTCTCCTAAATTAAAGATGAAACTTTCATCTGTCCCCAATAACACAGAAGCACTAAAACTAAGACTAAAAAGATTGAGAATAATACAGATTAGACTCAAAGAATAAAACTCCAGACGGACGGGTGATGATGATGATGATGTGCAGATTACGAACTAAAAGGGTACGAACGGACGGCACAACTTTCCAGACTCACCAGCAGATTCTGCAGCTTTGGCAAGGATTTCGATGTTTTGCATAAGTTCGGGGTCATCGCCAATGAAAGAGCGCATGGCTTCGTCAAGTTGTTCAGCCAGGTCTCTACCTGCCGTGTCATCTCCTTCCTGTGTTGGTGGGAAACCAGTGAAGGGAGACGGCAGGTACGGATTGGGAAAAGCTGAAGGCGGCGACTGAGGATGATTCTGAAATTAAGATGAAACAGGGTTTTCGTTTAAAAATTCAAATAAATTTCAGATTCGTGAACGTTCGGTTGGTTGATCGGTCAATCAGTCACAATTCAGTTTAAAAAAAAAAGCAATTTGATCGGTCTGTCACGTATGAAAAAAAAAAGAAAAGGGGGGGGGGTAATTTCAGCCAAGTTTAACAAGGCTGTTCTGAAGGTTCTCTATGTGAACATGTGCAATCCTTCATGTTTAGCAGGGTGTATAGGTGAATGCTAGATGGCAGGCCTGCAATGGGAAAATATTTAGCTCAAAGAAAATACCACACAAGAAATGGGCTGACATCTTTGAAATAGTAACGTCTTCTTGGTTGCTGTGATTGTGAGCTACTTGAGAATTTGCAAAAGTAATGTTCATACCAGATGATGGACCCCATGGTCTATCAGTTTTTATGTCCATTGATTAACAGCTGATAAATCTTCAGTGGTTTTGTGGTCCAAGTGATATGCATATATTTTCTAGCAAGACTGGCAAAGGGAGTCAGTTGGGTTTCTGTGGGTCTCAAACAGAGAAGCCTTAAACTCATGGACTTAATGTTTGGTTGGAAGATGTGTTTGTCCATTTTTCCAAGTCTGTTCTGTAGAGAAGCTGGGTGTCATCGTAACGTCGAAATAAATCACTGTTGCTTGTTTTAAACTAGACTTTAAACAGAGACCACGTGATTGACACTACAACCAATATTGTAAAAAAAAAAAAAAAAAAAAAAAAATTAAAAAAATTAAAATAAAATAATCAAGCACTGAATTCGAAAAAAACAGCAAGCAGACAATTATGGCACACAAACAGGTTGACATCTATTCGTTTTCATAATTTCACCACTTCTTTGGATCTATAAGTTGGACCATTCCTAAAAGTTTCACCTCAATTGGTTTCTCCATGTAGAATTTACAGACATTTCAAGAAATGGACAATTTCGGAAATTTCAAAAATTTTGTATTTTTCTTGATTTTTGAGTTCCAAGTAGCTATTATGTTGCATTCTAATTTCTCATATTTCCACAATCTGAATTTTCTGCCACATTAGTAAATTTTAAAATGAATGATTTTAAATTTAAAAATGAATGATTTTAAATTTAAAAATGAATGATTTTAAAGCTCAAAATAAGATTCATCTGAAAATTTAACAAATGTGAAAATTTAAATCTGGTAGAAAAATCAGAAAAATCGCAAATTCGGGATATCTGTTACTTAGCAGCAGTCTCTCAGGTCACATTTTAATAACCTGGCCAAGATACTTGTCAGAAAAGATCAATTTATTTATTCAAAATAACAATTTCAATGTTTTGTTTATCAAAAATAAAAAAACAAAGTAATTTAAAAAAAATTTTTTTTTTTTTTTTTTAACACCCCCAACGTTACTAATTCAGAACCATTCAACTATACACAAAAGTGATTTTAGGGCAAAAATAAAAGGATTAAAATCTGCACATAAGTATATTTATGGTATCTAGATATAATTTTTTTTTTAATTATTAAGCGGAGACATGGGAGACTGAAAAATAAATGTGAGACAATAAAAAAAAAATAAAATAAAAATAAAATAAAAATTGAAAGCCTATAAACCCTTTAAAAACAACCACTTTGCCATCCAAAAGTACAGCGGGATTTGCAAACAAAGCTTAAAACTTTTAGTCTGCCAGGACTTTCAAGGATTTGAGAAAAAAAAAAAAAATGTAGAAATTCATTATTGAATGTTTAATGAATAAGTATGCGGTGAATTTGACATTGAAGCTTTTGTTTTGATATTGTAGTGTTTAAGAAATTAAACTTATCTTTTCATGCATAAAATAATTTTAGAAATTTGCTGTTCAGATACAAACAAACAGTAGAAAATAAGTTATTGTATTGTATTTTCACTCAGAAGACATCTTAAAAACTCACTGCATTGTAGGAACTGATTTAGAAAATGCAAATGCAATAAATAGTATCTAATAAATAGTTTTGCTTAACGTTATATTTTTAGTTTTAGATAAAAGTTTTAAAAATGGATGAAGATAGTTGTGACACTTAGAGAAAATGTTTTCAAAACATTGATATTCAATCGAATGGAACTCATGAAAATTAGAGCAAAGTTGCAGAACCTTGATGGCGGCGTCGAGGTTTGCAATCGGCACGCGAATGGCGGCGCCGACGTTTGCAATCGGCACGCGAATGGCGGCGCCGACGTTTGCAATCGGCACGCGAATGGCGGCGCCGACGTTTGCAATCGGCACGCGAATGGCGGCGCCGACGTTTGCAATCGGCACGCGAATGGCGGCGCCGACGTTTGCAATCGGCACGCGAATGGCGGCGCCGACGTTTGCAATCGGCACGCGAATGGCGGCGCCGACGTTTGCAATCGGCACGCGAATGGCGGCGCCGACGTTTGCAATCGGCACGCGAATGGCGGCGCCGACGTTTGCAATCGGCACGCGAATGGCGGCGCCGACGTTTGCAATCGGCACGCGAATGGCGGCGCCGACGTTTGCAATCGCCACGCGAATGGCGGCGCCGACGTTTGCAATCGCCACGCGAATGGCGGCGCCGACGTTTGCAATCGCCACGCGAATGGCGGCGCCGACGTTTGCAATCGCCACGCGAATGGCGGCGCCGACGTTTGCAATCGCCACGCGAATGGCGGCGCCGACGTTTGCAATCGCCACGCGAATGGCGGCGCCGAGGTTTGCAATCGCCACGCGAATGGCGGCGCCGGGGTTTGCAATCGCCACACGAATGAATCCGAGGATGAGTATTCATGACAGGAAAAAATGCATGAAGCCATTTGCCACCAATCAAGTAAAAGGGTTAGGATCAGAAGAAGGAAAAAGGGATTTAGTCCTAAATTACCCTTGATGAATCTGATGCAGCAGACCCCAGTCCTCCAACTCTCGCTTCTTCTTGCTCTTCTTCATTTGCACCTAAAACTGATGCACCATAACCACAGCCTGGTTGGGTATCAAAATCTTGCAATGCACCTGCAATGATAAGAATTAAAATCTTATTATTAGAAGTTTGCGTCTTACATCATTCACGTGTTTACATTACATGTCAAGATACATTTGAATTAAATCTGACAAAATGAGAGATGAAAAAAGAAAAAAAAAAAAAAAAAAAAAAAAAAAACCTTTTTGAAAAAAAAATCAAGTAAATGAAACCTGTTTTGTTGCTTTTATTTTGGCTTCTGTAAAACTTTATATTTTTTTAAAGACATGTGCATACACGATACACGATACACGATACACGTGCCTAATTGCATCGTGTGAGAAAGTATATTTGAATGGAGAGGCGGCTGAGATTGTTCAGTAGTTTTATTACTTTGGTGATACCATTCGAGTACAGGGAAGAGCTTGTGCTAGGGTGATTGGAGTAAGTTCAGGGAATTTCTGCCATTATTAACCAGCAGAGTTTTGGCCAAGGGAAAAGTCTATCATGCGTGTGTGCACAGTATGACGACGATGATGTATGTGAAACCTGGCCAATGAGGGTTGAGGATATGTGTTACACAGAGAGAAGTAATATGAGAATAATACGATGGATGTGTAATGAGAGTCTTAGAGAATGGCTTGGATCCAATGACCTCCGAGGAAGATTAAATCTCGACAGTATAGGGAGATGTGCGCAGAACAAGAGAGTTCATTGGTCTGGTCAAAAAAAAAAAAAAAAAAAAAAAAAAAAAAAAAAAAAAAAAAAAAAATGGATGAGAGTGCTCGAGTTAGTAAATGTAGAACAGTTGAGTTGGCAGAGGCAGGTGATGGAAAACACGGGAAGGTGATAAGGATGAATTTGAGAGAAAAAGATAAAGGCCTGGCAAGAGATAGTTTAGAAGTCAACTTTTAAAAATCGTCCAAGACATGCCAGCATGTAAAACGGACGTCAAACTGAATATGATAAGAGAATCCCAACTCGACTAAAACTACTTTGTAATTATGCAGGACCGGCGGCACAGTTATAAAAGTGGGGGGGGCCTGGTTAAACATATATAACTTCATTACTGATGACCGTAAAGTGTGTGTGTGTGTGGGAGGGGGGGGGGGAGTCAAAAAGTGCCCCCCCCCCCTTTGTGCCGCCGTCCATGATTATGTACCTGTAGTTTGACAATCCATCCTTTGCATATATCGACATTCACCGAAACTTTTTAGCTGAATCTATTTCCAATTCTCAACATTTGACACAAGTAATTGGGAGCATTAGTGTAACAACAAAATACGTGTGAACCCCCCCCCCCCCCAAAAAAAAACAAATATGCAACAAATAGATGTTACCAAAGGCAAAATAAGTTACTCTTTGAACTACCTGGATACGTTTATTTGTGTTTTAACTTGTTTTAAAGCGTTTTGTTTGTTTAAAAACAAACCTAGTGTCCACTGTTAAATTAAAAAAAAAAAAATTAAAAAAATAAAAATAAAGGCTGACATCAGATGGTAGCGTGGAGTCTCGAGAATCGCTTAAAAATAAATAAAAAATTAACAAAATACTGGTAGAAACGCATCCAATAAATGCCACCGATCGTGCAAAAATTAATGTTCAACCGAACTGTATATTTTTCTACCAGTATTTTGTTTAATTTTCGATTTTTGAGCGATTCTCGAGACTCCACGCTACCATCTGATGTCAGACATTTTTTTCTGTTCTAACTAAACAGAGTGGACACTAGGTTTGTTTTGAAGAAAAAAAAAAAAAAAAAATGCTTTAAAATAAATTAATAAACTTATCCAGGTAGGTAGAAGAGTAACTTATCTTGCCTTTGGTAATATCTATTTGTTTTTTTTTCACCCCTTTTACTTTCTTTTAGATACAATAAATAATGCTCATAATTGGTGACAAAGTTACAGAATAAAATGGAAACAAAAAATATGCAAAAAAACAAAACAAAAAAAAACAAACTTTTTTTAAAAATTTAAACAAAAAAAAGTTTTGATTTTTCTATTTTATGGCGTATTAATGAATGTTGAATCATAATACCTATTGCAAACGATTCATTGTGTACGATCAATTGAATACAAGTTGCTACATAACCCATAGCTGGGAGGGGGTGGACTTACAGGTTCAAAAGATTTTCAAATATTTATAAAGTTGGGACATTTATCGCACGAACAGTGATTAAAACGCATAATTTAAAATCACATAATAGAACAATAGCTTTCCAATATACTGATCATGTGTATGTGATCAAAGTCGTAAGGTTAATCAATTTGCATATCGCTTAACAAAAGGACATCTGATTAATTCACCATTCATTCTTTTTTTTTAAGTCAATGATCATTTTCATTTTACTATAACAGTTTTATCTATGAATATTTTTATATCATGTATAAAGGCTTAGCATCCATGTATAAAGGTTTAGCATCCATGTATAAAGGCTTAGCATCCATGTATAAAGGCTTAGCATCCATGGATAAGGGCTTAGAATCCATGGATAAGGGCTTAGAATCCATGGATAAGGGCTTAGCATTCTTGGATAAGGGCTTAGCATTCTTGGATTACTTTTTAAAAATCCTATTAAAAATAAAAATTCATTATAAAACCATCGCCAAAGGAGAAAAAACAAATAGTGATAGCAAGCATCCATAAAGAGTAAAGAAAACTTTTTACTTTATTTTACTTGAAAATTGACATTTGTAGAAAGTAAAAAAAAAATTTGAATAAAAAAAAAAAAAAATAGTAATATGGGGTTTAGGGGTGAGATCAGGAGTTTCTTGGTTTCCCCAACATTCCCAGGCAATGCAGAGACATAGGTCACACTAATTAGGAAATAAGTGACCACAATAAATCCAGTAAGAGTTGAACTCGGCATAGCCGATTCCATAGGCTGCAATAGTACCCATTAGGCCAATAAACTCGATGCATAAACCAAAACGTAATCACAAAAAAAAAAAAAAAAAAAAAACAGAATAAAAAATTTAAATACCCTAATGGATTTGTTCAGAAAAATGCATTAGGTATTTCAGTACTAGGTGAAACAAAACGACATTGTATTCAATTTTTTTTTTGTTTTTTTTTAAGTAAAAAAAGAAAAAGAAGCATTCTTTGTGTAATAGAAGATTGCTTAAGAAATAAAATACTTTTTGTCACGTAATTGTTTGAAAAAATTTTCAGCATATTAACATCTAGACATTAACGTTCAAACAGCTCCGAACATACCCTATATGCCTTGAATACCATTCTTGCATCGCATACTCAGTACAAATGCACATCTCATTTTCCGAAAATATTTTAAAAGCCTGTTCTAATAAAACAACTGATGTTATTCGTTCTTAAATTTTATAACATCATTTTTCTCCATAAATATTTTTATGTATATAAGTTAAAATGAAAAAAATATTTTACTAATGATGAATTCGTTTAAAAAAAAAAAAAAAATCAGTAATGCAAATTTTAGGGGTGAGGGAGCTTTAATGTTATTACTGATTTTTTTTTTTTAAATAATAAAAATCTAAAGAATTCTCATATATATTGGTTTTAAATATGATGAACGGAGTCATAGCGAGTCGAGGCACTACCACAAAAAAAAAAAAAAAGAAAAAAAGGGGAAATATTAAATATATTTAATCGTTGATTAAAAACTTTTAAAAAGAATTAAAAGATCGACTAAAATTAACAGAACAAAATCTATATATACATATATATATATATATATATTACATACATTTTTTTTTGTAAGTTTTGTAATAAACATTCTAACAAAAGTAAACAAACACATGTAGCGAACATAATGTTTCACAAACTTTTAAATGGAAAAAAAAAAAAAAAGTTTAAAGCAATATTTTCTTTTGATTAGAGTGATAAAAGAAAATGAAAAAGGATTCAAATATATTTTTATTAATTAAATGAATATTGGACGTATCTTGTTTGTCAGCCGGCCTGTGGCATGTTATGCACTGATGAAGCCTTTTTTAGTGAATGCTTTGGTAATATTTAGTATACCACAAACGTGTATATTTACAAAAATGGACAAACAATTGTCTGTGAATAACATTTTTTGAATGATCTAGGATTACATCATGTGTCAGTCAGACACACACACACAAAAAATCTTTGTCATTAATTGGGAGGTCTTAAAAGACAAATAAAAACAATACATGTTACATAGTTTTCCTGTTTTGAGCCAGAGGTCGACCAATTTTTACCATCTCAAAATCCTAAAGCAATACATTTTCTCCAACTACACAACTTTGCATAACAACACCCCATTCTCATGCAATTTTATAATGAGAACAACACACAGCAGTTATTTAGCAACATTGTATATAAGACTTTCCAACAGTTCTGCTACAAAGGACACAGTTTATAGGATGTGGCATTGTTTTGGCCGAGCTGTCACATGTCAACGAGATTTGTCCATTGCAATATCAATTTCAGAATGTGACAGTTTAGATATTTCAAACAGGATTATTGGACATTTCCGATGAATATTAGAGCATTTTTCCGTTCAGTTTGCACTTTGTGCAACAGACTATTTTTGTTTGTTTAGATAAAATTTAATATTTCTGATGATTTTTTTTTAATTAAAAATAAAATATTTGGAGATATTTTTTTTAATTAAAAATAAAATATTCGGAGATATTTTTTTTTAATTAAAAATAAAATATTCGGAGATATTTTTCCTCGATGTAAGCATTGTGTAAATTTGAATAGAAATCTAAATTTAAGAAGCTAGAACGCAGCATTTTTGTTTTAAATAAATATTTATTTAATAATAATAAATGAGGCTAAAAGCCTTTAAAAGCATGTTTAGATGTGATATTTATTAATAAAAATCAAATCAGAACAGATTTTCTTTCATTTTTTTAATTTTTATTTTTTTAATTATTTTTTTATTTATTTATTTATTTTTTTGTTTTACTTTGGTCCTTTGATAAGCTAGGTATACTAGCGAAATAATTAGTCAGAGTATGAGATTGTAAAAATTCCATTGCTGTTTGTAGTTATCCGTCAGAATGGAAAATCGACGTGGTGGTGTAATAACTTTTTTTTTAAAGAGTAGGTGAGAAATCCATTAATAACACTACGTCCATTTTCCATTCTGATGGATAACTACCAACAACAACGAAATTGTTATAATCTCATACTCTGATGATCTAGGTATACTAGCGAAATAATTTGTCAAATAACCAAAGTAAAAATGAAAAAAAAAAAATATGTTCTGATTTTATTTTTATTAATAAATATCATATCTAAACATGCTTTCAAGGCTTTTTGCTTCATTTATTATGAAATTCTTAAAAAGATGTTAAAAAAAAAAAAAAAATGAACTGTTCCAAGTTAAATATTTATTTCAGCTAAGTTTTGGTGGTGTAACGTTATCTTTAGGCATAGAAACTGTTTGGGTTTTTTTCTTTCCTTTTCCTTTTGGCATGATTGCGATCACTAGAAAAGTAAAAGTCGTACAATTTTAAACTGATTTTTTTTTCTCAGATGTTCTAATCAGAAGGAGATCGCGGTGGCATGCGTGAAATGAATTAGAGATATTTTTCCTCGATGTAATTGTGTAAATTTGAGTAGGAATCTAATTTTAAGCCAGAACCATGCAGAATATTTTTTTTTTTTTAAAATAAATATTTATTTATCGTTTAAGATCATATGGACTTTTACTTTTTAAATTATTATTTATTTGCCTTCATGGGGAATCCCCAGAAAACATTACATAAGGAGCGTGTGTACAATCCCATTTTAACATAAAAATTTAAATGTTTTGTTCTAACTTTTCCATTTCTTTAAAACATTAACATAACTTATGGAGATTTGTATAATTTTTGTTATTCGGACTACATTTCTCAACGTTTCAGCCACTGTAACCTCCGGCCTTCTTCATGTGTATCTCTTCGAACTTAGGAATATTTCTGTCGAACTCGGGAATCTGGACAAAACCCTTTTATTTAATCCACAGGGGGTAGCATGCTCTTGTTCCGTCACCCATGATTGGGAGAAGTCTTTGGTAATTCGCAATTCTTTGTATCGCCCACCACCGAGGATTGAACCTTCAACCTTTAGATAACTATCACTTAGAACTGAATTTAACTCGTACTATATCCACTGCGCCACGGGTCCTTGGGGTCCAGATACACCTGAAAAAGATCGGAGGTTACAGCGGCCGAAACGTTGTGATGATAACACTCAAGATGAGAACAGTAGTCTGAATAACCAAACTTATACAAATTATCAATCCTCATCTCAAAAATTCAGAAATATAGCTTATGGAGAGTTCCCATTTTTTATAATCTCATCAACATAAAACAATTCTAATAAAAAATATCATTAACTGCATTTTTATGATAAACTAATAATAAATGTTCCCATGGCTGGTTGGCTGTCTAACTGGCTAGAAGCGAGGTTAGCCGTGGTTGATAGAAATAGAATTTTCTGTTAATGTATTCTTAGTAATTCAGGATGAATTTGAAAAAATCCGAGATACTGCTTGATGTTATTTTTATAGTGTACAATAAAACTTACCTTGAGTCGTCTGTGGTGGATGCTGTGGGCGAATTTGAGTGAGGTCTTATAAAAGTTAAATTTCTGATTAAAAACTAGCATGTGAGAAACGAGTGTTTTTTTTGGTATTGATTAGTTTCACGGCTCTATTATGTTCATAGATTCTTTTGCTAAGAGGGTATTGGGTTTCGCTGACGAAGCTGTTGCAATTGCTACATGGAATGGTATAATATATATATATATGTGTATATATATATATACGCACACACTCACTTGTGTCGCGGAGGTGATGCCAGTGTTTTTTTGTTCATGTATTTGTAATACTTATTTTTTATTTGCATGTAGAATATGTATTGTCAATTTGTTAAGAATCGTTTGTTGTAGTAGTAGTAGTACATTTATGCTTTTTATTGATGTTACTTAATAGAGCTAAACTCTAGTAATGTTGGATAATGGCCCTATGGGAATGGACGTATCTGTTGGAAATCGTTGGTTTGACTTGTGCGAATTAACGCGGGGTGGACCGGCAGTCGAGTGCAGAATAAGGCCTGTTCTCACAGTCAGAAATCACAGACATGACAAGTTCACCATGTGACGAGACCCCGGATCAAGGGTCAGTGTGCACCTGCGAGAGGCTGTGACGTCACGGGCCCTTGCGATGGGAAACAGAGGGATCCGTGACGTCACTCGTTCTTCGTGAGAAGCGAGTTTCGTTAGGTTTGCCTCCAAAACCCAGACTATCAGACTGGGTTTTGATGTAGTCAGCAATTTGATTTAAGGGAAATATTTCCCTAAGAAAATACAAGCGAGAGATATCCTCCCCCCCCTCTATGAATGGTTAAGAAAATAATTGTTAAGTAACTACGATAAAGTAGTGATTTGCTCTCTCTCTCTCGACGTAGTGAATGACTCCCAGCTGATTAAATGACTAACGCTTGTAATAAAAAGAATTGAAACTTAAAGAGATTGTGTTTGGTGAGTCGGTCAGGAAGCTTTTGTTGCAGACAACGGACGGCGTGGTTCACGGCAGGAAGGAAAGAAGAAAGAATTCATCCACTAGACGACCCTCTGTGCGGCGAGGGAGAAAACTGGAGGTATGCAAACAATATATGAACTATGTGATTTATGTTATTTTAAAAATGACGAGCATTTAATGTGAACTGCCACGGCCCTTTCTGGGAAGAGTGTACGAAACGAGTAAAGCCACGGCCGTTCAGGGACGAGTATACGAAACGCGTACTGCCGCGGTCCATGTAGGAGTGGGCTATGCAACAGTAAGTTTGAATTCTTGTAATTGTAAAACAAATGTATATCGTTTTATTGTGATGCAGAAATTTTTATATATCAACCATATTAATAGGCATGTCTGTTTCAATATGTCAGTGTGTAACACTAAGGGAGGTAATTCAGTATATAACATCAGAAGTAGCTGACTCTAAGTACCGTATAAAAAGTCGAGAATTGCTTATGGCTGATTGCTAAAAAGTAGCAATAAACGACCGTTGGGATAAAAGTTAATTTTGATGAATGTAAATAATTCATTGTTTAAAAGGGAAATACATTTTATTAAGATATAAAAAGCTTGATTATCAGTTCTCTCCTTGGGATCAATTCCCGAAGGAGAGTATTTATTTATCTCCTCTCCAGGAGGTTAGGCACAAGGCCAGTTTTATCTTACTCCCACAAGGTAAGATGTGACCCAAGGTCGTGTCGGGAAAGTGGGGTTTGAAAAGCCAGCACCCGAGAAAGTGAGCACTCTGGCCATTAAAAATTGGCTGGGCAGCCCCGTCGGCATTCCCCGGTAGGGGCGCCTCAGGCAGTAAGCAATAAACTTACTCCTCTCCAAAGAGGGGAGGCAAAGCCTGGGATGGTGGACGTCCTAGAACTGCACAGGACCGACCCATAGACCGGCGTAAATCAAGCCCCGAAGGCCAAGACAATACCAGTCTATGGGATGTAGTATCCATCGGAACAGATTATTTTAATTTTTTTTTTTTTTTTTAATCATCCATAATACACGCGCTTTTGTTTCAATATGTATCCATAAAAAGCGCATAACACTAAGGGAGGCAATTCAGTAAATAACATCAGGAGTAGCTGACTCTAAGTACCGTATAAAAAGTCGAGAATTGCTTATGGCTGGTTGCTAAAAAGTAGCAATAAACGACCGTTGGGATAAAAGTTACTTTTCATGAATGTAAATAATTCATTGTTTAAAAGGGAAATACATTTTATTAAGATATAAAAAGCTTGCTTATTTTTTTTCAATGCTTGATTTATTTGTTCGAAAATTGTAACATTTCTCAGTCACTTTTAATGGAATGAGTACTCTCGACAGTCGATCATGCGAATGTAAACAAATATAAGCATTATAATTTTCCTTACTTTCATAGCGAGCATAATAGCGTAAGTGTAAGAGTTTCAGATTTGACCAAATAGTCTTAAAACACTTGCCACATCTAGCCACACTGAAGAGCCTTGATACAGTGACACAGCCAGCGTCTGTAGATGACATACAGAGATTGGACAAAATAATGGAAACACCTCGCATAATTTCGAAATATCTATAAAACCAAAAGCTTGTTTACTTTTGTTTTTATTACGAGCAAATAGAGTTAACATATCTTGTTTTTTTTAGATGGCAGCTATTTGAAAATAATTCGGATCTGGACAAAGTATTTCTGGAAGGAATT
Source organism: Sepiola atlantica (assembly GCA_963556195.1). Taxonomy (NCBI): domain Eukaryota; kingdom Metazoa; phylum Mollusca; class Cephalopoda; order Sepiida; family Sepiolidae; genus Sepiola; species Sepiola atlantica. The sequence continues at coordinate 25,692,929 of OY744535.1, forward strand.
AGGACGAATAACATTTAATTTTATTTAACAACATGCTACAATGATAACCCCCCCCAAAAAAAAAACTGACGTATCAGAATCAAATATTGATTTTGTAGGAAGAAAACTATGACAAACGGAGTAAGAGATGGAATATTTTATATATTAGAAACTAAAAAGTGTCACCATGTTGGTAAAAATATAAACTTGCATTCAATTAATTGTACAATAAATCCTTTACAATAGGTATGCTGTTTCTGCATAGAATAACTAAGACTATTTCCTATAAAATTGACAAGTGATGTACGCAGAAGGAAACTTACAAGAAGATAATATTGGCAATGTCTGAAGGAGGCAGACCACAACTAAGTTAAACACACTACACATAAGGAAACAGTTTGCTATTTAACAAGAAAAGCCTATCGATGCGGAAATAATCTAAGTTTTTATGGATGCTATGCAAGTGAAATGATTTTTTTAGTTTCCAAAGAAACTTGCTTTATTCTTTAATAACCCATAAAATGTCCTAATATGTAATTTGATTTCTCCATTTAAGTAACAAATTACGAATCTGCCTAATAATCAGATTGATAAGAAAATCAATTTGAATAAACAAATAAAACCCATGAGAGAAATACACGCAGAATATAAACAAGAATGGCTATAATTAAGATGTGGCCATTACATCTGAACATTTAGAAATCAAAACTCAAATTTGAGCGCGACAGACCAAAGAAAATGCTGCTGCATGCTCGAGCGCGACAGACCAAAGAAAATGCTGCTGCATGCTCGAGCGCGACAGACCAAAGAAAATGCTGCTGCATGCTCGAGCGCGACAGACCAAAGTAAATGCTGCTGCATGCTCGAGCGCGACAGACCCAAGAAAATGCTGCTGCATGCTCGAGCGCGACAGACCAAAGAAAATGCTGCTGCATGCTCGAGCGCGACAGACCAAAGAAAATGCTGCTGCATGCTCGAGCGCGACAGACCAAAGAAAATGCTGCTGCATGCTCGAGCGCGACAAACCAAAGAAAATGCTGCTGCATGCTCGAGCGCGACAGACCAAAGAAAATGCTGCTGCATGCTCGAGCGCGACAGACCAAAGAAAATGCTGCTGCATGCTCGAGCGCGACAGACCAAAGAAAATGCTGCTGCATGCTCGAGCGCGACAGACCAAAGAAAATGCTGCTGCATGCTCGAGCGCGACAGACCAAAGAAAATGCTTCTGCATGCTCGAGCGCGACAGACCAAAAAAAAAAGTTATTTATGTTCCCAATTCAGAGCTAGATATTTGGAGAGCTGTATTTTTCCCACATTAAAAACTGACTGTGTGTCTAAGTAAATAGCAACTGACGAAAATGCTATTTCAAACTATAGGGTGACTGAATGGACCTCGTACAGAGATGGTTGGACACACAATACAGGGTCCATCCAATCTGTGCATTTTAGTAATGAAAAAGCTATATTAAACAAAATTGTGACCGACTGACGGACAAATTCTCAAAGATGTGAGGACGCATCTAAAGATGTTATTCAAATAAAAAACATGTAAAGCTTAAAAACGATCCAATACTTTATTTGTGTGTTTATTTTATTTATATCTGACTAATCGACTTAGCAAATCAAGAAAAATTTTCACCACCAAAAAAAAAAAAAAAAAAAAAAAAAAATAGATAAAAAGTTAAATTCAAAGTAGACATAAAACAGAAGAAAAGAAAAAGCCAAAAGAAAAGAAAAAAAAAAGAAAAAATAAAAAAAGCAAAAAAAAAAAAGCAAAAAAAAAGGATTTTGGCAAAAGATAACCAACTTAGCTTATAAATTGGCCCAAAAGGAATCTCCAAAATAAATATTCTTTTATTACTTTATGAAAGCAAAAGGGGGAGAAGGATCCGTTGAGAATAGGAGGAAGTATAAAAATGGATGTGACTTATATGAAAAAAAAAAAGAAAATCAACAGAGAGAAAGGATTGAAGAAATGAAGTGGATAAGACCAGCAAACAGACTTCAAAACAGATTAAGAAAAAATAAGAATCAGTCAACCATTACGAAGAATACATAAAAGAGAAACGCTTCATTTATAGCCACCCTCCTCCTCCAGCAGTATTTAGAGTTCATAATATTCCAAATGATATCAGTAAATAAATGACCACAATAGATCTGATAAGATTTAATCTAAATTTCAGAGGCTTGACGGTATCCATTAGACTATTCATGCACCCCACTCTTCACATGGTATCTTTCCTCAGTGATTTAAAGCAATCATGCTGACACTCAAAACCTATTTCTATATTTACCCCCCCCTCTCCCCTCTTCGCAACTATTAGTCTTATGTTTATTACTAGCTGTCCTAATCCGGCGTTGTCCGGTAGTGTATTTAGTTGCAATTTGTTTAGCTTTTCTTTTTTTGAACTATGCCGTTTTTTTCCAAAAAAACTATTTTATTCCATTCAAAGGGAAGTAACTGTGTATAAACGAATGCAGAGTTACATCACCTTTTGTTGAATTTTAGTAATTTTATTTAGCTTTGTCTGTGTGTTCGTTAGTTTGATTTATACTAGAACAATACCATTTAAATGTTATTAATCAGTATACTAGTTTTTTTTATCATCATACTAGCAGTCCCGAACCGGCGTTGCTCAATAGTGTATTTAGTTTCAATTTGTTTTGCTTTTTTAAACTATGCCAGGTTTTTTTTTTCCAAAATATTTTTATTCCAAGCAAAGGGAAGTAACTGTGTATAAACGAATGCAGAATTACATTTTTTTAATATTTTAATAATTCGATTGAGCTTTGTATGTGTGTTCGTTAATGACAAAGTGGAGACGGCACATCATAGTTTGATTTATACTAGCACAATACCATTTAAATGCTATTAATGAGTATACTAGCTTTTTTTTTTTTAATATGTATACTAGCTGTTCCGACCCGGCGTTGCCCGGTAGTTTATTAATTTGCAATTTGTGATTTTCTTTTTCTATTTTTAAAACTATGCCATGATTTTTTTTTTTTGTTTTCTTTTGCTTTTCCAAAATATTTGTTTTGTTTTGTTTTTTTTATTACAAAGAGAAGTAACTGTGTGGACAAATACAGAGTTACATCCCCATCTACACTTTATTTTATAATTTTATTTTAAAGATATCGGCCAGTTGAAAATATTTTCGATGTGGACAAAGTATTTTCTGGGAGGCATTAAACTGAATTACATTTTATTCTTTTTAACATGCTGCAATGATCCACAAGAAAAATTGACGAATCAGAATCAAATATTGATTTTGAAGGAGAAAGCTATCGATGACAAAAAAATGATAAAGAAACTGACTTTACATGGTCCACACTTTTGGGGGACAGGGCGGAAAAGGTATTGGTCGTCTTTAAACTATTTTAATCTTATCATAAAAGCACAATGATTGACCCTTTCATACTAACAATATTTATATCCATGATCAGCTGTCGGCCCCACTCCGGGTACCAAATAATGAACTGGTTTACTTAAAATATCTCAAAATTAAAATCAAAGTTTTGTTGGGGTTTGTTTTTCCTAAGGCATGTAATCCCAGATCACATGATGTGATCAACCATTGGTTGATTTAACCATGTGATGTGTTTACTTATTCTTTTTCCCCTTTTTGGTTTTACCATAGGTGACATGTTTGTCAATCTATATCAATGCCTTTCTAATTTTCATTCTAGTTGCAGATGTGACAATATGCAGTCAGTCGTTTCTCTATCCAGACCAGTTCTGTGAGAATGTTTTTGAAAACCAGATCTCTACAAACGATTTAAGTCCACCTCACTATTTTAATAGTTAAATTCTAATAAAATTCTATCACCATGTGACTTAATTTGTCCAATGAGAACAAAGCACTCCTATTGATCTATAAGCTCAGGTTGTAACTCAAACGTAGTGCCACCTGGGTGCAGTGACATTGGGGTCAGCACTGGATAACCTCATTACATATTAACATGTACTAAAGTTATAGCATCTACTCTTGGCCTTTTGACTAAGATTTATTTATTTTATTTGAAAAAAAACAAAAAAAAAACTAAGGAAAATTTTAAGATTGCCAACTTATTTTATAATAGCCTAAGTAGGACGGCCCCTAGAGTAAATGTGGTATTGTGGTGACTGAGATGATTCTAGTTAAGAGTAGGATAGACAATTTTATCACCTTAAATAAAGGATGACCAACGACACCCTACCCCACACTTTTGATGGCCTTGTGCCTAATTTGTTTTGAATATTAACATGTATTTTCTGCAAATAAATTTTTCAAAGTGTAGTATCTGTTCCGATGGATACTGCACCCCATAGACTGGTATTGTCTTGGCCTTCGGGGGCTTGATTTACACCGGTCTATGGGTTTGTCCTGTGCAGTTCTAAGAGGTCCACCTTCCCAGACTTCGCCTCCCCTCTTTGGGGAGGAGTAAGTTTATTGCTTACTGCCTGAGGCGCCCCTACCGGGGAATGCCCAGGCAATTTTTAAACCCCACTTTCCCGACCCAACCTTGGGTCACATCTTACTTGTGGGAGTAAGATAAAAACTGGCCTTGTGCCTAACTCCTGGAGAGGAGTAAATCAATACTCTAATATTTAATAGTTTCTTGGCCTTTGGCGAAGATCAAAGTCTGTTCCGATAGATATAGACTGGTATTGTCTTGGCCTTCGGGGCTTGATTCACGCCGGTCTATGGATTTGTCCTGTGCAGTTCTAGGAGGTGCTCCTCGGGCGCTGGCTTTTCAAACCCCACTTTCCCGACCCGACCGTAGGTCACATCTTACTTGTGGGAGTAAAATAATAAAACTGGCCTTGTGCCTAACTCCTGGAGAGAAGTAAATCAATGCTCTAATATTTAACACAGCATCATTACTGTTGTTGCAACAGTGTTCTTGGTCGGGTTGAGGTGGCTTAGTCCCTGGCCTGCACCACATCCGATGGTAACCCAAACACGGCGATCTTAAGCAAGGTCACACGAGATGGCTAACCAATCGCGATCCCATTGTCGAATCCCGACAACCTGAGATATCAGCCAAGTCCTCCCTTATTGCTGTTGTCCAGGTCCTCAGCTGTCTACCGCTACGCTTGCACCACTCAGGCAGAGAAGATTAGATGACGTAAGCCAGTGGACAGCTGAGGACCTGGACAATAACCATCATCATACATATATATATATATATACTAGCAAATATATCGCCTACTCTCTATCGCATAGTTTTATTATGCTACAGATTATATAAATTTTAAAGATGTAATTTCGGTTACAGACACACAATCTCCATTATAATTTGATGTTGCTAACAATTATAGATAAAGTAAAGATCATTTAGATTTTGAGAATGTGACAATGTGACAATGCGACAATGGGGAAAAAGCTTGTAGCTTTGCTTTCGTACACTTAATTTTATTTTTTATGGAAATAGCTCCAAACAAGGCATGAAGCCATTTGATATAAGGAGCTAACAAGAACGAAATATGAGTACTGCAAATACAGATGTCTATTGGCCTTAGTCTTGAAAAGACCAAGGCTATAGGTAGGAGGAAAACAGTCAGCAAGGAGAGTTCCACAAGCCTGTAGTTCTTGGGACGAAGCTACTGGAATAGGAAGCTGTATTGCAATGAGGTATCAAAACACTGAATTTATGGAGATCACTAGACCAACGAGTCAAACGAGCTGGAACAAAAGCAGGGAATAGATCACACAATTCTGAAGAATACATACCATAATAGTATTTATAGAAAAGACTGAGACTAGCAACATCACGTCTGCGAGAGAGGGTGCAGAGAAGAAGAAAGAGTGTGGACAATCAAATTATAGATATGTTTCTGCACCTTATCAAGAACCCTCAAATGGGACAGAGATTCACCAGCCGAAATATGACAACGGTACTCCATGGTCTGATTGATTACCTTCATTGTTTTAGCATATCAAAATTTTTTGGATTGTTTGATACTAAAACCGAATACCTATTGTAAACGGTTCACTGTATGCAATTATTTGAACACAAGATGCTATTTAAAACATAGCTGGAGGCGAAGCGTATACTTGATTTAAACTTTTTATAGTCGATTACATAGTCCTCAATTGCATCCACTACACGAAACACGTCTCCTCATTCATATTAGCAATAAAAAAATTTTTTTTTAAAATCAGGTTTTATAGCAGTAATTATGGGGAGGTGAGGGATGTTTTTCGGGGTTTTTTTCCTGTAATTATAGAGGGGGGGGGGGGGCCCGGGGGCAATACCCGGAAAAACATTTTCTATCATTTTGTTAAAGAAAAAAAAAAAAAAAAAAAATCTTTTGGTCCAAGACATCCTAGATGCATGGTACACAGAATGAGAAAAGTTTACTCTGGTGGGTTCAATAATTCCTGAAAGACGATGCCAAAAGGCACCCGAAAATACAGTGGTTGGTGGAGCCGACCATCTCCCCTCCACCAGGTCCCCGGGTGACAGATATGGGAACGGCCTTCAGATGATCAGCTGTGAATGAGCAAGAAGCAATCCTAGACCATTCTAGAATTCGGTGTTGGACTCATCTTAGTCATAAAATGCACCAGATGCCTGTTGTAATAGAATGAACGTGTTGCCGATAACAAAGATGGCCTCTATTTAAAAAATCTTACCGGTTTTTGAAGAGTGTTGGTGAGAGTAGATGGTTTGGTAGTAGAAGAAATAACCCCATTTCCTTTTTTATATGAACATGAAGAAACGAAATTGAGCCAGATAAATTAAAAAAAAAAATTTTTTAAATTGAACAATTCAAAAAAAAATTTTTTTTTTTATTTAAACGAATATGGCTACATTGCTTTGGCCACATGGAGAGGAACGAGTCTTGGATGAGAAAATGCAGAGACCTTGAAGTGAAAGGCCAGAGGAAAGTTTGACCCAAGAAAACTTCAATGCAAACAATCAACAAGGATCTTAGTGGAATTTGAACAGAATCAATCTTGGAGACTGGGATTGCAGGCTGTCAGAACCCGTCAGACCTCTGATCAAGGGATATAAGACAATAAAATGGATATGATGATGATGGCCCGATATTCCTCATTAATAACTGACGAAACAGAATTAAATATTGCGTATGTGCTAGGCTATAATACACACAAAAAAAGACTGACTTTACTTTATATATTAGATTGATTACAGACTAGATGGGCTACCTGGTATTGCCAGTCAATTTAATTTGCACATTTAGTGATGAATATTTTAAGATTAAGCGTGGAGTGGAGCCGACCATCCCCTATTCACCAGGCCCAGATGGCAGATTGGGGAACAGGCGTGAATAACCAATAAGCAATCCCGGATCAACTCGCAGAGGGTGGTGTGGGACTCGTCCTCGTCAGACGTGTCGCCATGAAATGCACCAGATGCCTGTTGCAAAAGAATGAACTGGGAACCTAACTGACTGACTGAGTCGAGTGAGGACAGCTGACCTTGGTTGATAACTCCTTTAGAGGTTGGGTCAATAAAACACACAGACCCCTAATCTGTAACAGGTTGGCGTTAAGAAATGCATCCAGCTGTAAGACCCTGCTTCAATTCTCACTATGAGTGTTCTAAAAATGACAAGCAAGATGAGGCCAGAGTCGGAAACATGTAATTAACTAAAATTATCAGAAATAAAGTCATTTCATAATTTCCTACGATTTAATGAGTTGCAGACAAAATATAAATATAGAAAGAAGACATACATAATGCACATTATTATAACACCAATTTACAGCATAATATTGACACGTAATGCACATTATAACACCAATTTATAGCATAATATTGAGACATGTAATGATAACAATACTGACATGTGGAAATTACATAAATATTATGAAATTTATGAATCTTAGATGATAGTTTCATTTTGTAGTAAAAAAAAAAGTAAAAGCAAAATACTAATTTTCAGCTTTAGTTTAAACTAGCAAGGCTACCCGGCGTTGTCCGGGGAAATAGTGTAACATATTTCTATTAAAACCTCTCTCTCTATCTTCCCCTCCCCTCAAACCAGCCCTCTCCTGACACACACACACAACCTGACACACATAACCACACACACACACACACACAACATGACACACACACAACATGACACACACACACATGACACACACACAACATGACACACACACAACATGACACACACACAACACGACACACACATGACACACACACAACATGACACATGACACATGACACACACAACCACACCCACACACACAAACACACCCACACCCCCACACACGCACACATTCTCTTTTATATAATAAATTCCGAGAAATAAGTAAGCACATTTTCTTTCTAAAAAAATTACATTAATAACACCGACCCCCCCCCCCCCCCTCGACGAAAATTGGCCCAAAGAAAGAATTTTTTTTTTCTAAATTTAAGATATTATTCACCAGGGCAACGCTGATCAAGAATATACCAACTTTGTGGTTCTTTGTTTTGTAGTTTTCTTTTAACTTTTAGCTGAACATGCACAGACAGCTGCCCTTTATATGGTAGTAGACTAGCAGGGGTAGCCGGCGTTGCCCAAGGCCATTAAAACAAAATAGAAGGTTAAAAAGTATGTGTAACATCTTTATATTTAAACTTCTCGCTAGCCCACTCAATCTGTCTATCTTTCTCTCTTCCGTTTTTCCACTTCCCTGTCCCCAACTCCCCTTTCACCTCCATCCAACCCATTCCTCTTTATCGAAAATTATAATAATGTAAACTATTCACTTCTCCTTTATATAATAGATAACATTGGAAATGGCTGAAAAACCGCCCCCCCTCGACCGCCATACACGAAACCTGGCCCAATTGACCCATAAAGAAACTACCCCCCACACACACACACACACACACAGACAGACACCATGACAAAAATCACGCATGTCTCCAAACTAGTAAGCTGTCGTACTTTGCCCTATGTTTTATTACACTTGGAAAGTCAAATGAACAAAACGAATTAATATTGTAACTGCCTTCCTGTAGAGACAACAGATTTGCTTCGGTTCAAATTCTGTAGAAGCACAATTTGTTTGTTGCTTTGATTGAGTTTTTACTAAATTTTAGATTTTATTCACGTGGGGCAACACCGAACAAGAATATACCAACTTTGTGTCTGCCCTATGTTGTATTACATCTGGAAAGTCAAATGAACAAAACGAATTAATATTGCACCTCTGCCTTCATGTAGAGGCAACAGATTTGCTTCGGTTCAAATTCTGTAGAAGCACAATTTGTTTGTTGCTTTGATTTGAGTTTGCCGTTAAAAAAACGTTTTCTGAATGAGGAAAAGCAATATTTGTTGGAAAGATAATGTGTAGTATTCCCGCCTTTAAAAATTAAATGAAATATTTAAAAAAAAAAACCGTTGAGTTTGGCACAAAGAAATTAGGATTTATTTGCTCTGCCCGCACATGTAAAAAAAAAAAAAAATTGAATAAAAAGATGCAAATTGCGTACGGGCAAGATTGGAAAACATTTGAGTGTAACCCCCCCCCCCACACACACACACACCATGACAAAAACTGAATATAAATGGTATAGTTTTAACATGTATGTTAAATTTTTGAAAATCTCTTCAGTTGTCTAACTCTGGCCTCGCGGAGAGGCCAGTAAAACTTTGATTTAAGGTTGCCTCAGTCTAGAAGGATCTTTTTACTGACCTTGATTTGTCATGTAAAAATGCAGCTAAATTATTTTTATTTGCAAGTTTTTTTTTTTGCCGAGTGAAGTGTCAGCGTTTTGTTTATTGAATGAAGAAATGTCACTATGAATTTTGCTTGTTAACTTCCGGTGTGATATCTACACATGTGCGGTGTGCTACAAACGAAAAATCCCCCCCCCCCCGACAAATTTTGTGTCAGTTCTACACCAAGGAATTAATGTTTTTTTTTTCTCTCCAATTTTTCAATATTATACGTCCGAAAGATGGCTGATTAAGAAAATTATCAACTTTATGGCTATTTGTTGTGTATTTTTCAAGTTGGAGAGAGATAGACGCACACACACTTTATATAGGAGATAAAGTTATTTGTAACCATATTTCTCAAATAAAAAAATCCACATAATAAAAACAAAATTTGTTAAATTTGTAGAACTGTTTTAACATTTTTCTTAACCACATTATGATTGATAGCTTCCATAGCCTAAACTTTTGTAACCTGGAAAGAAAAAAATCAGTTGTTTGCATGTTTGCTAACTTATTAGGGGGTGGGGGACAGTTATATATATATATATATATATATATATATATATATATTTTTTTTTTTTTATTTTTTTTTTATTTATTTTTTTAATCAAGACGAATGTGGATCTTTTTAACATTTTATTTTGAGAGAAAAAGTTAAACTATATAAAAAAAACAAAAAACTTTTAGATGTGTCCATCATTTGGAAATCCTCTCTCCGACAATATTAAGAGGGACTTTTTTTTTTTGAGTGCCATGGTGGAATCTGTCTTTCTCTACGGCTCGACAGCTTGGACACTTGATGAAACAGCAAGAAATAGAACCCGACAGAACATATACAAGTAGGTTGCAAGTTGTATTGGACATCAGCTGGAAGAAACACCCAACCAAGAAACGCCCACATGGACACCTTCTTCCTATCTCAGTCACGCTAACAGAGAGATGGCTTCAGTTTGCTGGTCACTCTTGAAGAAACAAATCAGAATTTACGAGCGAATCCATTACGCGGCAGACATCATCACCCTTACATGGACAGAATTGTAGAAGACTAGATATATCACCCAGAGGACCTGCCGACAGCGAGGTCTGACAGATGGTTAAAGGGAACGAGTCAGAAGAATCCGAGAAGAATTATTGACCCGACTGATTGGGAAGCGTCCATAGACGTTTATAAGCAGCTTTGTCTGTCCGTCAATCATGCTCAAGTTTGAGATAGTGTCTTCATCGCTAAAGACGCTAAGATTGAACGGACGTATCTCAAGATGATCTGCTGTTCTTATTCGTAATTACCAGCATCCGATATATTCAGATACAAGAAATTAAGCGTTTTTGCTGGCAAGGATTACTGAACCATCATCATTGTTTATAACCTGGATTAAAAATTATAAAATAACTGAGATCTAAATTTTAATCCCTATTTTAAATCATAAACGACTTTTAGTACGACTTAACTGCGCAAATGCAAATAGAGCAGCCAAACAATTACAAAATTATGTGAACGTATAAATCACTGGTTTTCATGAGAACATCAAAGTTAAGTGATATTAAACCTGGTCAGTACCAGATGGGTGGCCATTTGGGAAGACGAGGCATTGTATGTGGAAAGACGGCGACACCTCCCTGCCAGAAAGTAACTGTCAAAAACATCTCTGCTAACAGTCGTTTTCTTTCTTTGTTTGTTTCACAGCATATCAATCATCTCTGGGGTATTTAATGCCAAATAAAGTTGCAGGATATTTATATTCCTAGAATACATGACTCTCAGACAACCAGAATACATGGCTCTCTCAGACAACCAGAATGAAACTGTTCATGGAAAAAAGAAAAGTTCTTTGCAGTTGTGATAGAAGACACATGTATGTATATATCTTATATATAAAGTAGAGATGATTTTTCCCCTGTACCTTCTTGCAAAACCGGAAAATAACCACATGCATCACAGGCTACTAAACTCACCATTATATTACACTTGTTCACTCGAGCGTGTTTTAGTAAAATTATTTTTTTCCAGCTAACACTAAATATTACATTTGGCCCAGCATCTACGACAAACCAACTCCATATAGGTGGTAGCAAAAACTTTTCTCCCTAACAATTCTGTACTGTGACTACACTCATCGACACCGGGAACTAATAAACACAGTTTAATTTTCACAAAACACCGGTTCTTATTTATTATTTGCCTGGTATTAATTTAACACGCATGCCAATAATCATCAAGCTTAGGTTAATTGGCGTATTTGCACATGCATTTTTAACCCGGAAGCGTGGTGTAGTCGTTAAAAAAGCAGGTTTCATGATCGCTAGTTTTAGCGTTCGATCCCATTCTACTCTACCACTTTTTTCTTTTTTTTTTTAAATTTAAAACATTCGCCAACACGGTAGACGAGGGAGAAAAAACAATAAGCCGTATCTATTTTTATTCAACGTCATGCAATAGGTAGTACTTTCTCCCGTCAATGCCGAGCGACGGGTTCCGCTAGTATATTATATAATACTAAGCCCCCTTTAAGAAATTAAAATTGAGCACTTTCGGGATGCTAAAAATAGACTGTCAAAAAGCTCTAATGCAAAGTTCCGAATACGTTCCTTGAACACTTGACTAGTCTTCTATCTGTGCCCGCTTCTAGGTACATATACATCTTAATTTCCCTTAATTATGTGACAGTTTCGGTTGGCCGAGTGGATATGGCGACTGCTTGCAGATTCTAGGCTGACTGAACCGGGTTCGCGCCTCCCGACCGTCTGAAATTGTTACTTTCCTGCACTGATGAGAGCAATAAGCTTGAAACGCTAGCGTCTGTAGGTATTAATAATTTAATGTTTATCACACACACACGATAGTGATGAAAAGGAGTATTTATTTACTCCTCTCCAGGGGTTAGGCACAAGACCAGTTTTATCTTACTCCCACAAGTAAGATGTGACCCAAGGTCGGGTCGGGAAAGTGGGGTTTGAAAAGCCAGCGCCCGAGAGGTGAGCACTCTGGCCATTAAAAATTGCCTGGACAGCCCCGTCGGCATTTTCTGGTAGGAGCGCCTCAGGCAGTAAGTAATAAACTTACTCCTCCTCAAAGAGGGGAGGCCAAGCCTGGGAGGGTGGACCTCCTAGAACTGCACAGGACAGACCCATAGACCGGCGTAAATCAAGCCCTGAAGGCCAAGACAATACCAGTCTATGGGGTGCAGTATCCATCGGAACAGATACTACACTTTGATCTTAGCCGGAGTAGTATTTACTCATTGTATATAGTCACAGCAATGGGTCGGTTATCTACTTTGTGACTGTCTAGTGGCTTCATCTGGATTCCACGTGTGACCACGCAACCATCTAGGATTCCATTTTTCATAATTGAAAAGTGGCTTGGGTTGGTTAGAACACAGATATGCTGAATATCCACAACATAAATTTATTTCTGCGAATAAATAGGTTTTCTGCATTATATGTTCAGAGGAACATTTTGGATATTTTAGTTTTACAAATTTGCCACCCGGGCAAAGCCAAGTAGTTCTGCCAGTCACATTAGATAAAAGATTCCCCACTTCAATCATTAATATTCATATCTCATTTCCAAATTATGAAAATTATCCTCATCTGATCCCAAATTATATCTTCTGACTATTTATATCCAAATCGTTATTCAATTTCAAAATGGCTGACATAAGTAATAATAATAATAATAATAATAATAATAGAGAGGATGAAAAAGTACTAAAATAGATACCTTTTCTCGAGAATAAGCGGAATAAAATCGGCAAAGTTTCATCCACCCAGTTGCCCTGTCCCGCCCGAAGGGATAAAAATAGCAAATGCTACAAAATATTGAATCAGAAATCAATTCATAAATAATGACCACATTTTATAAGCTTTTTCACAATCCAAGTCTTTTATTTAATGTTTAATGGGGATAAGCATTAGTTGCTGTGAT
>OY744535.1:25709234-25829234 GCA_963556195.1 Sepiola atlantica
TATATTATCGTATATATATATATATATATATATCTATATAAATATATTATATATTATATTTATATTTATATATTATATATATATATATATATATAATATATATTTATATATATATATTATATATATATATATATATATAATATATATTATATATATATATTATATATATATATATATATATAATATATATTATATATATATATATATATATATATATATATATATGTGTGTGCAACTCACAGAACTTATTTCCCCTGCTACCAACACCCACTGCACACACATACCTCTCAATATACTGAGGAAGGCCAGAGTAATGGCCGAAAATTCTGTTCTTATAGAAAAAGTTGTTGTTTTTTTAAAGACATTTTGTATTCCTATACGTCAACAAATGAGAAATAGAGAAAAGTTATAAGCATTTATCTATTTTCCATATTATATATAAAAAATTTAGTTATCAGACAGTTTCACTATTATCTCTTCAGTGTTGTTAGCATGTACTTGTATCAGCAGGAAAAAAATAAGAAAAAAAATCGAAGAGCAGAATTTTTTTTTTGTTTTTTTTATAAAACGACACATTTATGCAACCATTAGAAGTACCCAGATTTCGTCCATCAGGTTCCCCGGAATTGAAAAAAAAAAATCCGGGTTAAAATGACCGTGTTGGACTCTTCAACCTCACTTAGATGTCTGATTGAAAAAAATATTTTTTCCAAATCAGACATCAAAAACTAAGTTGAAGAGTCCCACACGGTAATTTTTCAAGTTCCTCTGGACCTGACGGACGAAATCTGGCTACCTCGAATGGATGCATAAATATATATTTAAATTTATACAAATTATATTTCCTTTGCGTTTGTTAAGAAACTCCTAGTCTTGAAAAAAAAAAACCCCATCCCTCCTATATATTCTGACACTACATTAACCAAGGCATTTGGATAAGTATATTTGATCAAAAGGGGGTATCAACAGTGTGTGTGGGGGGGAGGGGGGATCTGCATTTACACTTGACATCCATAAAAAGGAAATATGAGGTTTTACTTTTATTTTATTTATAACTTGAAAATTATACAAATTAAAAATAACAAAAATGCTGAAGGATTCAGGAATTCGAGCAGGGGTGCAAAGCGCTCCATTGATTTCGGGGAAACTCCAGGTGTGCTCCGAAGGGGGTTAAAGACTATAAATTTACCGAAAATTATTTCAATGTCACTTTATCTACAATGATCTCTATTCTTCTCTACAGACCCCCCCCCCCCCCCCCCCGTAAAATATTCACAGTAAGATCTCGTCTTTTTACTACTACTACAAAAAAAAAACTCTTTCCTTTGTATGTAAAAACCAAACGAAATTTCCATGAATGGAGTTTCTTACCAAGAACGTTCTATGGAATACATTACCATGAAACTGCTTCCCTGCAGACTACAACTTGGTTGTTTTCAAGTACAATGTCAACAAATACTTGTCTAGCTGTTCTATTGAAGTAGACAATTTTGTCTATTCCATCCAACTTTTTTTATCCTCGAGGGGCTTTTGGCCTTGGGAAGTGGTGACTATATTACAAAACATTCACACCAATCAATGCTAAGTCAATCCTTGGACTACATCCCAAAAATTTAATATGAATAATAAAAAAAATAAAAAAATATTTAAAAATGTAATAGGGTGTTATGGGCCTGGCGCAAAAGGACATACGGTTTATCATTTAATCCGGGGCAATGCAGAGCTCCCCTGCTAGTTATCTTTTTAAAAATTGTTTAAATAAAATATCTACCTTAATTGAAACTAATAAAAAAAAAAATTAAAAAAAGAAGATATATCTCAATGTGAGTGTCAGATTCATTTTTTTTTATCAGTAAGTTGTACGTACTAGCAATAAAGGGGGGGGGAAGCATTAAAAATGGTGGCACAGTTCAAGTCAGCAGTCTAATGAAGACAGGTATTAAGTGACATTGTCAGGTAAAAAACATCAAACGTTAAACATTTTGCAAGTGATGTTTGTTTTAATTTAATGAAAAAAACACACACCTTTTTCTTTTTTTTTTTAAGCCGATGGGAAATCCATTCATTTAACGTTCAGTCAGACACACACAAATTATTGATTTTTTATGTAACACAAAAAATTATCCGATGATTGAATTTGAACATCGAAAAACTAAAATAAACATATCTGTAATTAAAAAAAATATACGATTTTATTTTTTTGTAGCTGAGGAATAAACGCTATTATTATTACTACTAATCAGTTGAAGTTGAAAAAGATGTAATAACGTCACAAATAATAAATTTGAAAAATGAAATTGCTGCTAACAGAAAAAATTGATACATTTTGGCTGTCTTAAACATTTCCGCATTTTTAATTAATTTTTTTATTATTAAATCACTATTGTAGTGATAACAACCCTCACAATAGACTTCAGTCCGGAAAGAACTATAAATATTATGTATTTGTAATTATGTTATGTTATGTTTAATACAAAAGTGAGAATAAAAAGATATAGTTTATTTCCTAACCTTTTGTATTTAACCGATTGTATTTATTCTATTAACTGCTGGTTTATAACAACAATCACAAGTTTTTATTTTTTTTTATTTTTAATGTTATCTTAATCAATTCCTTCTTCATTGACTGGTACCTTGTAGCCCAGTATGTCCTGTTGCTGCTTCTTGGAGAAGAGATGAGTGCGGCCAAGTAGCACCATGTATGTAATTTATATAAAATACTCATGATGGCATTCTAAGCGTTATTCATCAGATTTAGAAATAAAATTACCAATATAAATTTGGTGTGTCCGTGGATGTAATTGAAACAAAGCCCTATAGCAAGCTTAAACCGTTTTTCTAGGGTAAAATTTTACTATCCCAATGGTAGTGTTCATTTTGTATGGTGGAGATGAGTATACTAATATTGTGGGGTCTGCGTTAGCACAAACATCCTTATTTCTAACAGGAAAATTATAGAAATTAAATAAAAATGTTAATGAGATTTAGGGTTGGTAGCAGGCGTTTCTTATTAATTCCCTGGCAACAGTGGGGTTTCCCTGCTAATTACTAGTAATTTAAATTATTTGAAAAAAATAGCTGACGTACTTGTATGACGGGTGGGAGAAAAATTACACCCCTTATATTTCTAAACCTTAATATTAACCTTTTTTCTATTTTTTTTTTTTTTAAATATTAATCTTCTATATATAAAGTACTCTCGATTTTTACCCTGAAACTTCAGACACCACAGGACTTTAAACACAGGCGCTATATGGAATTCCAATATGGTCACGTTCTTTCAGTAACTGATGCGTGTTTCCAGAAATTATCAGTCAGTTTCATTCAATTACATAATTTTCTACATTAATTCCGGCCTACATGACTCTCTCAAACAAGTCATATATACAGGAAGCAGAAGCAACTTATTCAGTAGTAAATAAACAACTACCACCAGGACATCTACTTCATAGAATAAATTTTCCAGCTTAGTCCGTCATTGTTTCATTTTTTTTTTTAATTCCGTGATATCGTCTTTCAGCCATTACTAGTTTCATAAGTAAATACAGTTCTCTCCCTTGAGTTTATTCGTCCTAATTTTACGGAACAGACAGACAGACAGATAGATATAGAGCTAGATAGATAGATATAGAGAATGTATATATAGAGATAGATATATGATTTAGATTTCATAAAAATAGGATATATTTTAAGTTTTAAGGGGGTTATGCCCGTAAATAGCCCCCTTATGGGTGCACTTAGAGATTCAGGAACACTTCCATTGTCTTCCCCGGTAAATTTTATATAAGAATACACTTTTAGATTTGAATGTAGATTCTCTAACCTTTTTTTTATATGGAACACACAAACACATACAGACATTGAGTTATATATATATATATATAACTACCAGTGCTACATAAAAAACAAAAAACAATAGGTTAAAGTGTGTGTAACATCTTTACATTAAAACTGACCTCTCTACCTCTACATCCACCTTCCCCGTTTTTCCACATTCCTTTCTCCCACCCCTCTTTCACCTCCAGATCAGCCATTTCTCTTGTTTTTATGTATTGAAAAATAATAAATCTAAGTAATTCACCTGAGCTTTCAGTTTTAAAGTTATTGCACCCGGGCAACACAAAGTTCTTCCCCTCCCACCTTCTTTAAAAATAAAAATTATATTTGTTTAAAAGTATTCCCGGGCAACGCCGAGTTTCTTATCTTTCCTCTCCCCCTTAACAATATAATGAAACCTATATTTATTTTAGTGTATTCTTGAGCAACGCCGAGTTTCTTGCCAAATAATAAACATATAACAAAACATTGATCTTTTCATTCACGTGCAAGACGGAGTTTATACACACCTGTTTTATCGAAAATATCCAGCACTTTGGATTAACTCATACCACTTACCAAATGTACTACTGTAATATTACTATTATGACTCTCAGGCAATGTCGGGTAAACATTTTTCATCTGGGATATTGAGCACTTTGGATTAACTTATACCACTTACCAAATGTACTACTGTAATATTACTATTATGACTCTCAGGCAATGTCGGGTAAACATTTTTTATCTGGGATATTGAGCACTTTGGATTAATGTGATATTATTACTATTATGGGTCCCGGGCAACACAGACTTAAGTGACAGAAGTTCTTTCTCCCAGGTAATGCTGCATTTAAACACACCTGCTCTATCTAGGATGTTGAGCACTTTTGGATCACTAAATGCCACTTACAAAATGTAATTGCTCTCGTTTTTTTAACTGAGGAGTGAAAAAAATAAAACTTATAAGGCCTAAAGAGCTCTACTGAAAGTACCCAAATAAAATGCCTCCAGAGCACTAATAAAACCACCCTTCCTGAGTTTCTTGCCCCCCCCTCCCTTTGAAGAGAATTATATTGATAATGACAATAGTCTTAAGAGAAGCTTAAGAAACGTTAAATAAAATAAAAAGTTAGCGTCTAGTAATTTTGAACGAAAATGCAGAGTCATTTCTGGAAACAATGACTCTGCATTTTCTTTCCAAATTACTACATAATAACATTGACATTTGCTGAAAAACTCGACCCTCCCTCCCCTGACGAAATCTACTACTTAGAGATTCGGGAACACTTCCATTATCTTCCATGGTTAATTTTACATAAGAATACACTTATAGATTTTATGTAGATTCCCTAACATTTCTTTCTATAGGGAACACACAAACAGACATCGAGTTTTATATATAGAGAGAGAAGACATGGTGGTTGTCTACTCGTTTTCGAGGATAACCACTTTTTGCGTATCAATGTGACACTAATGTTTTTTTTTCTATTCTAATTTTTAACATAACCGACAAGAAGTTGGGTCAAATCTCTAAGAAGTCAACATTACCTTCAAGAGTGAAAAAGAAACTATACCACTTACTACTACGACCGACTTAAATTGCATAACGTAATATTTAAAAAAAAATTTGTTATCATTGACTAGACCTAAAAGTTTTTAAAAAATTTAATCTTGAAGAAAAAAAAAAATGATTAAAAAAATTGGCAAGACATTTATCCGGCCTAGGATCAAAATGTATTTGCTTTGTCCATTAAAAAACCTATCTTGTGCCTAAGTTTGCCCTCATGGGGAGAGACAAGTAAATAGGGACACAGTTTACAGACAAGCTTTCGCAGCTATCGACTCTCGGGATTTATTTAGTTATTATGCCTCTTTAAACGCGTGTTGTTTTAATCAATAATCTCATTGCAACTTAAAATAAAAGCCTCACAAGAATATCGATATAATAATAGGCTAAGACATTTCATGCCCATACGTACGTTATCACCTTTCACACACATTAAAAAAAAAAAAAAAAAAAAAAAAAAATGAGATCGTTCAATCAGCAAAGATGAGGATTAGTGATTATGTCACTACTTTACCCATTTTAAGAAGAATTGTTCCAAAATCCAATTATGTCGTCCCGTCGGTTAAAACAGTACAAAAAAAGTGGTATTCATTTTATTTATTTGAAGAATATTTAGCTGATAATTATTTTTATGGTAAGAAAACAGGATCTTTTAAAAAGAATTAAATTGCTACAATTTTAAATAAAAAGGTTAGACACATTCGTTTCATTTATTTTAACAATATTTAGCTGAGAATGGCAATTATTTTTTAAATAAAGAGCCATTTTCTTTTTAATAATATTGAGCCTGCCAGACATTATTTCAAATAAGAGTAGTACTCTTAACAGTAAATTATACAGATTGATGTAGAAAGCACCGGGGTTCTGCTAGCATAATATGAAATTATAATAAGCCCCTTTAAGAAATTAAAGTTGAGCATTCTCGGGGATGTTAAAAATAGACTGTCAAAAAGCTCTAATGCAAAGTTCCGAATACGTTCGTCAAACACTCTCGACTAGTCTTCTGTGTCCGCTTCTAGGTACATATAAATCTTAATTTCCCGTTATTACGCTACAGTTTCCGGTGGCTGAGTGGATATGGTGACTGCTTACAGATTCTAGGCTGACTGTGACCCGGGTTTGCGCCTCCCGACCGTCTGAAATTGTTATTTTCCTGCACTGATGAGAGCAATAAGCTTGAAACGCTAGCGTCTGTTGGTATTAATAATTGAACATTTATTTATAAATATTATTTATATATATATATATATATATATATATATATATATATATATATATCTCTCAAATATTTCATCAGATAGACACCAAAAAATGTCTTACCATTTATTTCCGAATTCATTCAGTTTATTCTTAAAATGATTTGCATTAGAATTATTTTTAACTTGAATAGACAATTTGTTCCAAAAGTTAACTACCCTACTTAAAAAATTTTTTATGGTAGATTTAATTTTTTTAATTTTTTGTGCCAATAAATTATTAGTGTGGGGAGAGATTTAAAAAAATAAAATAAATAATTTTATGGTGGATTCAATTTTTTTCATTATTTGTGCCAATAAATTATTAGTGTGGGGAGAGATTTAAAAAAAAATCCCATTAATCATTTTAAAAGGTCTCAAGTCACCCTTAATTTTTTCTTTTAGTAAAGTAGCTAAACCTAAGGATTCCAATCTATTTTTATAGGTCAGCTCATTAAATCCATTTATTAGTTTAGGCCCGTTTCTTTGTACACCTTTCAATTTTAATATTATATCCCGAAGCACATGTTTAACTACCAGTGGCATCCGGGATAGAGTACAATATTCTATGCTAGCTGTACCGATCTGACATTGCCAAGTTCTTACTTTAATTTTTGTTTCACTTTGTTTTGTTTTTTGGGGTTTTTTTTAACGGATTATATTTTTTAAAGTAGGATTTTGAAAATTAAATTTAATTATCAGGATATTGTTTGGTCATTAAATTTAATTATCAGGGTATTGTTTGGTCATTAAATTTAATTATCAGGGTATTGTTTGGTCATTAAATTTAATTATCAGGGTATTGTTTGGTCATTAAATTTAATTATCAGGGTATTGTTTGGTCATTAAATTTAATTATCAGGGTATTGTTTGGTCATTAAATTTAATTATCAGGGTATTGTTTGGTCATTAAATTTAATTATCAGGGTATTGTTTGGTCATTAAATTTAATTATCAGGGTATTGTTTGGTCATTAAATTTAATTATCAGGGTATTGTTTGGTCATTAAATTTAATTATCAGGGTATTGTTTGGTCATTAAATTTAATTATCAGGGTATTGTTTGGTCATTAAATTTAATTATCAGGGTATTGTTTGGTCATTAAATTTAATTATCAGGGTATTGTTTGGTCATTAAATTTAATTATTAGGGTATTGTTTGGTCATTAAATTTAATTATTACGGTATTGTTTGGTCATTAAATTTAATTATCAGGGTATTGTTTGGTCATTAAATTTAATTATCAGGGTATTGTTCGGTCATTAAATTTAATTATCAGGGTATTGTTCGGTCATTAAATTTAATTATTAGGGTATTGTTCGGTCATTAAATATAATTATTAGGGTATTGTTTGGTCATTAAATTTAATTATTAGGGTATTGTTTGGTCATTAAATTATTAATTGAACCAAATTGTTATAAAACTATAATGTTGTTAAGGTAATGTTTTAATCTATTTTTCGAAAATTAGTGGCTATAGATAACGTACAACAATATCAAATTTTTAATACACGAGGATTTGCTAACAATTTTACAGCCAGAATACTTTTATTTTTCAACTGTTGACAGAAGATTAAAATGAGGTGTTTACAAAGAAACATAAATGCATTCTGGAGGATTTAATTTCATAAATTTTTTTTTTTTTTTTAATACGATTTTTTTTTTAAGTTCGTTTCAGGACTTCACACTATAGCACATTTGATTTCGATAAACAATCACTAGTAAATAAATAAAAAAAAATACGTGTAAGTAACATACAGACGAGAAACACAAAGAAACGCAAGATGTGATCATGCAATCTTATTAATTAAGAGTCTTAAATATTCTAACAATAACAACAAGGATGAAGCTAAACAAGTGGCCATAATAAAATTGGAGTATAAAATAAAGATAATTGATTTTTAATCAATGCAAGGGATGAAGAAGGAAGAGTAGATGCTATTCTGTTGACTTCAGCTTCTGCTACTATCATCAGCATCACCTTTGTTTTTCATGGGATTAGGAGTGTAGGACAGTCAAAAGTAATCATCATCACAAACAACAACATTGACATTAATCAATCACACTGGGTCAACGACTGATTGCAACTATTTCTTAATGTGACGGCTTGGGTTAAGTTAAAACATACATAACACAAGTGTTGATACTACTACTACTACTACTACTATTATATACCCATCCGTTCTGTTAATAGATAAAAGAAAAAACAAAAAAAAAACAATTACCAATCATGTCAGTTACTGTTCAGGTGTTTCCTCCCAAACCATGTAAACAAAAAAATATTAAAATCTCTAAAGACATACATTATCTTATCTTTTCACACACAGACTTTTTTTTTTATATTTGAATTAATAAAACTATCAGACCAGAACTTGTCGGTGTTTCTCGTCTATACGTAACTTTGAGAAATACACATTGAAATTTTTTTTTTGTTATTGAAATTAAAAATAAAAAATTAAAAAAAATTTCTATTTAACAAAAAAAAAAAAAATGCCAATGTAACTATATTTTGAACTATTTTTCTCTAAGCCATGCAATATGTTTCCACCCCGAGCAACGCCGGGTAAATACGGCTCGCTGTCAATACAAAAGTGCCTTTCGCCAACAAGCATGAGTATTTATTTACATACATACGTCCTTATGAGAGTTGAAGTGATGGCCACAAAGGATCGATTTACAATATAAAAATCAATTAGAATATTTTATGATCAGTCAGTTGAGGATGCAAATAGATCATCTTTTTTTTATGTGCGCAGGGGTGGAGAGGCAGAGGAATGGGGGAGCTTAATGCATAATTAAAACATGGAAATTTAATCCATATTTATTATTTTTATAGCAAATCCGAAGAAATTTTTCTTCAAATTATTATTTGTTTGTTATGCCTCCTTGGGCATCTTCACTTTAACTATCTTCTCAATTCAACTGTTAAAAAAATTTTTTTTTTTAATTAAACTCTTAGTACAGTATCGATATCCAGATCGAATGCTGTTAAATATTTCATTTGATAACTCCCAAAAATGCCCCCTCAATTTCTCCCTCCTACCACTTTAACTGAATTTATCCAACCTCATCTTAAACTGATCCACGCTATTGCTGTTCTTAATCCGATCTGGCAACTTATTCCAAAAACATTACTCTGTGAGCAAAAAAAAACAAACTTAACTGGTTAACAGATCTTATTTTTGAAAACTGCCTTGACACTAACCTTCCAGATCTAGGAGAAATACTAAAAAAATGCCAACTACAGTGAGAAATGGCATTTATTATCTTGAAAGTCTCAATCATATCACCTCTCATTCTTCTCTCCAGCAAAGTAGTCAATCCCAATTTGTCTAATGTCTCCATGTAACTGCACTTCTTTTCCTTTACTTATTAGTTTTGTCACCCTACTTTGTACGCCTTTTAGTTTCAATATTACATTCCAATTTCCATATCTAGTCGCTGGAGCCCAGGTCTGGGTGCAGTATTCTATATGAGGTCTTATTAGAGCTTTATATATCCTCAACACAACATTTGTCTCCCTCAAAATAATATTCCTAACCCTAACCCACCTGATCATTCTATTTGCCCTCGATACAATGGATAAAATATGATTATTTGCCCTAGATGTATTATCCAACCCCACTCCCAAATTGCACTCTCCATCTACTTCTTTGATTTCTCTGTTGTTTAGTACATATTCAACTCCCACATTCCTAGATCCTACATGTAGTACTTTACATTTGTCTAGGTTAAATCCCAATTTCCAAATGTCCTCCCAATATGATAATTTATTTAGATCCATCTGTATTATTTCCTTTCATAAAGGTCTCACAAGTAGTTTAATACTATCAACAAACAGTTCTATTTCTGAATTTATATTATTAGGCAAGTCATTTACGAATATAGAGAGATATATAGAGAGATATATAGAGAGAGAGATAGAGAGAGAGATATATAGAGAGATATATAGAGAGAGAGATAGAGAGAGAGATATATAGAGAGATATATAGAGAGATAGAGAGATAGATAGAGAGATATATAGAGAGATAGAGAGATAGATAGAGAGATAGATAGAGAGATAGAGAGATAGATAGAGAGATAGAGAGAGAGATAGAGAGAGAGATAGAGAGAGAGAGAGATAGAGAGAGAGATAGAGAGAGAGATAGAGAGAGAGAGATAGAGATAGGAAAAAAAAACAAAAAAAAACTGACCGTTTTTTTTTTAAAAGTTGCTAATATATTTTTTTTTTTAATTTTATAACAATGATGTATCTTCATTTGGATAAAATGCCTTTAATTTCAACTAACAAGACATTACTATGACCACGGAACAAAATCGAACACCTATCGATTCCGGATACGATGCACCCACACACATTAAAGATCACAGACTTTATCTGATGCCATAATGACGATCACCTGACCACATGTGCAATGGTGATAATCAGTCGTACCACAATAATATTGTTTAACTTCTCAGCTAAAGACTAAGAGACTTGATCAAGGAATGTTTTGAGAGTCAAGTACTTTCCGGTTTATCTATAAATCTTAATTCAGGCTCATTAGATTTTGACGATGTTAGGATCAACGAAGGCGTGTGAAGCTGCATTTCATACACTCGTTACTGTTAAGATGAAATACAGAAACGAACTGGACATTGAGGTGGAACTGCGCTGTGCTCTCTTGCATTTGATCATGCATTGAAGATCCGATAGCCAAGAAACCATAATTACAGAACATTACTGGTGAAATACTTAACAAGCCGGAATACTTGTCTCAAGATGGGATTCATAATATCAAAAACACTCATGGACCAAGCTTAAGCGTGACAGACCAATGAAAATGCAATCTCTAGCACAAGCATGACAAAAATGGCTATAGATGCTCCTGTGTACAGAGATTTAGGGTTAATAAGGGTTTAGGATTTTGTAAAGTTTTTTTTTTACCAAGAATAAACTCAACATTTTTCTTTTATTATTTCTTATAATTCTCCCTTACATCGATTGGTGCTACCAGATCCGGCTGTCTAAAGATATCAGCTTCCTGCACCAATCATTGATGTTTTATTGCTTTTTTTCTCTTTGCAAAACTCAATCATGTTCTGCAAAATCCAAAACAATTTCCCTCCCTCTCCGCCATTAATAAATACTTAAAAATATAAAGAACTTGAAGTATAAAAACTTTTACTAAAATGACCAGATTCGGCATTAAATAACCTAGGGAGGGTTGATATGCCGTAAAACCAAACCACCAACCAAACCTTCCTTACACCAAACATTGTTAATTCGTCAAATTTATTCATCGTAATAGAAACAAAAAATAAGGTTTGTGTATTCTTAGTTAAACCGACCGATGTTAAATTTATTAATCAGAATGTAGCAGTTACATGAGTGAACTATTTTCTATCTGTCTATGTGACCGGCATCGAGATGTGATTCAGCTTGTCGATTATGTAACCATCGCCTCTTCACTGCACGAGATTCATACACAATGTCTTACTTTCAAACAGACAAGACATATTCCTGCACTCTCTACCAGGCCTGCGGTAGGCAAGTTGTGGAACTCCAGGATAACATTATTTTGTCTTTTCTATGTTAATTAAGTCGTTATACAACCTTTGTTCTGTTCTTGTGTTTCCTGTAAATAAAACTGCACACCTCTTTAGTTGTGAAGCCATTGTTTATTTCGTGAGGAATGGTGGTTCCGTTTTGCTTTACATGGCCAGACGAATTACTCTTCCAACTTTAATAGTATATAGATAAATTTCGGAAGATTTTTTTTCTCAATAATTAAATATTGTTTTTCTGTTTTCACGTTAATTCATGGCCATCCCTACTACAGGCCAGGCAATCGTGCAACTGGGGTCTTTTACTGGGGGCCCATGTGAATTTTCTTAAATATTCGATATAGAAGTTGCAAACAAAGGTAAAATTTCTCTGTGAGATTAGTTTGATGGTTTTATGCGTTTTACATACCAAATAATAAGAACCACAATGCGCTAATTAATAAATTTTACAATTATTGACAAATTCCTATAAATGAAGAGACAGGTAATTTTTGAATAAACAAAGGCAAATGCATATTTCAATGAAGAATTTTTATTTCAATGTTGGATTTTTTTTTAGAGATTTTGTACTTATGTCAAAAGATCATTACTTGTATATTGTGGTTAAAAAGAAAAAAAAGATCCGCACCAGTTGATGATATAGTTTGCAACTTCTATATCGAATATTTAAGAAAATTTACATGGCCCCCAGTAAAAGACTCCAGTTGCACGATTGCCTGGCCTGTAGTAGGGATGGCCATGCGTTAATTCAAAATGTTTAGCAGTTCCAAGATGTACACTTGAAATACATTTGAAATATTCAAGTAGTTTTCATAAATCAAGGTTTCTGTTATAGAAATCGCTATGTTAACAGAACTGTGGCACGATGCGTAATCTTTTGGGGAGCCAAGTGCTCCCCGTTATATTCGTAACCCTTGCGCCAGACTCGAGTGGCAAATAAAGTGAATTTGCTGCCCTAAAAATGTCAGCTCACTGATCGGGGTAGTCGGTGTAATCCGATGTCAGCTAAAATATAAACAATGCTGGAGACACCAGCCAGGTTCAAGAGGTCAAAGAAAACCTGTCACCGAGATTTGTTGAAACACTGATGACGGCTGTATTCCCTCTCTCTCTATTCCTCTGTCTCTCTCCTTCTCTCTCTATTCCTGTCTCCCCCTTCTCTCTCTCTCTCACTTCCCCCCTTCTCTCTCTCTCTCTTCCCCCCTTCTCTCTCTCTCTCACTTCCCCCCTTCTCTCTCTCTCTCACTTCCCCCCTTCTCTCTCTCTCTCACTTCCCCCCTTCTCTCTCTCTCTCACTTCCCCCCTTCTCTCTCACTTCCCCCCTTCTCTCTCACTTCCCCCCTTCTCTCTCACTTCCCCCCTTCTCTCTCACTTCCCCCCTTCTCTCTCTCTCTCACTTCCCCCCTTCTCTCTCACTTCCCCCCTTCTCTCTCACTTCCCCCCTTCTCTCTCTCTCTCACTTCCCCCCTTCTCTCTCTCTCTCTCACTTCCCCCTTCTCTCTCTCTTCCCCCCTTCTCTCTCTCTCTAGAAAAGAGATTGAAAATTGAGATGTTTCTTTTCAAAATATAATAAATCATATTTTTATATAAGTAAAATGGTTTGTTCCATTATTACATAATGTTTGATTTGCAGCACGATGGTCCCGACCAAACAGCCGGCTAGCCAGTCCCAGAAGCAGACGACAGTGACTATCGTCAGATGATGATTGCTCACTGGCCATAACAAGATGAGACATTGCACATACGTGCACATGTTGTCACACATCGTCCCGTCGTCACAAAAGTCCGGCAAAGATCGCCCAGCCGTCCAAAGCCATGGTACCACATTGATGCCGGTCTCAAGATATACCCCTTCGGCCCAAGCGAACTTTGCCACAAAACATTCAAATAAGTTTTAATAAGGGTTAAATCTTTCAAGGAATCTAAAGACACCATAGAAATTTTTCTTCAATTCAATCTGGTGTCACTAGGAGCAGTTATCGGTTAGGTTCATAAAATAACTGAAATATATTAGAATGTAAAAATGAAATTGATTTTTTTTTTTTTTTTTAAATAGATTTTTTTAGTTTCATAACACAAAAATTAAATTAAACAAATATCTCTGAAGAACACATTAAAAAAAGGTTTAAATTTATTTTTATTAGTATTTTTAAGATTAAAATAAATATTTTTCTTTTAAAAATTGCAACAATGCCAGTTTTTTTTTTTTCTTATCACTTTACCTCATATTGGAAATGTTATTTTTAACGTTTCTTTCACAGCAAAAATTGTAAGCATGACTACATGTGAATTTTTTTTTTCTTCTAAGAACATTCTGACCATCAATATATCTTCACACGGGCAATGCGGGATGAATATCGCTAGTTATCAATAAATATAAAAAATTTAAAAAATAAAATAAAAAAACATTGTTTTTGTGGTTCTTTGGAAGAATGCAAAAACAAATCTAATAATAGCAGTTGACATTAAAAAAAATGTCTAACATTTGCCTTTCACAAAACACTTAGGCAACTCAATGTCATGCTTACACGGCATTATATAACACGAGACACATAAGCAACAAGTTATAATAATCTTTATATTAATAAAATTATGTTACCACTTCTCGGGTTTCTCGTCCTTAAGTGACTTGCATATTTTTCATTTATTTACTATGTCGACCATGTTGTAGTCAGCTGGGAAGTAGTCACTTATGGAAATCAAAATGAAATAGTGTAACATAAGAAATTTTCAAAACTCCTTAAAAAATAATTTAATTATGAAATTTAATCCACTAGAATGCATTTGTTTGTTCGTAAACAAGTCAGCCATTTTAATTAAAAAATAAAAATGAATTACTTCGTAAACCTTCATAATCTTAAATTAATTTGCAAGATTTAAAATTGTCAAATAGAAAATAATTTCTGGCTTTAAAATTCTTAGCAAATCTTTTAATGATTAAAAGTTGTAGAAGTTATTTACATCCAATAATTTTATAAATAAAGATTAAAACATTACATTAATAAAATTAGTTATAAATTATAACAAATTGGTTCAATTAATAATGACCAAACGATACCATAATAATTAAATTTAACTTTCAAAATCCTATTGAAAAAAAAAAAAAAAAAAAAAAAAAATGAAAGTAAAATGCCTCCCGAGCAACACTGGGTAGGTAGAGCAAGTTTAATGTAGGTTAGCTATACAATTTAAATTTTATTAATTTGCAAGAAATAGCGGTTCACAACAGTGACATGTTGGAAAATAATATTGTTATTTCTTTGGTTCCAAGACCAAAGTGATGATTAGTGATTGTGTTGGAAAGCTCTCAAAATAAGGAATGTTGGCCTGCTCAGTACAGTTTGTGGAAAAGGAGCCGAGTGCAATTCAATTTTTTGTGGTACTTTTAAACATTGGGTACACAAGTCAATTTTTGTTTTGCTGTGTTATTGACAATATAATAATATACTTAATTACAATTTATTTAGAAAAAAAAAATGCTCCTGGTCTGAATACTGGTAATATGGATGCATTTCTAAATAAATGTTTATTTTTTTAAGAAAAAACAACTTATGTCATTAGGAGAATTCCATGCCAAACAATCCTCTTCAGATTTAAAAAAAAAAATCTTCATTTTTTTTTTTTTTTTTTAATTTCAACACTCATATTTACCTAACAACGAAGAGAAATGTGCAACCATTGGACTAGTTGAACCCTATTTTCTAGGCCAATTAAAATTAGACTAAATCTTTTTTTTTTTTAGCCAGACTGCACTCAAAATTCGACTACAGTAGTTTAGAAAAACTGCAGTTTTGAAGCTAAAACTGAATTGCTTATCAAAAAGTGATAAAAACAAAAAAAAAAACAGGCAAATTTCATCAACACCTGCACATCAGATACTTTTATAAGTCTTTTTCATTATCATTTTTTCCTTTAACTATAATCAACGCGTTTTGTTTTTTTTTGCATAATATTCTTTTGTTTTCACGTGCCGAGTGGTTTCACGTTAAATTATACGTTTGAATTAGAAAAGCTATATTTTTTATTTTTCAAATGTGATTCGATTGTTTCTGTTATTTTGTTTTATGGCATATCAACCCTTTTCAGGTTATTTAATGCCTAATCCGGTAATTTTGGTAAAAAAAAATTGATGCTTCAAGTTTTGAATATCTTACACATGAAAAGGAGGGGAAGGGAGAGGAGTAAGAGAAATTGGTTTTCATTTTTGGCCTTGCAGAACGTGATTGATTTTGCAAAGATAAAGAGAAAAAAAAACATCAATGTTTGGTGCATTTTAGATCAGGAAGCCGATATCTTCAGACAGCCTGATCTGGTAGCATCAGTTTCGAATGTGAAGAAATTCATTTTTAGTGAAACAAAAAAAACAAAAAAACACACTGATCAGTTTGGGTCACCCATTGAGCTCGGGTTAGATTGTTTGAACCAGAATAAAGTGAGTTTGAAAAGCCAGTTAAATAATAAATTAAATAAAAATGACAAAAATTCTAAAATCAGTCTTTCTGCTCACGATCTCTTTCTTTCCCTTTACAGCTATAGGTTAAATAGTATTAGTACTTGGTGATATTTCCTTTTAATGGACTATTCCAATCAAGTTTATAGTTTCATTATCTTTGACAATAAACAGTGTAAGAGTGATAAAATAAGAGTGGAGGGGAGAGAGAGAGAAGGCGAAAGCAATAGATCGTCTAATTAGAACAATTAAAATGGAACTTTTTCCAAATATAACTCAATCTCAAAACTAATGAATAGCTTAGCATACATTTTGTGTGAATAAAATGTATCGAAAAAGAACGTTAGGAAAACAAACGATGATGAACTCGACTTTAGTATACTAATAGATACATTCTTGTAGGTAGTTACATAAAACTGTTTTATGGCATATCAACCTTTTTATTTAATGCAAGTAAAGTTTCAGTTTTCAAATATTTTTTTGCTTTTTTATTTTCATTATTTATATATATATATATATATATATATATATATATATAAGAGGATTCAATGAATTAGAACATTACATTTGTTCCAAGAATTAGAACATCAAGTCTAGCATGGCGTACGGTCGTTTCCAAAACATTCTGGAAATACTTTATTTTATTTTTTTTAAATTAACAAAGCTACTCCAAAACGTCTTTTCATCAGCGCCTTTAGCACCACGTCTTACAGAAATTCAAAGAAAAAATAACAAGCTTGTCGTAGAGGAACATCTATTGACAGGAGGAGCCACAGAGACAAATATTAGAAAAAGGAATTAGTTACAAATATAAAATAAAAGTAGAATGATAAAATAATAAAACATAAAAATAAAAATAAAATATATATATATATATATTTTTTTTTTTTTCTAGAGATGAAAGGTGAGAATAAAAAATTGATACACTATTTATTAGAACATCAAAAGTTCAGAGCAAGGAGCTTCATATCCTTAAGGATATGAAGCTCCTTTCTCTGAACTTTTGATGTTCTAATAAATATTGTATCTTTACAATTTTTTATTCTCATCTTTCATCTCTAGAATTGATTGCTCTATTCAATATATTGGGCTTCATATTATAACGATATAGATTATTATTAAACGATCATTCAATTATTGTTAATTTAATTCAACATTTAAATATTATATATATAAAGATAGATGAAAGAGTGATAAACATGTACGAATGTCCAGATTTATTTCAAACTTCAATTGTCTAATGCAAGGTATATTCTGTAATAAAATTATGTTTATTATTCTTTCCTTAAGCCAAGGCTTTTCAAAGATCGAAATCTTAGAGGAATTATATAAGTTGGCAGTGGAAAAGCCAAAATTCAATATTTGAAAAAATATTAAGAAATGGAGAGTGAAAAAAAAGTTTGTAAAAAGATATGGGGTTTGTCCAGTTGATCTATTAATGATAGTTTATTCAATAAATTACTTATTTTATAAAGGTCAGTTTAAAATAAGTAAAAAATAATTAAAACAAACTTTGGTGACGAATTAAAAGATTCGTCCTTGTAACAACGCCTGATATTTTGAAGCACAATGTACGAAAGATTAAATAACTTTATTTTTTTTTTTTTTCTTCCTTCTTCACCTAGATTTAGACATAATGGGATAACATAATGAACATGGCGACACTGCCTCCGATGATAGCTAGGAGAAGTGCTGGAATATCAAAGCGGTCTTTCGGGTCTCGTTACTGCAAGCGGCTATCATTCGTCAAATGTCTCGTACGAATCTGCCACTAAGGACACCTGGTGGTTGCTTTAGCTAGTTATTCATGTCTATCTCTGGATTTAGTTTCAGGTTGCTGAAACTAAATCCGGAGATATACTCTATTTCATCGATAGACGAGATTTGACACCGGGTCAAACAAAGTGAAGCTGAGAGTAAGGGCAACTAAGGAGAGACCCCACATTTCCGCAAATTCCCAAAGTGAGATGTCTGCACTGGATGCCGTATGTGTCAATAGTTAAGACATTAAAACTATACAAGAATAGAGTCTTCCTCAATATGCACAATCGTCCACTCTATAACAAAGACCAGTGTGTCTTTGTATATAGATAAAAACCCGTCCTGTCAAATTAAGAGTTAGCAGAAAAAAAAAAGAAAAAAAAAGGAAAAAAAAAGGGGTGCCTTTTATACCCCCTCCCCCTTCGATGAAACCATTTCGAGTGGTAAGGGGGAAACAAAAAAGTAAGTTGCAAGTCAGACAACCCACCATCACATGAAATGAATTTGGAAAGAACTCCAACAGCTGGTGATTTATTTCTCTTTAGGTCATCAGAAATGATGATTTATATATGAAAAATTACTGACGTAATTCTATGAATATTAAGTGCGAACACTGTCGAAGCATACTTTTGTTTTTTTTTGTTATTTTTTTGACGGAGGGTGTGCACTAATTTAGAATAGTTATGAAGAGTTAAAATGTGTAGATAGACAGGAGAGACGAGTAGATTATTGATTCTCCTTGCCAGCCAGTCTTTTAAAGACTCTTGTTCTGACTACCATTGAACCACTGATGATTGACTAGATACAGTCAAGAAAACTATTTCTGACAAGTTCTATCATATGTTGATTTATTGATAGAACAAACAAAAACAAAAAAACAAAGAAAAAAGTCCCTTGTCCAATGATGCACGGTGACAAAAAAACATTTTTACCGATTGTATTCCACAATACACAAATACATGGAAATATACACACACATATATATATATATATATGTATATATATATATATATATATATAGGAAAGGAAAAACCAAGAGATATTTTTTATATATTCATCAACGTTTCGTCTTTATTGTAAGACTTCCTCAGGATGATAATTTTAAGAAAAATGTCATGCATCGAAATATTGGGTTGACATGATGGGTTGATAAGGAAAAGTAGTAGCCGTGGCTACTAAGAGCGCTGGAGTGTTTGAATTACCTACTAGACACAATCCTCAAGTGTCTTCGGTCTCTCTGTACAAGGGTTTGTTATGATAACCTGACATGAGGATACTTCCCCTATAAGGAAACCCTGACCAAACATTCAAAATAACATAGTATTTGAAGCCCAAACAAGATCCCCTCGATGAGGTTATACACTGACTCATACTAGTAATGCTACCTCAGGTAACAACACTTAGGTGGATACTCCACCAGACTAGATGAATTCTTGTCCTGGACTCTGCTAAGACCAAGAGACCACAAAAAAGAGATAACAGTTTACTAGTCAATTGGGGAGAGGAAAATTAATGTTTTTAATTTCTTTACTAACTCAATGTTTGACAGGTAAAAGAAAACATTAATGGAATATTTGAATATCTATGTATCTCATATAGAGATACAAGTATTAGCCCCAGGAAGGGGCCCTCTTTATTTCTATGAACTTCGACTAGAAAAAAAAAAAAAAAAAAAAAAAAATTATATATATATATATATGGAAAAATTGTTTTTTTTTTTGCATGTAATATGAAAATGATAAATATCAATCGGAATATGGAAATAAATTTAAAGAACTAATAAAAATTATGATTTTGGATTGCTTTTTGCATGGTCTTTGGAATGAGTCAATATAATATGTTCTGAATCTTGTAATACAACTTCATTGAGCTTGTAATTTTCGGATACTATAAGGAGTATAAAATTGTAGACATACATCCCTTCTAAAAACCTATAATAATAATATTTATTCTAAAATTCATATATTCGTAACATTATGAGCGAGTAACATGGGCACATGTTTTTGTAAATTTTAACATTTAGTGGGGGCAAGTTATAAAGTTAGGTCTGTGTATATGTTTCCATGTATAGGATTAACTCCTAAACTAATTAACCAATCATTAATTTTGAAACAGCTGCTAAGCGTAAAGGATTTAGATGTAGGCTATATTTAGTTTTATGCGGGGGGGGGGGGAGAGGATGTAGAAGCCTTTTATGAAAATTCAGATCTGATTTTTTGTGAAATTTAAACAATATTCTCCAAATTTTAGTTTCTAAACTTTTAGGGGGTATAAATAGCCAACCTATCATTTGAAAATTCAAATATTTCTGATTTGCATTCAATTTGATCCACTCATTAGATACTAATTAAGAATGTGTGAATTTTAATTGGAATAAGGATTCTAGACATAAAGTATCATATCTTGATTTTATTCTTTGTAAAGGTGACATAAAACTGTTCTGTTCTAGTATATTTATAAACATTTAAAAAAAAATAAATAAATAAATAAAAAAAAAAGGACTTAACACTTCACTGCAGTTTCACAGTAAATCCGATTGTCAGAAGTGCATTTCTATCCAACACTTTTTTTTTTTTTTTAACATAGTTCACCCCAAACAAGGCAGGCCACCACTGTAGACGTAAGGGGCTACTGAGAAAAAGAAAAAGGGAGAAGGTAGGGGGCGGTCAACCTAGATTGGGATCAGCGCAGCGAGGTGTCTGTTTACATTAGTTTTAAATTTCTGCATGTCAGTACTGTTGGGGAAACAGGGGGCAGGGAGGGAGTTCCAGAGGCCAGCAGTACGAGGAAAGAAGCTATTTGAGTAGAAGGCTCTCCGACATCTGGGGACCTCCACAGTGAATGAATGAGATTTAGTTGATTGTCGAGTTAGTCTAGTGAATTTACGTCGAGGGGGCACCAGAGTAGCCAATTCATCGGAGCATAATCCATTGAAGTATTTGTAAAACAAGCACAAGGACGCTACATTGCGGCGATGGGACAGAGGCTGGAGCTTGGTTGACAGTGAGGGACCTATTAGGTTGGCGATTCTTTTTTGGACCTTGTCAAGGAGGGAGAGACTAGTAGATGATGCACCAGCCCAGATGTGACAATACTCCATGCATGGGCGGATGGTGGCTTTGTAGAGATACAGGATAATGTCAGGTGTGAGGAGTTTACTAGCACGGTAGAGGGAGCCAACCTTCTTTGCGGCAGCCTTGGCAATGTCTTCAATGTATTTGTTCCAATTCATGTTACCTGTGAAGGTTAGGCCGAGGAGTTTGAATGATGAACTCTCAGGTAGGGTGTTATTTGCCATGACAATCGGTGGTTGAAAAGGTTCCTTGTAGTTATTGAAGGAAAGGAGTTTTGTCTTTGCGGCATTAAAAGTTACCAACCATT
Organism: Sepiola atlantica; assembly: GCA_963556195.1. Lineage (NCBI taxonomy): Eukaryota > Metazoa > Mollusca > Cephalopoda > Sepiida > Sepiolidae > Sepiola > Sepiola atlantica. The sequence goes on from OY744535.1 coordinate 25,730,990, forward strand.
TATGACCCCAATCCACTACAGCCTGGAGGTCATTTTCTAAAGATTCAGCCATCGCATCGGATATGATTGCGTCGGTTTTGCCAACATGGCGGGAGTAAAGGGTGGTGTCATCAGCAAATAAACCAATCTCAGACTATGCCATCAGGGAGATCGTTTATATAGATCAGGAACAACAAGGGTCCAAGGATAGATCCCTGGGGTACACCAACATTTATGTCATGTTGCTTAGATGAACGGCCATCGAGGACAACCTGGATTTTTCTTTTGTCTAGGAAGGATCTAATTATATACTGTAATTGCCCAGTAATACCGTATGATCGTATTTTCAGGAGGAGCCCTTTATGCAATACCTTGTCAAAGGCCTTGAATATACCAAGTGCTACTGCCCTAGCTTCACCTGCCTTGTCGAGTGTATGATACATGCGTTCAGAGATGACCGTTAGGATGTCTGCAGTAGATCGTGCTTGTCTAAATCCATACTGGCGGTCAGAAAGAAGTTTAGCATTAACTAAGTGTCGTACTATCGCTAGATTGATTAAGGATTCAAAGATTTTATCAAAGATCGGCAGCAGACCGATTGGGCGATAGTACTGGGGATCGGTTCTATTCCCAGAATTCTTGTAGACTGGTACCACAGAAGCAATTTTCCAGCTATCGGGGAAGCAAGATTCAGCTAGACACTTATTGTAGAGTTTGCAGAGGACAGGGGCCAGTTCAGCAGAGCACGTTTAAATACATTTGAACGAGAGCTCAAACTAGACAGAATTGAATTCCCATGTAAAAATTTCCAACATTTTTCTCTCTTCAAAATCAAACTTGTTTAGTATGATGTTACGTCACAAAATTATCTTCACTTACGACTTAAGAGTATTCTTTCATTTGAGATCAAATGTACAGATAATGATTTTGTTTTAATTATATTCTTTTATTATTAATAATTCTGAATGTTGCAGACAAAGAGTTATACTCGCTCGAGTTTCAAATTGTATAGGTAATTTAAAGCATATATATTATTGAACATATATATGAATACAACTACTATATTTATATTACTTAAAGCTGTTTTATTTATTTTGTTTTATTATTTAAATATGTGGCAATTTAGACACGAAATTAGATATTTATTTAAAATATTTGTCTTATTTCATGAATAAGAGGTGGTTTGTTTTTCTATCTAAATTATCAAATGCTACTTATTCCCCCATTTCAAACATGAAATGCTACAAAAAATAGTTAAGATTATATATATATATATATATATATATATAAGCTTACTTCCGGTTAGGTTCTGTTCATAGGAGTTAATCTAATTAATCCTTACAGCATTTATATAATAGTGCTCAATAACAAATAGAGCTAATATATGTATCGAGCTCTATTCCACTAAATATTGAGCTGCTGACATTTGCAAGTTGTTGATTGATTTTTAGAGTTATCTGATTCAGGATTTTCTATAATCTAAATTGAGGTTTTTTTTTTCTTAAATGACTTTTGTATGTGATATTGTAAGGGGTGCTGATGAGACGGTTTAAAGTCATCAAAAGTATAATACAAAATAAAATTGTTTTCCAAATTGTTTTGGAAACGATCGTATGCCAAATAATTGCGTTGAACTTCTTGGAACTGATATAAACAATACTACAATTTTGTCTATCACAACTGGGTCAAAAATATATATATAGATATATATATATATATGACCTTCTCTAAAAAAGTATACGCATACATAGGTAGGTACTTAGACTGCTGATCACATGATCCCAGCGTAAATACATTTGCTATGTCTAGCTACACTGAGGAATGAAAGACAATGAAACAGCTATCTGGATGACAAATATATGTACATACACATTGCTAATTAAATTCAAGAACTTTCGTATAAATAGAAGAAAACAAAGAAAAGTTAAGAATAATACACTCAGTTACAAAGTGGATTCTCCCCACTCCATCAGATCAGTTTTTTTTTTAATAAAAATAATAACCCAACTCTGTAATGATAACGAACCTCATGAATAAATTACGCTGGGGATTTATCTGCGAGAAAACATCATAAACAAAAGATTAGAATCCATACAATTAATAACGGTGACTTTTCCCGCCTCTTCATCTGCTTTTAAAAAGCAAGAGTTGAGAAATTTTTGCAGGGGTTGTAAATAAGGGATTTTATTTATTTTTTATTTTTTTTATTTATTTATTTTTTTTTTTTTTTTAACCCGTATCGGGAGTATGACTTTTTTTCTTCTGCTGATTCTACATCTCTGGAAGTGGCGAACTGGAGCCAGGAGTTGGCAATTTTTTCAGTGTCAACCACACAGATAAAATAAAAAAACGTCAATTTCCTATACTGAATGAAATATCCAACACGAAACTTAAGAAAAAAAAAAAAAAAAAAAAAAGAAAAAAAAAAGGGGGGGGGGGGGCGAATCTATACTAGCATTTCTGATGCGTTAACAATCAACGGGCTGGTGGTATCTATGCACGGTAACCTAATATTTGCCCGTTACCGAGCAGAGATACTACCAGCGATAGCACATGCATATATCACTGGCAGTTACTGCACAAGTGTCTCCATCAGGACATGTGCAGATACTGCAGAGCTCGTCCCCTTGAGCAAAGAGTGGGGTGCAGATGCCCCACCAGGAAGGGTGGGGGAACCGGCAAATGCCGCATAGATATCCTACTACCAACCGAGTGCACACATAAGATAACCCCCCCCCCGAAAAAAAACAAAACATGCCAACACATTTCCCCACAAGCTATGCAGCAACACTGCATTAACATCCCATGGCAGAGCATACACACTATACCAGTATCGTTCAGTAGGTAAAATATATGAACACCCCTCTCCAGCTATGGATAGAATAGTAACTAGTGTTTAATGAATTTACAAGATCTATTAGGTTTGTCAAAATTATTGATATTTCAATATTTTTCAATAAAATAAAAAAAAAGTCATTTACATGTTTGATACCAAAAGTCTTTTAAAAATTCTGATTCTACAAAATTGAAGAAAGGGGGGGAAAAAAAAAAAAAAATTACATTTTTTCCTGCTTCCCTTATTAACATACAGAAATTTAAATGTAATGTGAACAAACATCTCGCTGCTCAACTCCCTACTTAGAGTGTCCCTGTAGGCATGGTCTCTAATAGTAGCCCCTCATGTCCAAGTGGCAATGCGCCCTGTTTGGGATGAATGAGAGTATATATATATAAAAAAAAAAAATAAGTAAATAAATTTTAAAAAAAAAATAACATCGATTGTGCATATCTTAATATATTACTGTCCACATTTTCTTTCTCTTTTTCTCTTTTCGTTTATGCGTTTTGTACTTATGTTCAAGTTACTCATTCCTGTCTTTGATCTTCCTTCCCTCTCTCCTGACCGGATTTTTGACCTAGTAGTGTTCGTTTCACTTTCTCCTGTGTTCTGTTTCTTATTGTTCTTCGTTCTCTTTCTGTTGCAGATTCATACAAAAATATATATTCTTTTAATGATATCACTCGCCTTGTTAAGAGAATAAAATAAGCCAGATAATATCAATCTGCCCTAAAGTACGCCCCCCCCCCCTCACCATGACAGGGCAGCGGTATAGTAGTAGGCCTATGCTGTCGGAAACTTTGGTTTCTGATAGGGCCACCTAAGGCAGAACGGTCTTACACCCAGCGGTATTAAGACCGCAACCTAGCTAAAGATGCTCTGCCGAAAATCCAGAGGGAGTTTGTTCTGTCTCCGAGTCTAAAGACATTTTCTAGGGTATGCCCCCCCCCATCCCAAACAAAATCTCAAAGAAACTTTCTCCATGGACAATAAACAAATGAAAATACGGATCAAGACAATATCAATGATGTTTCGTAATTTTTTAGATGAGGGTTGATAATTTGTAGAATTTATTCGGACTACTGTTCTCATCATGGGTGTTTTTATCACAACGTTTCGGCCGATGTAACCTCTGACCTTCTTCAGGTGTACCTTGTCGAACTTGGGAATCTTTCTGTCGAACTCGGGAATCTGGACAGAATTTGGAACGGAACCCTTTATTAGATCCACGGGGGTAGCATGTGCTCGTTCCATCTGCCATGACTGGGAAGAAGTCTTCACTAATTCGCAATTCTTTGTATTGCCCGCACTGAGGATTGAACCTTCAACCTTCAGATGACTGTCACTTAGAACTGAATTTTACTTAGTACTATATCCACTGCGCCACGGAAGTTACATCGGCCGAAACGTTGTGATAAAAAACACCCAAGATGAGAACAGTAGTCCGAATATACTAAATTCTACAAAATATCAATGATCTTGTACATTTTTTGGTTTGCACCTTTCAATTCCTGAACATAGTTGTATCAAGACGTCTGCAAACGTACCCGAACCACCGCAGGCAGTTTCGTTTCAGAACCCCTTCAATAGGTTGAATGTTGCACCGCAAATGGATGACAGCATTGGGAACTCGGTCCAGTAGGGCGAGTCACAGATTCCCCCACATACACCAGCAGTCAAAAACAACTATCCAGCGAATATCCACGGCTCGGAGACCAGGTCTCACATCCGTACAGTAGAATGCTCCGAACCGGTGCTTGATGGACACGCATCCTCGTACTGATAGCGACTATTAAGACGTACAAAGGCCGAGCATGCACGGTCGATACGTCTATTTCGGTTGTATTCTGGCCATTGGCGCAGAATTGAGATCCGAGGTAGATGAACTGGTTGACTTCCTCGAAGGGGCGGCCATTCAGCACACATAATTTTCGTTTTGTCAGCGTTGATGCGAAGGCCGATCTGCAACGCGAACGAGCTAATCTGGTCCATCAACTGACTGGGTTAACTCATTCAATGATCTTGGATGATAAGTAAATATGTACATCTTTTATATCTATCCTAAAACAGGAGAGAAAAATAATATAGCAGAGCAGAAGAAAGAAATTTTCTTTGGAAGAATGCGTTAGCAATTTGGTCACTCAATGGTGACTAATTAGTTCAATTGTGGAGGTTTAAAAAATAAAACCACCAAAATAAATTTTTTTAATATCACAAGTGATTTCTTAAAAAAAAAAAAAAAAAAAAAAAAAAAAAAAAAAAAGGTAAGAATTGCTTTACACTTAAAAGACAATGGTTATGATATTTTGAACAAAATAATTACAGGCAGAGGAGATGGGAGAGAGTTGACTGAATAAAGCCCGATTCCTGAATTGCTTTTGACTAGTGATTATTAAGATGAGCAGGCTTTTGTGTTATAAAAGTGAAATGCATGACTTGTCTTAACCTATGCAATATAAATAATTAAAAGGGTTCAATTAAAATAAATGAATAAATAAAATAACCTAATTATTAATTTAATCTTTGACTAAAGTGAAATTGACCAAAGCTTGATGCAAAAAAAAAAAAAAGAAAAAAAAAGAAAAGAAAAAAAAGGCTGCTTACATATTCCATTAAAAAGAGTAAACTATAATAAATGTGGCTTAAATAAATTGCAGTTTCACAGGATTTCTGATCGTCAAAAGTATATTCTTTAACATCTCTTTTCATTTGAACACAAATTAAATCCAAGTGGAAATCAAATTTAGAAAAAAAAAAAAGAAGCTATATTTAACAATATATTAACCATGTTTCTTAAAAAAAAAAAAAAGGCAAATAAAAAATACCAGACGAATTTAACAAAATAGTGTTTTTGTTATTTGTTAAGTAGTCAAACTCAAAAGATATTACAAGTTCACAGTGTACTTAATTCCAGGGCAGTTATTAAATCGAGATATTTTCAGACAAAACCAAACAAAAAAAAAGATCTTATAAAAAGCAAAATTTATTTTTATCTCAAAACTTACGGCCGGTTCATAAATTGTTCATACAGACTAGGCATTTATAACGACAAAGTTTTATCAAAAAAAAAAAAAAAAAAAAAAAAAAAAAAAAAAAAAAAAAAAAAAAAAAAACTTACTTTGGACATTATTTACTAAAAAAAAAAATTGTTTAAATAAAGAATGTTTTTATCGTAAACAATGTCTGAAGTTTCGTTTTTTTTCTTTAAATCTGATATTTCTTTCGTAGAGAAAACTCAGGCTTTGTCATTATAAATGCCTCGTTTGTATGAACAATCGATGATACGGCCGCAAGTTTTTGAGATAAAACAAATCTGGCTTTTTATAAGGTCTTGTGCTTTTTTTAGTCAGAAAACATCTCAATTTATATATAAGCCATCCACAGACGGATTGTTTCACTGCCCTTACGTGTGGCCAGACAAAAAAGTCCCTTAAGATGGGACTGAAACTCGACCATCTAGACAACAGTCGACACCTGTTGAGAGTAAGCAAAATCTCAATGTAAACATCGTCAATTGCCTTAGAGCTCCATTTGTTCACACAAGAGAAATACATTATAAGCTGATGACAGTTGGCGATTTCACTTATCAGAGAGCTCAACCCAAGAAGGGAGGGCCATATAATGTATGTAATATATATATATATATATTACATACATACACATGCTAAACAGGCAACCTCCAGGAAGACATTTTTTTTGGATATGGCAGAGTACTGTTTACACTGTGATGGTCACTAAAACAAAAATATTGTTATTCAGAATCAACCTGATGAAAAACATGAAGAAATCTGTAAAAGTTAACAAAGTGTGAAAAATGTTAATCATTCTCACTTTCTGTCATCCAATTAAAAGAGGGGAATGTTATTCGATTAGTTTTTAACATGAATCAAGTTATCAATAATGAACAGAGAATACACAAAAGCAGCAGACGAGTCTAATTAGAAAAATGTCGCCAACAAAGACAAGAGAAACCAATAAGAAACTTAAAAGAAAAAGTAAAATGTTTGTTGGTGGTCCGTAACATTCTGCCTCGGGGAAAAAAAAAGAAGAAATCCAGCCCTACTTCTCATCTCGTAAGAAAGCAACGCGATACATAATATATTATCGGATATAAATTCCAATGTTTACCATAACATGTTCACCGTGTTTCACCTTTTGCCGCATATTCAGAAGAGATTTGGTTTACAATGAGAATAAAAATAATAAAAAAACATGAATTAACTAGAGAGACAGACCGACTGAGAGACAGAAGAGTTGTCTGTACAAATTCAATTACTGGACTTGTTGGCCAAATGGTTAAGGTGACAGGTGGTCCCTCTTTTGGAGACAAGTTTGATTCCTGTACAGGTCTCATTTTCCTTTGTGATTTTGCATGGGTAGATGTGTGCAGGACAGGAGACTTGATTAGATCACATTAAAAGAACGGATGAGAGTTTTAAGGTTAGTAAATGTAAAAAGAGTTTAAGTAGCATAGCAGGGGAAGGCCAAGGAAAACATGGGAGGGAAGTATTAAGAATTGACTTGAGAGAAATAGTGATAAACACCTGACCAGAGATAGGTTAATTTGGATGTCGATTTATAAAAGCCGTCCAACAATGGACGTTAAACTGAATATGATTTACTTTTCCACCACGCTCATGACGCCATGTCACTTTTCCGCCACGCTCATGACGCCATGTCACTTTTCCGCCACGCTCATGACGCCATGTCACTTTTCCGCCACGCTCATGACGCCATGTCACTTTTCCGCCACGCTCATGACGCCATGTCACTTTTCCACCACGCTCATGACGCCATGTCACTTTACCACCACGCTCATGACGCCATGTCACTTTACCACCACGCTCATGACGCCATGTCACTTTACCACCACGCTCATGACGCCATGTCACTTTACCACCACGCTCATGACGCCATGTCACTTTACCACCACGCTCATGACGCCATGTCACTTTACCACCACGCTCATGACGCCATGTCACTTTACCACCACGCTCATGACGCCATGTCACTTTACCACCACGCTCATGACGCCATGTCACTTTACCACCACGCTCATGACGCCATGTCACTTTACCACCACGCTCATGACGCCATGTCACTTTACCACCACGCTCATGACGCCATGTCACTTTACCACCACGCTCATGACGCCATGTCACTTTACCACCACGCTCATGACGCCATGTCACTTTACCACCACGCTCATGACGCCATGTTACTTTCGTTGTTTTTACAGCCCCTCCCCCCTCCCCCTGTAATATAGTTGGAAGAAGCTGAAATGATGGAAAACTCTAAATTAGTTTCTTATACATACGGTTTAAGTTTCATTTAAATCGGATATATGTATTTGAAGTTTTAAGCGGGGTCTACCCCCATGGGTCACTTACAGACGGGGGAGAGAGGAGGCACGTAGCTATTCAACATAAAGAGGGTAATGTAGAAATTTGGGACCACTGCCATTGTCTTCAGAAAATTTTATACATATGATTTAAGTTTCATAAAAATAGGATATAATTGAAATTTTAAGGGGGGGGGTATGCCCCCTTATGGGTGCACTTAGTGATTCGGGAATACTTCCATTATATTCCGATAAATTTTGCATAATACACTTTTTAGATTTTGTGTACACTCTTTAACCTTTCTTTCTATAGGGAACACAGACAGACATTAAGTTTTATATGGAGAGATATTACCTACATGGTGCTTAAAAAAAAAAAACAACAAACATGATACTTTGTGTATTAAATAAGTCAAGTTTTTATTTTATTTTTTTTATTGCATAAGATAAAAGATTTTGAAGAGATCCAACAAAAATCAAATGCATTAGGTAAGATTTAAGTATTGGTTGGTTTTACGGCATATCAACCCTTTCTATTTTAAGCTAAAAACGGCAAATTCATTGACACAAGTACTCACAGCTGGAGAGGTATTTTTAAAGATATTAGATTGCAAGTGAATGCAATAGATCAGAACTGATTGATTGGATTGTTAAGTTTTACTGAATGTCAACCATTTTCTTTTTTTTTTTTTTTTAAAACCTTTATTCACCCCCAAACAAGGCATATTGCCACTGGGACGTAAGGGGCTACTGTGAATTAGGGGCCAGATTTATCGGGGCATATTAAGTGGGGATTTGTTCAGCCAAGATGTTTGTTTATATTACATTTAAATTTCTGCATGTTGGTACAGTCGGGGAAACAGGGAACAAGAAGGGAATTCCAAAAGCAAGTGGTTCGAAGAAAGAGGTAGGTTTGGTAGTTTTGTTTTACGGCATATCAACCCTTTTTGGGTTATTTAATGCCGAATCTGGTCATTATAGTAAAAGTTTTTATGCTTCAAGTTCTTTATATCTTCAAATGTTTAATCATCGTTTTTGGTTTGGTAGTTTTGTTTTACGGCATATCAACCCTTTTTGGGTTATTTAATGCCGAATCTGGTCATTATAGTAAAAGTTTTTATGCTTCAAGTTCTTTATATCTTCAAATGTTTAATCATCGTTTTTGGTTTGGTAGTTTTGTTTTACGGCATATCAACCCTTTTTGGGTTATTTAATGCCGAATCTGGTCATTATAGTAAAAGTTTTTATGCTTCAAGATCTAAAAATAAAATAAAAAAGGGGAGGGAGAAAGGGAGAGGGGCTGTTGTTTTGGTTTTTGGTTTTGTAGAACATAATTAAGTTTTACAAAAAAGAAAAAAAAAAAAAACGTCAATGTAGGTGAATTTCGTCTCAGGGAGCCACAGGGCAGCCTGATCTGGTATCACCAGTCGAAGAAAGAAGCTATTAGAGTAGAAAGCCTTCTGGCATCTGGCTACCTCTACAGTGAAGGGGTGGGATTTTGCTGCTTGATTGGTTGATCGGGAGAACAAGTGCAGCACATTCGCCTGAGCACATTTCAGTTGAAGTACTTGTAAAACAAACACAGGGATGCAACATTGCGCCAATAGAACAGAGGCTGGAACTTGGTAGACAGTGTGGGACAGAGGCTCTTTTTGGGGCCCTGTCTAAGAGGGGGGAGACTAGTGGTTGGTGCACCAGTCCAGATGTGGCAACAATACTCCGTGAATGGGCGAAGGGTGGCTCTATACAGATATAGGATACTAGCAGGTGGGGGGGGAAGTTTTCTAGTCTGGCAGAGGGAACGAGCCGGCCTTCTTTGCAGCAGATTTGGCAGTATCTTCTATGTATTTGTTCCAATTCATGTTACCTGTGAATGTTAGGTCGAGGAGTTTTAATGTTGGACTCTCAAGAAGAGTGCCGTCAGCCATGGCAATCAGTGGTTGGAAAGGAGCTTTGTCTTAGTAGCATTTAATGTAACCATCCATTTTTGGTCCCATTCTGTTGGGTCATTGTATACCGAAACCAGACACATTTTGTATACGGTCGATTCGTTTCGTAGTGTATATGTTGTAAACAAATAGGATGTAAGCTATAGTTTCTATTTAACCCATCGATGTGTTACGACTCCGAGTCAGAGTGGACCTGGGAGTAATGGTGACCCAAGGGTGATACCACTACCGAAAGCTCACAAATTGGGTTCCGTTTGGTTTTGTTTTACGACATATCAACCCTTTTCGGGTTATTTAATGCCAAATCCGGTCATTTTGGTAAAAGTTTTTATGCTTCAAGTTCTTTATATCTTAAAATATTTATTCATGGTGTTTGATTTGTTTGACGGCATATCAACCCTTTTCGGATTATTTTAATGCCAAATCCGGTCATTTTGGTAAAAGTTTTTATGCTTCAAGTTCTTTATATCTTCAAATATTTATTCATGGTGTTTGATTTGTTTGACGGCATATCAACCCTTTTCGGGTTATTTAATGCCAAATCCGGTTTTTTGGTAAAAGTTTTTATGCTTCAAGTTCTTTATATCTTCAAATATTTATTCATGGTGTTTGATTTGTTTGACGGCATATCAACCCTTTTCGGGTTATTTAATGCCAAATCCGGTTTTTTGGTAAAAGTTTTTATGCTTCAAGTTCTTTATATCTTCAAATATTTATTCATGGTGTTTGATTTGTTTTACGGCATATCAACCCTTTTCGGGTTATTTAATGCCAAATCCGGTCATTTTGGTAAAAATTTTTATGCTTCAAGTTCTTTATATCTTAAAATATTTATTCATGGTGTTTGATTTGTTTGACGGCATATCAACCCTTTTCGGATTATTTTAATGCCAAATCCGGTCATTTTGGTAAAAGTTTTTATGCTTCAAGTTCTTTATATCTTCAAATATTTATTCATGGTGTTTGATTTGTTTGACGGCATATCAACCCTTTTCGGGTTATTTAATGCCAAATCCGGTTTTTTGGTAAAAATTTTTATGCTTCAAGTTCTTTATATCTTAAAATATTTATTCATGGTGTTTGATTTGTTTGACGGCATATCAACCCTTTTCGGATTATTTTAATGCCAAATCCGGTCATTTTGGTAAAAGTTTTTATGCTTCAAGTTCTTTATATCTTCAAATATTTATTCATGGTGTTTGATTTGTTTGACGGCATATCAACCCTTTTCGGGTTATTTAATGCCAAATCCGGTTTTTTGGTAAAAGTTTTTATGCTTCAAGTTCTTTATATCTTCAAATATTTATTCATGGTGTTTGATTTGTTTGACGGCATATCAACCCTTTTCGGGTTATTTAATGCCAAATCCGGTTTTTTGGTAAAAGTTTTTATGCTTCAAGTTCTTTATATCTTCAAATATTTATTCATGGTGTTTGATTTGTTTTACGGCATATCAACCCTTTTCGGGTTATTTAATGCCAAATCCGGTCATTTTGGTAAAAATTTTTATGCTTCAAGTTCTTTATATCTATAAATATTTATTCATGTTTGGTTTGTTTGATTGTTTTGTAGAGGAAAATTTTGGTTTCGTTTTTGACTTTGCAGAACATGATTGAGTTTTGCAAAGGGAAAGGAAAAAAAAAACAATAACATTTGATACATTTTAGGTTAGGAAGCCAGTATCTTCAGACAGCCTGATCTGGTAGCACCAGAGAGATTGGGGTCTCATCACTGGATGCACTTTAAGATTGAGAGGCTTGAATAGTTGAGAAATGGGATAGGTAGAAAAAAAAATGGGGGGGCTGGGAAAGATAACTTTCAGTGTAGAATAGAAGCGGACACCCGTAGTCGTATAGTACACTCGTTAAATAGGTAATCAGTATCTCCAATGATAAAATTCTTTTCAAACTAATATAAAAAATAAAGCATTTAAGGGTCAATGAGACTAAACCTTATGTCTAGAATCCTTGTTCCAATTTTTATCAAAATCCATTACATGGTTTTCATTAAAACTTAAGGTCTTAAGAAATTAAAATTCAGGGAATCTGGTTTAATTTGTGTCATGACTATAGATCAAATTTAATGCAAATCTGAAATATTTGAATTTCAAATGGGAGGTTGTGCCCCCTAAAAGCTACGATTGTATATTTACTAGAAGAATACCCGTCCCAGGATGGGTAAAATTAATTACCCAAACAGAACAGCTTTGCGCTATCTTTCTGTCCCCTTAACCCTTAAGCAGAACAAATGCTATTTAACCTACCACTCCTGGTTAGAGTGAACCTGGGAGTAATGGCAAGAAAGGGGGCAATTCCACACAGCTCCCAAATTGGGGTCTCACCATCAGATGCACTTAACCCTTAAATGCTTTTTGTTCCAAATATGACACATTCCAACAAAATGCTTATTTAATATAATATTCAACGAAAATGTGTCAGTCTGCAACTTGTTTCACATCTGCAACGATCACGTTGGCAAGTGTGAGTAGGTATTAGTATGATGTTGCATCAGCACACTCGTTAAATAGGTAATCAGTATCTTTGATAACATTTTTTTTTTTCAAACCAATATAAAAAAATACATTTTTAAGGGTTAAAATCATATCCAGGATAAGGATTTTGTTTAGATATTTAATTTCAAGTGAAAATTGAACAAAATTGCTATGAAAGTATAATTAATTTCGTTATGATAATGTGTTAATATCTATTTATTGCATGTGTTAATATCTATTCATTGCATGTGTTAATATCTATTCATTGCATGTGTTAATATCTATTCATTGCATGTGTTAATATCTATTCATTGCATGTGTTAATATCTATTCATTGCATGTGTTAATATCTATTCATTGCATGTGTTAATATCTATTCATTGCATGTGTTAATATCTATTCATTGCATGTGTTAACATCTATTCATTGCATGTGTTAACATCTATTCATTGCATGTGTTAACATCTATTCATTGCATGTGTTAACATCTATTCATTGCATGTGTTAACATCTATTCATTGCATGTGTTAACATCTATTCATTGCATGTTTTAACATCTATTCATTGCATGTTTTAACATCTATTCATTGCATGTTTTAACATCTATTCATTGCATGTTTTAACATCTATTCATTGCATGTGTTAACATCTATTCATTGCATGTGTTAACATCTATTCATTGCATGTGTTAACATCTATTCATTGCATGTGTTAACATCTATTCATTGCATGTGTTAACATCTATTCATTGCATGTGTTAACATCTATTCATTGCATGTGTTAACATCTATTCATTGCATGTGTTAACATCTATTCATTGCATGTGTTAACATCTATTCATTGCATGTGTTAACATCTATTCATTGCATGTGTTAACATCTATTCATTGCATGTGTTAACATCTATTCATTGCATGTGTTAACATCTATTCATTGCATGTGTTAACATCTATTCATTGCATGTGTTAACATCTATTTATTGCATGTAAAAAGAAAAAAAAAAAGATTAAGATGCCTGATTTTGTTTACAAGAAAGAAAAAAAAAACATTTTGGTAGATTTAATTCATATATAAATATTTGATCAGTAGTAAATAAAATAATGTCAAAGTCATAAGTCACATAGAGACGGGAAACACAGACATGAGAAGTGATTACACAATTTTATTCATATAGGTGACAACAAGAGGAAGATACTAGAAAAAAATGATTGTTATTTAATTAATGATTGTTGGGATTTTCATCTGAAAAAATACGTTTATCGTAACAGAAGACTATAATGGCACTGGACTGTGATGATACATTAATAACGATAATGGACAACATTGAATACAACAAACAAAAGGTTTATTCCAAAAAAGTATCGTTAATAACTGATGTAGTTGTGGGAAAAGGGGAGGTGGTATACATGAAAAGCTCTGTTGTGCATCGACGACAACAAAAAAATTCTTTTGTTTGAGAAGAAATAATATTCATTTTCTTATTCACAAAAAAAGGTTTTAACGTGTCTACTACAACACTGACAATAGGTTTAGTCTTAACTGATTTGTTTTTTTTGTTTCTTCTTCCTAAAAAAATGTTTTTAAAAATAGCTTCAATTGTTTTTTAAATTTTTTTATTTGATAGACAAAAGACTTGTTTACATTTTTATATTTTTAAGGGCTATCGATGTTTTGTTGTTTTTTACTACTACTACTACTACAGTGTACACACGCATAATAAGAATAGTAGTTTTCATGAATGAATGATTGTATGAATGGATGAAAACGAATGGTCTGACTTGAATGAATGAATGACACATTAAAGAAAACGTTCAAACGCCACGAATAAGAGATTTAAAACGAGTATTCTTTACAAGTTAAACTACGAAATAACGTGAATGATTTATATGTATTTTTAATGTGGATATTATTGGAATTATAAAAAAAAAAGAACGAAACATTAAAAACACCCTGGGATAGTCACTATATGGGTTCAAGGATTTGATTTAAGATTAATAGAGATTTTTAATTAATAATTAAAAAAAATAGAATTATTTTATTTTTCGTGCGATTACACGTCAACACCTTTTAACAATAAAAATAAAATATTTTAGAGTGGGGTTCATTTACTTTATAAATAAAACGTAAAATGATCACCCACTCTCTGGCCAGAAAGCGTTATTAATAGAGTAGGACAGAACGTGTAACCATTTTTTTGTATTTCAAATATAGCAGCCATTTTGGAAACACACACAAAAAAATAGTTACTCGTTCTGTTTTACGCTATGTGGTCAAAAAGAACCAAGTATTATTTACTCCTCTCCAGGAGTTAGGCACAAGGCCAATTTTATCCTACTCCCACAAGTAAGATGTGACCCAAGGTCGGGTCGGAAAGTGGGGGTTGAAAAGCCAGCGCCCGAGAGGTGAGCACTCTGACCATTAAAAATTGCCTGGGCAGCCCCGTCGGCATTCCCCGGTAGGGGCGCCTCAGACAGTAAGCAATAAACTTACTCCTCCCCAAAGAGGGGAGGCAAAGCCTGGGAGGGTGCACCTCCTAGAACTGCACAGGACAGACCCATTGACCGGCGTAAATCAAGACCCGAAGGCCAAGACAACACCAGTATGGGGTGCAGTATCCATCGGAACAGATACTACACTTTGATCTTAGCCAAAAGGCCAAGAAACGAACCAAGTTATCATTTTTGGTTAAATTTATATAGTAAAATGAACGCAAGCTCTAAAGTCTAAAATATTTTGTTCCAGATATTTCCAGGTGTTGCTGTGCAATCACGCATGAAAAAAGAAAAAGGAAAACTCACTTATTGGTGGGGCAAAGGATAGAATTTCACCAAAAGTAAAAATATTTGTATTACTGTCGATTTAACACCCTCAGTTAACCCCCCCCCCCCCCCCCCAAAAAAAGAGGTTTTTTTTTTGGACGATTGCGTGCAAACATTCGGAAAAAAAAAAAAAAAAAAAAAAAAAAAAATGCATATAAATTTAACATAAGATGATCCCCAATTTCCGGGCCATTTTAGAGTTTAAGGGCAGTGAACCAACAATGTTTCCTTTTTTGCTATGGGAAATAAATTCTGCGTGTTTTTTTTTTATTGAGGGGGTGAGGTGTATTCTACCTTTTTTAGACAATTAGGCATGGTTTTACGGCCTTGCCAGTTGGTAAAAAAAAAATTAAAAAAAAAAAAAAAAAAATTAATTAACCACCATAAAAAGTTCGAATGGCCAAGAAATGAGAGAGCATTTTACGTTAAAATTTATCCAAAATTTGGACGAAAACTCCAATTATCATCGCTGTACAATTAAACCAAAGAGGTTTTACGTTGTACTTTATTGTATTCAGTAGTATTAACATTTTTATTAAATAATGTAAGTAAGGCGTAATAATTAATATCAAATAAATTTTGGTATCTTTATTAAGAAAAAAAAAAAAAAAAAAAAAAAAAAAGACCTAAATTCATTCGCACATTGGACAAAGATCCGTCGTCTCTTTATCGATAGTGCCCGTATGTTTTTCTCGCGTCAACATAACTTTGATTTAAAAAAAAAAAAATTTATTTACTATTAATCTAATATTTATTGAAATAAAAAAATACAATAGTGTAAATTATTAAAATTAACTTTAAGAATCCTTTTTTTACAGAATTATATCCACCACAATGCATTTCGGTTTCTTCATATAGTCATCCATTTTAAAAGTAAAAAAAAAAAAAAACGAATCACTTCATGATCCTTTGCAATAGAGTATAAAACCATGCTTGATTAATAAACTTATAAAATCAATCTATAATAAATATATTTATGTATATAGAAATTGATCTTTTGAAGTGTTTACCTTTTAATTCAATGTTTAACCATCAAAGTTACGTTGACTCAAGAAAAACACGAAGTGAAGTCAACGTAATTTATATAATTACATTTTTTTTTTTTTTAATTTATTTACATGTATGTATGACTCGTTTGTGAGAATCAGATATGTCGGAATTAATGTAGGAAATTTTGAATTCGAATGAAACTGACTCATAATTTCCGAAACCATGCATCAATTATTGGCATAGAGTGTTAGCGTATAGTCTTTCTATACAGCACTTTTGTTTAATGACCTATAATGACTGTAGTTGCACGGGTGGGGTGGGGGAAGGAAAAAAAAATCGACTTTACTTTATTATGCAGATATTTAAGAATCAAATACTTATTGAAATCAAAAATGCAATATAGTAAAATAAAACGACATTTAGAACATCCTACTAAATTAAAAATAATTTAATTTCATAAAAATCTACCAGAATGTTAGAGGCAGGAGGGGGCAATTCGTCGAGCGAGATAAATTTTGCTAACAATCCAATAACAGGTAATCGCGCCGTTTGACATTTCCCCGATCCGTGTAATTTTATCGGAAAGACGATATGCAGTAGCTGAAAAAATTGCATTTTTTATTTAAGATTATGACATGCTGAACAATGTTGCAATTTAGTATTACGTATGAAATGAGGGGGGGGGGACAAAACATTTTTTTAAAAAGCCGACACACTGGCATACTTCGAAGAATGACGCCAGTCAGTATAAAAGGTTTGAATGAAGAATAGGTAAGACGAAATAAGTAAACTTTTTTAGGGAGTTATATAAAACAAAACAAAAAAATTATTTAAAAACAAAAGAATTCTGTTACGAAACATTTTTTAAATATTTTAATAGTTTATTTTTGTATAACTCACCGAAAACTACTTTTAGATTGACCTCTTCTCCGTTCCCATTTTTTATGTCAACTATCAGCCATGTTGGATCTATGCCAGTATGTCGACTAATTTAGTAATTAAAAAAGTGTTTCTTTTTTCCTATTTCATACGTAATACTAAATTGATTTTAATGCCAATTCGTTCAGCATGTCATGATCTTAAAAAAAAAATACAATTTTTTAGCTATTCCATATCTTTCAGATGAAATTACATGGGTCGGGAAACAACTAGATTACCAAATAACATGAGGTTTAAGAGAACAAGAGTTTCACATTCATTCCCAGACAACGCAGAGTATTCTTGCTATTCATTCTCGTATTCGGTTTAACGTCCATTACATGCTGGCATGTGTTGGACGGCTTTTAGCAAAGTACGTTATTTTTTAAACTTTTATTCACTGCAAACAAGGCATATCGCCAGCGAGACGTGAGGGGGTTACTGTGGTATTGGCCAGGTTTATAGAAGGGGGGGGGGAAGGAACAAGATGTTTGCATTACATTTAGATTTCTACATGTTGGCGCGGTCGGGTAACGAAGTAGGAAGGGAATTCCAAAGACAAGCAATCCGAGGAAAGAAGCTATCAGAGTAAAATATCTTCCGGCATCTAAGGAATACAGTGAAGGGGTGGAATTTTGCTGCTAGTCGGATAGGCCGGGGGTATTTTTGTTTAGGGGTACAAGTGCATCGGAGCATATTCTGTGGAAGTACTCGTTTTATAAGTACAGGGATAAAACACTGCGGCGATGCGACAGGTGTTAAAGTTTGGAATTGCCAATAACACGATAGAACAATAACAAATGAAAATTGGCTAGTCAGAAGCAAAGTTTGATTTGTCAGCTTAAATGCTATTTGAGTCTGACTTTGAAAATTCAACAGGATAATTTCATTATATTTTAATATACAGGGTGATTGGAAAGTTACTCTATTATTAAGTGCTCGTAATTTATTACTGAAATATAATTTTTACAAGAAATGCATACGATAAGAAAGTGTATAGCATGGGGTTTTATAATCAAAATTCAATATGGGTGCCAGCAATCGCCACCAGCTTCTAAAGCTGCCTGGAAACCGCATCAGCTGATTTTACAAGGAATTTTTTTTTTTTTTCTTTCAATAAGTCAACATTTATCAAGGCTAAAAACCCACTTGAAGATTAAGGTCAACAAGATGGATAGATTGACAGATGAATGGTGATGAATACTATGAGAGGATTGAAAACAGCATTTTTTTTTTCCATTATCAAAAACATTGCTCGTGAAAAAAATAACGCAAAATTACTAACCCTTGCTCCCCCATTCATTTCTTGTAAGAAATATATTTCAGTCATAACTTACAAGTATAGGGTGTATGTACAATATATATATAGGGAAGAGAAGAGGGGTTCTGGTTGAGTGTGTATGTATATATATATATATATATATAAATAAATACATACACACTCAACCAGAAACCCTCTTCTCTTCCCTACATATATATATACGTTGGCCGAGTGGTTCTAGACGTCGGGATTAGGAATCCGGGGTTTCGAATCGCATGACCGGTAGTGAATAGTCATATCTCTATGCTGATGAGTCCCGATTATAAAGGACGAAACGTATACGTACATAGATAATAAACAATAACAAATATTTATTATATATATAATATATATATGTATATATATTTTTGTCTTCTTCCTATTAATATGTAATACTCGATTTAAACTCCAATACATTAAGCATGTCGTAATCTTAAAAAAAATATACAGTTTTTGTTTTGAGCTGTTGCTTATCGCCTTTTGGAAAAATCTTAGCCGTACTCTAATCTTTATGTTTACCGGGTTTTATGTCGTACAAACCACACTTTTCTTTAATTCTATAAACAATACAAGACATTTTACATGGCTTTTTATCTAGGATCAAAAGTTAAGTGTATTATCCGTCCGATATCTTCCCAGGCGTTAAATCGTCTTTCCGGTATGAAGTGAGGGAGTATTGTCTGGAGAAGCCCTTATTCGTGACAGAGTGTCGACGGAACTATACAGCTATGTTTTGTTGCCAATCCAGAGTTCCCCTTTTGGGGGAGCTGAATATCCCACCACATTAAAAACAGACATTGTGTCTAACTTTGCCCTCATGTGTAGGCAAGTAAATAGGGAAAATTTCTTCTAAAAAAAATTAAAAAATAAAAACATTTTTAGTTTTTTTTTTTTGTAGAAATTACTCCCGAAAATAAGAGTAAATTAAAACTTTCTTGGTCAACACTAAAGATAACCATTCCAACAACACATCTAGTAGAGTAGAGGATGCATGTTTTTTATATATAGATTTATTAAATTTAATTAAATATTCCCTACCGTAACCAATTAAGAACTAATTTGAAGGTTGTTATTCAAACGGTTTAGGGCCTCGTTTTTGTGCATCACCACAAGTGAGTGAACTTCAGTTGCGGCCATGTTTGCATTATATTATATAGATAAAATATAAAGCCTTTAATTGAGCTTACACATTTGCAGATATATTTCAGTCAAAGCTATGAATTAGCTAGACCTCTCCAAGCCGAACTGGGCTCGATGGGCGTAAAAATAATATATCAGTAAAATTGTGTAACGACTTCGAGTGTGTGTGTAGGATTCTCGCCTCGACGTGACTTACATTTTTTTTTATTCACTATTAATCAACTATTTATGGAAATAAAGAGTGCAACATTCAAACGGGTAACATGAATTGGAACAAATACATAGAAGACATTGTCACGGCTGCTGTAAGGAAAGTGGGGTCCCTCTACCGTGTTAGAAAACTTCGAACATCTGCCAGTATTGTATATCTCTACAAAGCCATTGTCCGCCCATGCATGGAGTATTGTTGTCACATCTGGGCTGGTGCACCATCCACTAGTCTCTCCCTCTTATACAAGGTCCCAAAAAGGAGTTGCTAATCTTATAGTGCCCTCACTAGCCACGAGGATTCAGCCCCTATCCCATCGCTGCATCCCTGTGCTTGTTTTACAAGTACTTTCATGGAACGTGCTCCGATGAACAGATGGTGCCCCTCCCCCCCCTCGATGTAAATACACCTGACCAACTCAACAATCAGTTAAGTCCCATCCATTCACTGTGGAGGTCCCCAGATGCTGTAATAGCTTCTTTCCTCGAGCTGCCAATCTTGGGAACTCCTTCCCTGCTCCCCCAATTCGCAGAAATTTAAGTGTAACGTGAACAAATATCTCGCGGCACAACTCCCCACTAAGCATGCCCCTATAATTTCTGGCCTCTAATCCACAGTAGCCTCTTACATCTGAGTGGCAATGTGTCTTGTCTAGAGTGAATTCAAGTTAAATAAAAAAAATGCAGTTGTGTAGAGTATGAAAACGAACTTTAAAAATCCTTTTTAAATATAATTTCAAAATGAAATCCACCAGTATGCATTTCCATTTCTTTGTAAACAAGCCATTTAAAAGTCGGAAAAAAATAAATAAAATAGAATTAATTACTTTGCTACCCTTCGAAATTTGAAAGCATTATAACCGTTGCATAGAAAGTCATTTAAAATTCTTAACAAGTCCCCAAGCTATTTAATCCAATAATTGTATAAATAGAGATTAACTTATAAAATGAGGTTTTATTTTAACTAAGGAGCCTCAGCTACATCACCCCCCCCCCCAATGAGATTCTACATTAGACGATTACGTGTGAACAGCATGAAAAGGTTGCAAAAAAGAATAAACAATTATTATTAGAATTTAGAGTAGGGTATCAGTTTCGCATATGAATTTAACGTAAAATTTCCAACCAGATAGCGTTTGAACGACATGTAACCGTTTTAGTTAAATCTTAGAAGTGACCACGTTCTTGAGTTTTTTTTTGGGGGGGGGGCGTTGCCATCCAGACTTAGGGTCATAATTTATCTCCCATAAAAAAAATTCTTGTCACTAAACGCTGGCCCAAAAATGGGTGATCATTTTACGTTTAATTTATATGCGAAATTGATTCCCCCACTCTAAATTCTAAACATCCATGTTTTGTTTTTTTCAGAGTGTTCACATGTACTTGCCCCTCAATAAAGTAGAATCTCATTTATTAGGGAGATGAGAAGAGGGTGATTTAGTTTAGGGTCATCATCTACAAAATTACCCAATTTAATGATCAAACGATGCCGTAATAATTAAATTTAACTTTCAAAATCCCATTTAAAAAAAAAAAAACGACACAAATGAATAGTAAAACTCCTGGGCAACACCGGTTAGGCACAACTAAAAGCGCTTTATTTTTTTGACGATATATGTTGACCAAGTCAAATTGTTGACCAAGTCAAATTGTTGAGAAGTCAAATTTACGGTACAAATGGAAAAGACTTTCACAGTGGAGTACAAATAAATGAATGATACTTTTTGTAATTTTTTGTTGTCCTTTACGTTTGAGGGCAAAAGGGAGAGCGAGGGAAGGGGAGAGAAATGGTGGGACGCCTTATAAATGGTATATAAAAAATATATACATTTAATTTTTAAAAATATGTTATAATTTTTTTTATAATCTAAATTAGCTTAAAGATAAAGCATATTACTGGCAAATTAAAAAAAAATATTTCTCATTTTAGTTTTAAACTTTTACAGGTCAATAATACAAGTAAAAAACAAAATCTTGGTCCATAAAAATGGTCGAAGTGCGTCTCCAGAATCTATGGTAAAGTTGTCGATTCCCAACCAAAATGGGGGACAATAAAGCGTCTGCAGTTTTTCGACCTCACAAATGAGTAAGTGAACCCAAATAAATTGTTTTAAACCCATTTAAAATTTACATTAAATTATTTTTTAAGAAAATACAGTTAGGAAATTATTCCAAAACAATTTATTGGGGTTTACTTATTTGTGAGGTCGGAAAAAAAAAAATATCAGAAAACTGCAGACGAGTTATTGTCCGCCATTTTGGTTGGGAATCGACAATTTTACCAAATTTATTTATATTTTATTTCACTTTTAAAAGCTAAAGTTTGGGTATTTCTAAAAGTTTACGGACCATGTTCAAATAACGTTATTTCGAAACCCATTCTTAACATGGGGAGGGGGCTTTGTTAACTATTCTGTACTTTCACCTAACAATTTAATAAACAAAAGACACCGTAAAAAATTGAACTTTAAAATCCTATCTAAAAAATAGCACGGTCCGTAAACTGCAGAAGTACCAAAGCTAAAGGGAGGATTGTAATAGTTTTCAAATTAAACTTAAATTGGTGTCCTTTTTATAATAAAAAATTATCACATTTTTAATTAAAACCTGGGAAAAATTAAAACATTAAGAATGTTCGGTACTTCTACAGAATTTGAACCGAACTGTTTTGTTGTTTTTTTTAATCCTAAGTTTTAGGTTAATTTCAGCAAAAGTCGGTTTGGTTCGGTTCAGATTCTATAGAAGCACCTTATGTCATATATGTATATAATTTAACCTTGCTGAGTCTCTATTGTCTCCCCACGAGGACAGAGTTAGACAACAGGTCGGTTTTTTTTAATGTTGGGAAAATCCAGCTCCCCTCAAAATGGGGCAATCTGAATTGGGACAAAATAAAAAGTTGCCTCAGTCTAGAAGGATTTCTCCTTAACTGGCAGAGGAAAGGAAAGATGAAGTGTAGTCTTAGAAAAGATACTACACTTTGCTCCTAGCCAAAAGTGTCTTAACTAAATTAAAATTAGGTGTTTGCTCGTAATACCTACGTTAAAAAAAGCAACAAAAAAAAAACAAAAAAAAAAAAACAGCATTATATGTTTTTTATAAATCAAATTTGAAAATATTTTACTAAAACTCCAATAATTATCTTTTGATTTTTTTTTTCGTTTTAAATTGCGGAGAAACGGTTTTTATCAGCTGTTAATTCCGAAAACACACGTCGACATTTAAAAAGCAAAAATAAAATTATCAACACAACACCAGTGTAGTAACTTAACTATTACTTACTACTACGACGGTTACGGCCCAATGCACATACAAATATAATTAAATGTTTATTGCAACAGCCCAGGATCGAACCAAGGAAGCCAGCTTTTAAAATAAATAACCATGTATTTATCTCTTAAGATTGGTTAAACTCAAAATAACGGGTATATTCGTTTAAATAGAGAAAGAAAAAAAAAATGAAGCTATTTCAACGAGACTTACTATCGAGTAGTTCTTTCAGTTCATCATCGACTTCGTTGTCAGTAGGTTCAAGAGTGTTACTATGATTGTTCATGTCTGTCCCATCAGTAATAATAATGCCGGCTCCGGCCACTGCGTGATCAGGCTGGTCTGAAGAAGACGAGGCGACCGCTGAACAGCTCGAGTCATCAATCGACGACATTTTGCTGCAGCCTTTCTCTTAGGTAGATGATCTGCCCTTGTTCTGTTGTGCAACACAGGTGGCGCTGTTAACTGCATTCGACAACCGGTGAACGGTGATAAAGTACCCTCCAATGTAAAAGTTCCGCCTGGCAAAAATCTTTACGAAAGTCCAAATTCAGCAAGAGACTAGTTATTTTTTTTTTTTTTAAATCAACACAATTACCAGATATTTTTAAAAAATCATAAAAAATGAAATTTCCAGTATTTATTCATTAATTGGTTAGATCCTATTTTGGTGGTCACCAAAATTATTTAACGTGAAATAGATTTCGGCGGGGTTTCGATATTACTTCTTCTCAAACAATGTATTTTTTTACATAATCCTAAAATTACTGAAGTAAAAAAACAAGAAAAACACTAAATTTTACTGTACACTTGAAACGCCGAAATAAGAAATAGACTGGAAAAATATAGTCGCTATCTCGATAAACAAGTCCAAGAACGATAACTCACATTGATATGTTTTGAGGAAATTATTTCTTTTTAGGGTAAAACATTATTTTTACAATTGTTTGGGTGAAAATTTCTCAACAACAACAACAACAAAAAATGATAAAATGTTTTTCTTTGTAATGAAGTAATTTTTTGGTCGTTAACAAAGAAAAAGGTAAAATAGACAGAATAATAAAAATAATAAAAAATAAAAACAAAAAACAACAAAAAAGAAGAAAATAATAAAAGTAGATACCGGCAGTTTTATTAACATTTAAAACGTGCTAATTAACAAATTAAATAAAATTTTAAAAAATAAAGGGGTCAATATAATAGCATAAAAGTTAATTTAAACCATAAAAACGGTAAATGTGTCGTTTCCCGACCCATGTAATTTTCTGTAGTGCAAGTAGGTCTGCACTGTTGTTGGTGCGCCTGTCGCAATTGAGCCTGCAAATTCGAAGAGATGAGTGCAAGTGAGTCTGCATGGTTGGATTGGTGATGAATGCAATTGAGTCTGCACTGGTTGGTGGTTGTGTTGCTCAGGTTAAAAAGTCCTCGATGGAGTTAATCAACAAACGTTCAATCGTCAGGATCAGTGGTGCACTATGGTCGAAGTTAAATGTGCAAGTGGGTCAGCACGGTTGTCGGAGCACAAGGTTTGCAAGTGGGTCTGTAGATTTGAAGAGCTGTACTCGTTTTAAATTGGTGGGACTTCTTCCATAATGCTATCAGTGATTAGATTGCAGCAGTTACATAATTACGATCTATTTTCTTTTGCACTTGCATGTTCTCACTCGCGGAGTGGTTCGGTAAGAATACACTTCAATGTTCTCACTTGTGGAAGCATATATATGTTGGGCGATGACAACACTGTTCGTGTAGGATGCAACTTCCGTTTCCGCCCAACCCCTTTTCCCACAAATTATAAACAGTCCCTTTTAAGATGTCTCTCAAGAGACTGCAGCACAACGAAAGAGCCATGAATAGATGGATCTGTCATGTCAGACGGGAAGAAGGTACTCTCTACGCTTGGTATACAGAAAATAACTGATGTCCTTAAGCTGAGCAGGATGAGATGGCTTGGCCATGTCAAGCGAAGCTTCAGCTGGATTTCCTGGGTCAGAAACATGTCCATCGCATCAAGGCTGGAAGACCGAGGCTTTCTTGGGATGAGCTGTGTAAACGTGACCGTGCAGCTCTGGGGATTACAAACTTAGATCCTCGCGACCGCCGGGCTTGGAGTGGAAGACTTCGATCAAGACTGACAGGCAGGTCCCACCCTAGAGAACTAGTCAAAGGCCTGTTCAAAAATAAAGCGGAAGAAGAAGAAGAAGAAGAAGAATGCAACAAGACGTTATATTTCTGTCTTCGTCTCTAGCAATGGTTTTGCTAGATGAGATGAAACTCATGGACTCAATTCCATTTCTATAATAATAAATATACATCGGCAGACTCAACCTATTTTGTATTCCTGTTTTTATAACTCTTTCCGGACCATATTTTGTGTTGATAAAATTGTTGAATAAAATTGATTTAACTTGTAGAGAAGAAGTTTGTATTCTTAACCGACCCTTTGCTTCATTTCAAACTAGGCCAGTAAGATGGATACAGACACAGCGACCCTAGAACAAAATGGCGATCTCCAACAAGCTAATTCCTCAACTCTACAGATATATTACAAAAAAATGTGTGCAAGGGGGGGGGGGGCTTTTCTTTTTTCTTTTTTCTTTTTTCTTTTTTCTTTTTTTCGTTTTTCTTTTTTGAGTGGGCCACCCTGTGTATTACAAATTAAAATACAATCAAATTTTAACTGATAAAAATAAACTGAATTTCGGAAATCTTCATTTTTTGCGTAGTTTTATATATTAACTATTAAAATTCTACTTCCGCCCAAGTCAGGTTTTCTCACAAAATATAAACAGTTCGTTTTGAGACGTCACCGAGGTAAATCGTATATCTCTCTTCTCGTCTCTAGAAATGGCTTTGCTAAACGAGAGGCAATTCTATGGACACAATTTCATTTCTATAGTAAATACATGTCGGTTGAACCAACCTGTCTTCTATTCCTGTTTCCATAACTTTTTCCGGACCATTTTTTGTGTTGACGAAACTGTTGAATAAAATTAATTTAAATTGTAGAGAAGAGGTTGTTTGTTATTTTATTATTTAATCATTTTATAGTTTTGTGATTTTATAACGCATTTCAAGCCTTGTGCGGCTCTCTTCAGATATATTTTAATATAATGATGTTGTTAATTGAATTATTTAGACATGACTGAAGTGAGCAAAACTTTGGGGTATCTTTTACGACGCTCAGCAGAGGCGCGAACGGGGTCCAAAAAAAGAACGAGAAGGGGTTTAAAAACATAAATTTGCAACAAGTGAAGTTGACCTGCGAGGAGAATAGATATTTTTCTACTTACCTATGTAATTTGTTTTTATTTTTACGTATTGTAAATGGGTTTTTATTAGATGTAAAAAAAAAATTTCTTGTTTTTTTTTCCCACGACTTTTCACAAAATTCAATATGGCCGATTCAGGTGCATTATTACCAAAGCCCCCCCCCCCCCCCCCCAAATCGGCCTTTTTTTTTTTCAAGTTCCAGTGACAAAACTATTGATTTCTAATAAATAGCGGTTGTAACGGTCTAAAAATACAAACAAATGCCACAGGCAAGTTTGAAAATAACTTTTACAGCCTACAGTTACTTTTATTTGTTGTATATTTGTTTTTTTAGCGTTTTTACTCTGCTGAGCATCGTAAAAGATACCCAAACTTTGTAATAAATGGTAAACTGAAAACCATTATTTTTATTAATTATCATTATATATATATATATATATATATATATATATATATATATATATATATATATATATATATATATATATATTAAAAAAATGAACTTTCCAAAATTTATAACTACCAGCGACCATGCACGATCAAGTTCTATTTAAAACAGACATTTGCACCGTTAGTCCACAACATCGGACGAGACACCAAGACCAAGAAGGATATTACAAAAAAAAAAGGTTTATACCTTTTATTTGTCTATGCTCTGTCGAGGCTTGTTTTATCAAGCGAAATATTAGCTAAAAAAAACAAGATGAAAAAATAAATTGATTTTGATTTTAATTTAATAAAAATATCTGCATTTAACACATGATTTCTTTGAAGGCATTTCGCCTCTATCTTTATGTTAATATATATATATATATATATATATATATATAAAAAGAAGTTAGGCTACCAACATTTGTTAAAAAAACTTTTTATCAACAATTGTTGTTATTTTATTACTTTATCATTTTATAATTTTGTGATTTTATAACGCATGTCAAGCCTTGTGCAACTCTCTTCAGATATATTTTCCATTTAAAAAATGATGTTTTTATTTCTAAGTTTGATGTTTCTTCGTGTGTGTGTGTGTGTTTTAGCCCAAACAAGGATGGATACCGATGTAGAAACCCTATTACAAAATGGTCAGCCAACATCTTCTCTCACCAACTCTACAACTTCGTTGGTTGAATTTCCAGGAAGTTTTGGTACTGGATGAATTTCCAGGAAAGTTGGTTGTCCTTGAAGAGTGATGTTGATGTTTTTGCTGAGCCTGACTTTTTTTTACAACCAATCAATGACTCGGTAGTGTTGTCGCTAATTTTTTGCTGAGGCGTCAGGTCTGGACGATCTGTCATCTTTTTTTTGCCGGCCATTGCTTGTGTCAGTATAATGTCAGGGTCACCACTTGTTGCAGGGGCCGGTCATTTGTGATCGGTCTTACAACTAAGAAAGAGACACAGGCAAAAAATATGGCAATCGCAAAGAAGAAAAACAAACACGTGTGTGCAGAAAAATATAAAGGTGGAATTTATTTCAAAGGAATAAATATGTGACCGTTAGGAAAAGAGTTCATTATTCAGTGAGTCGGTAGGAAAGACGATGCGTTGTTACTGTAGGATAGTGATGATGATCGTTATTCTGGCCGAAGTGTCCTTTGGGTGACAATACTGGTGCATAAATCGGTTGGCTGCTGTGATGATGATCATCATGATGATGAAACCTGGCCGAATTGTCCTTTGGGTGACAATACTGGTGCATAAATCGGTTGGCTGCTGTGATGATGATGATCATGATGATGATGATGATGATGATGATGATCATGATGATGATCATGATGATGATGATCATGATAGTCATGATGATGATCATCATGATCATGATGATGAAACCTGGCCGAATTGTCCTTTGGTCTCTCACTGGGAGCTGTTGCTTTTGACATAGCTGCTGTAGAACTTTGGCTGACTTGAATAAAAGCTGCAGATGATGATGATGATGATGATGATACTGATGACAATGATGACAACGACGGGCAGTCATTGTTGACGACGAATTGTAGAAGGAAGGGTCGAAACTGCTGCTGCTGCTGACTGTCGCCTCGTGGTAGTGAAAAATGCCATTCCATCCATCAGAGATTTGAGGGGAAAAGGCTGCTGTTGCTGGATGTTGTCTCGTCGCAGTAGTGAAATGGTACCGTAATGTCTAGCAAAGATCTGTGGAGCAGGTGCGGTCAACAGAGACAGAGGAGACGGCGTCGAAGCCAGGGAGAAAGGCATCCGAATGAGCGCTGAGCTAAGAAACACACCCTTTTTATATTGTTCTTCGAGCTGCTCCTGATACAATGCTTTGACAAGATCTGATTGGTCGATTCAAGTGGCAATATGCACAGAAAGAAAGAAACTGCGTTGGTTTCTGTCACATGGGCTAAGTTGTACAAGGATTAAGCATTCGGTTTTTTTTTAGGAGTGTTGAGTCATAAAGTCCAAATTCAGCAAGAGACTAGTTATTTTTTTTTTTTAAATCAACACAATTACCAGATATTTAAAAAAAATCATAAAAAATGAAATTTCCAGTATTTATTCATTAATTGGTTAGATCCTATTTTGGTGGTCACCAAAATTATTTAACGTGAAATAGATTTCGGCGGGGTTTCGATATTACTTCTTCTCAAACAATGTATTTTTTACATAATCCTAAAACTACTGAAGTAAAAAAAAACAAGAAAAACACTAAATTTTACTGTACACTTGAAATAAGAAATAGACTGGAAAAATATAGTCGCTATCTCGATAAACAAGTCCAAGAACGATAACTCACATTGATATGTTTTGAGGAAATTATTTCTTTTTAGGGTAAAACATTATTTTTACAATTGTTTGGGTGAAAATTTCTCAACAACAACAACAAAAAATGATAAAATGTTTTTCTTTGTAATGAAGTAATTTTTTGGTCGTTAACAAAGAAAAAGGTAAAATAGACAGAATAATAAAAATAATAAAAAATAAAAACAAAAAACAACAAAAAAGAAGAAAATAATAAAAGTAGATCCCGGCAGTTTTATTAACATTTAAAACGTGCTAGTTGCTTTTAAGTTCATTAACAAATTAAATAAAAAAATTTAAAATAAAGGGGTCAATATAATAACATAAAAGTTAATTTAAACCATAAAAACGGTAAATGTGTCGTCTCCCGACCCATGTAATTTTCTGTAGTGCAAGTAGGTCTGCACTGTTGTTGGTGCGCCTGTCGCAATTGAGCCTGCAAATTCGAAGAGATGAGTGCAAGTGAGTCTGCATGGTTGGATTGGTGATGAATGCAATTGAGTCTGCACTGGTTGGTGGTTGTGTTGCTCAGGTTAAAAAGTCCTCGATGGAGTTAATCAACAAACGTTCAATCGTCAGGATCAGTGGTGCACTATGGTCGAAGTTAAATGTGCAAGTGGGTCAGCACGGTTGTCGGGGCACAAGGTTTGCAAGTGGGTCTGTAGATTTGAAGAGCTGTACTCGTTTTAAATTGGTGCGACTTCTTCCATAATGCTATCAGTGATTAGATTGCAGCAGTTACATAATTACGATCTATTTTCTTTTGCACTTGCATGTTCTCACTCGCGGAGTGGTTCGGTAAGAATACACTTCAATGTTCTCACTTGTGGAAGCATATATATGTTGGGCGATGACAACACTGTTCGTGTAGGATGCAACTTCCGTTTCCGCCCAACCCCTTTTCCCACAAATTATAAACAGTCCCTTTTAAGATGTCTCTCAAGAGACTGCAGCACAACGAAAGAGCCATGAATAGATGGATCTGTCATGTCAGACGGGAAGAAGATACTCTTTACGCTTGGTATACAGAAAATAACTGATGTCCTTAAGCTGAGCAGGATGAGATGGCTTGGCCATGTCGAGCGAAGCTTCAGCTGGATCTCCTGGGTCAGAAACATGGCCATCGCATTAAGGCTGGAAGACCGAGGCTTTCTTGGGATGAGCTGTGTAAACGTGACCGTGCAGCTCTGGGGATTACAAACTTAGATCCTCGCGACCTCCGAGCCTGGAGTGGAAGACTTCGATCAAGACTGACAGGCAGGCCCCACCCTAGAGAACTAGTCAAAGGCCTGTTCAAAAATAAATCAGAAAAAGAAGAAGAAGAAGAAGAAGAAGAAGAAGAAGAAGAATGCAACAAGACGTTATATTTCTGTCTTCGTCTCTAGCAATGGTTTTGCTAGATGAGATGAAACTCATGGACTCAATTCCATTTCTATAATAATAAATATACATCGGCAGACTCAACCTATTTTTTATTCCTGTTTTTATAACTCTTTCCGGACCATATTTTGTGTTGATAAAACTGTTGAATAAAATTGATTTAACTTGTAGAGAAGAAGTTTGTATTCTTAACCGACCCTTTGCTTCATTTCAAACTAGGCCAGTAAGATGGATACAGACACAGCGACCCTAGAACAAAATGGCGATCTCCAACAAGCTAATTCCTCAACTCTACAGATATATTACAAAAAAATGTGTGCAAGGGGGGGGGGGGTCCTTTCCTTTTTTCTTTTTTCTTTTTTCTTTTTTCGTTTTTCTTTTTTCTTTTTTGAGTGGGCCACCCTGTGTATTACAAATTAAAATACAATCAAATTTTAACTGATAAAAATAAACTGAATTTCGGAAATCTTCATTTTTTTTTCGTAGTTTTATATATTAACTATTAAAATTCTGCTTCCGCCCAAGTCAGGTTTTCTCACAAAATATAAACAGTTCGTTTTGAGACGTCACCGAGGTAAATCGTATATCTCTCTTCTCGTCTCTAGAAATGGCTTTGCTAAACGAGAGGCAATTCTATGGACACAATTTCATTTCTATAGTAAATACATGTCGGTTGAACCAACCTGTCTTCTATTCCTGTTTCCATAACTTTTTCCGGACCATTTTTTGTGTTGACGAAACTGTTGAATAAAATTAATTTAAATTCTAGAGAAGAAGTTGTTTGCTATTTTATTATTTAATCATTTTATAGTTTTGTGATTTTATAACACGTTTCAAGCCTTGTGTGGCTCTCTTCAGATATATTTTAATATAATGATGTTGTTAATTGAATTATTTAGACATGGCTGAAGTGAGCAAAACTTTGTAATAAATGGTAAACTGAAAACCATTATTTTTATTAATTATTATTATATATATATATATATATATATATTAAAAAAATGAACTTTCCAAAATTTATAACTACCAGCGACCATGCACGATCAAGTTCTATTTAAAACAGACATTTGCACCGTTAGTCCACAACATCGGACGAGACACCAAGACCAAGAAGGATATTACGAAAAAAAAAAAGGTTTATACCTTTTATTTGTCTAAGCTCTGTCGAGGCTTGTTTTATCAAGCGAAATATTTGCTAAAAAAAACAAGATGAAAAAAAAAATTGATTTTGATTTTAATTTAATAAAAATATCTGCATTTAACACATGGTTTCTTTGAAGGCATTTTGCCTCTATCTTTATGTTAATATATATATATATATATATATATATATATATATATATATATATATATATATAAAGAAGTTAGGCTACCAACATTTGTTAAAAAAACTTTTTATCGACAATTGTTGTTATTTTATTATTTTATCATTTTATAATTTTGTGATTTTATAACGCATATCAAACCTCGTGCAACTCTCTTCAGATATATTTTCCATTTAAAAAATGATGTTTTTATTTCTAAGTTTGATGTTTCTTCGTGTGTGTGTGTGTGTGTGTGTGTTTTAGCCCAAACAAGGATGGATACCGATGTAGAAACCCTATTACAAAATGGTCAGCCAACATCTTCTCTCACCAACTCTACAACTTCGTTGGTTGAATTTCCAGGAAGTTTTGGTACTGGATGAATTTCCAGGAAAGTTTGGTATTTGCGTAGTTGCTGGAGGAGTGTTGGTTGTCGTTGAAGAGTGATGTTGATGTTTTTGCTGAGCCTGACTTTTTTTTACAACCAATCAATGACTCGGTAGTGTTGTTGCTAATTTTTTGCTGAGGCGTCAGGTCTGGACGATCTGTCATCTTTTTTTTGCCGGCCATTGCTTGTGTCAGTATAATGTCAGGGTCACCACTTGTTGCAGGGGCCGGTCATTTGTGATCGGTCTTACAACTAAGAAAGAGACACAGGCAAAAAATACGGCAATCGCAAAGAAGAAAAACAAACACGTGTGTGCAGAAAAATATAAAGGTGGAATTTATTTCAAAGGAATAAATATGTGACCGTTAGGAAAAGAGTTCATTATTCAGTGAGTCGATAGGAAAGACGATGGGTTGTTACTGTAGGATAGTAATGATGATCGTTATTCTGGCCGAAGTGTCCTTTGGGTGACAATACTGGTGCATAAATCGGTTGGCTGCTGTGATGATGATGATGATGATGATGATGATGATGATGATCATGATGATGATGATGATGATGATGATGATGATGATGATGATGATGATGATGATGATGATGATGAAACCTGGCCGAATTGTCCTTTGGGTGACAATACTGGTGCATAAATCAGTTGGCTGCTGTGATGATGATGATCATGATCATGATCATGATCATGATGATGATCATGATGATGATGATGATGAAACCTGGCCGAATTGTCCTTTGGTCTCTCACTGGGAGCTGTTGCTTTTGACATAGCTGCTGTAGAACTTTGGCTGACTTGAATAAAAGCTGCAGATGATGATGATGATGATGATGATACTGATGACAATGATGACAACGACGGGCAGTCATTGTTGACGACGAATTGTAGAAGGAAGGGTCGAAACTGCTGCTGCTGCTGACTGTCGCCTCGTGGTAGTGAAAAATGCCATTCCATCCATCAGAGATTTGAGGGGAAAAGGCTGCTGTTGCTGGATGTTGTCTCGTCGCAGTAGTGAAATGGTACCGTAATGTCTAGCAAAGATCTGTGGAGCAGGTGCGGTCAACAGAGACAGAGGAGACGGCGTCGAAGCCAGGGAGAAAGGCATCCGAATGAGCGCTGAGCTAAGAAACACACCCTTTTTATATTGTTCTTCGAGCTGCTCCTGATACAATGCTTTGACAAGATCTGATTGGTCGATTCAAGTGGCAATATGCACAGAAAGAAAGAAACTGCGTTGGTTTCTGTCACATGGGCTAAGTTGTACAAGGATTAAGCATTCGTTTTTTTTTTAGGAGTGTTGAGTCATAAACAGTGTCAACATGACAAGAGCTAACATGTTCACGGATCAAACATCCGGTGTTGTTAGGAACGCAGAGTCATAAACAGAGTAGGCACGACACAGTCTTCATCCAAAAATAACAAAGGCTCGTCAGTTGCATGCGAAGTTTGGGAAGGTTTGTGTAGTGAGAAGGAAAATAATAAAAGACCAGAAAACCTTTGATGAATGTTTTAATTACAAAAGAATACTACAACCAATGATATTGTGGAGAAGCATTTAAACAGTCCTGGGTTTAACAAAAGAAAGAAAGTCTGACGGACGAGTTCATCCAGTGGGGTTAAAAATATAATTTACAACATTTTTCCCTTCAAATTTTTATAATGAGGAGTTAATACTGTCCTCTTTCGGTAGTAAAATCTTTGCACTTTTAAGAAAGTTTTTTTTTAAATCATTTTTTTATCTTATTATTTTTTTATCTTATTATTTTTCCATTTATTTCAAAAAAGGATTTTTTTTACCTTATTATTTTTTATCTTATTATTTTTTTATATTATTATTTTTTTACCTTATTATTTTTTTATCTTATTACTTTTTTATCTTATTATTTTTTTATATTATTATTTTTTTATCTTATTATTTTTTTATCTTATTACTTTTTTATCTTATTATTTTTTTATCTTATTATTTTTTTATCTTATTATTTTTTTATCTTATTATTTTTTTATCTTATTACTTTTTTATCTTATTATTTTTTTATATTATTATTTTTTTATCTTATTTTTTTATCTTATTACTTTTTTATCTTATTATTTTTTAATCTTATTATTTTTTTATCTTATTATTTTTTTATCTTATTATTTTTTTATCTTATTATTTTTTTATCTTAATATTTTTTTATCTTATTATTTTTTTATCTTATTACTTTTTTATCTTATTATTTTTTTATCTTATTATTTTTTTATCTTATTATTTTTTTATATTATTATTTTTTTATCTTATTATTTTTTATCTTATTACTTTTTTTATCTTATTATTTTTTATCTTATTATTTTTTTATCTTATTTTTTTATCTTATTATTTTTTTATCTTATTATTTTTTAATCTCATTATTTTTTATCTTATTATTTTTTTATCTTATTATTTTTTTATCTTATTATTTTTTATCTTATTTTTCCATTTATTTCAAAAAAGGATTTTTTTTATCTTATTATTTTTTTATCTTATTATTTTTTCATCTTATTATTTTTTTATCTTATTATTTTTTATCTTATTATTTTTTTATCTTATTATTTTTTTATCTTATTATTTTTTTATCTTATTATTTTTTAATCTTATTATTTTTTTATCTTATTATTTTTTATCTTATTATTTTTTTATCTTATTATTTTTTTATCTCATTATTTTTTTATCTTATTATTTTTTTACCTTATCATTTTTTTATCTTATTATTTTTTTATCTTATTATTTTTTTATCTTATTATTTTTTTATCTTATTATTTTTTTACCTTATTATTTTTTTATCTTATTATTTTTTATCTTATTATTTTTTATCTTATTATTATTTTACCTTATCATTTTTTTATCTTATTATTTTTTTATCTTATTATTTTTTTATCTTATTATTTTTTTATCTTATTTTTTTATCTTATTATTTTTTTATCTTATTACTTTTTTTATCTTATTACTTTTTTTATCTTATTATTTTTTTATCTTATTATTTTTTATCTTATTTTTTTATCTTATTATTTTTTTATCTTATTATTTTTTTACCTTATTATTTTTTTATATTATTATTTTTTTATCTTATTATTTTTTATCTTATTATTTTTTTATCTTATTATTTTTTTATCTTATTATTTTTTTATCTTATTAATTTTTTATCTTATTACTTTTTTTATCTTATTATTTTTTTATCATATTATTTGTTTACCTTATTTTTTTATCTTATTATTTTTTATCTTATTATTTTTTATCTTATTATTTTTTTATCTTATTTTTTTATCTTATTATTTTGTTATCTTATCATTTTTTATCTTATTATTTTTTTACCTTATTATTTTTTTTATCTTATTTTTTATCTTATTATTTTTTTATCTTATTATTTTTTTATCTTATTATTTTTTTATCTTATTATTTTATTATCTTATTATTTTTTTATCTTATTATTTTTTTACCTTATAATTTTTTTATCTTATTTTTTATCTCATTATTTTTTAATCTTATTATTTTTTTATCTTATTATTTTTTATCTTATTATTTTTTATCTTATTATTTTTTTATCTTATTTTTTTATCTTATTATTTTTTTATCTTATTATTTTTTTATCTTATCATTTTTTTATCTTATTATTTTTTTACCTTATTATTTTTTTATCTTATTTTTTTATCTTATTATTTTTTTATCTTATCATTTTTTTATCTTATTATTTTTTTCATCTTATTATTTTTTTATCTTATTATTTTTTTATCTTATTATTTTTTTATCTTATTATTTTTTTATCTTATTATTTTTTAATCTTATTATTTTTTTATCTTATTATTTTTTATCTTATTATTTTTTTATCTTATTTTTTTATCTTATTATTTTTTTATCTTATTATTTTTTTATCTTATCATTTTTTTATCTTATTATTTTTTTACCTTATTTTTTTTTTATCTTATTTTTTATCTTATTATTTTTTTATCTTATCATTTTTTTATCTTATTATTTTTTTCATCTTATTATTTTTTTATCTTATTATTTTTTTATCTCATTATTTTTTTATCTTATTATTTTTTATCTTATTATTTTTTACCTTATCATTTTTTTATCTTATTATTTTTTTATCTTATTATTTTTTTATCTTATTATTTTTTTCATCTTATTATTTTTCCATTTATTTCAAAAAAGGATTTTTTTACCTTATTAATTTTTTATCTTATTATTTTTTATCTTATTATTTTTTTATCTTATTATTTTTTTATCTTATTATTTTTTATCTTATTATTTTTCCATTTATTTCAAAAAAGGATTTTTTTACCTTATTAATTTTTTATCTTATTATTTTTTTATCTTATCATTTTTTTATCCTAATATTTTTTTATCTTATTATTTTTTTATCTTATTATTTTCCATTTATTTCAAAAAAGGATTTTTTTACCTTATTAATTTTTTATCTTATTATTTTTTATTTTATTATTTTTTTTTATCTTATTATTTTTTTATCTTATTATTTTTTATCTTATTATTTTTTTATCTTATTATTTTTCCATTTATTTCATAAAAGGATTTTTTTATCTTATTAATTTTTTATCTTATTATTTTTTATCTTATTATTTTTTTATCTTATTATTTTTCCATTTATTTCAAAAAAGGATTTTTTTTACCTTATTAATTTTTCATTTATTTTTATTTTTTATTTTTTTATGTGTTTTATTTATTTAAACTTTATTTTTAATAGTTTCCTTATTTAGTAATAAAATCCTTGTATTTATCAGGAAATTTTCGTATTCTGCAAGATTTTCATAGTGGTTTACAACAGTTTGACCCAAACACACAAAAGGGAATAGCACAGAAACAACGTTGTCACTCTCACTCAAAGACGACCTGAGGACGACGGATCCTGATACTGATTCCTCCTGGATTTTCGCCAGAGCCCTGTTAGCTGGGTTGCAGCCCCATACCGCTTGGTGCAAACCTGTCCACCATGGGTGACCATGCTAAGAACCTGAGTTCCAGACGGCATAGTTCTAACACTACCACATTGCACACGCCCATACCATGGTGAGGAATGGTTGGACTTTTGGAGCTATTCGCTGCTGATTCTCCATGGTACTGCCTGTCTGTGGCCAAATAGTTCTCAAATTGAATAACTGAAAGACATTCATACCCAAAATATATAAATCTTTATTATATCCTATGTAGATGTACCACGTGGACAGATCCATGCAATCAACTGTGTACTAAATCTACAAGTCTCTGTGTTGCATACCTTAGCATTAAGATTTCAAGGGCAGATATTTGAAATCTTCTTAAGAAAGAAGATGGAGGCTTAGTGAACGAATCGCTGTTATGATACGCAGAATGGAAAAATACTTGTAATTAAAGTTCTAGTGGATAATTTTTTCTACTTTTTTGTACAGTGAGTAAGAATATAACGCTGAATAAGTATATAATATAGTTTTTATAAAAAAATATTTTTTTCATACGGCCGCTGAACAGAACAAGCACCGAATCCCTTTTCAGAATAAAATTTTCTCAGACCAATGAGGATGAAGTGTTAACAGTTAAAAAGATTTCTTGCCTCCAGTAAAGAAAAACTCCAAATGTTATATCTCTCGGCCTGTTATAGAGATGTCCTTGATCCGATAGGATTTGAACTTGGCATAGCTGATTCCATAGTCCGTTATTTTATCTATTATGCCAATCACACACACCCTGATTGTTTGAGTGCAACAGTAGATGTCTCTAGGTATAATTGTGTCCATATATGTGTGTGTGAGTATGTGTGTACGTGTGAGTGAGTATCTGTGTGCCTGTGTGTGTAAGTGGTTGTGGGCGGAAAGAAAATAATATGTGGATGGATTGATTGAAAGATTGAAAGAACATGGCCAGAAAGGAAATGGATGTCGATTGTGTAAAGTATCGATGACATTTTCACGCCTCACATTTCATCCATTTGTGCAAAGACAGTCTGATATCATCTTTCACACCACCCAACACTTTCTGCACACACAAACACACACACAGACACACAAACACACAAACACACACACACACACACACACACACACACACACAAGCACACAAACACATTTGTAGCCTCTCCAATTAAAATCTCCTCGATCCACTCGACAAGCAGCAAAATCTCACCCCTTCACTGTAGAGGTCCCTAAATGCCGGATGATTTTCTACTCTAACAACTAACCGTACAAACATGCAGAAATGTCATGTGAAAAAACAACTTGCTGCCAAACTCCCTACTCAGGTTGCCCCCCCCCTATAAATCTAGCCCTATCACAGTAGCTCTTTATACTTGTGACAATATGTCTAGTTTTTAGCGAACAAAAGTAATATACACACATATATATATATATATATATATATATATATATATATATATATATATATATATATATATATATATTATAATATTATAAGAAAAGAGAAGAGAAAAATTATCTTTGAAAACTCATGAGCTAAGGACTTAAGGATACTTTGCTTGAACTTTGAATTCTAATAAAATTTGATTGACACCTTATTTTATTACTTCATTTTATATTATAATATTAATGCTCTATCCAGTATATTGAGCTTCAGTTTTTTATCCGGATGTTTCACTAATTATAAGATATTAGTTGACGCTTATATCTTTTGTTGGATTGCTTCATATATATATATATATATATATATATATATATGGGAAGTGAAAAAGGAAAAAAACCAAGAGATATTTTTTTATATATTCATCAATGTTTTGTCTTTATCCTGTGCAGTTCTAGGAGGTCCACCCTCCCAGGCTTTGCCTTCTCACCCTTTGAGAAGGGGTTAGTTTATTGCTAATCGCCTGAGGCACCCCTACCGGGGAATGCCGACGGGGCTGCCAAGGCAATTTTTAAAGGCACCAAGTACTCTTCTTCTAGAGTGCGCAATTCCCACTTTCCGACCTTGTGTCACATTCTACTTTGTGGGAAGTAGATAAATAAGGTGTTTTACTTTTGTGAATAAAACCATTACAAAGCAATTCGGCTTTCTCTTTTTTCTCTTGACTACAGCAGCAGTGAAAATTTTGATGTACTTACATGACATTTTTCTTAAAATTATCATCCTGAGGAAGTCTTACAATTAAGACGAAACGTTGATGAATATATGCAAAAATACCTCTGTTTTTTTTTTTTTTTTTCATTTTCCATTACGTCGGATTACTCTCATTTATCCTTTCTCATATATATATATATATATAATGAAGAAGAATGGAAAGGAATTAGAGAAGCAAAAGTCAAATCATAATTCAATTCAATTGCTCAGAGCAAGGTATATTCCGCAAAAAAGGCAATTTATTCAAGTTAAATTTTCCTTAAGTCAGGCTTTTCAAAGATCAAAATCTTATCATCAGAGGAAGTCGCTGGGATAGATAAGTTGGCAAAGGCCAAGATTTAAAATTTGAAAAAATAAAATAAAAGTTGTAGGGGGAAGAAACACAGGGCAAAATTCTGCCCGAATGCAAGCAAATGTCCGATTGCTTCCTAAAAGTTCGCTTTTAGTACACCACTTTATATATATATATATATATATATATATATATATGTGTGTGTGTGTGTGTGTGTGTGTGTTATCTAGTATGCTATTAGTATCTAGTATATATGCTAGTAACATCTTTGAACTGACGAATGGAGTAATATATGGTGGCTTCGTCCATCTTGACGGTAGAAAGTCGTGGAATCGACAGTGACTTTTTCGATTCGATTGTTGTAAGTAGTCCAGAAACTTGTATTGCTACACCAAATTTTTTGATTGTCTCACACTTCAGCCAGTTTACATCTGTAAAATAATTCTTCCCCCAAAAGGAAAATACATTTTTCTTCTTCTTCTTCTTCTTCTTCTTCTTCTTCTTCTTCTGTTTAACGTTCGTTTTACATGTTGGTATGCATTGAACGGCTTTAAGAAGTTGACTTCCACACTAACCTATCTCTGGACAAGTTTTTAGCTCTCCTTCCCCTCAGGTCCATTTTTATCACTTCCGCCTATGTTTTTCCCCTGTGAACTGAACCTGCTATGTACATCTACTGACCTCAGAATTCTCATCCATTCTTTCAGCCATACCAATGAAGTCTCCTGTTCTGCACACATCTCCCTATACTGTCCAAATTTAATCTTCCTCTGAGGTCATCAGAATTGTATCTGTCTTTAAGACTCACATTACACATCCATCGTATCATACTCATATCATTTCTCTCCATGCAACTTACTTTGACTTAGGAACTCCCGCGTCCAGCAACGCATGAGGCAGTCAAAGTGAACCATTGTTTTTGTTCCAAAGCCAGATCTACAGCGTTTCTCCAGCTTCTTACCATGACGATCAAATCTCTCTCGCTTCAGTTTATTTTTGGTCTTCCTTTTCTTCTTTTCCCATCAAAGGTCCACTCAAGCACTTGGGGACAATCTTAGGGCATGCCCGAGCCAGCCTAGATGTCGTTTGCAGATAATTGACGCGACCAGCTGTTGGTTAGTGCGGTCTTTGACTTTTGGTTGGTAATTCTATCGCTCCATTAGATCCCTAGAATCTTTCGAAGACATTTGTAACTAAACGCGTCTAACTTCCTCTCTTGGCTGATTTTGAGATGCCAAGTTTCACTTCCATATAGCTGTGTGGACAAATCTTAATTTAGATCTGAGGGTGAATTTTTTGTTTTTCCAGATCTTGCAAAGCTGATTAAATATCCATGCAACGCATGTCCTCAACTCTCAATAGAAATATAATGAAATGCAGTTAATCGCTGCCACAAATGTAACGAGATTACCCCATGGTGATCGAAAAAGAAGGATCGAAAATAAGAATCATAACCTCGATCATAACGAAATGTAGGTTAGGGGTGTGGGTAGATGTTGCGTTTGGAATGTGCCTGTGATTGCTTTGATAATTGCAAGGTTGAGACGAGAATGTAAAGTATAAACATTTTATTGTTTTTATTTTGAGGCATTCAGATTTGAGGAATTTGTTTGTTTGTTTGTTCCTTTAAATTTTTTAATGAAAATCGCTCCAGACAAGGCATGAAGCCACTTGATGTAAGAAGCTAAAAAAAAATACTGCTTCAAAGTCAAAAACTAGCCAACGATAAGTGTTAGGTGGATAGATTTCAACCCAGAAAACAGCAATTCTTCCCCCTTTGTCAGAAACATCGCTCATGGAATGTGAGGACCAAAGGACAAAATAAGGGAAGCGAGAGTTACGAGGCTGCCGAAAGTAAACCCAAGTTTCACTTTCAACTCTCCTTAAAAAAAGTTGTCAAAATTACATCACCGATCGATAAAGAATCAGGAAATAAAAAATCAGAGTGAGACTTACGATCAAAGTGAGAAGACGTTCCGCCTTTTACTCCCTCCAACTGGGGCTGGGGAGTTGACTGTATCTATAAAGTAGAGTGTACCAGGAGAATGTCGACATTTTACTACAATAAATTGTAAGGTAAAAGAAGCTCTTTCTTGTTTTGATTCCTAATTTTGTCTGCAACATCTTTCGGACGAAAAGAAGAATGGAGTATAGCATGACGGAGAGTAACCTTGGGCCTTGTCAGTACTTAGATAAGCAACCATTTGGGAATGTCAGGTATAATAACTTTGTATATGGCTGTCAGATCACGTTCTCTGATTTCCTTGAGTAAGGGGTGAATCGATTTCTCCTTCCCCCAGGATATAGGTAAAATAATACGGTAAATCCATAGTAGAGCAACTCGTCTAAAAGAAAGAAAACTCTTAAACAACACCTTTCCCTGCTTACACCAGCATTGCTTCCGATCGTCTTGGATTTCTCTTTGCCACTTAAGCAATGTTGTCAAAAGACTTAACCCTTAAATGTTTTTTGTTTCAAATATGACAAATTCTAACAAAATGTCTATTTAATAGAATAGTCAACGAAAATGTGTCAAACTGCAACTTGTTTCACATCTACAACGAGCCTGTTGGCAAGTGTATGTAGGTATTAGTATGATGTTGCATCAGCACACCCACTAAATAGGTAATCAGTATCGTCGGTGCCAAAGCAGTATAAACAAGCCGCGCATGTGTGGTCCCCCTCTGTATGTAACTCGATGTGGCGAGTGTAAAATGCAATAAATTTGGGCAATTTGGGGCATTTTTGACC
Organism: Sepiola atlantica; assembly: GCA_963556195.1. NCBI lineage: Eukaryota > Metazoa > Mollusca > Cephalopoda > Sepiida > Sepiolidae > Sepiola > Sepiola atlantica. The sequence goes on from OY744535.1 coordinate 25,773,458, forward strand.
CCCCTTTGACCCCCTGGGTGCGAGAATTAGAATTTTTCTATGTTCAAGGATGCTCATTTTATATCCAGAACAATTGCCTCTACATTTTGGCCAAGTTTAAGAAAATTGAATAGATGGATCAAACGTTATGGGAGAAAAGGGTCATTTTTTGCCATTTTGGGGGCTTTTGAACCAGATTTTTTCCAAGGTCAGCGATACTTATTTTCTATTAAGAACAATTGCCGCCATATTTTGGCCAAGTTTCAGAGAAATTGAATGGATGGATGAAAAGTTATGGGGCAAAAAATGTCATTTTTTGCCATTTTGGGGCTTTTGACCCACTGGGGGGCTAACCAGATTTTTTTACAAAAATCGGAGAATGTCACTTTCTAACCTTACAAAAGTTACAACTTCATGCAAAATTTCAGAGAAATTCAATGGATGGTTGCAGAGAAAAATCCGGACGGACGGATGGACGGAAATGCCTCAAAACATAGGTCCCCCGATTTATAAAATCGGGGGACCAAAAATAAAGCATTTAAGGGTTAAGCAATATTGGGTCAGTTTGGATGATTATTATGTAACTCTTGCTTCATCTTGTACTACTCATCATACAGACACACTTTCAGAGGCTATCCATTGTCTCTTGAGTCATTCATTCAATTTATTAAAACCTCTTGTAAGTTGATCTGATGATCACGGCTGAGTCCCATTATTACGATTCAGAACTGCTGTATCAAAACTTGCCAGCATTTTACCCAGCATTGATGAACAAAGGACAGTTTTTTTGTTTTTTTTGTTTTTTTTTTTAACCCAGGCACAATGCCACAAAATAAAAGATGGGAGTGGAGGAATAAATCTATTATGGACTTCCCATATCATTTCTGGTCATCTGACCGAAACTCCATTATAAATCTGATCCTTCCACATAATAAGCTTCATAAGAAAAGTTCAGAGTTTTTCTACTAAAAGACCTAATGGTGCCAGAGATGTTTTTGAGACGCAAAAGAAAATTAATAACTTTTTTTAGATCTATTATCTTCTCAATGAATAAATACGACAATTGGGCCGATTTCTTGCACTAACGGTAAAGTCAAACCACTTTTTCAAGTTAATTCAACTTGACACAATAGATGCATCTTTTTTTTTATATATATATATTTTTTTATATATATATATTTTTTTATATATATATTTTTTTTATATATATATTTATATATATATATATATTTTTTTTATATATATATTTTTTTATATATATATATTTTTTTTATATATATATTTTTTTATATATATATATTTTTATATATATATTTTTTTATATATATATATTTTTATATATATATATTTTTATATATATATTTTTTTATATATGTATATTTTTATATATATATATATATTTTTTTATATATATATATATTTTTTTATATATAAATTTTTTTAAATATATATTTTTTTAATATATATATTTTTTTATATATAAATTTTTTTATATATATATATTTTTTATATATATATATTTTTTTATATAAATATTTTTTTCGATATATATATATTTTTATATATATCTTTTTTTATATATATATATATATTTTTTATATATATCTTTTTTTATACAAAATTTTTTTTATATATATATATTTTATTTATATATATATTTTTATATATATATATATATTTTTTTTATATATATATTTTATATATATATATATTTTTATATATATATATATATATTTTTTTATATATATATTTTTTTTATATATATATTTTTTTATATATATATTTTTTTTATGTATATATTTTTTTTATATATATATTTTTTTATATATATATATTTTTTTATATATATATATTTTTATATATATATATATTTTTTTATATATATATATATTTTTTTTTTATATATATTCTTTTTATATATATATATTTTTTTTATATATATATATATTTTTTATATATATATTTTTTTATATATATATATATTTTTTTATATATATATATTTTTTTTTATATATATACTACTTATGTTTGAAAAAAGACAAACAGAAAACAGGTTAGAATGCAGGAGAAAAACAAAAAACAAAAGATTTGATCGGTTTCGTTCGTATTATCGATAATACGAACGAAACCGGTCAAATCTTTTGTTTTTTGTTTTTCTCCTGCAGTCTAACCTGTTTTCTGTTTGTCTTTTTTCAAACATTTTGTCTACCACGGCATTTCATTTTCAGGTATTTAATTCCCTGGGGGAAGAGTCAAGCCAGCGCCCCTAAAGAAGGAGCACTCTGGCCTAGCAAAAATAGCCTGACAACCCCGTCGGCATTCCCCGGTCAGGCACCTCAGGCAGCAAGCGATAAACTTACTCCTCCCCAAAGAGGGGAAGCAAGGCCTGGGAGGGTGCACCACCTAGGAAAACCCAGGACAGTATAGGTAAAAGGCCACCGAAATGGCCTAGTCAATCGAAGTTAATGAGAGACTGATCGGGCTGGGGTTTTATTTACTCCTCTCCAGGAGTTAGGCACAAGGCCAGTTTTATCTTACTCCCACAAGTAAGATGTGACCCAAGATCGGGTCGAGAAAGTGGGGTTTGAAAAGCCAGCGCTCGAGAGGTGAGCACTCTGGCCATTTAAAAATTGCCTGGGCAGCCCCGTCGGCATTCCCCGGTAGGGGCGCCTCAGACAGTAAGCAATAAACTTACTCCTCCCCAAAGAGGGGAGGCGAAGCCTGGGAGGGTGGACCTCCTAGAACTGCACAGGACAGGCGTGCAGTATCCATCGGAACAGATACTACACTTTGATCTTAGCCAAAAGGCCGAGACCGGGTAATTTGCATATTGTTTTTGTAAAAGGACATTTTATTAATTAACTATTATTTGTTATTGTTTTACAATTCAATAATTGTTTTGATTTTAATATAACAAATAGTTCTGTTTTGCAATATTGTTTTATTTCCTGGACACATATTTAGCATTTTTGTTCAAATGTTCCTTTCTAATACGAAAGTTGGGCTCATTTCTCATTTAGCAGTTTGCTACAAGCCAGCACACATTCACCATATTGTTTGAATATCAATGACTTCTTAACTGCCCGCTGATTGGTTCAAGCAAGCTACTTCCTCCTTGGCTTGACCAATCAGTGGCTTTCTCTTATGCGAATCTCGGATGGCTAGCATAACTATTGTAATGACAAATGAGAACAGTTGTAACCTAATAAAGCTTTATTCGGCATAAACTGTCAGTACAATATTAGTGCTGCTATTTATATGGTTAAGACGAACAGGAGAGTTCTCCAAAGGGGAGATAATTTAGAATAGGAAAATTATTCGTAATTGTTCATTACAACTATATAAACACTTGAGCGCCATCCACTTTTTCTTCTTCGGTATAGGACGCCCCTCTCTCTCTTTCCTTGTTTGACACAGCCAAACACACATCACCCCCTCTCCGCGGACGCAACAGACATCTTCCCGGGCCTTTGGCCCTGGGTTTGGCTTCGACAAGAAGACAAGGATCTAAACGGCTACTGCCTCATACACGTGGACTTAATATAACACACACACACACTGCTTACATGTGAACTGACTTTCACACCTGTGTACAGACACACATACTTACATACACACATGGACGCGTCCTGACACCGGAGCCGGTGTACAAACATTCGGCTAAGATCAAAATGTAGTATCTGTTCTGATGGATACTGCACCCCATAAACTGATATTTTCTTGTCCTTCGGGGCTTGACTTACGCCGGTCAATGGGTCTGTCCTGTGCAGTTCTAGGAGGTCCACCCTCCCAGGCTTTGCCTCCCCTCTTTGGGGAGGAGTAAGTTTATTGCTTACTGCTTGAGGCGCCCCTACCGGGGAATGCCGACGAGGCTGCCCAGGCAATTTTTAATGGCCAGAGTGCTCACCTCTCAGGCGCTGGCTTTTCAAACCCTACTTTGCCGACCTTGGGTCACATCTTACTTGTGGGAGTAAGATAAAAACTGGCCTTGTGCCTAACTCCTGGAGAGGAGTAAATCAATACTCATGGAAAATTATAAACTACTGTAAATGAGTACTTCAGCTAGTATGCTATATTTGAAGAAAACTCCAAAAACCATTCAACGGACTAAAACGAAACCTAACAGGAAGAATGCCTTTCCTGTAACATGACCGGAAGTACAGATATATTTGGAAAACATCTTTTGCCCAACCCTTTCACTGGAAAAGTGTTAATGTTTGTTCCTTTTACAAAATAAGCACACAACTATAATTGTTCATAGTCGTACAACTAGTTATGTAAAAGCTTTCTTGTGTTCATTTAGTCTTAATGGCCGACGGTAAAACATCTACTTCCGGTAAAGATAAATCATTTAACAACTTGTTAAGCACTTCATTGTGATATACTTGCCTTTTACCAACAATCTGTTTACAGTCTTGTTTTTTCCCGTCCTAGGAGGTCATCCTCCCAGATAATAATCATTTTTGCCGACCGCTGTTGATTTATTACATGTTAATATGAACAGACTTAGTTACGTCCCCCTGCTTTCCGTGTTTTTCGCTGTAATCGATGGCGGGTCTATAATATACGCTAAGACTGATTTTGATTTTTAATTAAAATTCTACTCGATAATTTTTGCTAATTTTTGGTGTAGATACCAATATTTGTCTGATACATAAGTATATCAAAGAGTTTTCCGGTTAATTTATTTGGAACTGCGATTTTCATATGTGCCCTTATCTGTAGAAGCACCAAAAGAACGACTCGTGATTTCAGAAAAAAGAAAATCAAACAAAATAAAATGCTAAGTGTTGGTTAGTAAGACCCTCCCAAATCTATCTAGACATGAATGAGCTGCTCACTGTTTTTTCAAAGACGGAAAACAAGCAAGACAGTTCCTAAGTTGGGAGAAAGCGGTGACTATTGAGGGGTAAAAAAGAAATAACTGGACGGGGTCTGTAGGCCAAATCTATCAATATTATTTTTTTAAACTATTGAAACTAGTTACATTCTTGTGCTTCTCCCACAACTTGATCCATTATTCTATAGGTAAATAAATCCTATTGTTTGTTGGGATGAGCGATCAAGTGTGTTCTCTTTGAAACATTTGCTTTTTTAAATATTGTAAAAAGCGGCGGGTGGCGCCATTGTTGGCATGAATAAAAGTAGTTTTCATTCAAATATCTAACATAAATCCATCGACGCCATTGTTGCACCGATTTGTAATTGCATGTTTATTAATCTCTATTAATAAAATTATGTTATCACTTCTCGTGTCTGTATGGGTGTTTCTCACCTCTATGTGACTTGCACATTTTTTTTACCAGATTATTTTTTTCTTAAATAGGATTTTCAAAATTAAATTTAATTATTACTGCATAGATTACTTTCGCTTTTGCTTCACTCTTTCTTTTTGTATTTTTTTTTACCAGATTTTTTTTTTTTCTGAATAGAATTTTGAAAATTAAATTTAATTATTGCTGTATTGTTTGATCATGAAACTATTAATCAAATCAAAACTCTAAGTTAATGTTGTTTTAATCTCAAGTTAAAAAATGATTGGCTTCCAAAGCGTTCACTTTTTTATTTATTTACCTCCCCAGGAGGTTAGGCACAAGGCCAGGTTTATCTTACTCCCACAAGGTAAGATGTGACCCAATGTCAGGAAAGTGGGACTTGAAAAGCCAGCGCCCGAGAAGGTGAGCACTCTGGCCATTAACAATTGCCTAGGCAGCCCCATCGGCATTCCCCGGTAGGGGCGCCTCAGGCAGTAAGCAATAAACTTACTCCTCCCCAAAAACTCCTAGCACAGCACAGGACAAACCCACAGACCGGCGTAAATCAAGCCCCAAAGGCCAACCGGTCTAGTATCCATCGGAATAGATACTACACTTTGATCTTGGCTAAAAGGCCAAGAATGTATTTAGGCAAATACATTCCGCGGGAACAAAGCCAAGAAGTTACGAGAACGTATAAAGGATTTGCCAAGAATTTAAAAACAGTTCCTAGGTGGGGAGAAAGGTTAGACTATTGAGGGGTAAAAAAAAAAACAACTTGATGGGGTTCGTGGAGAAGGGTGGTGTCTTCTGAGCTTCGTCATCGTCAACATTGGCACCAATAGTGATCATTGATGACAGCCCATTCAGAGTTACCACTGCTGTCGTCGTCATCATCATAAATATGGTCGCATACACGGACGGCAAACCAATTTGACATTGACAATTTGACATCGGCAGCTAAAAAGGTGTTGCCGCCCAGTTCTGAAAAAAAAAACTCCTGTTCAGCATATGGTGAATTGCTTGTAACACCCCTTACCTTGTTGAAAGGATGAAATGTCGTTGGCTTGGTCTTCCTCTGTTATCTCACTGAACCGTATCTGTGTCAGTTGGCTCGTCACTGCGTATGTTGTACATAAATTGGCCCACCTGTTCACAGTAGCTTTCCACACATATCTAGATAATAAAAGTGAATAGCTCGCTTCAATAATCACCTATTCAAATTTAAAATTCATACCCAAAAGAAGATGCTTAATCTTAATTATAACTGATAATAATAAAAAAGAGAGAGAATTTCTTTCACTTTTAGTATAAACACAAAAAAGATTCCCTTATAATTGGTCCCCCGATTTTATAAATCGGGGGACCTATGTTTTGAGGCATTTCCGTCCGTCCGTATTTTCCTCCGCAGCCATCCATTGAATTTCTCTGAAATTTGCATGAAGTTGTAACTTTGGTCAGGTTAGAAAGTGACATTCTCCGATTTTTGAAAAAAAAATCTGGTTAGCCCCTAGGGGGTCAAAAGGTCCCGAAATGGCAAAAAATGACATTTTTTGCCTCATAACTTTTCATCCATCCATTCAATTTCTCTGAAACTTGGCCAAAATGTGGAGGCAATTGTTCCTAATAGAAAATAAGTATCGCTGACCTTGGAAAAAAAATCTGGTTTGCGACTCCAGGGGTTCAAAAGCATCCAAAATTGCAAAAAACGACCCTTTTCTCCCATAACGTTTGATCCATCCATTCAATTTTTTTGAAACTTGGCCAAAATGTAGAGGCAATTGTTCTGGATATAAGATGAACATCCTTGACCTCAGAAAAATTCTGGTTCGCACCACCAGGAGGTCAAAAATGCCCCAATTTGCCCAAATTTATTGCATTTTACACTCACCACATCGAGTCACATACAGAGGGGGACCACGCACGCGCGGCTTGTTATTATTGGTCCCCCGATTTATAAAATTGAAATGAGCATCCTTGACCTCAGAAAAATTCTGGTTCGCGCCACCAGGGGGTCAAAAATGCCCCAAATTGCCCAAATTTATTGCATTTTACACTCGCCACATCGAGTCACATAGAGAGGGGGACCATGCACGCGCGGCTTATTATTATTAGTAGTAGTAGTAGTAGTAATAGTTGTAATAGTAAGTAGTAGTAATAGTAGTAGTAGTAGCAGCATTATTATTATTAGTAGTATTATCTATATAATAAAAGTGAATGTACGTGTGTCCGGTGTGTTTCGCGGTATGAAGAAGAGTAAGTAGGAGGAAAGGAAGAGAGAGAGAGACAGACAGACAGAGAGAGTTTTGTCTTCTTTTTCTTATCGATTAGTTTTGTCTTCTTTTTCTTATCGATTAGTTTTGTCTTCTTTTTCTTATCGATTAGTTTGTCTTCTTTTTCTTATCGATTAGTTTTGTCTTCTTTTCTTATCGATTAGTTTTGTCTTCTTTTTCTTGTCGATTAGTTTTGTCTTCTTTTTCTTATCGATTAGTTTTGTCTTCTTTATCTCATCAATTAGTTTTGTTTTCTTCTTCTTATCGATTAGTTTTGTCTTTTTTATCTTATCGATTAGTTTTGTCTTTTTTTCTTATCGCTTAGTTTTTTCTTCTTTTTCTTGTCGATTAGTTTTGTCTTCTTTTTCTTATCGATTAGTTTTGTCTTCTTTTTCTTATCGATTAGTTTTGTCTTCTTTTTCTTGTCGCTTAGTTTTGTCTTCTTTTTCTTATCGATTAGTTTTGTCTTCTTTTTCTTATCGATTAGTTTTTTCTTCTTTTACTTATCGATAGAGAGAGGGGGTTTTCTCTTATTTTATTTATTTATTATTATTTTACTTAGATTGCGAAGCGAGCGAAGAGAGCTCGCTTTCTATATTAGTTAATCTCTGTACAATAGTTTCTTCTTCACAAACCTGTCATCCGGTGTTTTAGCTTGACAGCATCACCACAGCAATCTGACATCATAATTAAATAACACATCTTTAATGAATAACAATATTCATAAATAAGATTATAAGATTATGACGAGTCGTTTTTAACCTGATCTAATTATAAATAATTTCCACAGTTATTTTAATAATTAAAAATGGACGGGGAATGCCGACGGGGGCTGTCCAGGCATATTTTGTAGGCCAGGGTGCTTTCCAATCCCATCTTCTGACATTGTGTCACATCTTTCTGCTGTGGGGGGGGGGGGGGGGGGGAAGTATATTAAAAAAAAAATTTTAATTAAAAAAAAATGGCCGTGGACCAGACGAAGAAATTAGCAGTAATTGGGCTCCTCTCTAGTTGGTCCCCTGATTTATAAAATCGGGGGACTTATGTTTTGAGGCATGTCCGTCTGTCCGTCCGTCCGTCCGGATTTTTCTCCGCAACCATCCATTGAATTTCTCTGAAACTTGGCCAAAATGTAGAGGCAATTGTTCTGGATATAAAATGAGCATCCTTGACCTCAGAAAAATTCTGGTTCGCGCCCCCAGGGGGTTAAAGGGGGGTAAAAAATGGTAGAGATGAACACCATTCCAAAAATAGACTTCCAGAGGTGTTTTCGGCAGTGGATGGATCGGTGGACTAAGTGTGTGCAAGCACAAGGGGCCTACTTTGAAGGGGATTAGGGTCCGAACCCCGTCACGTATTTGAAATATTTTTTTCTGGCATAAGATTATTCAGTGAAGTTTGTTAACGTTCGGTATCGTTATGGTGGTGCTACACTACAAACATGAAAAGGATTTTGTAAATGAAAACCAGGAAACATGAGTTAAAGAACAAAACATATTGTTATATCAACAATTTTACAGAGATGTAAAATATACTTTCAATCACCAAAGTTTAAGAAATGTACACAAGCGTGGAAAGCTTGTTTGAAAGTTCCGTTGTGGGTGTGGGTGTGTGGGTTTACCTTCTTGGTGGTTGAGTTGTCACTGGAGAGAAAGCAGGTTGAGGGCATTCCAGTCATGTTTCTTGGACAGGTGGTAGTTGTTAATGAGAGTCGAGGCATGTTGTGGTGTCGCCAAGAAGAACTCTCGTTATTTCTCGTCTCTTATAAGTTTTTGTTTTTGTTTGCGTCGGCTTATTACTTTTGGCATCAACTTGTTAGTTTTGGACTTTGAACCGTTTTTGATTGGTTGAAAATCTTCAGTTCTCTCGTTCCTGTTAAAAACCAACTTGTTTTTGGCGAGTGAAAAGGAGGGCGTATCCCAACGAAAGAGGGTAGCAATTCAACCCATTTGCTTTTTTTTAGCGTTCGTTCGGATCGCGGTTCACCACATTGGCACTTTTACTTAGTCAAACACGAGTATTTTCCACAATGGTCGATTTTTTTGGCAAGTAGTCGTTAATTTCGGAATAACCATCACCCCCCCCCCAAAATCTAAACAATTTTTAATTTTCAAAAATTAAAATCCCCTCCTCCATTTATATTTTAAAGCAGAAAAACTTAATTGGATGAGTAAAAAAAAAATGCTGCCACCCTAATTTTTCCGCCACAAAATTGAGGAACCAATCTGTTATACGTCTCGATTTACTGCTAACTTGACAGGAAGTGGTTGCTCATTTTACGTTAAATTTGTATAGGAAAGTGATCCACCACTGTAAAATCTAAAATATTTTTTTAAAAAATTTGATTCCTTTTTTGCGGATATTTTTTTCAGGCTGTTTACATGTATGAAATTTTTTTGAATACGAGCGTGAAACAATACAGAAATGGAAACTACGCAGCGCTCTTTTCCGTTTCGTATGTACATTACAGATTTTGAGATTTTAATGACGATGGTGCGTGCGAAAAAAGAACAAAACATTTTTTTCGACTATTCATGTCAAAATACACCCGAAGAAGGCCGTAGGTTATATCGACCGAAACGTTGTGAGAACAACACCCTGTGCTTGTACAAAGAAGCGTACACATGAAAAACACTGAAAATCGCAGTTCCAATTAAATTAACCGGAAAACTCTTTGATATACTTATGTATCAAGCAAAAATAGGGTTGTACCAAGGCCACCGAGAGTTTAACAAGGCCAAACAACTAACTTCTTGCCCCCCTCTGACGTCATCGCGTTTGGTTAACTTAATTTCGCGCCTTTTTAAATTTCATTTCATCATTCACAAAGTTAAAATGGCTACTGCATGTGTTTGGATTTCCAAAAGAGAAAGAATTACGGCAAATACGGATACACGCAAATAAGTTTGAATTTTTTTTTTAATTATATAAAAAATCAAAAGTCTGAATTACTTATTCATTATTTGATAAAAAAGTAGTGTATACACAATAATTATTGTTTCCATTTTTTTAAATTACTTTTTTCGATGTCTTATTAAGTGTAATATATTTTATCTTTTCTCTGTACTTTTGTAGATTAAATAAATGAAATAATAACGCCATATTTAATCAATATTTTCACACACAAAAAAAAATATTGATTAAACAATGCTTTATTCAATAATAATATCGTTAATTAACAAAATTAATTTTTCTTCGAGTTATAATGATTTTATTAACAAAGTTTAGGGGCATTTTTCGTAATTTATGCGAAATAGTAAAAAAATTTATTTTAAACATATACAGATCTTTATTTTCATTAAAAAAAATTAATAAAAATATACCTTTAGTAATGGTGTATTTTGTTTTAAAAAAATAATACATTTTCACTAAGATTTAAAAAAAAAATAGTTTCATTTACGGCATTTCGAACAATTTGAAACAATGTTATTTAAATAAATAGTAAATCACATGAAATATATTATGAAATTATATTTTTGGGGGGGAAAATATTGATTAAACAATGCCTTATTCAATGATAATATTCGTTAATTAACAAAATTAATTTTTCTTCGAAGTATAATGATTTTATTAACAGAGTTATGGGGCATTTTTCGTAATATATACGAAATAATTAATAATTTTTTTTTTTTTAAACATATACAGACCTTTATTTTCATTAAAAAAAAAATGCTAATCTTCTTTTTCAATGATTATCTGGAGTTCCTCCAATTCTATACTGAACAATTTTTGTGATATGAAAAATGATCACATCAATAAGAAAAAGCTAAACAGAAAAAGAAAATTAGAAACATTCTACTAAATATTTTCTATAAATTTATATTGAATAAAGATCAGTTTCAGAATGAATCGAATCGTGTTCCTTTCTTTTCTTTTTTATATGCAATTTTTTAAGTTTTCTAATGCTTTGTTTTAAATATTTACAATATCGTATGGTCAACATGTTTTGATATTTTGGATAACTTTAGAAAAGGTGGTTTTTGTTTACAGGAAATAATATATTTGCACCAAGCTTTCTAATAAAGTAATATATTTATTATATTCCGTGATCATTAATTAATAAATACTGAAAATTTCATTAAAATTGGGTGATTTCCTGAATTTTGATGGATTATTTAGTGAATGGAGAAGGCGAAATGTTTTGATATTTTGGATAACTGTTTTTTGTTTACAGGAAATAATATATTTGCACCAAGCTTTCTAATAAAGTAATGGATTTATTATATTCCGTGATCATTAATTAATGAATACTGAAAATTTCATCAAAATTGGTTGATTTCCTGAATTTTGATGGATTATTTAGTGAATGGAGAAGTCGAAATGACTTCTTCTTATTATTACGACGGCCATTGTTTGACACGCAATGCAGTGACGTCATTTTCGAGCTAACAGGCCTGTAGTAACTCTCGGTGGCCTTGGTTGTACACCCAAAATTAGCAAAAACTATCGAGTAGAATTGTAATAAAAAATAAAAATCCGTTATATCATTTAATCGTGTTCGGCCATTTATTCGAGCGAAAACACGAAATTCAGGAGGAGATAACTCAGTCTGTCATATTAACAAGTAATATATGAATGGCAGTCATCAAAATACGATGAAACTGATGTTTATTTTTAATTAAAATTCTACTCGATCATTTTCCATACTTTTTGGTGAGGATACTTATTTAAATCTGCTGCGTAAGTATATGATAATGTTTTTTTTTATGGTATTGATAATTAAATACGGACGCTTCTCTGTACAAGTACCCAACACCAAAGATGGAAGCAATAGTCCGAACAATCCAAATACATGTAATAGCAAAAAAGTAGAATTTGAATTTTTGTGTGATAATAAAAATTACTTTTTTTTATTAGGTTATACTATGATTTTTCTAATGCTATCAAATTTGAAGCAATTTAATTTATTTATGATCCAATTAAAAAAGGACAATATAATACAAATTAAAAGAAGACAATATAATACAAATTTTCTAAAAACGATCAGCAAAAAATAAAATAAAAATCACTTCATCGGAAGTGTTCCAAGGGAAATAACTCAAAATCTGAAGTTTAGAGTTACTTCCCTTAGATTGTTGAGCTTGTAGCCCAAAAAACACGATGGAATTATGTTTATAAATCATTTATTTTTTGTTTTAAAGTTACAATAATTTAAAATTTAAATTTAAAAAATTAAATGAAATTTTCAATTGATATTTATATAGAGTGATAAGTAAAAAAAATTAAATTGAGAATTCAAATGCACTTTAAATACAGACTTTAATAACAATTTAAATATAACAATAATTTATAAATTTAAATGCAATGATAATTTTAAACATTTAAATTGAGATAATAATAATGATTTTAAAATTTAAATCCAGATTTCATTGACAATTTAAATATAATGGTACTTTTAAAAATTAAATGTGGATTTCCTACAAAATTTAAATATAATGATAATTTTAAATATTCAAATTAAGATTTCAAATACTACTAAAATATAATGATAATTTAAAAAATTAAATATAATAAGAATTTTAAATATTTAAAGTGATATTTCAAATACGATTTAAATATAATGATGATTTCAATATGGAGATTTTTATTATAATTTAAATACAATTATAATTTAAAGATTTAAATGTGATGATGTATAGAAGTGAAAACTGGTCAGTGAGGGTTGAGGACATGCGTTGCATGGAGAGAAATGATATGAGAATGATACAATGGATGTGTAACGGGAGTTTTAAAGACAGCTTTAGTTCTGATGACCTCAGAGGAAGATTAAATCTGAACAGTATAGGAAGATGTGTGCAAAAAAGTAGACTTCAATGGCCACGTTGAAAGAATGGAGGAGAGTTCTTGGGTTAGTAGATGTAGAACAGGTATCAAGTTGAGTTCATAGGGGAAGGCCAAGGAAAGTATGGGAGGAAGTGATAAACATGGACCTGATGGAAAGAGGTATAAATAAAGACCTGGCCAAAGATAGGTTAGTTTGGAAGTCAATTTTTTAAAGCCGTCCAACACATGCCAGCATGCAATACGAGCGTTAAATTGAAGAAGAAAAAAGAAGAAGAAGAAGAAGAAGAAGAAGAAGACGACGACGACGATGACGATGTTTTAGAAATTGATAATCTAATAGTAAAACTTGAGAATTTTTATGTCGAAATTTTAATTTAATTTTATTTTTAGTTGAAAAAAAAAGAGTATAGTTATAATATAAAAGCTTATCTTTGCATGGATTGTAAGACCAATCCCTATAATATTTTGTAACTAAAGGATCGCCAGATGAAAGAAAAACAAATCCCTCTTATGAAAAAAACGTTTTTTTTATTCAAAAATGTTTTAAATAATTTTTTTTTAAATAAATTAAAAAAAAAAACTTTAAAAAAAGATTAAAAAATATTTTTAAATATTTTTTTAAAAAGAAGAAAAAAGAAGTATAGTTATAATATAAAAGTAAGACCAACCCTTATAATATTTTGTAACTAAAGGATCGTCAGATGAAAGAAAAACAAATCCCTCTTATGAAAAAAAAAATTTTTTTGATTAAAAAAAAAAAATTTTTTTACATTTTTGTAAAATAAATTTTTAAAAAACTTAAAAAAAAAACAATTAAAAAAAATTAAAAAATATTTTTTAAATAATTTTTTAAAAAGAAGAAAAAAGAGTATAATTATAATATAAAAGCTTATCTTCGCATGGATTGTAAGACCAACCCCTATAATATTTTGTAACAAAAAGATCGTCAAATGAAAGAAAAACAAATCCCTCCTATAAAAACATTTTTTAATTAAAAAAAAAATTTAAATAAAAATTTAAAAAATAAAAAAAAAAAAAAATATTTAAGAAAAAAAAAAACAGATTAAAAAAAGAAGAAAAAAAGTATAGTTATAATATAAAAGCTTATCTTCGCATGGATTGTAGGACGAAAATAATATTTTGCAACAAAAGTATCGTCAGATGAAAGAAAAACAAATCCCCCTATCACAAAAAAAAATTAATTAAAATTTTTTTTTAAATAAATAAAAAAATAAATAAAAATTAAAAAAAGATTAAAAAATTAAAAAAAGAAGATTTAAAAAAAAGAAAAAGAAAGCGTACAGTTATAATATAAAAACTGTAAGATCAACCCATATAATTTTTTATCAGCAAAAGGATCATCAAATGAAAGAAAAACAAAGCCCTTCTATAAATAATAAATAATATTAAAGTGAAATATTTTGAAAATCAACAATCGTGCAATTTTTAAATGAAAAATTCATTTATTTATTTAATTTTTTTTTTTTTCGCGAATTTTCGTTGTAATGCAACCTTGTCAGGCGAGACTGTCTTATAGTTTTTTTTTCTTCTTTTCTTCCTCCTCATATTGGTGGTATTAACCCTGAGGGGTCGAATATACGTCAAAATATATTTATTTGACCGATCTACACCGTTTGGTGTAGGTTGCCAAAAGTTAAATCAGTGTCACAGTGTAGGAAGCAATAAAGTAAGAAGCAGTATATCTTCCGGCACATGTTCGTCTTTAACCACTGTCCGTTTTTCACAACTTTTTACTGACCATTTTTCTTTTCTATTTTCGGTGTACACTTATCTATCAGGCTGCTAGAGAATTCCGGCGTTTTTGGAATTTTTTTTCAAAAATTTTACATTTTAGGAGGGGGGATCAGTTTCCAATGTTAATTCAACGTAGACTGACCCCCCTCTTTTTGACCATCTCAATTTTAAAAAAAATCACTTTCGGTGTCAATAGAGAATTCCGGGGGTTTTGGAAAGAAATTTAAAAAATTGTGATTTTAAGACGGGGGATCAGTTTTCAATGTAAATTCAACGTGGACTGATCCCCCTCTTTTTAACCATCTCAAATTTTAAAAATTCTTCTTCTGCTTACAATTACCTATCATGTCGCGAGAGAATTCCGGTGTTCTTTGGAAATAAATTTTTAAAAAATGAGATTTTTTAAGACGTAAAAAGTTGTGAGAAACGAACTATGGTAAAAGACGAACAAGACTGATCCCCCGTCTTAAAATCTCAATTTTTTAAAATTTCTTTCCAAAAACGCCGGAATTCTCTCGTTACATGATAGGTAATTGTAAGCAGAAGAATAATTTTAAAAATTTGAGATGGTTAAAAAGAGGGGGATCAGTCCATGTTGAATTTACATTGAAAACTGATCCCCCGTCTTAAAATCACAATTTTAAAAATTTTCTTTCCAAAATCCCGGAATTCTCTATTGACATGATAGGTAATCGTACACCGAGAAAGATTTTTTTTTAAATTGAGATGGTCAAAAAGAGGGGGATCAGTCTACGTTGAATTAACATTGGAAACTGATCCCCCTTCCTAGAATGTAAATTACTTGAAAAAAATTCCAAAAACGCCGGAATTCTCTAGCAGCCTGATAGATAAGTGTACACCGAAAAAAGAAAAGAAAAATGGTTAGTAAAAAGTTGTGAAAAACGGACAGTGGTTAAAGACGAACATGTGCCTATCTTCCAGTGGAGAATAGCCTTGCTCGGCATCAAGTTGACCAGAACGAGAGAGAAGACACCTTTCTTTGTGTACTCTGTAATTTCCTTAAGGTCCGGAAGTAGTCCTTCAAAGGTCTGGTTGAAATTAATACGCCCAGGAATCTGATTGGTCATCCTGTGACCAAACAGCCTCACTAGGGCTTCTCGAGAGGAAAGAAATGTTAATATTTATGACTGCTACAGTAATACTATGCATCTAGACAAGATTAGGTTTATCATACTAGAATTATTCACATGGACATGTGGCATAACAGGTAATGGTGTTGGTTAAGTATTAGTTCTAAGTGATTGTCTTCCAGAGGTTAAAGGTTCAATCCTCACCATAGACGATAATAACTAAGAATAACATACAATTAACACTTCTACCCGGTCATGGCTGACAGAATGAGAACAATCTACCCCTTGTAGATTGAATAAAGGGCTCAGTTTGAAATTCTGTATAGGTTCCCAAGTTCGACATAAAGATTCCAAAGTTTGACTATTAGGTTCCCAAGTTCGACATAAAGATTCCAAAGTTTGACTATTAGGTTCCCAAGTTCGACATAAAGATTCCAAAGTTTGACTATTAGGTTTCCAAGTTTGACAAGATGCACCTGAAGGAGGTTGGAGGTTACATCGGCTAAAACAGTGTGAACATAAAGATGAGAATAGTAGTCCGAGAGATTTTAATTATGCTATGATGGATACCGGACTCCCCTCAGTCACTAAATAAGTGAACTAGTCTGTAGACTATATATACTACGAACAGTAGTATGTGTATTCGACTGTATTATGTTAATCTGTAATAGAAGGGGGGGGGGTTGGTCCCTTCCTTACATTTATCGCACAAAATGAATTGAACGAACAACAACCGAGTAACAGGCAACAAAAAAGGGTTTATTTAACAGAGGGTTGGAACTGTGTCCCAGTGAAGAAAAGAGGCTGCCGGGTCGTCAGCAAATATATTCCCAGTGGAGATGGCTACTGCTGAAACGATGCAGGGGAAAGGCAGGAGAGAGATGTTTCTTCGTTGCTGGCCGATTTCTCTCTGCTGAATTCTTCAACTGACCAGGTGGTAGAAAATAGTCCATGAGGGGACAGTTGATATCAATACGCCCTGCAAGCCGATTGGTCAGTGTATGACCAATTTGCTCACAGGGGATAAGAAGAAATAGATCCTATTTCAGTCTGCTACAAATCCTATTGGATTAAAGGTGGTGCTAGTCTGTAGAATATATTATATATACTACGAACAGTTATATGTGTATTCGACTGTATTATGTTAATTCTATTGGATTAACGGTAGTGCTATTGTTTTGTACAAGATATATACGTTGGAATAAACCATCCTCTTTTAAAGACCCTACACTTTGTTTTTTTTTGTTATTATAGCTTCTGACCAAGTTATATCAAATTACAAGTTAAATTTAATGATATTTTAAAAATCTAAGATGTGATTTTAGTAACATTTTAAATATAATGAAAATTTTAAACTGTAAATGGAGATTTGAATGACAATAAATTTAAACTCTAAAAACAGATTTCAATTAGAATTTAAATATAACGACAACTTCAAAAATGAAATCGAGATTTGAATTACAATAAATAATCTAAGGAGGGTTTCAATTAAAATTTGATTTCTTTTTTTAATTTGTAAAGAGGATTTCAATTAGAATTTCGCTATAATGTTATTTATAAAACCTATTATTTTTAATCTAAAATGGGTTACAATTTATTCAGTTTGATATATATACCCCCCCCCCCCTCCCATCTCCAATAAAAAAAATGGAGAGAAAAAAACTCCATTTAATAAAATAAATGAAGCCCAAGTTGCATATTTTTACATAGACAGGCCAGGAGATGGAGGAAGGGAGGGGAGTATTTCAAGTAAGATTTGATTGGTCGAGAAAGTAAAATGAGGAAGTTGACAGTTTTTCTTTTTTTTGGGGGGGGGGGGGGTTCTAGTTCAGTCAATTTCTATGTGACAAACATTAAAACTTGTATATGCTTGGTCAACTCTGAAATAGTTATACAATTTTATTTATGTACTATGCTGCCTGGGATTAAATGAGGAAGCCTAGGTCCTTTATCACCTAGCCACACTACCTATTTTATTTTTTAAAAAATTATTTTACATTTTCTAATGTAACTAGAAGAATGTGTATTCTCAGAACAGCTAAACGGAACATTTTTTCCCCCCTATTTTTATGTCCCCTTACGAAGATTAAAATCAACATATACTGATGCTAGACCTAATGTGCAGAATCCTTATTCCAATTTTGATCAAAATCCATGAAATAATTTTGATTCTCGAAAATGTCTAAAATTTAAGGCTTGAGCTTAGGAGATGTTAACAAGAAATTTACATAATTCATTCAAATAATCTTGCTTAATTGGTGTCTAATGATTATGGATCAAGTTTAATGCAAACCTGAAATATTTGAATATTCAAATGGGAGATTGCCCCCTAAAAACCCTTTTAAATATTGGAGAATATTCATTAATTGATGTCTAATACTTATTGTTAAAATTTCACAAAAATCGGAGGTATAAGTAAAGTCACCAGTTCATGTTAAGTAAAATAAATTTTAACTCACTTGAGGCATGAATCAATGGAGACCTTCTGTACACTCCTACTCCAATCCCAATATATATACATATATACAAGTTGAAGCACCAATCTATGCCGGGTTGCTCAACTTTTATTGAATTTTATAGCCAAGATTAGAAGTTAAGGACATCTATTAAATATTTTTCATCCATTTTTTATTTAAAAAAAAAACCCCAAAAAACGCACAGCTAGTTGACAGTAAGGGATTTGTAATTAAAATAATCATAGAACAGGAACTAAATTACATATACAAATTGTATAGAGGGAGAATTCAGTATCAGACAGTATTTTTTAGAGAAATTTAATCTTACAAGGGATCAAACTATTTAATAATAAAGTAACTAGAAGAATGTGTATTCTCAGAACAGCTAAAATGAATTCCCTGAACGGAACATGTTTCCCCCCTATTTTTATGTCCCCTTACGAAGATTAAAATCAACATATACTGATGCTAGACCTAATGTGCAGAATCCTTATTCTAATTTTGATCAAAATCCATTAAATAATTTTGATTCTCGAAAATGTCTAAAATTTAAGGCTTGAGCTTAAGAGATGTTAACAAGAAATTTACATAATTCATTCAAATAATCTTGCTTAATTGGTGTCTAATGATTATGGATCAAGTTTAATACAAACCTGAAATATTTGAATATTCAAATGGGAGATTGCCCCCTAAAAACCCTTTTAAATATTGGAGAATATTCATTAATTGATGTCTAATACTTATTGTTAAAATTTCACAAAAATCGGAGGTATTTGAGTTTTCTTTGTCCCCTTTGCATAAAACTAGGTTAAACTAAATATAGCCAACATTACGCACCCTTAGCAGCTGTGTTCCAAAATTCATAATTATCGGTTAATTAGTTTAGGAGTGTATCCTATATATAAAAATATATAAAAATATACACATAGCTAACTTTATATGAATAGAGATGTGGTTGGCTTGGCTAATACAGTAATTAGCATAGCCGGGTTTTATTGCTTATAAGTAGCCAGTATACAATAACCCGGCACTCTATTAGTGTGTCTGTCAAGTGAACAATGTACTTTGAACAACAAAATGGTGTCACCGATAGGATTTGTGTAGAATATGAAGACACCCTGAGTGGAGCAAGTGGTGACACTATTTTTTATTTATTTATTTTTTTTACCATATTTCACCTCAAACAAGGCAGGCCGCCACTGTAGACGTAAAGGGGCTACTGAGAATTAGGGTGTAGGTTTATGGTGTCATCCTAAATTGGGAGCTGTGTAGCGAGGTGTCTGTTAACATTAGTTTTAAACCTCTGCATGTCAATACTGTCGGGGAAACAGGGGGCAGGGAGGGAGTTCCAGACGCCGGCAGCACGGGGAAAGAAGCCATTGAAGTAGAAGGCTCTCCTGCATCTAGGGGACCTCCACGGTGAATGGATGGGATTTAGCTGATTGTCGGGTTGGTCTAGTGTATTTGCGTCGAGGGGGGGCACTAGAGCAACCAGTTCACCGGAGCACAATCCATTGACGTATTTGTAAAACAGGCACAAGGAAGCAACATTGCGGCGATGGGACAGGGGCTGGAGCTTGGTGGATAGTGAGGGTCCTATTAAGTGTGCGACTCTTTTTGGGGCCTTGTCTAGGAGGGAGAGACTAGTGGATGATGCACCAGCCCAGATGTGGCAACAATACTCCATGCATGGGCGGATGATAATATAAGTGAACACAAAAACATGACGGAAGATGATCTAGGTTATTCTGAAGAGCCAAATTATGAAACATTCCGAATAAAGACGTATCAAATCAAGGTCTCCGATTGTGGAGAATACAGATCACACCACAGCGAGGGACAGAGAATGGAGAAGAAGCAATAGATTCACACAGGGTGTGAAACGGATAAGATTCCGAGAGATGTAATGTGGTTTGGCTTGACTAATGCAGTAATCTCTCACAGACGTGATGTTGCTAGTCTCAGTCTTTTCTATAAATGCTAGTATAGCATGTATTCTTTAGAATTGTTTGCTTTATTCCCTGCATCCTTTGTTCCAGCTCGTTTGACTCGTTGGTCTAGTGGTCTTCATCAATTCGCTGTTTTGATACCTCATTGTAATACAGCTTCCTATTCTAGTAGCTTCTTTCCAAAAACTGCAGGCTTGTGGAACTCTCTTCCTGCTGACTGTTTTTCTCCTACCTATAGCCTTTGTCTTTTTAAGACTAAGGCCAATAGGCATCTCCTGTCTTAGCGATAATTATCTTTCATTCTTGTTAGCTCCTTACATCAACTGGCTCCATGGCTTGTCTGGAGCGATTCTCATAAAAAATGTACTGTTGTCATATTTGGGCTGGTGAATCTCTGTCCCATTTGAAGGTTCTTGATAAGGTGCAGAAACATATCTGTAATTTGATTTGCCCCACCCTTTCTTCTTCTCTGCACCCTCTCTTTCACAGACGTGATGTTGCTAGTCTCAGACTTTTCTATAAATACTATTATGGCATGTGTTCTTCAAAATTGTGTGATCTATTTCCTGCTTCTTTTGTTCCAGCTCGTTTGACTCGTTGGTCTAGTGGTCTCCATCAATTCGCTGTTTTGATACCTCATTGTAATACAGCTTCCTATTTTGGTAGCTTCTTACCAAGAACTGCAGGCGTGTGGAACTCTCTTGCTGTTGACTGTTTTTCTCCTACCTATAGCCTAGTTTTTTTTTTTTTTCAAGACTAAGGCCTTTCGTTAAGCTCCTTACATCAAGTAGCTTCATGCCTTGTTTGGAGCGATTTCCATTAAAAAAATAAAAATAAATTAGCATAGTCGGGCTTTACAACCTATAAGTAGCCTGTATACAATAATCCGTCACCCCATTATTGTGTCTGCTATGTGAACCACATAATTTGAACATCATAAAATATAATATTCAATTTTTTTTTGGGGGGGTGGGGCGCCCAATGATGTGCTCAGCATTGATTGGGTGAGAAGGGGGTATAAGTAAAGTCGCCAGTTCATGTTAAGTGAAATAAATTTTAACCCATTTGAGGCATACCCGGCTTTTCACATGAATCAATGGGGACCTTCTGTACACTCCTACTCCAATCCCAATATATATACATATATACAAGTTGAAGTACCAATCTATGCCGGGTTGCTCAACTTTTATTGAATTTTATAGCCAATATTAGAAGTTAAGGACATCTATTAAATATTTTTCATCCATTTTTTATTTAAAAAAACAAACAAATAAAAACGCACAGCTAGTTGACAGTAAGGGATTTGTAATTAAAAATAATCATAGAACAGGAACTAAATTACATATACAAATTGTATAGAGGGAGAATTCAGTATCAGACAGTATTTTTTAGAGAAATTTAATCTCACAAGGGATCAAACTATTTAATACTAACTGAAGCACCAATCTATGCCGGGTTTCTCAACTTTTCTTGAATTGTATAGCCAATATTAGAAGTTAAGGTTAAAAATGTCGGAACATTTGTTTCTAACGTTATTTTTACATACTTTTAATGTTGAATAATATAATGTAGTTTTAAAAGGTTTCAAGCACTTCTCACCACGATAAGGACATTGAATCGAAGGTGCTGATTCCAAATCTCCAGTTCGTTTGACTCTTAGATCAACCACTTAACTTTGATACCATGACACACATCATGCAGACAACTTTGCTTTATATATATATATAAATGCAAGTTCCAACCTGTTAAACACTGTTATGACGGCCGACTATAGCTGTCCGCCTTCTTGACATATATAGGGTTGATTTCTCATCTCGTCTATAGCCATTCATGATAGCCTCATTGATTAGCGCGCTCGGTATTGAAGTTAAATGTGACTCTTGTTCCGGGTTTGAAATGTAGCCATATTTTCTCTTTCTCTCTCTCTCTCTCTCCCCCTCTCTCTCTCTCTCCCTCCCTCTCTCTCTCTCTCTCTCTCTCTCTCTCTATATATATATATATATATATATATATATATATATATATATATTAAAATGATACTTCAAAGATATAAATAATATCTAATATTTTTAATTAGTGAACTATCTGGATAAAAACAAAGCTCAATATATTGGATAGAGCATTAATAATAATGGAATAAATGAAAGAATAAAATGAGAAATGAATCAAGCTTTATTGCATATCAAAGTTCAAGCAAAAAGTACTGTAAAGTCCTTAATCCATGGATTTTCAAACAAAATCTTCTCCTCAGAGGACTATTACCGCAATGACATCACTGCGAGTAAAAAATTTCGCCTTTTTGCCATTATATTTTATGTTTTATATATTTTTATATATTTTCAAAGCGAAAATTTTTACTCGCAGTGATGTCATTGTGGTAATATTCCTCTGAGGAGACAATTTTTTTTAATAATCCATGGATTAAGGACTTTACAGTACTTTTTGCTTGAACTTTGATATGTAATAAAGTTTGAATTATTTCTCATTTATTCTTTCATTTAATCCATTATTATATATATATATATATATATATATGGGAAAAAAAGAAACAATGTTTCAGACAATATGTAAAAATAAAAATGGAATAAAGAATAAGCAATTCAACAACTAACAAAAATAAACTCAAAAACTCATCTTGTAAAGTTCCACCGAGATATTTACGGCCGAAATATCTCAGTGGAACTTTACAAGATGAGTTTTTGAGTTTATTTTTGTTAGTTGTTGAATTGCTTATTCTTTATTCCATTTTTATTTTTACATATATATATATATATATATATATATATACATACATACATATATATATATATACATACATATATATATATATACATACATATATATATATATGGGAAGAGAAGGATGAAGGTAACCGACGTGATGGGAAAATGAAAAAGGAAAACCAAAAAATGGATGTTTTTTATGTGTACATCAACGTTTCGTCTTTATTTATAAGACTTCATCATATATATATATATATATAGGCAAACATTATTAAATAACACGGATTGTCTTTGCTTGATAAGACTTTTTTTTATTTTTTCAATTTTCCGAATGGTCCATTTAGTGTTTCGGTCAAATGGTTTTTGTATGTAAGTTCCATGTGTTTCTTGTTCCATTTTCTTTCCTTTTTTGCGAGTACTTTCAATTTGATTCTTCAAATCATCTTTAGGCGGTGTTAATTTTGGTTTCTGAAAAATATGTTTTTTATTATTATTATAACGGCCAGTAATTTACAACTTAAAATGAGCGTCTATAATATTGAGATGTTACATGACAGCGTGATTACGTTCTAAGAGCGTGCAAGATTCAAAAGTTTGATTGCTTAACCGCTAAGAATTTGATTACGTTCTAAGTGTGTTAAAGATTCAAACGTATAATTGTTTAATGGCTAAGAATTCGGTAACGTTTATTACTATGCTAGACACTTGAAAATGTTGTGACTAGTTTCGTAATTCACATTATTAATTGCGGGATGTGTAGTTTTTATGTAGAGGGCTTCAAGAATGTTTAATCTTTTGGTGTTGGTATCGTGGTGTATTATTTTAGTATTGTTAACTAGTATGTGTCTATATTGAGAAGGGGGCAGTCATGTTTTTTTAGGTGTTGGCAAATGGAACTAGTGTCGGAGAGATGTAAGGTTAGTCTTCGAGAAAGTGGTGTGGTAGTGAAACCGATGTAAGAATTAGTTTTATTATTATTGTCGGAGATACATTCTCCCATGAGGCATAGAAACTGATATATTACATTGGTTCTTCCTAATGTATTTTAGGTCTGAGAAGTGTTATTTTTAACTACATGGTTTGAGGTTTTCATTTTTTTGTAATAAATGATGAATTTTATTTTATTAACAGAGTTGTTGGGGGATATGTAGCGATGTATTATATTTTTAAGAGCTTGGTTTTTCCGCACGAAACGGGTCACTGTTATTTAAATCAATAATACAACATTTTATTTACCTCCCCAGGAGGTTAGGCACAAGGCCAGTTTTATCTTACTCACACAAGTAAGATGTGACCCAAGCTCGAGTCGGGAAAGTGGGGTTTGAAAAGCCAGCGCCCGAAAAGGTGAGCAGTCTGGCCATTAAAAATTGCCTGAGCAGCCCCGTCGGCATTCCCCGGTAGGGGCGCCTCAGGCAGTAAGCAATAAACTTACTCCTCCCCAAAGAGGGGAGGCAAAGCCTGGGAGGGTGGACCTCCTAGAACTGCACAGGACAGACCTATAGACCGGCGTAAATCAAGCCCCAAAGGCCAAGACGATACCAGTTTATGGCGTGTATCAATCGATGATACAACATGATCTCTTGAATACTGTATACATAGTAGAGAACAAACCCCCAAACACAGCTATTTGTATACCTAATTTGCATAACTATTTTTTAAACAGTTCATAATAAATTAATGTTTGGTGTTATTCATTTGTAATTTATTGTCCTATTTTTTTACTATATATATGCAATAGTTTTTTGATATAAACAGTAATTAATTAAAGTGATTTAATTTTTTAAAAAAAGATAAATTACCAAAACGTTTCTTTAAATAATATGTTCATTAATTTTCAAAGGGAGGTAATTTAAATGAAACTAATAATATCTTAGCAAGCTAGTAAAAGATATACCGATGAAGCATACGAGTTAATGGAGAGAGGAGGGAAGTGACCACGCCCACACGCACCATCGCTCAGGCGAATTAATTTCTTATTTCTTTTCATTTCTTTACGGTCTTATTTAAAAGATAAATCAATTTGTATCAAAATGTTAATGTTTTTTATATGAATAAATGCAAAGATTCTTGTCTCGTGTTCACAACAACCTTATGAATTAAATGTTTATTTATTATTTTAAATTTTTGTTTCAAGTAGCAAATTTTGCGCAGTAATAGCTAGTCGGCAGAGCCAGCTAGTAAATAAAATGACTGCCATGTGTTTACTTTGTGGAGAAATGGCAGCCATGTGTTAACTCGGCTAGTAAAGTAATTTTGAAGCTTTTAAATC
Source organism: Sepiola atlantica (assembly GCA_963556195.1). Lineage (NCBI taxonomy): Eukaryota > Metazoa > Mollusca > Cephalopoda > Sepiida > Sepiolidae > Sepiola > Sepiola atlantica. The sequence goes on from OY744535.1 coordinate 25,798,992, forward strand.
AGGGATTCCCAACCAGAGTCAACATGATTCCAGGGATTCACAAAAGCTTCAAGGGGCCTCACAAAACAAAATTGTACTTTTGGGGTCCATGGTAAGTAGTAAAAGGTCCATATTGAAATCTGTTGAATATAAATAATAATGTGTACATTGTAAATATATAATAATAGCATAAAAAAAAAATGTAATATACAGGGTGTTCCAAAAGTCTTGGACACATTCCTCATATCTGCTAGACTATGAATGGTAGTAAGATATAAATGCCGCTTTCTTTGGTAAGTATTGTAGAGCCAGGCTGCCAGACGTACGAGAACAGTGTATGTGGCACTCAATCCTAGCTGCTGTCGACGATACGTCCTCGACAATCAGTCCGACCATGACTTTGTTACTGTTGAACTGAGGTATGGTCCTGTTCAGTCTCAGGAGGTCCACCCTCCCAGGCTTTACCTTCTCTTTAAGAAAGGGGTTAGTTTATTGCTAATCACCCGAGGCACCCCTACCGTAGAATGCTGACGGGGCTGCCCAGGCATTTTTTTGTAGGCAAGAGCGCGCTAATCCTAGATTTATTTATCTACCTCCCACAAGGTAAGATGTGACACAAGGTCAGGAAAGTGGGATTAGATAAGCCAGCGCTCGGAGGTGAGCACTCTGGCCATTTAAAAATTGCCTGGGCAGCCCCGTCGGCATTCCCCGGTAGGGGCGCCTCAGACAGTAAGCAATAAACTTACTCCTCCCCAAAGAGGGGAGGCAAAGCCTGGGAAGGTGCATCTCCTAGAACTGCACAGGACCAGACAACCCCCAATAGACCGGCGTAAATCCAGATCCAAAGGCCCGGACGATACCGGTTTATTAGGCGGGGTAAAACCCCCTGAGTGCGCTGGCTAACCACACCTGACCTTGTGTGTAGCCTTCTTGAGAGGAGATAAATAAAAAATACTTTGACCTTGTGTCTAATTTCCTGCTACGGAGGTAAATAAACCTTGCTATTTCTGAGATCATGTAGGCAAATATCTCTTAGCGGTTTCAATGCTTTGTATGCCAATTATAACATTTTAATCGGCTGTAAAAGTATTTTTATGTTCATAAACGCATTGTGTATATATGTTAATAAGAATTTATTAATACTATTTGATTTTTAAAATCATATCTGCATATATGAGGTTCACAGATTATAAAATAGCTCTCAGGGGGTCCACAAGAAAAATAAGGTTGGGAACCCCTGCTTTAAACAGTCGATTAGAATGTAATTTCTGTATTAAATAAAAGGCAAAATTCATGGTATATTTGTGGTTTCTTCTGCTACTAAACAGAACGAAAACATTTTTATCATGCGTCCCTGTCGTATTAAAGAACCCAAGTTAAATATATTGAAACAAACTTTTTTTCTTTTTCTTAGAAATGTTTGGGCAGGTCTTACAAACCTGTTTTTTTTTTTGTTCTTCTTTTTTTGGCTGTTTTTTTGTTGTTGTTGTTGTCCCACTCCCCATTTGTTATTCAAATAAAACTATCATACAAGAAGAATACCCGTCCCAGGGCGGGTAAAATTAATTTAACGAACAGAACAGTTTTTTACCGCTTTTATATTCCATATAAATATCTAAATCACGATATAATGCTACTGAACTTTACGTCTAGAATCCTTATTCCAATTTTGATCAAAATCCATTACATGATTTTGATTCTAGAAAAGGCCTAAAAGATTAAGTGGCCTTAAGAAGAAATTGAAATTCCGGAAATCTTGCTTAATGACTTTGGATCAAATTTAATGCAAATCTGAAATATCTGAATTTTCAAATGGGAGATTGCCCCTAAAAACCCTTTAGAATACTCCAAACAAAACTGAAATTTAGAGAACATTTATTAATTGATGTCCGATACTTATTGTTAAAATTTTACAAAAATCGGAGGTATCTGAATTTTCACAAATGGCTTCCACACCTTCTTTGCTCTCTTTGCATAAAACTAAATTGAACTAAATATAGCCCCCATTACCCAAGCTGTGTTCCAAAATTCGTAATGATCGGTTAATTAGTTTATGAGTGAATCCTATACATACAAATATATAAACGTATACACATACCTAACTTTATATAGATAGAGATATAATGAATGTAGATTGAAACACAACAACATTAATTAATACCCCGTTTTAATTCGTTGTTTGCAATTTTACGTTTTTTTTAATTTATTTTTATTTTGCAATTATGAATTTGTTTTTAGATTTTTGCAGATTAAATTTTATTTTATTTTTGCAGATTGAATTTTATTTTATTTTTTGCAGATTAAATTTTGTTTTATTTTTGCAGATTAAATTTTATTTTATTTTTTGCAAATTAAATTTTATTTTATTTTTGCAGATTAAATTTTATTTTATTTTTTGCAGATTGAATTTTATTTTATTTTTGCAGATTAAATTTTATTTTATTTTTTGCAGATTAAATTTTGTTTTATTTTTGCAGATTGAATTTTATTTTATTTTTTGCAAATTAAATTTTATTTTATTTTTGCAGATTAAATTTTATTTTATTTTTGCAGATTAAATTTTATTTTATTTATGCAGTTTGGAAACGGAAAACCAAATTAAAATATATATACCTTTCAGGACTACTATTTATTCACCTACTTCCCACTGCTCCATCATAAAATCGCTTATCAAGCAGGGAGAAGAAGGAGGAGTATTAGTCAATGAAAATGCTTGAAATATGATTTATTACCGGTGAATATCGAAGACTGTCTCTTATTAAATTTTTTCTTGGTGTTGATGAATTCCAGTGGAAAAAGATATGAGTGTGAGAGTAAAAACACCTCATCTAAATAAAATTAATCAAAAATAAATATCGAACAAGATTAAATATTAAAATATTGAAATCGATCAGAAATACAATTTTTTTCTTTTAAAAACACAGACCAATATTGCAATAATTCATTTTTCAATTGGAATGCAATAAGTAATCTTATTAGCTATTTTATTTAATATAAATTAAATTGTGCTTACAAAACGGAAAAGAGTGTTGAGTAGTTTCAAATCAGTACGGACCTGAATTAATACGGAAATGGAAACTACTGAACGCTCTTTCCGTTTCATAAGTACATCACAGATTTTAAAATTTTAACGACAATGGTGCGTGCGAAAAAAATAACAAAAACATTTTTTTCCTCATTCACCAATAACAACCATTGTCAAAATACACCTAAAGAAGGTCGGAGGTTATATCGGCCGAAACATTGTGAGACAACACCCAAGATGAGAGCAATAGTCCAAACAATCCAAAAAATACATATTATCAATCCTCATCTCAAAACCAATCTTTTTAAAATTTAAAACCAAAGATTGTTGGACCAAGTTAAGCCTAGACTGAAGTTTATTTGTACTTTTGCTGCATTGCAAAAAAAATTGTGAATTTTATTAACGATTCTATGAGTGGAATTTCTTTGGTGAGGGGAGGGGGGTCACCTTATTACCTTAAATATTTCATCAGACAGACCCCAAAAATGCTACTGTAAGTTAATTCTTGGTGCTTATGCAGTTTACGAACCGGGCTATTTTTTAGATAGGATTTTCAAGTTTTTATCTATCTTCCTCCCACAGCGGTAAGATGTGACACAAGGTCGGGAAAGTGGGATTTGAAAAGCCAGCGCACGAGAAGGTGAGCACTTTGGCCTACAAAAAATGCTAGGCAACCCTGTCGGCATTCCCTGGTAGGGGCGCCTCAGGCAGTAAGCAATAAACTTACTCCACCCCAAAGAGGGGAGGAAAAGCCTGGGAGGGTGGACCTCCTAGAACTGCACAAGACAAACCCACAGACCGGCGGAATCAAGACGAAGACGATTTTCAAGTTCAATTCAATTTTTACGGTATCTTTTGTTTATTAAATTGTTAGGTGAAAGTACAGAATAGTTAACAAAGCCTCCCCACCCCCACATGTTAAGAATGGCGTTCTAAATTATAACGTTATTATTTCGGTCCGGTCCATAAACTGCATAAGTTCCTAATTCTTTTAGCTGTATTTCTGAATTTTTTCGAGTTTATTTAATAAATATTTATTTAATTTATTTAATAAATCTATAAATTATTTAAAATCTATAATAAATCTATAAATAATAATCAATAGGTACGTATATAGTATGCGCACCGAGGTGGGGATAGGTACGTATTTAGTATGAACACCAGGGCGGAGATATGTACCTATATAGTATGCACACCGGGGCTGAAATAGGTACGTATATAGAAGGCGCAGACAGCGGTGGTAATTTTATAGAAATATGCCATACTTTTGCCCTGGGCAACGTAAGAGAAATAGTGGGGAAGAAACAGCTTTCGCAAAAGGCAAAATGAGAAAGTAGCGGTGAAATGGAGCGACCAGGGAAAGAGAAAGGTAGAATGATAAGGAGACGGCTATAGAGAGAGGGAGAGAAATAGAAGTTTGAATATAATGATGTTACACACGCGATTTTTCTTCAATTATATGTTTTTATGACCCCGAGCAACGCTGGGTAGCCCCGCTAGTCTATAATAAATCTATAAAAAAATATATATAATAATAATCTATAATAATAATAAATAATAATCTATAATAATCTATAATAATAATCTAAAATAATAATCTATAATAATAATCTATAATAATAATAAATAATAATCTATAATAATCTATAATAATAATCTATAATAATAATCTATCATAATAATCTATAATAAAAATAAATAATAATCTATAATAAATCTATAAATAATAATCTATAATAATAATCTATAATAATAATCTATAATAATCTATAATAATAATCTATAATAATAATCTATAATAATAATAAATAATAATCTATAATAATCTATAATAATAATCTATAATAATAATCTATAATAATAATAAATAATAATCTATAATAATCTATAATAATAATCTATAATAATAATTTATAATAATAATCTATAATAATCTATAATAATAATCTATAATAATAATAAATAATAATCTATAATAATAATAAATAATAATCTATAATAATCTATAATAATAATTTATAATAATCATCTATAATAATCTATAATAATAATCTATAATAATAATCTATAATAATAATCTATAATAATAATCTATAATAATAATAAATAATAATCTATAATAATAATAAATAATAATCTATAATAATCTATAATAATAATCTATAATAATCTATAATAATAATCTATAATAATAATAAATAATAATCTATAATAATAATCTATAATAATAATAAATAATAATCTATAATAATCTATAATAAATGTATAAATTATTTAAAATATGTAATAAATTTATAAATTTATAAATTATTTAATAAATATTTATTTTATTTATTTAATAAATCATCTTTTTATTCTGTGATCTTTTAAAAAAGAATTTATCTTTTTTTTGTTTTGTTTCATGAATTGTTTAACATGTCAGGCAATTATCTAAAAGATCCCGGATGATTGCCCACACTCTTTGCATCTGTTAATACAGAGATTTTCCATACATGCCATGCGAGACTGGTGCAGGTTGGCAACCTGGTGTAATTTCAAAATTTTCCTTCTCCAAGACTAGTTGCCGTGTCAACTATCAGTCTACGCTACTATTTAACCCATAAGCTGGTAGGAGGACAATCAAAACATCACGTAAAAGAAATGTTTAGACAAAGGGTGTTTGTTAGGACTGAATAGTCGTTGTGTATGTTAAAAGATTATCTTTATTCAATCTGTTTTTTATGACTTAATTCATTGTCCAATGAAATTAAATGTCATTTTTATGAGGTCATTATTCTTCCTATTATATTATTCTGATAACAACAGCGAATATATATATATATATATATATATATATATATATATATATATGGGAAAATGAAAAAGGAAAACCAAAAAAATGGATGTTTTTTATGTGTACATCAACGTTTCGTCTTTATTTATAAGACTTCATCAGGATGATAATATAGAGAAAAAAATGTCATGCAAGTACAGATACATGTAGGGTAGACATATTGGGAGGAATTTATAGGCGATACTAAGAATACAATTATGAATTATTTCAAACTTCTACCCGGTCATGATTGACGGAACGAGGTCAAGCTACCCCCCGTAGATTAAATAAAGGGTTCCGTTCGAAATTCCATACAAATTTCTTTCAACTTTCAAAGAGTCACAAATTAATTCTTTCTTTTTGTTCAACTATTAACAGAAGATTAAAATCGCTGACTTATTTACGAAGAAACCTAAATTCATTATGGTGGAGTTAATTTTGTAATTAAATTATTTGTTTAAATAGGATTTTTAAAAGTTAGTTTTATTTTATGATGTTGCACGTTTAATTTCAATAAATAAGCGATTAATGATAAATTTAAAAAAAACATTGATTTAATGTCGCAAGAAAAACACACAGTCGCAATGAAAAAAACACACACACACGGACGCACGTGAAGTTGTCTTATAATTTTTATTAATGTAAAGATAATTGTTTCGGAATTTTCTTAGATGAGGATTAATAATTTGGATTATTTGTATTATTCAGACTACTATTTTCATTAGTTGTGACTTTCACAACGTTTCGGCCGATGTAACCTTCGACCTTCTTCAAGTGTATCTTTTCGAACTCGGGAATCTTTATGTCGAACTCGGGAATCTGTACGAAATTTCGAACAGAACCCTTTATTTAATCCACGGGGGTAGATGTGCAGCAGTCTGAAATAGGACCTATTTCTTATGCGTCCACTGTGGGCAAGTTGGTCTTAAACTAACCAATCAGCTCACAGGGCGTATTGATTTCAGCTAGTCCCTTTCAGACTATTTGCACCCCTGTTGAACGGTGGAAAGGATCGTCAAAGAGACTCTGCCCGTCAACCTAGAAGGAACTCTTCTTCACCTCTCTCCTGTCCCCTCATCCACTGGATTTCCGAGCACCGCTCCCCGGGCAGTAAAAGAACTTCGTTTCCTTCCACCGGACACCAGTCCTACCTTTTTCTAAGCTATACCCCAACGGTATAGGATACCCAATAAAGATTTGTTTAATGTTAAAAGAAGAGTTTTTCCTCGTATGACTACCGTCTACCGTGCTTATACTTATAGTGAGGCTACGACTACTAGCCTTAGCTATTATAGATGCACCTGAAGAAGGTCGAAGATTACATCGGCCGAAACGTTGTGAAAATAACAACCAAGATGAGAATAGTAGTCCGAATAATCCAAATTATACAAATAGAGATAATTCTTGGTCAGTCTTAGGCACTTTTAAGCGTATTCAATGCTAAGTACGTCTTCTAGTATAATTCTGTAATATTCTGTTGTAGGTCGGCTATGATCTCTGACATTTTCCAATTAACTACCATCAATGTGGATCCGACCTTTGCATATTTCCTCGGTGAATAGCCAATGCGCTTGTTTTCATTTCGAAGTGGGTTTTTTGTTTTGTTTTAATAAAAACGCTGTGAAAATCCATTGAATATATTGCGCTTTCATTATTTCTCTGATAAAATAAAACTCTACAAAGATCACTCGTTTACTTGTACATCAATTAAATAAATAGGCTTGCAGAGGATGAGAGATTATCAAAAGTAATGACGGCGAAGTCCAACTTGGCCTTTTGGCTAAGATCAGAGTGTAGTATCTGTTCCGATGGATGCTCACTCTGTAGACCGGTATTGTCTTGGCCTTCGGGTCTTGATTCCGCCGGTCTGAGGTACTGTCCTGTGCAGTTCTAGGAGGTCCACCCTCCCAGGCTTCGCCTCCCCTCTTTGGGGAGGAGTAAGTTTATTGCTTACTGCCTGAGGCGCCCCTACCGGGGGAATGCCGACGGGGCTGCCCAGGCAATTTTTAATGACCAGAGTGCTCAACTTCTCGAGTGCTGGTTTTTCTAATCCCACTTTCCCGACTTTGTGTCACATCTTACCTTGTGGGAGGTAGATAAATAAAGAAGTCCAACTTGGCCTTTTGGCTAAGATCAAAGTGTAGTATCTGTTCCGATGGATACTGCACTTCATAAATCGGTATTGTCTTGGCCTTCGGGGCTTGATTTCCGCCGGTCTATGGGTCTGATCTGTCCTGTGCAGTTCTAGGAGGTCCACCCTCCCAGGCTTTACCTCCCCTCTCTAGGGAGGAGTAAGTTAATTGCTTACTGTCTGAGGCGCCACTACCGGGGAATGCCGACGGGGCTGCCCAGGCAATTTTTAATGGCTAGAGTGCTCACCTTCTCGAGCGCTGGCTTTTCAAATCCCACTTTCCGACCTTGTGTCACATATTCCTATTGTGGGTAGGGGTTAAATAACGCCTTTTGGCTAAGATCAAAGTGTAGTATCTGTTCCGATGGATACTGCACCCCATAAACTGGTATTGTCTTGGCCTTCGGGCTTGATTTACGCCGGTCTATAGGTCTGTCCTGTGCAGTTCTAGGAGGTCCACCCTTCCAGGCTTCACCTCCCCTCTTTGTGGAGGAGTAAGTTTATTGCTTACTGCCTGAGGCGCCCCTACCGGGGAATGCCGACGGGGTTGCCCAGGCAATTTTTAAACCCCACTTTCCCGACCCGACCTTGGGTCACATCTTACTTGTGGGAGTAAGATAAAAACTGGCCTTGTGCCTAACTCCTGGAGAGGAGTAAATCAATACCCATACATAGTATATAAAGAGAGTCGATATAGTATATCTCTTTATATCTTGTTAAGGTGTATCAGAAGAAAAGGCGATATGACGCTGTTCTGAATTCACAACAGCAAGCCGCAATCAATAGATTGTCTCTCCTGCACCAAACGGTCATAATTTAAAAAAATAAAAATCTTTTTCATGTAAAACTTTATAATTAAAACTTTCTGGAAAGAAAAATTTTTGTATTTTTATTTCAAATAATTTCTTTTAGAAAAATGAGTAATCAAATCGGTGGTTTGATTTTTTTTTGTTTGGTGGGGGGGGAGGATATAAAATATTTTTGTTTTGGTACTGGTGCAGATTGGGATCCAAGCTAACACTGACCTTAACCCTAACCCTCAGCGTAACAATAATCCTAACCCTAAACCTAACCCTAACGACACCAAGTCGATTTCAGCTTGGGTCCTAATCTGCACCAACACCTTTGTTTTTTTTATTTTTTTTATTTTAAATAAATTATTTTCGAAAAGTAAGTAATCAAATATGTTATTTGATTTTTGGGAAGGAAAATAAACATTTTTTTTTTTCCGAAACATTGAAATATGAATTTTCCTACGAATCATAGTACTGTCGGATCGCATATATTAAAAAAATCCATTTTCACTTGATATTTAATTTTCATTTAAAAAATTTCTCCAGCAAATTTTAATTATAAAATTTTACATGAAATAGATTTTGACATTTTAAAAATTATGACCGTTTGGTGCATGAAAGACAGTCTATTGATTGCGGCTTGCTGTTGTGAATTCGGAATAGCGGCATGCTGACTACGGGTCGTCTCTTCTTCTGGTATGCCCTTGTTAAAACGACCAAAAGTAAAGAATCAAGAAGAAAAGAGTTAAGAAATGTTCAAAGGGTCTAGACGAAGAAAGTGTTGTTTTTGTCCGTATATGTGTTTGGACTTGAGTAGTGATTGAGTTCGCAAGACTTCCACAAGCTGTTGCTATATTTAGAAGTCTATGACTGACTTTTGCTGCTTCCCGAGATGCCAGTAAACAGAGTTTGTGTAGACAAAAAATAACGAAATAATCTTTTAACAGAGGTGTCGCCAAGATCAAGTCCAAATGGAAGAAAAAAAAAACCGTCTCTCTCAACTGTATGAAAAAAAAAACGTAAAAAAAAAATCCAGCACTCTTCTTTTCTTTCGTTCGCTTTCCAATCCCACGTTCAGAACGATCTCCACGAAAAAAACTGAAAAAAAATAATGCGACGCATGCAAATCAACTTAATTTGCATGAATCTCTCACTCGACACAGCTGCCCGGATTTTCAAATGAAAACCATATTTGACTTTCTGACGCCTTTCTCCTCCCTCTCCTCTTTCTTTTTTGTCGTCAGCGAGCGTTTTCGGGTTCGCCCCACACACACAGCATACCAGACGCTGCCTCTTTGAACGGCGCCGACAAGTGTCTGCATTTACGTCAGTCGGCCGCTCTCTGTTACAGTTTGTTTGCCCGCCAAAAGTATGTGTAGCAGTTGGTAACACCATGTTGTGACTGACATAAGTTCCTGTGGCAAGTTGGGGCTCTCATTGGCAACAGTCTTCTTCTAGTATGATTCTACAAAGATCATTCGTTTAGTTGAGGGGTCGGCAACCTTTTCGAGAGAGAAGGCCAATTGGCTATGCAGTCTTTCGGTTAAAAGTAATGGTATTAAATATAATGGGAATACATGTTTTCGGATTTTGTTGGGATTAAAATATTCCTGTAAATAAAGTTTAATTCTCGCACGTGAGAATGGGGTAACAATGTGCAGATAAATCATCAAAAGAGAGATATAGGACGAAAGCCTGAGAGAAGGAACACAAAACACCAGAATGTAGTTTCACAGCACCTTTACTAAGAAAGAGAAAGTTGCAGTCATAGAATATTTACAAACAGTTTTCAAAGTTCAGTTAGGCATAGTGAATTTGAGAGGGGGAATGCGAAAACGTGGTTCGCGAGAACTTATCTGTATAGAGTTCGGGTAACTGCGGGAGGTCATTCTCTGTGACTGCCGTCGTGGGCTGTTGTCACTGAGGATGCCATCCGATGTATTGCTGACTTGAGCGGAGTCGTCGAAAAGAGGGCGGGAAGCCGTGTGCAAGGGTTTTTAAGGGCTGGCTCACGTGACACCTAAGGGAATAGAGGTTGCAATGCCTGACAGCCAATTCGTGAGGAGGGCTTAAATAAATTCCAACAATTTCAAACAGCTTTGTCCAAAAAACTGTCTTTTTTTTTGGGGGGGGGGGGGGGGACGGTTTAAAAAAAAAAAGAATTTTATTTTATTTTATTTAAGCAATTTATGTCTTATTTTATACGACAGAAATGATTGAACAGTAAGTAAAAATGTACGTATTTGAACTTATCCTTTATTGTGAGTTGGTAGAGTCACGTAAAACTGACGGTACATGAACTTTGAACTTTTCAAGGTCAAGGTGCTAGAATTTCTTTTAATGCAATAATGGCCAAGTAGTGAGTCTGTAAGGGGATGATGAGTTGATGAAAGGGGTTATCCTTTTATCTTCTCGTAAAGAAACGGAACAACGAAAAGTATTTCTGTAACTATAATAAAAAGGGTTTTTATTAACTCAAGGTTACCTATACCGTTTGGTATAGGTAGAAGAGAGTGGGACAGTGTCCGCCTGAGGAAGAGGAAGAATATAAAAGTTCTTAGGGTTGTCTGGTAGTAGTCGGTGACGGCGGCGGCGGAGAGAGAGCGTTTCCTCGTTCCTCGCTGGTGCTCTCTGCGATGTGTCCTTGCTGGTGCCAGGAGGTCGTCTCCTCTTTTTCCTCGAACCCTAAGGGGACATAAGTAGTCCCTTAGGGAACTAACGATATTACTGCACACTGTGATTTGATTGGACAAGCCAGCTCACAGGGACAGTGATTACGCATTCAAAAGTAGTCCCTATTGGTGACTGCTACATAACCCCCTGCTTAGTCTCTCCAATGAATAGAACCAAAAGTGTCATTTTCACCTTTTTGTTGACCGTAACCTTGATATCCCCAAATCAAATTTGTTCCAAGTTAGACCATAACCAATATTTTAACGATTGCTCAAGCAATGTGAACTCTAGGCTGTACAGAAACAAACAAAGAAACTCAACTGAAAACATAACCTCCTTGTCAAAGGTAACAAGAAGTATTTACCTGGTACCATATGAAGGGCTTATGTGACAGAAGGTTGGACTTAATCTGGGATGTGGCCACAACAGAATGTGACAAGGACCTTCATGGCTGGTTAACTTAATCAAAAAAATTACGTTAGTCCCTCGGCATTCCCTCATGAGCGAGGGTGCCTCAAGAGACGGACAATGCACCCGCCCTGCAATATGGCCTGGAAGAATAGCCTCTTAAGACTGATGTCATAAGTTTTACTTATTTGTAAAATAAAGTATTTATCATGACCGTACATGAAGGCATTCAGCTGTGAACTGAACAGCGTACCAACAGCAGAGTGATCTCATACTTGATCAAAATATTTCGTTTATGGCCGATGGTTTTCGAACGTCTGGGTATCCGGTTATGGCGAGGTGGCCAAATAAATGGGTAAACCAATGTGGCGAAAGATGGCCAAACAAAGGTTAAGAGAGATGCCTTTATGGCGACATGTCATTCCCAACGTTCGTGGTGGCCCGACCACGTGTGAATTGAATTAACAGAATAAACAAACAAAAGAGAAGAAAGAAAAACATTAGGCACTTCTGCTGTATATGTTTAGCAGGACATTTGCTTTCCTTTTTCTGAAAATAAGGGGAGATAATTAAATCGGAAGTGATTTTTTATTTTGGCACTTCTGCATTCTTTATGAAGCCGCAGATTTTCTGTCCTTCTACTGAAAATAAAAGTAATTCAACCGGAAGTGACTTATTTACAACCTAAAAAAAAATGCAAGACTGATTTGTTTTGGGGTAACAAGAAACAATTAACAATTTCTTTTTTTTATTATATGAATTAAAAATTTTATAAATAAAAATGTAAAGTTTTGATTGGGGGGGGGATGAATTTTTTGGTCAACATTGATTTTGCTTTTATTTTTTTTAAATATATTGTAGTTGAAAAGTTTTGTTTGGTGAGATTTTTTTTATCTAAATGAAAAGTTTTCATTGGGGGGGGGGACTGTATTTTTTTGTCCTTTTTCTTTTATTGAACAGGATATAGTTCTGCAATTTGATTTATAATGGCTTCCATGGGGTTAGCAGAAAACTTCTGCCGCCACATAAATTCCATTAAGTAAGACTCCACCATTTGCGTGTGGGTGCCACATTCTATTTTGTTACGCATTTTGGCCTTTTGCCACATGTTTTCCACTGCAAGAAATCAGGCGATGTGCCTGTAAAAATCGATTGTTTTTTGCGTCTGGTTCATTAAATTACCAATGTCGCGAAGATTCAACTCATTTAACTCCATTTTCTAAAAACTAAATTCTACTTCAACTCCCGGTAAATTCAACTTCCGGTGAATTCTGAATGAATGGTACTTGGAGAAAAAAAAACGGAACTCTTCAATTTCGATTTCTTAATCGGCTGCGGCTTCATAAAGAATGCAGAAGTGCCTTTATTTTTTATTGTATAACTTAAAACATAAAAAAAAGCAACGCTGATTTCTTTTTGGGTATAATATAACAGTTAACAACTTTTTTTTTTAATATGAATTAAAAATTTCTGAAAAGTCAACAATGATTTTTTTTATTATAATTGAAAAGTTTTGATTGGTGGGAGATTTGATTGGGTGGGGGGTTAAAACTGAATTTTTTTTGTTCAGTAAATTCCCAATGTCTCGAAGATTTATATCATTTAAGTTCATTTCCGAAATTCGTTTAACGCACGTAACCCGCTTCCGGTGAATTCTGAATGAATGGTACTTGGAAGAAAACAAATGGAACTCTTCAATTTCGATTTCTAAATCGGCAGCTGCTAAACATATACAGCAGAAGTGCCAAACATTATTATTATATCGGAAATTATAAGGATTAATAAAGCTACACACACAAGAGTAGTATTTAGTAAAATCAACAATTAAAGTAATATATTTATTTGCATGCTTGAACTTGAGTTGAGCACGGTTCTGAAGAAGCAAAGAGTTCCCGAAATATTATATCATACAGAGTTTCCACCTGACCATCTTGATACAGGTATTACATAACATTGTAACATTGTGTAAATAAACAGATATATGTGTGTTTGTGAAAAAAAAATATATATATATATATGAATTATTAAAAATAAGAACGCCATACAATGCATTTTAATTTTATTAACTTTTTTCAATTTTTTTTTTCAATTAAATTTTCGAAGATATACTTCATCATCAGAATTTAAAAATAATAATAATAAAAAAAGATATATTAAATACGCTTTTTTATGAGAAAAAAAAAGAAAAAAAAGGGTATTTAATATATTTTTTTTAAAATTATTATTTTTAAATTCTGATGATGAAGTATATCTTCGAAAATTTAATTGAAAAAAATAAAATTGAAAAAAGTTAATAAAATTTAAATGCATTGTATGGCGTTCTTATTTTTAATAATTCATATTACCATATAAACAATGCTTTCAAAACAAGAACACACAATTCTAAATATATATATATATATATATATATATAATAATGGTAATAATCTAGGTGAAAAATATACACAGGGTGGTAATCCAGAGAATTTTAACCGGGCTTATAAAAAGTGCTCAATATCAAAATAGAGCTTTATATAGGATAATTTTATTTACACAGACATGTACAAAATCTGCGACACTGGCATGTCGATGTTATCGATCAACAGTTACTATAAACTGAGATCTCATCAGGCAGAGTTAGAATCCGATCTTAACCTCAGATCATATTTGGAGAGAAACAGTCTATAGTAACTGTTGATCGATAACATCGACATGCCAGTGTCGCAGATTTTGTACATGTCTGTGTAAATAAAATTATCATATATATATAGTACATGTATTGTATTAGTTTCTGTAAATGTAAATCCGTAGAAACTCAAGTGTTTATAAAAAGTGCTCAATAACAAGTAGAGCTGTTTATAAGTATAAATTTTTATTTATACAAACATTATTGGTTACATATGTGCATACATGTTTCGGTTGCACTTTACCCAGAAACTCTTAGAGTTATTTAGGATAGAAAATTCTTCAAATCCATCCATTTCTCGAAAATTCTTGGTCTGATGAGGTTGACTTTCTGGGTAAAGTGCAACCGAAACATGTATGCACATATGTAACCAATAATGTTTGTATAAATAAAAATTTATACTTATAAACAGCTCTACTTGTTATTTAAAAAAATTTATACTTATATATATATATATATATATATATATATATATATATATATATATATATATATATATATATATGTATATGTGTGTGTATGTACATTTTTTAATAATAGATACACAACACATATTCTTTTTTAAACAATAATGTGAGAGAAAGAGAAACAAAGAGACAGATACAGACATAGGTAGATAGAGAGGGGGAGAGAAAGAAAGAGAAACAAAGAGACAGATACAGACATATGTAGATAGAGAGGGGGAGACAGAAAGAGAAACAAAGAGACAGATACAGACATAGGTAGATAGAGAGAGGGAGAGAAAGAAAGAGAGATTAAGGGTGAAACTATTTAATTTGTTCCACCATTATATGTCTTATTTGCTCCAACTTGTGTATATCCGTCACACTTCTGCATTGTATTTTTTTAATTATTTTTTTTTAACATAGTTCGCCCCAAACAAGGCAGGCCGCCACTGTAGACGTAAGGGGCTACTGAGATAAAAGAAAAGGAGGAGAAGATTGGGGGGGGGGGAGTCAACCTAAATTTGGATCTGCGCAGCGAGATGTCTGTTTAAATTAGTTTTAAATTTCTGCATGTCAGTACTGTCAGGGAAACAGGGGGCAGGGAGGAAGTTCCAGGGGCCAGCAGCACGAGGAAAGAAGCTATTTGAGTAGAAGGCTCTTCGACATCTGGGGACCTCCACGGTGAATGAATGAGATTTAGTTGATTGTCGAGTTAGTCTAGTGCATTTACGTCGAGGGGGCACCAGAGTAGCCAACTCATCGGAGCATAATCCATTGAAGTATTTGTAAAACAAACATAAGGATGCTACATTGCGGCGATGGGACAGGGATTGGAGTTTGGTTGACAGTGAGGGACCTATTAGGTATTGCCTTCTAAGTATCACATTTCTAAAACCATTTATTTGGATAAGACATTTTGTAAAGCTATCAGTTACAGAGACTGCTTGTGGTTCCTGATTGGCCGGAATCTTCGGCCAACGTGTTTTCACGAGGTAACCTTTGACCGGTAATAGCGTCTGACCTTTAATGGGTCAACCTGAATCGAACTAGTGTATTTCTATTCGATACTAATTGGATAGTAGGAGTTCAGCTGTTAAGTTGGTAGGCCCACTCGGTCGGGGGTTGCGACCCGTCATAGGCCAAAGACCAAGAAAGTGTCTTTTTGTACAAGGTTCATGTTCAAGACAACAGCGACATCAAATGAAGTTTTTTTTAATTACTTTTTTTGCATTGCATCTTCAGCTGTTGCATACTACTCCTGCTTGGACCGCGGCAGTATGCGTTTCGTATACTCGTCGGGTAGAGGGTTGGTCGTGTCGTCCAGTGAGTGGTCGTCTAGTGGATGAATTCTTTCTTCTCTGCCGTCGTCTGTTGTCTGCAATAAATGCCATGTCGCCCCCGAAGACAAACTCTGCTTTTAAATTTAATTCATTTTATTCAAGCGTTGTTATTTCATCTGGGGGAAATTCACCACGCCGAGAGAGACTAAGAGAGCAAATCCCACGTTATCGTAGTTAGTTATTAATGTTTTCTTTACTATTCCTAGAGAGGGGGGGGGGGGAAGGATTCTTGCGCTTGTCTTCCCTGAAGGGAAATATTCCGTATCTTTACATTGTGAATCGCACGTCCTCTCAGTTCGCTTTCCGAAACAGACTGTCTAAAAACTCGCTTCTCACGAGAACGAGTGACGTCACAGATCCCTTTGTTTCCCACGCAAGGCCTGCAAAGTCACAGAGCCTCTCGCAGGTGTAGACTGACCCTTGATCTGGGGTCTCGTCACACGTAACCTTGTCACATCTGCCAGCTCCGACTGTGAGAACAAGCCCTGTTCTGCACTCGACTGCCCCGCGTTAATTCGCGCAAGTCAAACCCGATCTCCAACAGATACGTCCATTCCCATAGGGCCATTATCTAACACAGCAATCGGGCGACCCCATTTAAAAAAAAAAAAAAGGTGGAGGGTGATAACGTACGTACGAACATAAAACTGCCTTAGCATATTATTATAAAGATATTTTAAAGACTTTTATAGGATTTAAACCCTACTAACGAGACCTGTGGAAATTCCACAGTTATATACTTCATCTGGTGTATATTGCTGCCGTGCTTATGCAGATCTATCTCCAAAACTCTTTCCATTTTATGGACATCCGGCGCAATATCACGCCACGATATTATTGTACCATCTTTGGACAGAACAGATACTACATTTTGATCCAAGCCTGAAGTCTAAGAAAGCGTATGCTAGTTCGAGTTTCACGTGTGAGATTAGATGAAATTTTAAAAATATATATATTTTGCATTGCATCATCAGAAATCGGACGATCTCATCTTTAAAAAAAAAGGATAGAGGGTGATAACATACGTGCGAACATGAAATTGCTTTAGCATATTACTATAAAGATATTTTACATTACATCTAATAAGTAAAACTCAAATAAGTGACAGTCTGGCCGTTGAAGCTACTTGAGAGCCGAATGTGGCCTGCAGGCCAGAGGTTGCCGACTACTGGTTTAGTTGTACGTCAATTAAATAAATAGCCTTACTATAATTCTAAGCCTCAAACCAGAAATCTTTTTTATTTGCGTAGTAGGGATGCTAAAACAGAAAATATTAGCGTAGACATATTATGAAATTTGAGTTCAAGTTACCTAACAATGGGGGTTTGTGGCTGTTGGGGTGATTGATTGATTGTTTATTGAGATAAAATATAATCTCTTCATGTGTGTTGAAGCATACTACGGGATTAACATATTTAAATCCCATCTTTATGAATCAATAGTTTACATACAAACAAATAGGACACGTCTCAAAATTACATCTAAAAACCTGTTACATTTTTGTACAAAAAAGCGGCTCCAACCAGATTAAAACAAAATTATATAAAAAAAATAATAGGTCATGTGATAGCCTACAACTACGTCAGCAGACTAAAAAAAATACATGCTTCCAAGATCCCCATATAAAATATAATGTCTAATATATAAAATAAAGTCAGCCGTTTTTTTTAATTTAGACTTAAATAAACTTCCGTCTTAAAAATATCAATATTTCATTCTGAATAGCCATTTTCTTTTCTTTAGCGTTGGTCCATGTTGTTAAGTAGAAGAAAAAATTTAATTCGATTTAATTTCTTTGCAAATAAAATTATTCTTGCTTAAAAAAGTTTTCACAAGTAGGTATTCAATTCTAAGCATTACTTAAATAATGAAAGGTAGATAACTCATTTTTTTTAACTTGAACATTTTAATAAGAGTTGTCTGCCTTATGCATTTACTTTTCCATCTTTTCTCTTCTCTATATTAATAATATTATATGACCAATTTGTGTGTTTGCTAACTGTCAAAGACACCCCGAACCAGGGAATGCCGACGGAGATACACAGGCAATTTTTAAGAGGCCAGAGTGCCCCTTCTTTAGGGGCACTGGTTTGATTCTCCCCACCTTGTGCCACATCTTTCTGTGGTGGGAAGGAAGTAGCCAAAGACAGAAGCCAGTCAAAAAGGCGATGCAATATGCTTTCGACTGAGGTCTCCTCCCAGCTATTAGCAATGAAACTCCTATAAACTCTCATACATAGATGCCACACAAAAGAGTAGATGGGTTCTGCCTATCATCCGGCCTTTGCACTCCTTTGTCTACTAGCCAGGCACAGAGGTACTTTCTGATCCAAATTTTTGAATTGTTGTTTATCTCATCCAACTTTAATTTTGAAGATTACATTGTAACCTCCAACCAGCCTTGGTAAAATTAGTCTTTGACAGCTTTAGCTCAAGAAGATACGGTCGACTACTATTCGGCTACTTTAAAGAGTAGATGGGCTCTTCCTATTGGCCAGCCTGTGTACTCCTTTTTTGTCTATTAGTCAGGCGCAGAGGTACTAGCACAGGGACACCTCAAAGACATCCAGTGTTTGGCCTTGTTTCCTGACTAGGACAATGAACGCTGTCTCTTGCTTTCTCTCTATCTGGGCACAGAGGTACTTTCTGATCCAAATTTTTGAATTGTTGTTTATCTCATCCAACTTTAATTTTGAAGATTACATTGTAACCTCCAACCAGCCTTGGTAAAATTAGTCTTTGACAGCTTTAGCTCAAGAAGATACGGTCGACTACTATTCGGCTACTTTAAAGAGTAGATGGGCTCTTCCTATTGGCCAGCCTGTGTACTCCTTTTTTGTCTATTAGTCAGGCGCAGAGGTACTAGCACAGGGACACCTCAAAGACACCCAGTGTTTGGCCTTGTTTCCTGACTAGGACAATGAACGCTGTCTCTTGCTTTCTCTCTATCTGGGCACAGAGGTACTTTCTGATCCAAATTTTTGAATTGTTGTTTATCTCATCCAACTTTAATTTTGAAGATTACATTGTAACCTCCAACCAGCCTTGGTAAAATTAGTCTTTGACAGCTTTAGCTCAAGAAGATACGGTCGACTACTATTCGGCTACTTTAAAGAGTAGATGGGCTCTTCCTATTGGCCAGCCTGTGTACTCCTTTTTTGTCTATTAGTCAGGCGCAGAGGTACTAGCACAGGGACACCTCAAAGACACCCAGTGTTTGGCCTTGTTTCCTGACTAGGACAATGAACGCTGTCTCTTGCTTTCTCTCTATCTGGGCACAGAGGTACTTTCTGATCCAAATTTTTGAATTGTTGTTTATCTCATCCAACTTTAATTTTGAAGATTACATTGTAACCTCCAACCAGCCTTGGTAAAATTAGTCTTTGACAGCTTTAGCTCAAGAAGATACGGTCGACTACTATTCGGATTACTTTAAAGAGTAGATGGGCTCTTCCTATTGGCCAGCCTGTGTACTCCTTTTTTGTCTATTAGTCAGGCGCAGAGGTACTAGCGCAGGGACACCTCAAAGACACCCAGTGCTTGGCCTTGTTTCCTGACTAGGACAATGAACGCCGTCTCTTGCTTTCTCTCTATCTGGGCAACTTGGGGAAAGTTTTTTCGTCACTAAGTATCATATGACTAGTTTGGGTCGCTCATGTTCCGACAGGTTAGACAGCTTGTCTGGCTGCTGTTTCTGACTGGTAGTACAGGAGCCCTAACTCTTAGGTAGCACTAAGAACGGCTGCTTCATCAACAGTTCTATAATAATTGTGAGTAACTGTACGTGCCATGTCGCACATGGAAAGGGACCCTACAGTTATCCCTGATTGGCTTTCCATAGGCCACAAACCCCATGGATCAAGTCTCGACTAATAGTCTGGATGTGTGAGCTTATTGGCACCAAACAAGCACCCACTTTGCCCTCCCCACTCTATCTAAAAACATCATGATCTCCTAACTTAGGATGAGCCCCAAAACATT
This sequence comes from Sepiola atlantica, assembly GCA_963556195.1. Taxonomy (NCBI): domain Eukaryota; kingdom Metazoa; phylum Mollusca; class Cephalopoda; order Sepiida; family Sepiolidae; genus Sepiola; species Sepiola atlantica. Next base: position 25,819,246 of record OY744535.1, read on the forward strand.
CACCCTAGTTCTCAGTAGCACCTTACGTCTACAGTGGCGACATTCCTTGTTTGGGGTGAACTTGTTAAAAACCAACACATACTCACACACAAGGGCAACCACATACACACCCTAACACAGACTAATTCATTTTCTCCATTCTAGAAACAAAGAAAAACAATTTAACTGTCTGAACTTACACACACAAATGAACAATTCACACATACAAATTTTGATTCCTTGTAAATATGTTGTGTTTCATTAATTCCGTTTTTACCTTTTTTCCTTTCACACACTCCCTTTTTTTTTACTTGCTAGCATGAATCATGATAAACAAAGATGAAAGGTCCCCGTCTATCTCATTCATACCACGGCTCACACTATTAACATAAAACTACTATAGATTTTTGGTACTAGAAGGACGAAACAATGTAGACACTTTCTGTTAGCATTCATTTAAAACTAACAGGGCTACCCGGCGTTGCCCGGGGAAAAAGTATAACATATTTATATTAAAACTTCTATCTCTTTACCCCTCTCTATCCGTCTCTCTATCCTTCTCTCTTTCCATCTCCTCCATTTCCCCCCTCCCTCTTCCACCTCTTTTCTGCTCCACCCAGCCCATTCTCTTTCTCTGGACATACACACGCATACACACAGACAATTCTCCTCTATATAGATTCCTCGTGGAATGAGTCAACATAAGGGAAGTAACTCCTTGATAAAAAAAATCAGAGTTATTTCTTTTTAGTACATAAAATGGCTGAATAAAATAGCTACCCCCCCACACCTAAACAAAACCTGGGTTAGTTGACTCCCAAAGAATGAATAATTTTTTTAAAGTTTAGATATTATTCATCCGGAGCAACGCAAATCAAGAAAATACCAACTTTGTGAGTGTTTGTTTTGTACATGTCTTTTAGTTTTAGCTGGACACACATACATGCACACACACCCACACACCCACACACACACACACACACACACACACACACACCCACACACACACACACACACACACACATATACGCAGAAACCAGAGCCAGTAGAACAACCTTTATCACAAAACTGGCCAAACATTTTGGATAGGACTGTTATGCAAATGAGGCAGAAACGGAAAACAAGCCTGCCACGGAAATAGACCGGAAGAGCCGCCAGAAATACACCAAAATCTTCCATTGCAGAAAACTAGAAGAATGGGCCAACCAACAATGTACCAAATATTTTCTGGATGAACTATCCCAGGAATATATAGATAAGGAAGGCTCTGTAGACTGGCTGAAAAGAGGATCGCTCCACTATGATCAGAAGAGAATGATAATGGCTGTCCAAGATCACGGCTTTATGACCAATTCCTTTAAAAAGATGAGTGGTCTCAGCAACGACAAGTGCAGGTTCTGCCACACAGAAGTGGGGAGTGTGGGTCACCTGACATCTAGTTATAATACATTGAAGACATTGCCAAGCCTGCCGCAAAGAAGGTGAGCTCCCTTTACCGTGCTAGTAAACTCCTCACACCTGACATTATCCTGTGTCTCTACAAAGCCACCATCCGCCCATGCATGGAGTATTGTTGTCACATCTGGGCTGGTGCATCATCTACTAGTCTCTCCCTCTTAGACAAGGTCCAAAAAAGAGTTGCCAACCTAATAGGTCCCGCACTGTCAACCAAGCTCCAGTCCCTGTCCCATCGCCGCAATGTAGCATCTTTGTGCTTGTTTTACAAATACTTCAATGGATTATGCTCCGATGAATTGGCTACTCTGGTGCCCCCTCGACGTAAATTCACTAGACCAACTCGACAATCAACTAAATCCCATCCATTCACTGTGGAGGTCCCCAGATGCCGGAGAGCTTTCTACTCAAATAGCTTCTTTCCTCGTGCTGCTGGCCTCTGGAACTCCCTCCCTGCCCCCTGTTTCCCCGACATTACTGACATGCAGAAATGTAAAACTAATGTAAACAGACATCTCGCTGCGCAGATCCCAATTTAGGTTGAACCAATCCCCCCCCCCCCAACCTTCTCCCTTTTTTTCTTCAGTAGCCTCTTACGTCTACAGTGGCGGCCTGCCTTGTTTGGGGCGAACTATGTTAAAAAAAAAATAAAAATAATTGGTCCTAGGTGTTTTACATGGATATTGCATTAAACTGCATCTGAAGATATACACATTATCGCTACTGTATATATATTTTCCTAGAATTTCATGGAACTTCTGCCATGACTAATGCACTTAGCAGGAGCTTTAGTACAAGATATTTTTTTAAACTGCCAGACACCGGCATAGCAAAAGACTACAACAAGTAAGTAACAGTTCTGTCTTATATAAACATCTCTCACAGGCATTTCAAAAAGCTAAACCCGACCATCCGAGACTTTCCAACAGTATACCACTGTGTTCAGAAACTCTCAGCAGACTGCAATTACAGTGACGACATTGACAACCACATTACCTACGTGCTACTGTGAAAATTCACGTCTGCCTACATAAAATGTAGACTATTATCCGATTGCCGTTTAACGCTTCATAAAGCCAATAGAAATTGCCGCACAGTCGGAGGAAATCAAACTGCAAAGGCATTCTGAAAAATTAAAAGCCGGCACAACTTTCGCAGAGCGAAACAATAAAAGAGAAAGAAAGTAGATGAAAGTACCATTACTCTGAATATGTGCAAGTTAAAAGTCAAATTGATAATGATTTTTTTCATCCCCTCTTCATGAGATAAAAAAAAATGAGGCCCTAAGAACTCAGAAAATATATTTGGATTGTCAGAAAACTTTTAAAAAAAAAGAACAAAAAAACGGTACAATCAAGCAAGAAAATTACTTTATGTTCAACATAAATAAATGGAGAATTCGAATAGAAAAAAGGGTAAACGCCATTTTTTAAAGTACGAAACTATCACTAAAAAAAATACTGCATTTCAACACGCAACTACTTAGCATGTTTTCATAATATGACACCGGCATAATTTCTTTTAGCTTTCAGCTAAAATAAGTCGAAGTCTACATATAATGTTCGTTCGTCTTTCTATTGTTTAATATCTCCATTTAACCAAATTGGATTTGTAGCCTTTTGCATTCGAACTATATATATATATATATATATATATATATATATATATATATATATATATATATATATATATATATATATATGGGAAATGAAAAAGGAAAAAAACCCCAAAAAAGGATGTTTTATCCTGGTGATACTATTGGAGCATAACGAGAAGCGGGTGCTAAGGTGATTGTATAAGTAAGAAGTGGATGGAGTAAGTTCAGGGAACTTTTGTCATTACTAACCAGCAGCGCGTTACTGCTGTTGACCAAGAGAAAAGTTTATCAAGCATGTGTGCACAGTGTGATAATGCCTGGAAGTGAAACCTGGCTAGTGAGGGTTGAGGACATGCGTTGCATGGAGAGAAATGATATGAGAATGATACGATCGATATGCAATGTGAGTGTTAAAAACAGGTTTAGGTCTGATGACCTCAGAGGAATATTAAATCTGGACAATATAGGAAGATGTGTTGTGTGCAGAACAGGAGACTTCGATGGTATGGCCACATTGAAAGAATGGATGAGAGTTCTTCGGTTAGTAGATGTACAACAGTTGAGGTAGCAGGGTCAGTTGGCAGGCAAAGGCCAAGGAAAACATGGAAGGAAGTGATAAGGATTGACTTGAGAGAAAGAGGTGATAATTAAAGACCTGGCCAGAGATAGTTTTGACGTCGACTATTACAAACCGTCCAACACATGCCAGCATGTAAAACGGACGTTAAACTGATGATGATGATGATGATGATGCTGCTGCTGCTGCTGCTGCTGATGATGATGATGATGATGATGATGATGATGACGACGACGACGACGACGACGACGATGATGACGACGACGACGACGATGATGATGATGATGCTTATGATGATGATGATGATGAGGATGTAACAACCCAAACTATTATAGCAATACGCATGTGAACCTGACCGTCTACGCACAGACTGACCAATCAGCGTGTGAATCTCAAAATTCATAACTTCTGAATGCGCAAACATATAAAGCAAAAACTCAACACAAATGAAGGATACTCATCCCATGAATCCACGCTAAACTACTGGACATTTTTGCATCAAAAAGAATCAACGATCTAAAAATAGATCTGACCGCCATTAGAATCCTACTCAAATGCAGTAGTAGACAACCACCGCAATTCACCGCAATTCACCACAGCTTCAATAATTTAATAGTTTTAACTACCAGCCGATGACTATTCGAATCACTCCCTCTACGAACAATAAAGGGAGACAAGCAACTACCTTTAGTGCATATATATACACAGAATCAACGAGAGACACTTACCCATACCAATCATGAAGACAATTTTCACACAGATAATTTTTAAAAAAAGACACAAAAAAAATGGCCAACCATAGTCGAAGGCTCCCTTTTTATTAGTTACAACACTGAGGTGTAGGGGAGGGCGCCACTCTTTCAATTTGCCTCCAATCAGATTTCACAGTTGTGCCATGAAGCGCTCTGTAGTTTCAAACACTGTTATTCTATGTATTTTCAAATATAATTGACTGAGTTTCTTAAAACATTTCTAAAAATATGTATATATATATATATAGATTTAGATTTTTCACTTATAAAATAGATCATTCAGTAGAGACCGGGGTTGTTCCAATAAAAACAAGCTCGATGATACTCGATTACAGAGTATAGAGCATTTATATGTGATTTTATGAAGGCTTACCAAAGATTTATTCATCATTGTGCCGGCCGACGTGAAAGTGTATTATCGCACATTGTTCCGTTTTTTTGTTTTTTTTTAATGTATTTGGGACCGATTATTTGCTTGTTGGCTTGGTGGAAGAAATAATGCACGAGCTACTTTTCTAAGACTTTTTCTAGGACTTTCTTTTTTTATTGTTGTTCTTCCTTGTTTTTTAATTTTAACTTTTATTTTTATTTTTTTCCTCTTCTCTTCTTAAGTGACCTCAACTATTACAACGCCACATTGTGTATTGTCGGCAGTTGAAACCAGTATTCCAGACATTTAATTTCCCTGATGATCTGCCAAGCAAGTAACTGCTTGGTAGTGAAACACGTGTAGGAAAAAACATTTAATTTGAATAAATAATATTTGTAAGAAAAAATATCTTTAATGGTGATCATTGGTGTCCTGAAAGGAATGCTTTGGTAAGCCTTCATAAAATCACACATATATATATATATATATATATATATATATATATATATATATATATATATATATATATATATATATATATATGTATATATATATATATATAAAGTAGAAAACTAAAAGCGAACTTTTAGGAAAGGTAAAACCTATTGTGAAAAGTATACATCTCAATATACCGGATAGAACAGATATATAGATATAAGGATTAAAAGGAATTAGAAAAGCGATGGAGGCAGATCTTTTTTCAATTCAGTTCCTCAATGCAAGGTATAAACCTCTCATTTTATTTCTTGTGCGTTCTAACGACCTACCTACAAACCACTTTCTCCGCTGGACTTTTTGACTCCGGATTTTTTTACAATACATATATATATATATATATATATATATATATAAATTCAAAATGGCGCATTAGTCGGTTCTCCCATGTGTGAGTTTGCTCTTTTCTTTGTTTTTTGTTTGGTTTCACCCAAAAATGAACCACTGTATAATGTAGGTTTTTTCAAGACACTTTAATCCAAGAACTTTTTACTCTTTGTGATTTTTTCCTGATGATTTTGTAATGTTGCAGAGACGATATTAATATAAAAATGTTGTTTGGCTCAAGACAAATTAAACGGACCGTAAAAATATATCTCACAGAAATGTTATGCTTTTTGGAAATGTGAAAAAAATAAAAATAAAAACATGGTTATTGGAATATAATATGAACCTTATATATATATATATATATATATATATATATATATATATATATATATATATATATATATTAGTATCCATATAAAATTTTATAAGGAGATATAATTTTTTATGTATCAATTTTCAGTATTTACTTCAACAGTGCTCGATACGTAAGTAGAGCTAGGTAGTAAGCTATGTAGCTTAATTGCCATAAATATATTTTCATAGCTTACTATATATATATATATATATATATATATATATATATATATATATATATATTGAAAACTTGAAAAAATACAAAAGGTATATATAAATATATATACCTTTTTTATTTTTTCAAGTTTTCTAATGATCTTTTTTGTGTTAAAATCAACAAAATTAATGTATGTTCCATATGTATCACGAACGTTTCCGATTTTTCGTCGAATCATCTTCAGGTGAAAAAAGAAAATGAACAAAAAAAGTTGGAGAAAAGAAGAGAATTTCAAAGATAGCAGAGAAACGTTGGACAAACTACCCCGAAACCAAAAAAAAGAAAAGAAAAATCCTGGATATGAAAGGTTCAATAAATATAATTATAATAAACTTCGATACACCCATTCTTGTGTTAAAGTCATTTTAATTATGTGTGTGTATTTGTGTTTCATTCTTTATTTCTGGGTTGATCTCAAGGTCATGGGAAATTAGGTTATTGTCTGTTATCTTTAAAAAAAAAAAAAAGGAAGTTAGTTTTGAGGATTGGCATGTTTCCATTCGTGGCTTGCAGTGAAATAGGTGTACTATTAGTTTTTAATTTTTATCTAGTAGACTGTCTGAAAAGACCGCAGCGATTTTAACTGTTGTGTCTTTAAATCATAGGTGGACAACCTACAGCGCATGCGCTGCATGCTGGCTGACAAAAGTTTGGATGCGATCTACACAGATCAAATCACATACTCACATTATTTGGGAACAAAATGATAGTATTTTTTTAATAGTTTTCATGCATCATGCATCATCATCATCATCATCATCATCATCATCATCATCATCATCATCATCATCATCTTATGTTAGACAAAACTGATTTAAACCCTACTAGCGGGGGTCAACTGTATTGACTTTATAGGATTGAAACCCTACTAGCATGGTTCAACTGTATTGACTTTTATAGGATTTAAACCCTACTAGCGGGGGTCAACTGTATTGACTTTTATAGGATTTAAACCCTACTAGCGGGGGTCAACTGTATTGACTTTATAGGATTTAAACCCTACTAGCATGGTTCAACTGTATTGACTTTTATAGGATTTAAACCCTACTAGCGGGGGTCAACTGTATTGACTTTTATAGGATTTAAACCCTACTAGCGGGGGTCAACTGTATTGACTTTATAGGATTTAAACCCTACCAGCGGGGTTCAACTGTATTGACTTTTATAGGATTTAAACCCTACTAGCATGGTTCAACTGTATTGACTTTTATAGGATTTAAACCCTACTAGCGGGGTTCAACTGTATTGACTTTTATAGGATTTAAACCCTACTAGCATGGTTCAACTGTATTGACTTTTATAGGATTTAAACCCTACTAGCGGGGTTCAACTGTATTGACTTTTATAGGATTTAAACCCTACTAGCATGGTTCAACTGTATTGACTTTATAGGATTTAAACCCTACTAGCGGGGTTCAACTGTATTGACTTTTATAGGATTTAAACCCTACTAGCATGGTTCAACTGTATTGACTTTTATAGGATTTAAACCCTACTAGCGGGGTTCAACTGTATTGACTTTTATAGGATTTAAACCCTACTAGCGGGGTTCAACTGTATTGACTTTTATAGGATTTAAGCCCTACTAGCGGGGTTCAACTGTATTGACTTTATAGGATTTAAACCCTACTAGCATGGTTCAACTGTATTGACTTTTATAGGATTTAAACCCTACTAGCGGGGGTCAACTGTATTGACTTTTATAGGATTTAAACCCTACTAGCGGGGTTCAACTGTATTGACTTTATAGGATTTAAACCCTACTAGCATGGTTCAACTGTATTGACTTTTATAGGATTTAAACCCTACTAGCGGGGGTCAACTGTATTGACTTTTATAGGATTTAAACCCTACTAGCGGGGGTCAACTGTATTGACTTTTATAGGATTAAAACCCTACTAGCGGGGGTCAACTGTATTGACTTTTATAGGATTTAAACCCTACTAGCGGGGGTTCAACTGTATTGACTTTTATAGGATTTAAGCCCTACTAGCGGGGTTCAACTGTATTGACTTTATAGGATTTAAACCCTACTAGCATGGTTCAACTGTATTGACTTTTATAGGATTTAAACCCTACTAGCGGGGGTCAACTGTATTGACTTTATAGGATTTTAACCCTACTAGCAGGGGTCAACTGTATTGACTTTTATAAGATTTAAACCCTACTAGCGGGGGTCAACTGTATTGACTTTTATAAAATTTAAACCCTACTAGCAGGGTTCAACTGTATTGACTTTTATAGGATTTAAACCCTACTAGCGGGGGTCAACTGTATTGACTTTTATAGGATTTAAACCCTACTAGCAGGGGTCAACTGTATTGACTTTTATAGGATTTAAACCCTACTAGCAGTGGTCAACTGTATTGACTTTTATAGGATTTAAACCCTACTAGCGGGGGTCAACTGTATTAACTTTTATAGGATTTAAGTCATACTAGCGGGGGTCAACTGTATTGACTTTTATAGGATTTAAGCCCTACTAGCGGGGGTCAACTGTATTGACTTTTATAGGATTTAAACCCTACTAGCGGGGGTCAACTGTATTGACTTTTATAGGATTTAAACCCTACTAGCGGGGTTCAACTGTATTGACTTTTATAGGATTTAAGCCCTACTAGCGGGGGTCAACTGTATTGACTTTTATAGGATTTAAGCCCTACTAGCGGGGGTCAACTGTATTGACTTTTATAGGATTTAAGCCCTACTAGCGGGGATCAACTGTATTGACTTTTATAGGATTTAAATCCTACTAGCGGGGGTCAACTGTATTGACTTTTATAGGATTTAAATCCTACTAGCGGGGGTCAACTGTATTGACTTTTATAGGATTTAAACCCTACTAGCGGGGTGTCAACTGTATTGACTTTATAGGATTTAAACCCTACTAGCGGGGGTCAACTGTATTGACTTTTATAGGATTTAAATCCTACTAGCGGGGGTCAACTGTATTGACTTTTATAGGATTTAAGCCCTACTAGCGGGGGTCAACTGTATTGATTTTATAGGATTTAAGCCCTACTAGCGGGGGTCAACTGTATTGACTTTTATAGGATTTAAGCCCTACTAGCGGGGTTCAACTGTATTGACTTTTATAGGATTTAAGCCCTACTAGCGGGGTTCAACTGTATTGACTTTTATAGGATTTAAGCCCTACTAGCGGGGTTCAACTGTATTGACTTTTATAGGATTTAAGCCCTACTAGCGGGGGTCAACTGTATTGACTTTTATAGGATTTAAGCCCTACTAGCGGGGTTCAACTGTATTGACTTTTATAGGATTTAAATCCTACTAGCGGGGTTCAACTGTATTGACTTTTATAGGATTTAAGCCCTACTAGCGGGGTTCAACTGTATTGACTTTTATAGGATTTAAGCCCTACTAGCGGGGGTCAACTGTATTGATTTTATAGGATTTAAGCCCTACTAGCGGGGGTCAACTGTATTGACTTTTATAGGATTTAAGCCCTACTAGCGGGGGTCAACTGTATTGATTTTATAGGATTTAAATCCTACTAGCGGGGGTCAACTGTATTGACTTTTATAGGATTTAAACCCTACTAGCGGGGGTCAACTGTATTGATTTTTATAGGATTTAAGCCCTACTAGCGGGGTTCAACTGTATTGACTTTTATAGGATTTAAGCCCTACTAGCGGGGTTCAACTGTATTGACTTTTATAGGATTTAAGCCCTACTAGCGGGGTTCAACTGTATTGACTTTTATAGGATTTAAACCCTACTAGCGGGGTTCAACTGTATTGACTTTTATAGGATTTAAGCCCTACTAGCGGGGTTCAACTGTATTGACTTTTATAGGATTTAAGCCCTACTAGCGGGGTTCAACTGTATTGACTTTTATAGGA
>OY744535.1:25831734-25909234 GCA_963556195.1 Sepiola atlantica
ATTAATAAAAATAATAATATTAATTAATAAAAATAATAATTACTAAAAATAATACTGATAATTAAATTAAAATAAAAATAAAAATAATAATTAAAATATATAAGACAACCATTTAGAGACGCCTGTACACACGTTGATTAAATTTACGCGTTTAGAGATAAAAAAAATTGTCTCAAACTTAAGCATAACAGACAAACGGAAATGCTATTTGACAATTAAGCCGGAGAAAACGTAGAAAATAGTATTTTAAAATGAAACGTGACAGACCGACAATCATCTTATTGAGATGCTTGGACGCATGCAGATTAAGACGATAATCAATTAAAACCTTTGAAAACTCATATCATTTTCCAAAATATGCATTTAAAAGAAGATTAATGGGAATAATCTAAAAAGAAATAACAAGTTCATTGAATGACCTTGGAAATGATTGGGTGGTTTGGATTGTTCAACCAATGAAATAGTTTCCCGCTCAAACTCAGATAGAGCGATCATGAGACAATCAAAGCAGGAAGTTTGTTCCCAATCCACAAAGAATCAGAAGAATTTAGCCTCAATAAGAGGAAGTAAAATAAAAAAAAAACTAGCCATTATAGTGTCAGCTATCCAACAGTAAAACTCAGGTTTGAAATAGAAACAATAAGAACAAAACAAAAGAAAAGTATATATATCTAACTTTCAGTTAAAACTTATCTGATTCTGCCATTTTGATTTTTCACTTTGCTTATTTTTACATAATAGATTTATTTTAACATCATACATTTATTTGTACATAATACATTTATTTTTATATAATACATTTATTTTTACATAATACATTTATTTTTGCATTATACATTTATTTTTACATAATACATTTATTTTTATATAATACATTTATTTTTACATAATACATTTATTTTTATATTATACATTTCTTTTAACATCATACATTTATTTTAACATCATACATTTATTTTTACATAATACATTTATTTTTATATAATACATTTATTTTTACATAATACATTCATTTTTACATAATACATTTATTTTTACATTATACATTTATTTTTACATAATACATTTATTTTTACATGATACATTTATTTTTACATGATACGTTTATTTTACATAATACATTTATTTTACATGATACATTTATTTTTACATGATACATTTATTTTTACATAATACATTCATTTTTACATGATACATTTATTTTTACATAATACATTTATTTTTATAATACAAATTACTGTGGTCGTTAGTTAAATACCCAAGAAATAAGAGAATACAAATAACAGATTGTTACATCGGCCGAAACATTGTGAGAATAAATAATCCAAAATATGACTACTTTTATGTATGCTCAAAAATTGTACCTTCAAGTTAAAGCTTTTCTAAACAAAGCTTAAAATTTTGGTTCTTATCGAGATGAGGTCACATATAAAAAACAGATGAAAATCAGAGTTTCAAAATAAATTAACCAAAATACTCTTTGATATACTTACTGTAACAGCAAGCAAACTGGAGCAAAGATCTCGAACACGAATTACACTGATGAATATGTATTTATTTGCGCGCACGCGGCCAACGCTGAACTATAACATCTTTTCACCGTAAAACTCTATTTTTGCCAAGCTACTTGCCCCAGAGCCAACGTCTATCACAAGCGGAACAAACGTCCGACTCTCATGTTGACCGATTTGAAAAGACCGCCTCTTGGCAAGCAGACCGTGTAGAGGCAAGACAGTTACCCCATGCGCATGTCTTCCGGAAGAGGACGGTGCTGAATACAAAATGTCCCCTTCCTGAATTATGACTGGCCAACATGTGAAACTCCTACGTTTACACTTATGTATCAGACAAAAATAGGTATCTACACCAAAAATTAGCAAAAATTATTGAGTAGAATTTTTATTAAAAATAAAAATCAGTCTTAGCGTATATTATGGATCCGCCATTGATTAAAGCGAAAAACACGGAATTCAGGGGGACGTAATTCAGTCTGCCATATTAACACGTAATAAATCAATGGCAGTCGGCAAAATACGATAAAACTGGTTTTTATTTTTTATTTAAAAATCTACTCGATAATTTTTCCTATTTTTTTCTGTGTATACTAATTATTGTCTGATACGTAAGTATAAACAAGTTTTTATTTGGAATTGCGTTTTCCATATGTGACGTATACGTTTCGTCCTTTCGGGATTCATTAGCATAGAGATATAACTATTCACTACCGGTCGTGTGATTCGAAACCCCGGGCTACAAGTATTTTACAACTTAAATCCCAACACCTAGAACCACTCAGCCACTGCTGGATAGCTAAATAAACAGTGGTAATTTTAACACTTATTTCGGTGGGTTGACGTCATAAGAGCGTTCAACTTAATGAAAGGAACGATGCATTTATAGCTAGCGACATCATGCTGTGTTAATACTACACTTACAGTGCCCATCTAGAGGGTTTTCTAGGGGCTACAAATTATAAATAGTTGTTTTTTTGTTTATTATCTATGTACGTATACGTTTCGTCCTTTTTAATCAGGGCTCATCAGCATCAGCATGTGTGTGTGTGTGTGTGTGTGTGTGTGTGTGTGTGTATGCGTGTGCGTGTGTAACATTGAAATAGCTACTGAAGAACTGATTGATTTGCAAGCCAACAGCTCTTAAAGAGGATGCTTAGTCGAGGTTTATTACTAAATATTGGTGGGTACGTTTACTAGTATAAATATTAGCTAAAATATATTTGCTCAGATAAGTCTGACTTTATGTTGAAAACAGGAAACATTTCCATCAAGTGGTTATGAAGGGTTCAAATGTTTGATCTTTTTTGTATAAGCTAAAATCGTGAGAAAGGAAGTCAATAATATTTATTCGAATATGACGTCAGACATACAACAAAAACAGTAGTGAGTGAAATTCTCAACAGTTCAATGAAGCAGCTGAACTGAGACGACATGTTTGGTCTATTCAAATGACAATGATTAAGTCAGTCCTGATAAGACGTATTAATTATGCTGCTAATCTAACGAGGATATAATTAAGTAATGGGCTTAAAAGTTAAGTATTGACTGTCTCTTTATCTCTTTCTTTCTCTTCTCCCTTTTTGACCTTGCAGCCTGCTAAACGATCATGCCCGAATAAATCATTCATTTTCTAAGATCGTGTTGTTGAATTAATTGAATAATTATATTAAGAAGCATGTCAGATGGCTTTTGATTACAACTATTGGAACTGACCTGAGTCCTTGGAGCATACAACACACGTGCACGTATGAGAACTCGGCGATCAACAATGTTTTTAACTTGACTGAAATTAAATTACTTTTTGTAACCAAATTTTTACATAGTGTTATCTCGATGGTTCATCCAATTGGCAAAGTCTGAAATAAATACAGTTTACAGACTGCAATGTGTTAAGTGCCAGAATTTCTATATCAGTAGCACTCTGTTGTCAGGCCTCTGCACCAACGCATCAAGGAACACTTGAACACCCACATTTCGTCTTTCTACAAACACATCTTGTCATGTGGCAACACACAATGCATTATCCATGTCCGTATCCTTGCCTCAGTTAGAAATATCGGTAACCTAAGGATATAGGAGGCCATTCTGATCTCTAAACACAGACCCTCTTTAGATAACAGAGGCAAGCTTTGTTCCCTTTCATTCTTTAACCCCATTCCTTCTCCTACATTATCCCACCTCCACTCACCTTGAACCATGCTTTATACTCCTTGCTCCTTTGTCTCTGCCCGATCCCAATGATTCCAACCATCTATCCACCTAACCTCACTAGATCTCGCCTCTTCATGCTCTCACTTTCCTTGTTCTCCTTATATTCTTCCATTCAGGCACCCTTTCTGTCCATCCCTCCCCACATAACCCACGCCCATCTTCCCCTACATATATTCCCTTATGCACCTTTCTTGTCGATACACTTCCCCACAACTTCTACAACTTCATATTCACAGACTAAGCCATCCACACTTAGAGCATTTAGACACAGTTCCCATATATTATACATACACTTAATTAGTTTCGTTCACTATGCGATGATATATTCAATAATCTTGTTATTAAATGTCGTTTTTAATTATATATAAATCTTTCCCCCTTTCCTTTCTTTTTTAACAACTTTCTGTTCCCACACTCTAGGTCCTTAAATGAAATGGAATAAGAAGGAATTGGATAGACTAATTCTATCTGACCATGCATTAATTAACTTTTACATAATTATCTCCCTTTGACCATCACTGACCGGAGTTGGCTATCTTCGAGCTGATCTCTAAACTATCCTAATTATCTCCCCTTAGTCATTATTTGACTTTGCTTTCCCTTCTCACCATCTGTTGATCCGAACCTATATTTACAATAGCAACACTTAAACATAAATATTAATAATGGAGCAAAATTAAGCACCTTTCTTTGTAGTGAAACACGTGTAGGTAAGAAACTCTTTAATTTGAAAAATGATAAATAAATAATTTGTGAATGAAAATATCTTCTGTGGTGTTGTTTGGGCTCCTGAACAGAATGCTTTGGAAAGCTTTCAAAAAATCACATATAAATGCTCTGTACCCTGTAATCGAGTATCATCGAGCTTGTTTTTATTGGAATAATCCCGGTCTTCACTGAATAATCGTTTTTCTAAGTGAAAAATCCAAATACATATATATATATATATTTTTTAATATAGTTTTAATGGTTGAGAAACTTCCGAGACTATATATATATATATATATATATATATATATATATATATATATATCCACACTGGTCAATGATTTGGAACGAAGATCAAGGCAAATACATCTCTTCTGTCTTCCAACATTTTTGTCTTAACTCAGTCCTTTTCAAGGTGTGAAAGAATTTATTTGCAGACGGTGTTCGCTCAGTCGTGAAAACCCACGTAAAGGGCGCGTACAAAAACAAGCAGCCAACAACGTATGATTACGAACTTTCATGTATTTTTGTAATAATGATGTAATAATGACGACAACTTGGTTTTCTACATGTATGGTACAAGATTGAAATGCAGCAACAAGTCAAAGAAGAGATCCCTTCTTAGGGACTCATTTAATTTCCTCACTTCTTTGATTCCATTGTATGATTATTTTACCATTTCCTTAGTTTTTATTGTATTTTTTGTTTGTTTTTATTTTACTTTTGATTTCACTAGTTTTTTCTATGTTAAGTATTACGTATCATTTTTTTGGGTTATTTTTCAGGGTTTCTATTAGGTTTCTTGATGGCTAGGATATTTGCTAATAGGCCCGGAGACCAGGGTTCAATCCTTGGTCGACCACTTTATTTCAATAGTTCATTTATTCAAATTGATAGTTCCTTGAGTTCAGAGTTATTGTCCTTGTACTTTTAGGGTTCCGTTAGTTGCGATTGTGTAAGCAGTTGATGGAATTTTTTCTAAGTAGATTTCGATGATTTTTCTAACTTCTAGGAAGGATACGTTCTTCTTGGTTTCTATTATTTGTTTTTATAAGCTAACTTTTTATGAGCTAACTTTTTATAAGCTAACTTTTTATTAGCTAACTTTTTATAAGCTAACTTTTTATAAGCTAACTTTTTATTAGCTAACTTTTTATTAGCTAACTTTTTATAAGCTAACTTTTTATTAGCTTACTTTTTATTAGCTAACTTTTTATAAGCTAACTTTTTATTAGCTAACTTTTTATTGGCTAACTTTTTATTAGCTAACTTTTTATAAGCTAACTTTTTATTAGCTAACCTTTTATTAGCTAACTTTTTATAAGCTAACTTTTTATTAGCTAACTTTTTATAAGCTAACTTTTTATTAGCTAACTTTTTATAAGCTAACTTTTTTTGGCTAACTTTTTATAAGCTAACTTTTTATAAGCTAACTTTTTATTGGCTAACTTTTTATAAGCTAACTTTTTATTAGCTAACTTTTTATAAGCTAACTTTTTATTAGCTAACCTTTTATTAGCTAACTTTTTATAAGCTAACTTTTTATTAGCTAACTTTTTATAAGCTAACTTTTTATTAGCTAACTTTTTATAAGCTAACTTTTTTTGGCTAACTTTTTATAAGCTAACTTTTTATAAGCTAACTTTTTATAAGCTAACTTTTTATAAGCTAACTTTTTATTAGCTAACTTTGGCAGTGAGTTGAGTACCCAAAGTGGTTTTCTCCACTTTTTGCTTATTTTCATTTTTTGTAGCACTGTGGTCCTTGGTGATCGGTGCTACTGCAACTCGAACACATTCATACCTAGTTACAACCATCTCTGTGGTGGCTAAATCTTTGGCAGTTCAAACAATGAAGTTGTCTAGGGATGTATACTCCGACTTTTATATTGATCTATCCTATTTCTATTTTCATTTGTGCCTTTATTTGCACCTCCATGGTTTTGATGTTCAAAATTCCAATTGCTATCATCGTTTACATATATTCTGACCACTCTAATGACTATTTCAGAGATTCACCGTTTGTTATAAAGCACAAATTAAAAATTGCGCTTAGTTACATTTCATGGGAAATCAAAGATTTCTTTTCATTTGCAAATCTACACCCCACAACATGAACATTAACCGTTTACTTAAAGTTAGAAATAAAACCAAAAACGTATTTATGCACGGAATGCGATTAAAATTAACAACGTCATTGACAACTCGGACATAATTTCTTGTTGAACTAGAAAATTTCTATCATTCCTCATCATTACATAGCGAAAACATAACATCACTAAAATCGTTTAACGGTTCAACCTCAGCTCTAAATGATTAAATTTAAATTATAACAGAAACAAAACAAAAGATAGTCGACTTTCTTTTTTGGGGATTTTTCCCTTTAAAATGAAGGACGAAGACTGTAGTCCGCTGAAAGAAAAGTTGGTGGCATATGAACGTGACTAGACAAGAACAGAGATAACAAACAACGTGGGTAGATAACGAAAGGATATTTATATGGATAAAGAAGAGAAGAAAGAAAGAGAATGTTGCTTGCAAAAGAAGTGCCTTTGCGGACTCACTGAAAATGCCAGTTGTCTTGTAACAGGATTCCTTCTGGGGACAAGGCTGTGAAGAATAGTTCAGAACATCAAGATGGCTTCGTGCGTATTATATACGCTAAAAAAGCATGTGCCCGCTCGCACTTGCCGCAGCAGAGGAGAACGATGTTGACGGCAGCGAGGCTGGAGAGAAGAAACCAATATTTTCAAAATAGGCGCTCTCCTGGGTTTTCTGCAGAGATTGAAGCAGTGGTCTGTGATTGGCTGATTTTCATCCAATCACAGGGCACTTAGAATTCACTGCGCATAATAATAATTCCAATACTTTTGAATGCACAAACTTTTTTTGGATGTAATTTAAAAAGAAAAACGTTGCTGATCAATCGGTACAAGTCGGCAAAGGGAGAGTACTCTTTTAACGGCCTACTTTACACAATACAATTACTATTGTTGTGTAGCGACCGGGGTCACCATTTATGTAGCGACCGGGGTCACCATTTATGTAGCGACCGGGGTCACCATTTATGTAGCGACTGGGGTCACCATTTATGTAGCGACCGGGGTCACCATTTATATAGCCACGTAGACCATAGCTTGTTAAGATGTTGTATCTTAGAGAAAATGCCAAGATCCAAGCTTACATTTAAATTGTTATAAGATATTAGAAACGGGGTAAAAAAAAAACAAGGAAAAACATGAATGAATAAAAGATGAATGGAAGAAGTAAAAAATATTTAAAGACACACAATATTTATATACATACAAAATACAAGAGATTAATTACTCATTTTAAATGTTCAGTCAGAGAAGTAATAAAATGTTTATGCCTGTAATTTATGATTGCATAGTTCTACGAATGTGTGTGTGCGCGCACGTGAGTTGAGATTTGTCAAGGCGTCTAAATGTACAACTGTGTGTGCGTGAGTGAGAATTGATAGGTCTTGTGTGTGTCTTTGTTAGCAGTGTGTGTAAGCATGTGTGTTCAAGATGAATGGTGAATGGTAGTCACCCGAGGCATCCCTGGCCGATAAGGGCGAGGGGAGTCTGTTAAGCGTCGAAGGAAAGAAAAAGGAAGATTTTGTCGCGGCGTGGTGCTTTTATATTTTTTATGGTCGCGCACGGACGTATTAGCGAGCAAGTCACGTGACAGCCATTTATGTTGTTTTGGGGGGTTTTTTTGTGAAAAATGCTAAGTTGGTCCTGTGAGCTGATTTTTTGAAAATAAAATTTTGATTTTGTTTTTAGTTGGAATTTGGGGGTGTGGCTTGTGTTTTCGACAACGCTGTCGTTCAGTCAACTTTATAGGATTGGGACAAATAGCAATCCTATAATTGTTCTGCCTTAAACTTTATAAATACACATTTTTTTTTACTAATGATAATAATGATAATGATTTTAAGAACACCATTAATAGTATTCCTGATAATATTATTATTAATAATAGTAATTCTAATATTTATAATAATAACAACATCGATATTAATGATGTTTTCCCATTTCTTCCGTCTTAAGATTTATTGAAAGTCATAGAGCAGTCTATTATACTAAGAATAATATTAATACTAACAATAATAATTATAATATTTATACTACTATAACTACTACTACTACTACTACTACTACTACTACTACTACTACTACGAATAATAATAATTATTATTATATTACAAATAATAATAATAATAATAATAATAATAATGAGAAGAAGAAGAAGAAGAAGAAGAAGAAGAAGAAGAAGAAGAAGAAGAAGAAGAAGAAGAAGAAGAAAATTCAATTCACCTATGACATTGCCTATTTCTTTACCCATTTCTTGACATTTGTTTAGAGGTATTATGTCGGTGTTAAGAAATAATGTAAAATAATGATTCACGCGTCTTGTTAACAACGCAGAAGACGATAGGAAACGAAAGGGAGGAGAGACAGTTACGGTCATGGCCTATCAACAATGAACAAAGCCGGGGACAGAATAAATCATCAATGGAACACAAAGGAACAGCAAAAAAATAGATGCTTTAACTGAGTGCAACAAATGACTATAAACGCAGGTTGATGAGTTAATCAGATTTAATCAAACGACTGACCTTTCGCGGACAACAAGTGGTAAAGGTCAGGCAAGACATTGCGAGAGTGCGCCTTGAGTCAAATAAAGAAACAAACTTAAGTTCAAAATGAATATTAAACTGCGTACTTAAAAATCAAAGGAAAACTGAATTATGTAGTGATAATTAAATTTTAGATAGAAAGAAGAGAGCAATGCATAAGGGAAGTTGGTGTCCAGTCACCGGTGAGATAGAGAGGGGTGCGATACTGGCCGATACGAGAACGATTAGGGGACAGAATCGGGTAGGAGTTGGTATATAAGGCCTGATGCAGGCGATTGGAAGCAGTTGTGTATGTTAGTTCTGTTAGAATCGGGTCGTGTTCCCGACTATAAGCGAGTTCATAAAATCAAGCAATTGTTGCATGCAAAAACAGAGTAATAATTAACAAACAAAAGGAGGTAGTTCAAATAAGGTTTATTGAACGTGTGTGTATGTGGGATGATGACGTGTGTGGTGTATGTATGTGTGTATGTGGGATGATGACGTGTGTGGTGTATGTATGTGTGTCGATAGAAAAAAGTTCTTGAAAAGAATATGTGAAGAAATGAGTCCGGCGTGGGAAAGTCCTTGAAAATCATATACATAGAAAATGAGTTGAGAACTCTTACCGTTGTTGAACACGTGTTGACGGAGCGCTGGTGTCTTAGCGTCGTTCAGCGAGGCCAATTGAATAGAGAAGAGAGTGATTTTTTCGTTTACACCGGTTTTTATAATCATAAGGGCAGATAACTCTGGTGTCGCTTTTCAGCGCCACCTGTCGGTGAAAAAGCGACACCTAACGGCCAACCGGTGCAGTTATGTTTGAAAGGAGCAGGTAACTGCTACAGTTCGGTGGGCTCGTTGATCCCGTGGAGAATACCCACATGACGATTTCAGCTTTCGTGGAATCGAATTGTGACCTCTGGAATTGTTGAATCGTCGGCTTTTTTCTCTTAAGACTTTCGGTGTAGAATTCCTACAAAAACCTTTTCGAAAAGAAACTAAAGGACCGCCGTCTCTCCCCCCTCATCCCCGCCCCGATCGAGGGTCTAGGGGAAATCACTCCACCCGCCGAATCAAAAGATACATTTTCGTCAGACAAAAGACTTTTGTTAAAACAAACAGAAACATATAGCCAACCTTTTCGCAGGTGTACGCGTCAAATCTAAGAACTTTTTCGAGAAATAGCATCGAATTGAAGAAGATAAAAAGGAGACATTTTTGGTAAAAGAAACACGAATTTGGGGCATTTTTTACCCCCCTTTGACCCCCTGGGAGCGCGAACCAGAATTGTTCTGAGCTCAAGGATGCTCATTTTATATTCAGAACAATTGCCTCTACATTTTGGCCAAGTTTCAGAAAAATTGAATGGATGGATCAAACGTTTTGGGAAAAAAGAGTCATTTTTTGCCATTTAGGGTGCTTTTGACCCCCTGAGGGTGCGAACCAGATTTTTTCCAAGGTCAGCGATACTTATTTTCTATTAGGAACAATTGCCTCCACATTTTGGCCAAGTTTCAGAGAAATTGAATGGATGGATGAAAAGTTATGGAGCAAAAAATGTCATTTTTTGCCATTTCGGGGCCTTTTGACCCCCTGTGGGCTAACCCGATTTCTTTTCAAAAATCGGAGAATGTCACTTTCTAACCTGACCAAAGTTACAACTTCATGCAAAATTTCAGAGAAATTCAATGGATAGTTGCGGAGAAAAATCCGGACGGACAGACGGACGGACGGAAATGCCTCAAAACATAAGTCCCGCGATTTATAAAATCGGGGGACCAAATATATATGTCCATTGTCCAATCTTTTCACAGGTGTATAAATTAAAAAGAAGAATAAAGATAAGAATTTCGTCATCTTGCTGTGACCACGCCTTTGGTGATCTTTTTCCTAGTCTAACATTTGCCAAGTGACACGTTAGGGTTAGGGTTAGGGTTAGGGTTAGGGTTAGGGTTAAGGTATCGTAACATTAATAAGGTCGAGATTGAATCGGCCCAAACGTTGTGAATATAACAAGCAAGATGGGGATAGTTGTCCAAATAACCAGTATACAATTTCTGTCAGCATCTAAAAAATTCCGAAAAGTAATTTCGTTTCTTTTTTAATCCTTAAAATAATTTGTTAAGTTTACTATATTTGGAATTCTTTTTTTGTAAGCCCGTCACCATGACATAATAATTATTATCGTTAGATCTAACAACCCCCCCCCCCAAAAAAAAAGATCCGTTTTCACTTTTATGCTAGAAAAATACTTACGTGATATGATTTTCTTTCAGAACCTTGTATCGTATTTTGTATTATTTTGTTTTCTGTATTTTAATTATTTTCTATCATTTCAATATCAAACTTTAGATTCAATAAGGCATCTTGATTTGTTTCCTGGGCAATGGCGGGCAGGGTTGGCTAGTATTATATATTTTTTTCGAACAGTAATAGTAATTTTACTAAATGACCTCTGTTTGATCACTATCGGTTTTTTTCCCAAGCAATATCTTGCACCAAACTGACCTGCGCCAAGGTTACCACGAGTATCTAAAAGGCCTTTCCTGTGCACACAATCTAGATATGCCTTCCTTTTCCGTTTCCATATCTTATCTGGTGACCTGACTTACATAGATTAAAAATACATATTTGTTCAGACACAAAGATTAGCATTTGTTCTACATTATCAACACATAAGATGTTATCTGCCCCCCCCCCCCCTCGAGTTGGGTATAAACTTCTTGTCCCTTTTTATTTTCCTTCCGCCGAGGCCAAAGTTAGACACAAGGTCGGATTTTAATGTGGGAGATCCAGCTCCCCCAAAAGAGGACACTCTGGGCTGTGAATAAAAACAATCTGTATAGTTTCGTCAGCACTCTCTTGCGAATGAGTGTCTCGGACAGCTGGAATAAACCCACCCCTCTCCGAAAGGAGAAAGTAATGCCTGGGAGAATGACTTCCTAAGAGCAAATAGATGCTACAAAACATGTCTTTCTGAATATTTCTCTGTATGAAAGGGAAGTTGTCCGTGTACAGTCGCTGTATATAACTTGTTTATTATTTCTCTGATAACTGATGTGTGAACCTATCATGTCCCGGGGAAGAAGGGGCAGGCTCAGTGCCGAGTCCCCTAAAATACAACACTGAATGACCCCCACCACACCCCCGAGGCTACAATAGGTTCACAGATGAACATCACTGTGTAGCAGTTACATGAGTGAACTATTTTCTATCGGTCCACCTGACCGGCAGTGACATTTGATTTGGCTTGGGATTATGTAACCATCGCCTCTTCACTGCACGAGATTCATACGCAATGGAATAAATGAGTAACCCAAGAAACTGCTGCTCCTAGATCTGAATCTCATCTTGCTATTTTTAAAATTTTCTCCGCAAACACTGGCTAAAGAATTAAAATATTTTATAAGGTAAAGTATATTATTTTCATTTATTTGTTAATTTTTAAAAGTATCCTGTGTACTTAATATGTTTTTAATAATTTTTATCAAGTATGTAAGCATTCATTATTAATGACGTAAGCATTTTTTTTTTTTTGTTAGAGCATGATCGAAGAAATGTCTTCCTTTTACGAATTTTCGGGCAGGAATATGTAGTTTTGAAAGAAATTGAAGCAAGATATATAATGTTTGTGGCAGAAAGCATGGACAAAAAGGAGGAAATCCTTGTTCATAATTAAATATCGATCTCGGTTGCGATGATATCTAGGTCTGAAGTCGAAAATCCGGGTGTTAGAAAAAGAAGAAAAAGAAGAAGAAAAAGAATGACAAAGAAATGAAAAAAGAAAAGAAAGAAGGAGAATGAAAACAAAGAATGAAAAAGAAAAAAATGAAAAAGAAGAAAAGAAAGAAGAAGAAAAGAATGAAATACAGGGTGGGCCAAAATAAGGGTCCTATCTTTAAATTTGAATAACTTGAATTTGAATAACTTCCACAAAATAAAAGTTAAACTCACCAAACTTTATGTGTGTGTAGACTGACCCTTCCGAGATTTTTTGAAATACACAAAACAAATTTTAGCCGAAAAACACTTCTTAAAACTTACAAAAACTAAAGTATTGTTTTTTACACTGTTTTGAGTTTTTTAAGCAAAAATAATGTTTTCTAAATGAGGGTACGTTCCTTAGGGCTAATACGGCTCATGCTTGCTTCGGAAGGGGTCCTTTACTTATTCTAAAAAAAATTTAAAAAAAATCAATAAATAAAAAAGTTATGAATTTTTAAAAATAGGACCCTTATTTTTGCCCACCCTGTAGAAGAAAAGAAAAGAAGAAGAAAAGAATGAAATAGAAGAAAGGAAAGAAGAAAAAATAAGAAAAGAAAAAAAGAAAAGAATGAAAAGGAAGAAGAAAAGAAAGAGAAAAGAATGAAAAAGAAGAAGAAAAGAAAGAGAAAAGAATGAAAAAGAAGAAGAAGAAAAGAATGAAAAAGAAGAAGAAAAGAATTAAATAGAAGAAAGGAAAAGTGAAGAAAAAATAAGAAAAGAAAAAAAAAGAAAAGAATGAAAAAGAAGAAAAGAAAGAAGAAGAAGAAGAAGAAGAAGAAGAAGAAGAAGAAGAAGAAGAAGAAGAAGAAGAAGAAGAAGAAGAAGAAGAAGAAGAAGAAAAAGAAGAAGAATAGAAAGAAGAAGAGGGGGATTATCCAGATATGGTGAGCATTCACAGTTACACAAAAAGAACATAGAGTTTAACTGGACAAAAAGACAGACAATAGCTTTTGAAACCTTGAAAAAGGCACTAACAGACAAAAAATAGACGTGACCAAATTCTTTGCTATAAAGAAAGAAGTTATGCTGACGACAGACACGAGAAAACTGGCTGTAGCAACAATCATATCACATCAAGGTCACACAAAAATATACATTTTGAGAAAATAATCGCCAGCAGAAACAAATCAAGATGCCTTATTGAATCTAAAGTTTGATATTAAAATGATAGAAAATAATTAAAATACAGAAAACAAAATAATATAAAATACAATACAAGGACCCTATTGGAGAACTGATGGTATCAACCAGGTATAATAAATACCACTGGTTGCAGAGACTCAGAGAGAGACCGGTATTTACTCCTCCCCAGGAGTTAGGCACAAGGCCAGTTTTATCTTACTCCCACAAGTAAGATGTGACCACAGCTTGGGTCGAGAAAGTGGGGTTAAAAGCCAGCGCTCGAGAGGTGAGCACTCTGGCCATTTAAAAATTGCCTGGGCAGCCCCGTCGGCATTCCCCGGTAGGGGCGCCTCAGACAGTAAGCAATAAACTTACTCCTCCCCAAAGAGGGGAGGCGAAGCCTGGGAGGGTGGACCTCCTAGAACTGCACAGGACAATCCCATAGACCGGCGTAAATATACTACACTTTGATCTTAGCCAAAAGACCAAGTAAAGCATTCCGTTCAAACCATGTTTTACCGCATGTTATGAACCCGTTCATCTCCTATCACATTAGTGGCGTTCTGTATTGCTTTATGATAAATACATTGTTATATTTTAACCTTGTCACTATTTGTGGTTTATTTCTTTGTGACCCCTAGCACGGGTCTACAACAGTAAGATATTATAACTAATGTCTGAAGCAGGACTCAGAAGCAAAACCCTTGTCAATGCCCTAACCCTAACCCTAACCCTTGTCAATGCCCTGCTCAAGCAAAACATATAGTAACGGGGTTGTCGAGCATTGTCCACTGCCAGCGAGGGAGGTCTATGTCTGGTAGTTCATTCAGCTCCTCCACGAATCTGTGCAGCCTTGATTGATCTGCTGCCTGCCATTCCTCCGTCCAGCGACGTTTGAGCCAAATTCGTTTTGTGACGTCACCGGGTGTTGGAAGCAGAATCTAGTGGGCATGCTCCGCAAATTGGCGTTGTGACTTCAGGCGAGCTCGTGGAGGGGTCTCCATGGCGAGCTTGTGGAGAAGGTGGTCCTCATCGATGGTAGATTTTTGTGACAGTGCAAGGATAGCTGCTTCACGGCGCAGGGTTGGTGGTGCAATGCCGGCAAGTATCGGTATTTACTAATCTCGCCGCACAGCTCCCAGTTTAGGATGACCCGCCAAAACTTCCACACTAATTCTCAGTAGCCCCTTACGTCTACAGTGGCCACTTGCCTTGTTTGGGGTGAACTATGTTAAAAAAAAAAATCTTAATTTATATAAAGTTAGGTATATGTATATAAGTTGATGTAGTTTGCGTGAAGCATTGTGTGTAGTATGTATATAGAGGGTTCATAGAAGAATATAACGCTAAAAAAGGAATTAAATAAAAAATTAAATGTAATTTTAAAAAGCAATTTCGTTTTCGTCTTCCTTCTCAACACCAGCATGTTCCCACTTTTTGCGATAGCTTTCTATGACCCCCTATGCATATACACGTACGTGTTTATATATTTCTATATAGAAGATTCACTACTAAACTAATGAAGTTATAATTACGAATTTAGAAACACTTGCCTCTTTGGCCAGGATCAAAGTGTAGTATCTGTTCCGATAGATACTACACCCTATAGGCCGGTGTCGTCTTGGCCTTCGGGTCTTGATTCCGCCGGTTTGTGGGTTTGTCCTGTGCAGTTCTAGGAGGTCCACCCTCCCAGGCTTTGCCTCCCTTCTTTGGGGAGGAGTAAGTTTATTGCCTACTGCCTGAGGCGCCCCTACCGGTGAATGCCGACGGGGCTGCGCAGGCATTATTTGTAGGCCAGAGTGCTAACCTTCTCGGGCGCTGGCTTTTCAAATCCCACTTTCCCGACCTTGTGTCATATCTTACCTTGTGGGAGGAAGATAAATAAAATTACGAATTTAGAAACACAGCTGTTAGGTGTAAGGGTGGGTAATGTGGGCTATATTTAGTTTAATTTAGTTTTATGCAGAGGGGGAAAAGACGGAGTGGAAGCCTTTTGTGAAAATTTAGATACCTCCGACTAACCCTAACCGTAACCCTAACCCTTACCCTAACCCTAACCCTAACCCTTACCCTTACCTTAACCCTTACCCTAAACCTAACCCTAACCTCCGACTTTTGTGAAGTTTTAACAAAAGATATCAGACATCAATTAATAAATATTCACCAAATTTCAGATTCTCTGGTGCATTTTAACGGGTTTCTCGGCGGCATAATATGGACACAACCTCTGATTTGAAAATTCAAATATTTCAGATTTGCATTAAATTTGATCCATAGTCATTAGATACAAATTAAGCAAGATTCCCTGACTTTAAATTCCTTCTTAAGACGCCTTAAATTTTAGACATTTTCTTCGAATCAAAACCATTAAATACATTTTGATCAAAATTGGAATAAGGATTCTAGACATGAGGTTTAGCAGCATCATATCTTGATTTTACTCTTCTTAAGAGGACATAAAAGTGATGCAAAACTGGTATCATAAAATTAAACGTCAACATTTTTTTGTTATTTTATTCCTCCTCCTCCTCCTCCCCCTCCTCCTCCTTCCTCACACACGCACTCCTACATAAATCTTTAGAGATATTAATTCTAAGTAAGTTATTTAGAATCTTGTGTAATGTCACAAAAGATATAATGAAACAGTTTGTGACACTCCTAAAATCGAGAGAAAGACTCTTTTTTTTTTTTTGTTAAATGATCCATTTCAAGGATGGTTCAAGAATTAAAATTAATCTCTAATTTTGTATTACTTTCCATACTTCCTGGCTGGGACAAAAGTTGAGAGCAAAAGATGTCTCTTTTGAATGACCTAAAGTGGGGCATTAAGATATGGTGGGGAGGTAGAGATGCTATGCGAGCAAATGTAAATAAAACTTGTATAAGCTACTGTCTTTCTTTCCCCAGTTGTTTCGTTTACTCTTTTCTTCTCGCAGTCCCCTTAACTTTAATTCAAGGTGCATAGGAAGACTGTTGCCGGTGAGGACTATTCGGCAGAAAATAAGATAGATTTTTTTTTTAATTAAAAAATTAAAAAAAATTTTTATTTCAAATCTATTGTCCGTCCTTTGCCGGTGAGGACTATTCGGCAGAAAATAAGACAGATTTTTTTTTTAATTAAAAAAATTTAAAAATTTTTTTTATTTCAAATCTATTATCCGTCTTTTGCCGGTGAGGACTATTCAGCAGATAATGAGACGGATTTTAAAAAAAAATTAAAAATGTTTAAAATTTTTTCTTTCAAATCTATTGTCCGTCTTTATTAGTGTCAATGTCACTATTAATATTTTTAATTTTTAAATTCATTTTATTATTCGATAAGTTTTATAGTTTATTCGCTTTGTAACACTAATAGTTAGGCTTAGAAATGAACAATATTCGCTATATAAGAATAATATTTACTTCAACATTGAATACCGAATAAAAAAAAAAAAAAAAAAAAAATAAAAGGATAAACTTAAACAATAAGCTACTCTCAACGGAATTGTTTCCCTTATTTAGAAAATTCAAACTAATTAATTAAATGGAAACTAAATGCAGGAACGGGCAAATGAATAAATTAAATTAAAAATAAAAATAAAAGTTTATAAAATATACATAATAAAAAAAAATGAAAAAAACTAAAAATCTAGGTGTAGAATTTTTGGCAATCAGCTTTGTAACTCCTTTTTTCCTTATTGTACTCTTGAAGGGATTACTTTTTTGGCTAGCCTGTTTGGGGTCCAGGGGATTGAACGCTGGTGGTGGGATTTCTTTCAGGTTGGTTTGTCTTGAAATGATTCTTACCTTCCTCTTCCTTTTTATTATTATGATTAGCTTTTTACGTTGAATGGCTTCATGCCTTGTCTGGAGCGACTTCCATAAAATGTTTGCACAACAGGTGAAAGGTCGCTTATTATCTATCTATCTATCTATCTATCTATCTATCTATCTATCTATCTATCTATCTATCTATCTATCTATCTATCTATCTATCTATCTATCTCTGCTCTATAGAACAGACTTCCCAAGGATGTAGTCTAGCAGATAACCGCTAGCGCATTCAAGAGAGCTTGGACAATAGAGTTATTGAGTATCTATACACCCCCCCCCCCTTTTTTTTTAACTTAGTTCACCCCAAACAAGGCAAGTTGCCACTGTAGACGTAAGGGGCTACTGAGAATTAGGGTGAAAGTTTAGGGGATCATCCTAAATTGGGAGCTGGGCAGCTAAATGTTTGTTCATGTTAGTTTAAATTTCTGCATGTCGGTACAGTCAGGGAAGCAGGTAGCAGGGAGGGAGTTCCAAAGGCCGGCAGCTCGAGGAAAAGAAGCTATTGGAGTAGAAGGGAAGGCTCTCCGGCATCTGGGGACCTCCACAGTGAATGGATGGGATTTAGCTGATTTTTGGGTTGGTCGAGTGTATTTACGTCAAAGGGCAACCAGAGCAGCAAGTTCATTGGAGCACATTCCATTGAAGTACTTGTAAAACAAGCACAAAGATGCAACATTGTGGCGATGTGACAGGGGCTAGAACTTGGTTGATAGTGAGGGACCTATCATATTAGAGACTCTTTCTGGACCTTGTCTAAGAGGGAGAGACTAGTGGATGGTGCACCAGTCCAGATGTGACAACAATACTCCATGCATGGGCAGATGGTGTTTTTTTAGAGATATAAGATACTGTCAGGTGTGAGAAGTTTTATAGCACGGTAGAGGAAACCCACCTTCTTTGCAGCAGCCTTGGCAATGTCTTCAATGTATTTGTTCCAATTGAAATAGATATCAGAGGTCTTTTTGCACTTTTTATTTATCTTTATTGTGACAACTGAGTGATCAAGTGGATAACGACACGGACTGACGACCTGGGTGTTCCAAGTTCAAACCCAGTCGATTCCACAGTACCACTTTCACTTAGGGATGTTGGCAACCTTCACGTGGTCCTTCCCATAATTACCCAATGTCTTTCTGAAAATAATTCTAAGTTGAAATATATCGGGGAAACCAATGCCAACACTAGAATCATCTGATTCCGACGAAATGAATGACAACTGAGTGATCGAAAGATCTCAACAGAAAAAGAACAATGGATGAGCACTCCGTGATTGTGGGGACGATAGAGGGCAAAAATGAATGCGGTGCTGTAAGTACTACCCAGAAACACATATAGGGTAATTTATAGTCTTGTTTTCATGGAAATCGCTCTAGACAAGGCATTAAGCCACTTGATTGAAAGAGGTAAAACAGTACCACTTCAAGGTCAAAAACTTGCAAACGATAAGTGTTATATGGATAGATTCCGACCCAGAAAACAGCAATTCTTCCCACTTTTGTCAAAAACATCGCTTCAGATTAAGTGTTATTTTTTTAGTAGCTGTTGTAGACCCGTGCTAGGGGTCACAAAGATAACAACCACAAATTGTGACAGGTTAAAATATACAATGTATTTATTCATAGCAATACAGTAACGCCACTAAATGTGGTAGGAGATGACCGGATTCCTACCATGCGGTAAAACATGAATAGGAATGTCCTCCGTTTGAGTCTTTGCAACCATGGTATTTATTATAGATGGTTGCTTCCATTAGTTCTTCAATAGGGGTGATTTGTACCCCACAACAGTAGCGGACTCAAACTTTTTGCCAGGCAAGCAACTAATACATATACACTACAAATAAAAATAAATTTAAGAGGTTGATGTAGTTTGCTTGACGCATTGTTTAGTGTGTATATAAAGGTAATTTATAGAAGGCAATAAAATATATACATTTTTTTATATTACATTACAATCTTACTTGCGTAAGTGTGGTTTGATGGAAGTTCCGTATAATATGATATTTCGGGAACATTTTTCTTTTATAAAATGTTTTTTTATGGAAATTACTCCAGACAAGGCATGAAGCCATTTGATGTAAGGAGCTAAAAGGAAAAAAAAATACTACTTCAAGTTCAAAAACTAGCCAACGATATTTGCTAGATGGATAGATTCCGACACAGAAGATAGCAATTCTTCCCCCTTTGTCAGAAACATCACTCATGGAATGCGAGGACTAAGGGCAGCGAGAGTTACGAGGCTGCCGAAAGTAAACCCAAGACATTTTCAATGCTTATGAAACAAGAAGTATGCAATCCCTGCTTTAATATAATCTGTTGCCAGGCCCGTACTTCTGTTGATTTCAAATGTTTTACCCCAGCGTGGAGATTTTTCATTTACGATATTTTATTTTTCCGTCACTCGTACGTACATCATACAAATGTTTCTTCTTTTGTTATTTTTCATAGTGGAGGAATCGTCAACAAGCACCTTTTGATCAAAGTGTAGTATCTGTTCCGATGGATACTGCACGCCTGTCCTGTGCAGTTCTAGGAGGTCCACCCTCCCAGGCTTTGCCTCCCCTCTTTGGGGAGGAGTAAGTTTATTGCTTACTGTCTGAGGCGCCCCTACCGGGGAATGCCGACGGGGCTGCCCAGGCAATTTTTAAATAGCCAGAGTGCTCACCTCTCGAGCGCTGGCTTTTCAAACCCCACTTTCTCGACCCGATCTTGGGTCACATCTTACTTGTGGGAGTAAGATAAAACTGGCCTTGTGCCTAACTCCTGGGGAGGAGTAAATAAAACCTATATGTTTTGAAAACCCTTGAAATTAGAAATAGCGCTTCATACAATTATCTCCCTTGCAAACATGGTCTCATATCAATATAATAGCACTCTGGGTAGCTACTTTGAATGGCTGAAGCATGAGGGCTGAGACTTGTCGTTTTGAAGCATGAGGGCTGAGACTTGTCGTTTTGAAGCATGAGGGCTGAGACTTGTCGTTTTGAAGCATGAGGGCTGAGACTTGTCGTTTTGAAGCATGAGGGCTGAGACTTGTCGTTTTGAAGCATGAGGGCTGAGACTTGTCGTTTTGAAGTTTGTCATGACCTTCAACATTTTGGTGTTGAGATTTGTTGTCTGCAAGAGATGTGCTTCATTTCTAGTGACTATGAAGGGATTCAGCATATTTTTATACTTGCCCAAGAGGGGGTTCCTAGTTAATATAGGTCATGTACCCTTTGTTGTGTACCCTTTAATGTGTCGTGTACCCTTTGTTTTGCAGATCCGGAAGGAATGATGTGCAACCTCGATGCTACCATAAAATGTAAGGCTTTCGTCACATTTAGTTAATGCACCTAATTGCTCAGGTAACATGAATTGGAACAAATACATTGAAGACATTGCCAAAGCTGCAGCAAAGAAGGTGGGCTTTCTTTACCGTGCCAGTAAACTCCTCATAGCTGACATTATCCTGTATCGCTACAAAGCCACCATATTGTTGCCACATCTGGGCTGGTGCATCATCCACTAGTCTCTCCCTCTTAAACAAGGTCCAAAAAAAAGTCGCCAACTTAATAGGTCCCTCACTATCAACCAAGCTCCAGCCCCTGTCCCATCTCCACAATGTTGCATCCTTGTGCTTGTTTTACAAGTACTTCCATGGATTGTGCTGTGATGAACTTGCTGCTCTAGTGCCCCCTCGACGTAGATACACCTGACCAACCCGACAATCAGCTAAATCCCATCCATTCACTGTGGAGGTCCCCATATGCTGGAGAGCCTTCTACTCCAATAGCTTTTTTTTCTTCGAGCTGCCAGCCTTTGGAACTCCCTCCCTGCTACCTGCTTCCCTGACTGTAACGACATGCAGAAATTTAAAACTAATGTAAATAGACATCTCACTACACAGCTCCCAACTTAGGATGACCCCCAAAACTTACACCCTAATTCTCAGTAGCCCCTTAGATCTACAGTGGCGGCCTGTCTTGTTTGGGGTGGAATATGTTAAGTTTGAGGAATTCAGGGATTCGGTTAAACAGGTAATCTTAACGGAGACTGGAACGTGGTCCTGGATCCTAATTTAGATCATGGGGACACTTTAAAGGGTACTAATAACCGGAATGTAAAACCATTTTGGGGGTTTATCGATAAGTTCACTCCTGTCGACAAATTCAGAAATGAGAAACCTCAGGATGTTGTATGAACTTGGACTGCTAGTCACAGCTCTGGTATATATATATATATATATATATATATATATATATATATATATATATATATATATATATATATATAATACTACCATTACAGTGCTGTACTTTTTCGAAGAGCGACAAATATATATATATTTGTCCCTCTTCGAAAAAGTACAGCACTGTAATGGTAGTATTAACACAGCATGACGTTACTTGCTTTATAATGCATCGTTCCTTCCCTTAAAAAGAAGTAGAATGCTTCGACGTTAAGCTCGCCGATAAGGTGTTAAAATTATCATTGTTTATTCGCTGTTTACAATCGGCCTAGTTGTTAGCGACGTCGGATTGGAGTTGAAAAATACTTGTAGTCCGGGGTTTCGGATCGCATGACCGGTAGTGAATAGTCATATCTCTATGCTGATGAGTCCCGATTAAAAAGGACGAAACGTATACGTACATAGATAATAAACAATAACAAATAACAAATATGTATGTATATATATATATATATATATATATATATATATATATATATATATATATATATATATATATATATGTATATATATATATATATACATATATATATATATGTATATATATGTATATATATGTATATATATACACATACATATATATATATATATATATACATATATATATATATACATATACATATATATATATACATATATATATATACATATACATATATATATATATACATATATATATATATACATATATATATATATATATATATATATATATATATATATATATATATATATATATATATATATATATATATATATATATGCGCAGATAGATAAATAAAGC
Organism: Sepiola atlantica; assembly: GCA_963556195.1. Lineage (NCBI taxonomy): Eukaryota > Metazoa > Mollusca > Cephalopoda > Sepiida > Sepiolidae > Sepiola > Sepiola atlantica. The sequence continues at coordinate 25,854,508 of OY744535.1, forward strand.
AACCATGGAATTTCCACAAGGTCATACTAATAATTAATATAAGCGATTTAAATAAGTAAATATATTAATTATTTTCTATTTGTATGGATTTAGAAACCCTTGAAATTAGACATAATGTTTCTTTTTGGGGTACTCTTATAGAGAACGCACCGCGTTTCCGTGACTTCGCGTCGTCAACGTTCGGGCAGGTCCCGGAAGCGCCCGAGAGTTGACGAGGCAAAAACTGCCAAACGATAAATTGAAAACTGGTATACGATGTAGTAGAAGAAAATCAAAGTAAAATACATATATAAAAATAAAGAACGAACAAACCATAGCTAAACAACTTTTATTAATTAGATGTTTATTTTATTTTTTGTCAAAGGAACCATTGTTAATCAAATGTATTTAAATAAAATGTTTTTTTTTGTGCACCGAAAAGTTTCAAAAGATGATGTTTTTTATAACAAACAACGAAACCACTGTTTTCAACCAATTCCTTGTTTGTTTGGTTTTTTTTCCCGTTTTTTTTTTTTGTTTTTCAATGCCTGTGTATTTTAGATAAAGAAAGTAATCAAATGGGTGGTTTGATTGTTTGCTACTTCTGCAGTTTACGAACCGTGCTGAAATAACATTATTACTTTTTTTTTTTTTTTCAGTTTTCTTTTCAATTTTTTTTTCCTTTTTAGGAAATGTTAATTACTGTCGGTCTAAGGATTCGAATCCAGTTACAAAGTCACCTTCGACTTCGCAGTCTGAACCCTTACCCCAGGCCACCATTAATCACCACTAAAAGAAAGGAATTTAAAATCTATAAATGTCAAATGGTGGGCATGTACAGCAAGCAGTCGAAGAGTGTTCCTTGCGAAAATTATGTTTACATACTTTGTATGGCTTGAGATCGTAACTTTATTTTTTGTAGGAGGGGGGGGGGTAAAAAGTGGAAAACATTAGCCATGTTTTTTTTACCTCAAAGTGGTTAGACACGGTCAAAGTATTTTTATTTACCTCTTCTCCAGGAGGCTAGACACGAGGTCAGGTGTTGTCAGCCAGCGCACTAGGATTAGCGCGTCCAGGCCTACAGAAAATGCCTGAGCAGGCCCCCCCCCCCCGAGTAGAGGCGCCTCAGGCGATTAGCAATAAACTAACCCCTTATCAAAGAGAAGGCAAAGCCTGGGAGGGTGGACCTCCTAGAACTGTACAGGACAATAGTAGCATCCATCGAAACAGATACTACACTTTAAATTATTTATTTGCAGAAAATATAAAAGATTTAAATTCAAAACAAATTAGGCACAAGACCATCAAAATTGTGGGGTAAATTGGGTGTCGTTGGTCATCCTTGGTCTAAAGTAATAACAATGTCTATCCTACTCTTAACTAGAATCATCGCAGTCACCACAATACCGCATTTACACTAGGGGGCCGTCCTACTTAAGATATCCCCAATTGGTTTGAAATTTTTATTTTTCATAAATATGGTTATATGTACAGAAGTTCATTGAAATAAAACGTTGAGTAGAGAAAGAACAAAAAACAAAAAACAAATTTTTTTTAAAAAATTACATTCGGGACAAATCAGGAACAAGGCCATCAAAATTGTGGGGAAAATGGGTGTTGTTTGTCATCCTTGGTCTAAAGTAATAAAAATGTCTATCCTACTCTTAACTAGAACCATCTCAGTCACCACAATACCACATTTACTCTAGGGGGCTATTCCTAAATTAGTTTGCAATTTTTTAATTTTTCATAAATAAATAAATAAATAAATATGGTTATACAGGGTGGGCAAAAATAAGGGTCCTATTTTTAAAAATTCATAACTTTTTTATTTATTGATTTTTTTAAATTTTTTTTTTTAGAATAAGTAAAGGACCCCTTCCGAAGCAAGCATGAGCCGTATTAGCCCTAAGGAACGTACCCTCATTTAGAAAACATTATTTTTGCTTAAAAAACTCAAAACAGTGTAAAAAACAATACTTTAGTTTTTGTAAGTTTTAAGAAGTGTTTTTCGGCTAAAATTTGTTTTGTTTATTTCAAAAAATCTCGGAAGGTCAGTCTACACACACATAAAGTTTGGTGAGTTTAACTTTTATTTTGTGGAAGTTATTCAAATTCAAGTTATTCAAATTTAAAGATAGGACCCTTATTTTGGCCCACCCTGTATATACAGAAATTCATTGATGTATAATGGGGAGGGGAGAAAAGCAAAAACCGGCTAGTAAGACCCTCCCAACCCTTCTTAAATATTAGACTGCTCTCTGTTTTCCAGGTTGTTCAGAACCCAAAACAAGCAAGTCAGATACTACACTTTGAATTATTTCTTTGCAGAAAATATAGAAGATTTACATTCAAAACAAATTAGGCACAAGGCCATCAAAAGTGTGGGGATGGGTGTCGTTAGTCATACTTGGTCTAAAGTAATAAAAATGTCTATCCTACTCTTAACTAGAACCATCTCAGTCACCACAATACCACATTTGCTCTAGGGGGCCTTCCTACTTGGACTATTATAAAATAAGTTTGCAATCTTAAAATTTTGGTGCTTATGCTGTTCAGCGGCCGTATTAAAAAATTATTTTTTTATAAAAACAATATTATATACTTATTCAGCGTTATATTCTTACTCACTGTACAAAAAAGTAGAAAAAATTATCCACTAGAACTTTAATTACAAGTATTTTTCCATTCTGTGTATCATAACACTAAGCCTCCATCTTCTTTCTTAAGAAGATTTCAGTTATCTGCCCTTGAAATCTTAAGAAAGAAGATGGAGGCTTAGTGAACGAATGATACGCAGAATGGAAAAAATACTTGTAATTAAAGTTCTAGTGGATAATTTTTTCTACTTTTTTGTACAGTGAGTAAGAATATAACGCTAAATAAGTATATAATATTGTTTTTATAAAAAAATATTTTTTTAATACGGCCGCTGAACAGCATAAGCACCAAAATGTTTCCCATAGTTCTTTCATAAATAAATAAATACGCAAAAGGCCAAGAAGCAGAACCCAGTAGCCATAGCTAGAACGTAGTTGTTAAAAAAAAATGTAATTGAATCGCCTGGGCCTAATTAGTTACTCCGTATCAGTCTGTCTGTACTATTAAATGAAAATCAGTTTTTAGTCATGTCTAAAATGTTGAAAAAAAAAAAACAACAAAAAAACAACACCGAATTAAACAGACAGCAATTATAGCAATAGAGACGTTAGAGAATCAAGGTCAGTGTAACACAGAACTGATCACGCTCTCGACACGTGACAAATGTTTGTTTGTGTACCAACAACCACTCCCTGTGCCGGTTTCTGCTGATCCGTATTTATTTCTCACCAACAAAGAGGGGACCTTGACACATTCTCTGATTCTAGGGTCTGGTTAGCTTTGGGGGGGGGGGGGTCTTCTCTTTCCGAAAGTGACGATTCAGTGCACATATATTTATCTCTTCTTCAGGAGGTTGCTCACAAGGTCAGGCCAGGTTTTGAAAAGCCATCGCACTCTGCCCCCATCCAAATCCCAAATGCCTGAGTAGCCCCGACAATCCCCACTCCCCAGTAGGGGCACATCAGGCGAGGAATGCCGACGAGTCTATTCTCGGCTATTTTTGTGCCCTCTCGGGGGGGGGGGGGGGCGCTGGATCCCCCCACCCCCCCTCCCTCACGTTAAACTGATTCCATGCCTTTTGTCTAGGAGCAAAGTGTAGTATCTGTTCTGATACTACACTTCATCTTCTCTGTTCTCAGTCAGTGAATGAGAAATCTTTCTAGATTGAGGCAATTTTAACTTTTGTCTCATTCTAGAGTGCCTCTTTTGGGAGAGCTGGATTTTGTTAAATAAACAAATAGCCAGTTTATTCAGCCATAAGAGTACAATTTGCGTTTACTGGTCAGTTCAGTCACCAGTGTTGAGAGGATGTTTATATTGAGCATTTGGTCGGCTCGTTGTTCTAATGATGATGATGATGATGATGATGATGATGATGACGATGACGATGATAACTCTATAGACTGAAGGGAAAAGTACAGTTGGTATTTGCAAATTCTGGCAGTTAGTGTTTATCTTGAAAAAGACAGTTTGTTGTTCTGAAAAGGATAGTTGGTAATCGTAAAACATTGTAGCTAGTGTTTGTCCTGAAAAGGACAGTTCGTTGTCCTGAAAAGTACAGTTAGTAATCCTAAAATATTGTAGCTAGTATTTATCCCGAAAGGACGGTTTGTTGTCATTGAAATGACAGTTTGTTGTCCTTAAAAGTATGGTTTGTAATCGTAAATTATTGTAGCTAATGCGTGTCCTGAAAAGGACAATACAAACTGCTTCGGTTCCAGTGAGATTGTTTATCAAAGATACTTTCTCACCGATACTAATCACTATCTATTCTTTTATCTAACATAATCTAATACACACAAACATCCTTTTCTCTTCCAAACTACCTAAAACAGCGGCATTTCACCATGATTGTGTGACAATGTTGAATCGACCTACGGAAGATGCAAACCAAAATACAATATGGCCGAGGGTTGGTCTTGGACAAAGGGTTAAACCCATGTGGGATCCCCCGACTAAAGGTTGTGGGAGAGATACCTTTATAGCAGCATGTCATTCCAACTGTTCAAAGTGGCCCGCCCACGTGTGGATATAATTAACAGAATAAAACAAACAAAGGGAAGAAAGAAAACATTATTATAATATCTGAAATTATATTAGAAAGAAAGCGAAGGAATATTAAACCTTACACACAAAAAATGGTATTTCGCAAAATCAATAATTAGAGTAAAACATTTATATTAAAACAAAGCAATTTATTTGGCTAAGATATTTTGAATGGCTATCAGTTACAGAGTCCATATTTTTAAGGAGTGAAATGTTCGGTTTGTTTAAGTTCATGTTTGTACGAATGTGTAATATGCGAGTGTGTTTGATGTAAAGTGATTCTTGTGGCAATTGTAATGGGTATGTGTGCTTGAAGAAAAGTTTGTTATTCGTGGTAGGAATTAAAAGAGATTACCTACTTTTTTACTTTTGCCTCCCCCACCTCCCCTGTGTGCGTTCGGCCGGAAAGCGGAAGAGAAAAGAGAAAGAAAAGAGGGTGCTTGACTTGTTTTATCGGGAGTCAAATCACACGTGGTCAAGCTGACCTGTTGGTTCCTGATTGGCCAGAATCTTCGGCCAACGTGCTTTCACAAGATCACCCCCTTTTCTCTACCTCAGAGACGAAGAAGGGCTGAGTAAACAAAGAAAGGAGTCGCAACAAATATCCCCTGGCCGGTTGTGGCGTCTGCCGCAACAACACTAGTATGAATTAGAAGTGAGCCTACAAAGGGCGACGATCAGAGTATCGTGCTTGTATGAATTAACAGAGAAAGACATGGATATTTTCATTAAACAGCATCATGCGGTCTAGGATTGGACACATCGATTGTCACTGTTATATCGAAATAATGGTCAATATGGAAAACAGGTGGCCGGAGAAAATAAGATTTGATAATGAACACAGGGATTGTGGAGACAGGCGCTGCTATGTCTGACTTGATTGGAAAGAATGTCATTTTTCCACTCCAAGTTGTGGCTTATACACAGGACAGGTGTGATTTGAACTGATAGCGGTCACCCAGGCATATCGCCGACAAGTTGGTTTCGGTGGACGTAAGTTAAAAGGACTGACGGACGTGGGATTACATTATCTGTGAATGAGTCGAGGAGACGGACCTCTTCCTCCTCTCACCAGGGAGCAGTGAGAGATGAAAGAGCGGATTGAAAATCCCAAATATGAATGAGAGAACGATTTTTTTCTTTTATTCTCTGACTAAACTCTATTAAGGGAGGGGCGGGGTCATGCCCATCTGATTTCAATATAAGCATAACCGGCTTCTGAGACTCCATTCTGAGACGGACAATCCCCCCCCCCCCCCCCGGACTTGGACAATCTCGCCCCAAAAAATCTCGCCCATTAACCTTAAGAGCTTCAATCCAAAAACACAGAGCTAAGAGTTAGAAGTTATGGAACTATCTTGACTTTCTATTTTCGTTACCAAATAATTCTTCTTCTTCTTCTTCTAAAAAAAAAACAACGCCGACATTGTTGAAGATTTTCTTTTTCTTTTGATTGTTCTACTTGAAATGAGCCTTCGCTTCGCAGCGGGACTAAATCGCTGACCCAATCCGGATAATTACCAACTGCTCAATCAATCACAACGTGGGAGTGAGTAATCGCTGGAACAGGCCTTTCGACATCTGCGACCTTCATCAGAGCGGCAACTTTTCCCGAGCAGTACCAGGTGACCAACCAAACTCAGGAACAGACAAATTGGTGACGTCATTTAGCCAAGGAGTGGGGTGCATTTTCGCAATTGGCCAACATGAAAACTCGCTTTTATGAAGTGCTTCTATTTACACACACACACACACACACACCTACCAACACAAACCAGTGACTTAGATTTTTTTAAATTATTGTTTTACTTGTGAGCCACCATTTATGAAGGCCAAAAGCCACTCGAGGATAAGGGTTAACGAGATGGGCAGATCGTCATTTGAATGATGAAGAATATTATGAGAGCATTGAAAATGATGAATGAAATGAACAAAATGTGATTTACAAAAAACAAAATTTTTTTATGGAAATCGCTCCAGACAAGGCATGAAGCCACTTGATGTAAGGACTAACAAGAACGAAATACAATTAACGCAAAGACAGGAGATGCCTATTGGCCATAGTCCTGAAAAGACCAAGGCTATAGGTTGGAGGCAAACAGTCAGCAGGAAGAGAGTTCCACAAGCCTGCAGTTTTTGGAAAGAAGCTACTGGAATAGGAAGCTGTTATTTGAGGATAACAGGGAATGCTCAGCTAGTGTACTCAGATGTCAGCTCAAGCTCCTGTGTACCAGAGGCGGACATGATGACAAGTATTTGTTGACATTAGATTTGAAGACGACCATGTTGTAGATTGCAGGGAAGCAATCCCATGGTAATGTGTTCCCCGGATGGGAAATCCTCGGAAATAAACTCTATTCATGTAAATTCCGTTTAATGCCAGGAACACCGAAGAAGAAAAGAAAGTTTTGTGTTTGATACACTCTTCTTTCCTATTCCTCTCCTCCCACCACTTCTCGTCTCATCATTCGTCGCCCTTCGTGGTAATCTGTTACATCATGTTCAGTAGTGATCGGACGGACAGAAAGATACACAGACACACACACGTTGTTCATACCAGTCACGGATACACTCTCGACAATCGGTGGCGGCAGAGTCTGGGTCAGTTTTGAGTAGGTGATGACCTTGCGTCTGTCGAGCTGAGGTATGCTTCTGTGAAGTTCTAGCAGATGGGAGCTTCAACATCAAGTGGGGCGCCATTCTCATCCACAGTTCGTCCAGCGATTAGGCGGGCAACAGCCAAATATCTGTGACAAACATAATCCGGGTCAACTACCAGACTCCCAGCTAGGCCACTACACTTCTTGTGGGTTCAATGAACTTTGCACCGGGAGCATTCAAGGGACTTTGCACCTTTGACTCAGCGATGTTGAAGTTAGAAAGGGAGGGAGGGAGTGTAGCAGACTGAAATAGGATCTATTTCTTCTCGTCCCCTGTGAGTAAATCGGCTTGCAGGGCGTATTGATATCAACTGTCCCCTCATGGACTATTTTCTACCACCTGGTCAGTTGAAGAAAACAGCAGAGAGAAATCGGCCAGCAACGAAGAAACATCTCTCTCCTGCCTTTCCCCTGCATCGTTCCAGCAGCAGCCATCTCCACTGGGAATATATTTGCTGACGACCCGGCAGCCTCTTTTCTTCACTGGGACACAGTTCCAACCCTCTGTTAAATAAACCCTTTTTCTTGGCCTTTTGGCTAAGATCTAAGTGTAGTATCTGTTCCGATGGATACTGCACCCCATAGACTGGTATTGTCTTGGCCTTCGGGGCTTGATTTACGCCGGTCTATGGATCTGTCCTGTGCAGTTCTAGGAGGTCCACCCTCCCAGGCTTCGCCTCCCCGCTTTGGGGAGGAGTAAGTTTATTGCTTACTGCCTGAGGCGCCCCTACCGGGGAATGCCGACGGAGCTGTCCAGGCAATTTTTAAACCTCACTTTCCCGACCCGACCTTGGGTCACATTTTACTTGTGGTAGTAAGATAAAAACTGGCCTTGTGCCTAACTCCTGCAGAGGAGTAAATCAATACTCGGTTGTTGTTCGTTCAATTCATTTCGTGCGATAAATGTAAGGAAGGGACCAACACCCCCCTCCTATTACAAGGCCACTACACTTCTTGTGGGTTCATAGTTTGCACCGGGAGCATTCAATGGACTTTGCACCGGGAGCATTCAATGAACTTTGCACCTATACCTCTGCGACAGACATGCATGGAAATGGACGGGTTTTCCCCAAATTTATCTTTTATCTAAAGAATTTTTTTTTCTTTTCTTAAATAGTTGAAGAACGTGGTTGACCGTCAATGTAAATACCCGATTAGTGGCATGGCTGCCAATTACTAATTGGCTTTTCCAACAAAAAATGTATTTTAAAAAAAAATAGACTAAAAGATAAACAAACAAAAAAAATATTTAAAAAAAAATATAAATAAAATAAATAAACAAATAAGTAAATTTTAATATCTAAAAATAACTTTTTTTTTAAAAATTCCCATATATTTTTTGCCCCTGCAGCAGTTGTACACTCACTCAACCATTGAGATGGTGGCATTTATTCAGACAATTCGTGACCAATACAAATGGGGGAGAAAAAAATACACTTTCTTGCGGTTTCTAAAGTCAAGTGTAATCTTTTTTATTTTTGTTTTATTTTTATTTATTCTTCTTAGTAGTTCGCGTTCTATAGAAACACTCCTTTATAACGAGACAAGAGAGAGAGAGAGAGAGGTGGAGGGAGAGAGGTGGAGGGAGAGAGGTGGAGGGAGAGAGAGCGAGAGGGAGAGAGAGCGAGAGGGGAAAAGAGAGGGGAGAGGGAGGGGAGAGAGAGGGGGAGAGAGGGAAAGAGTGCGAGAGGGAGAGGGGGGGGTAGGGAGAGAAACATCCGCGAAATGGTGGTTAAGGAATGTAGAGCAGAGTAACTTGCTTTTTTAACCACACATTCAGTAGTTAACGTTGTTATTCACGCAAGGCTAAAAATAGAAAAAATGGTTTTTCCCCCAAAGAGTAGATATTTACCCCCTCCCACCGTGGGAACGTGTGACACAAGGTCGGAAGGTGGAGATTGAAAAACTAGCGTACAAGTGGTGTTTAGACTCTGGCCCATAAAAAAAAAATACCCAAGCAGCCCCGTCGGCATTCCCTAGTAGAGGAATTTCGGCCTTTTGGTCGAGATCAAAGTGTAGTATCTGTTCCGATGGATACTGCACCCTATAGACTGGTATTGTCTTGGCCTTCGGGGCTTGATTTACGCCGGTCTATGGGATTGTCCTGTGCAGTTCTAGGAGGTCCACCCTCCCAGGCTTTGCCTCCCCTCTTTGGGGAGGAGTAAGTTAATTGCTTACTGCTTTAGGCGCCCCTACCGGGGAATGCCGACGGGGCTGCCCAGGCAATTTTTGATGGTCAGAGTGCTCACCTCTCGGGCGCTGGCTTTTCAACCCCCACTTTCCGACCCGAGCTTGGGTCACATCTTACTTGTGGGAGTAGGATAAAAACTGGCCTTGTGCCTAACTCCTGGAGAGGAGTAAATTACTCTTCCTCCCACAAGGTAAGATGTGACACAAGGTCGGGAAAGTGGGATTTGAAAAACCAGCGCTCGAGAATTTGAGCACTCTGTCCATTTAAAAATTGCCTGGGCAGCCCCGTCGGCATTCCCCGGTAGGAGCGCCTCAAGCGATTAGCAATAAACTAACCCCTTCTCAAAGGGTGAGAAGGTAAAGCCTGGGAGGGTTGACCTGCTAGAACTTCACAGAACCATACATCAACCCAACAGACGCAAGGTTATCACCTACTCAAAAATGACTCAGACTTTTCTGGACCGATTGTCGCGGGCATATCCGCGATTGGTATCAGCAATGTGTGTGTGTGTGTGTGTGTGTGTGTGTGTGTGTGTGTGTGTGTCTATGTGCCTTTCTGTTCGTCCGATCACTACTGGACATGATGTAACAGATGAACACAAAGGGCGAAGAATGGGACGAGAAGTGGTGGTGGGGGGGGGGAATAGAGAAGAGAAACGTATTGAACACAAAACTTTCTTTTCTTTCTCTGTGTACCTAAAATGAAATCGGATTTCCATGAACAGAGTTTATTTCCAAGAACTTCTCATCCGTGGAACACATTACCACGGAAATGCTTCCCAGCAGACTACAACATGGTCTTCTTAAAATCCAATGGTAACAAATACTTGTTATAAATCGTCCACATAAGCAATCACATTTTGTTCATTTCATTCAACATTTTCAATCCTCTCATAATATTCTTCATCATTCAACTGACAAGCCATCCATCTCGTGACGTTCGACCTTCATAAATGGGACTCATAAGTAAAAAAAAAAGAGATTAAGTCAATATTTAATAAAGCCAAAAGCCACTCAAGGATAAGGTTTAATGGGATGGATCACTTGTCAGTTGAATGATGAAGAATATTATGAAAGGATTGAAAATGATGAATAAAAATTAACAAAATTTGATTACTTATTAGGAGGGTTTCACAAGTATTTTTTGATATTGGATTTGAGGACGACCATGTTGCAGCATGCATTTTCATTTGCTTGTGCTTGCGGAGGGCCGTATGATTGGTGGAATAGATATCGGTTCAGACTTTGCAATAATATTGATTGTGATTGAGTTGTGCACTAATACAGTTGAAAAACGTGTCGTGTTTCAGCATTGAATAACCCTAAAAGGGTTGATATGCCATAAAACAGATGAACCGAACCCGCTTCAGTGCAGCTACTAATTTTGTTATGATGCTGCTCCTGTTTTTATAAAGCATCCTGTCACCATGCGTCAGGCTTTATCTAAAAAGTAACAAAAATAAATAGAAAAATATATTATAATAATAATAATAATAATAATAATAATAATAATAATAATAATAATAATAATAATAATAATAATAATAATAATAATAATAATAATAATAAAAAATAAAATAAAAATTTTAATTTAAAAATAAAAAATTTTTAAAAATTAAAAAATTAAAAAAAGTTAAAAATTAAAAAAAATTTTTTTTTTTTTTTTAAATTAATTAAAAATTTTTTTTATTTTAAATGGTGCCGGCCTAGGCTGACACCAGACAAAATATTTGTAGAGGGTCGAGGAGGATGAGAAGACCGAGACAGCACAAACCAGACCTCCACTGGAAAAGTGCAGAAGAATGCTGGGACCTTGGGGAGGCTTATTGCCACCCAAATCCCAGAGAAGACCAATTGTCCTTACCAGCAAGAAATCAATGGTAAGAGGCTGTTGCGATACCGCATCTTTATCGAAAAGAGGTGAAGAATACTGGAAATCTGGGGAGACTTGTCACTCAGACTCCAGGAAATACCACTCGTTGTTGTCGGTGAGCAATCACTGACGATGATCTGTGCGAGAACTCCTAGTGATTATAAATAATAATAATAACAATAATAACAATTATAATAATAATAATAATAACAATAATATAGATATAGATATATTCAACTATTCATTTTTATTCATCTGTAGTTATCAATATAAAAAAAAATTATATAAAAAGTGTATGCAAAAATCAATCGGGTGAACAAAAACAAATTTATTGCATAACATAACTTAGAGACTCAACCTGCCACACGAACCCATGTCAGCCACAACAATGTTATCAACTACTACACACACTCCTTGGGGGGCAAACTAAATTTATCCTTAACAACTAGGCTGTAGGATCTTGGCAAACGACACAAGAAATAACAATGGACTACTAAACATAGTGACAGCGTATACACACAGTCTCACAAACTCACTCACACACAAGTCCACACACATAGTGTTAGGTCAACCTAACAAATCAAAATCGAGTTATTTCCCTTGAAGCAAAATAAGAGTTATCGCCCCTGGATTTGAAAAAGTTATCTGCGGACAGTGAAAATGTAAACAGAACGGTCTGACAATCAAACAAGCATCTCGCGTTCAGCGGTTTTTCTACATTCTAAATTAATCAGTGTGTTTGTTAAATAAATCTGTTAAAAGGTTCTACTTCGTACTTCCTTCATTTTTCTGAGTTGTAATTGAACCGAAACATATAAACATCAAGACATAACACATAGGATATTTTGAACTCACGAACTCACTCACACACAAGTCCACACACATACGACACTTTGAACTCTTATTAACTCTTTACTTTTGGTTGTTCTAACAAGTCGTAAATAAAATTGACATATGTATCGATAGACTTTGTCATTCTTTTGATGTTGCCTTATCCTCTAGATATTTGGCAACCCTGCTGCCAATGGTCCACTGCAAAATTACCCCAAGAGGGTTGATATGCCATAAAACAAACCAGACAAACCAAACTCGCCTCGGTGCAGTGATCAATCTATTTATGATGCCGTTCCTGTTTTTATTAAGCATCCTGTCACCATCCGTCTGATAATCTGAAAGCTGTCAGTTCAATCTCCGTGGCGGATGTGATGAGCCAGAGACTGGATCAAGCAGTTAAAACAGTCTTCACTTACCTTATTGCCACCATAAAAGAACCCGTCTTTGCCTAGTGTGTATAACTTTGACGTTAGGCAGAACACGTGCATGCTGGAACGAGAGTATTTATAGGTATCGATCATGTGCAACCGGCTTCTTTGACATCCATAAAAGACAGGCTTAACGGAAGTCGACAGAAGACGTTTTAGCACTTGAAGGGATAAGATCATTGAGCGAGAGAGATCAATATTGAAAACGGTGTTGTTGGAGAAAAGTCTACCAGATGATAAAAATCTAGTGAAAAACATGTTGTTGCACTGAATACGGGTAAAGATGAACAAGGTGCTGTGTACAAGGGCTCTACGGAAACACATAAATTGTAACTTGAAGTCTTCATTGAATATTCTTACCAGAGGGAAAGTCGTCCATGATGTAAGCACAAATTACATATCCATGGTAAACTTGAGGGTCACACTTTGAAACTATGCCCGGTTTGCACAGGAACATCAAGTCAGGTTTGGTTTCCTGTAAATGTTGGAAAAGGAGACCAGATAGTAGGGGTCCACGTTAGGAGTTGAGGTATAGGGTTTGCGGTTGTATTTTGTTATTCAACTTTTCATATTAGAATTGTGGAATGGTGAAAAGGTTGGTAGAGGTGTTGAAAACAAAACTCAGAGAAGATGAGTAAACCTTTGTAAACCTCTAGTAGAAAGTAGACCGTGGCTTTACTTCCGGCAGCCTCGTAACTCCAGCTTCCCTTATGTTGTCCTTCAGTACTCACATTCCATGAGCGATGTTTCTGACAAAAGGGGGAAGAATTGTTATTTTCGTTAGCTAGTTTTTGACCTTGAAGTAGTATTTTTTTTCATTCCCAACCATATTATGCAATCTGATTCTTCTAAAAAATCAAAACCTTTTTTATACTGTTTATTTTCTTCCCAAATAGATACTAGAACGCGATGGCTGATGGGTCAATCGTGATGAGAATAAAAATGTTTTCAAATAGTAGTGTTTTCGTTAGCTAGTTTTTGACCTTGAAGTAGTATTTTTTTTTTTTTTAGCTCCTTACATCAAGTGGATTCATGCCTTGTCTGGAGCGATTTCCATAAAAAAAAATTGATAAAAGTAAAGTCGCATCAGTTTCCATGAATATGGTACCAAGAGGCTCCACTGAAAACTACTGCATGGTCCAGATTCCATTCACAAAATTACAATATAGCAGCCCTGGTGTTTACTCCAAGGTTCGCATCCTTAAACTATCGGACGGATAACGTCAACCCAGATGAAACGTTTACCTCCAGTACCCTTATTAGCGACACGGCAATGAAGAAAGTAAAATGAAAAATACCCAAAACATCCTAATATACTGCTCACACTAAAACAACCAACGACCAACCCAGGGAACAGCAATTTCTGCCTCTTTTTGTTAGAAACATTACTTATGGAAAGTTAGGACTAAAGCACAAAGGGGGGAGGAAGTGAGAGTTTTGGAGCTCGTGTAAGATCAAAGTGTAATATCTGTTCTGATGGATACTGCACCCCATAGACTGGTATTGTCTTGGCCTTCGGGGCTTGATTTACGCCAGTCTATGGGTCTGTCCTGTGCAGTTCTGGGAGGTCCACCCTTCCAGGCTTCGCCTCCCCTGTTTGGGGAGGAGTAAGTTTATTGCCTACTGCCTGAGGCGCCCCTACCGGGGAATGCCGACGGGGTTGCCCAGGAATTTTTTGTAGGCCAGAGTGCTAACCTTCTCGGGCGCTGGCTTTTCAAATCCCACTTTCCCGACCTTGTGTCATATCTTACCTTGTGGGAGGAAGATAAATAAAATTATGAATTTAAAAACACAGCTGCAGTACCGGGGAATGCCAACGGGGCTGCCCAGACAATTTTTAATGGCCAGAGTGCTCACCTCTTGGGCGCTGGTTTTTCAAACCCCTACTTTCCCGACCCTGGGTCACATCTTACTTGTGGGAGTAAGATAAAACTGGCCTTGCGCCTAACTCCTGGAGAGGAGTAAATAAATACTCTTCATCAGTGTGGGTGTACATATAGTTGGTGATGTTGTGTGCTTGTATTATATGCATAGCACACTCTCCTTCTACAGATCCTGGTTTCAGTGACAAGCTGAGGCAAGATGACTGAGGTCACAATGTAGAGCACATGTTTTACATCAGAATTTTCTTCTCCTGGATGATTGATCTAACAAGATCTATAGTTCAATCTCGCCAAGTGAGGTAACCCCGTGCCTGGGTATTTCTATTACATTGCTTGAACAGTACTTTTCCCATCAGAAAGCAATGCTTTATCAAAACACAAAATTTTTCCATTGTTTTGAAAATTTGCAACAGTAGCTTCACTTTAATAACTGTAATTTGCAAACTAATAATCCGATTGAGCTCAAAGTTTGACACGTGCCATTTGAAGGTTAGTACTTGATAAAAATCATATGGATATCTTTTCTTCTTTTTTTTTATTAATGACGCCATTTATATGGCAAGCCTGGGACTTATTGAGTGATGTGTTATTTCTACTGCATCAGTCTTACATATATTCTTCCAGGATATATTTAAGTGGGACACCTTATATTTTTTCCAATCTCTGAACGTCCTTCTAACTATTTTCCAGTCCGGAAATTATTCAGTTCTCTTCAGACAATTAAACAAATTAAAAAAAAAAATTTAAGACAGAGAGAGAGAGAGAGAGAGCGAGAGAGAGAGAGAGAGAGAGAGAGAGAGAGAGAGAGAAATAAATTTTGTTAAATTTTCAGACAAACTCTTTCTTTTGGCTAAGATCGAAGTGTTTTCGGTTCTGAACAACCGGAAAACAGTGGACGGTCTCATATTTAGAAACTTTTGTTTTTTTGTTTTTTTGTTCTTTCCCCACTCATTGTTTTTATTCCGATGAATTTTTGTACATATAAACATATTTATGAAAAATATAAATTTCAAACCAATTGGAGATACTTTAAGATCGGCCCCCAGTGTAAATGTGGTATTGTGGTGACTGAGATAATTCTAGTTAAGAGTATTTATTTACTCCTCTCCAGGAGTTAGGCACAAGGCCAGTTTTTATCTTACTCCCACAAGTAAGATGTGACCCCAAGGTCGGGTCGGGAAAGTGGGGTTTGAAAAGCCAGCGCCCAAGAAAGTGAGCACTCTGGCCTACAAAAAATGCCTGGGCAGCCCCGTCGGCATTCCCCGGTAGGGGCGCCTCAGGCAGTAAACTTACTCCTCCCCAAAGAGGGGAGGCAAAATCTGGGAGGGTGCACATCCTCGAACTGCACAGGACAGACCCATAGACAGGCGTAAATCAAGCCCCGAAGGCCAAGACAATACCAGTCTATGGGGTGCAGTATCCATCGGAACAGATACTACACTTTGATCTTAGCCAAATGACTATTAGTTAAGAGTAGGATAGACAATTTTAATCATTTTTGACCAAGGATGACCAATGACACCCGTTTTCCCACACTTTTGATGGCCTTGTGCCTAATTTGTATCAAATGTTAATTTTTTTATTTTATGCAAATAAATAATTCAAAGTGTAGTATCTGTTCAAATGCTACACTTCATCTGTTGTGTCCTCGTCAACCCAGATGAAACGTTTACCTCCAGTACCCTTATTAGCGACACGGCAATGAAGAAAGTAAAATGAAAAATACCCAAAACATCCTAATATACTGCTCACACTAAAACAACCAACGACCAACCCAGGGAACAGCAATTTCTGCCTCTTTTTGTTAGAAACATTACTTATGGAAAGTTAGGACTAAAGCACAAAGGGGGGAGGAAGTGAGAGTTTTGGAGCTCGTGTAAGATCAAAGTGTAATATCTGTTCCGATGGATACTGCACCCCATAGACTGGTATTGTCTTGGCCTTCGGGGCTTGATTTACGCCTGTCTATGGGTCTGTCCTGTGCAGTTCGAGGATGTGCACCCTCCCAGATTTTGCCTCCCCTCTTTGGGGAGGAGTAAGTTCACATGTTGCATCCTTGTGCTTGTTCTACAAGTACTTCAATGGAATGTGCTCCGATGAACTTGCTGCTCTAGTGCCCCCCTCGACGTAAATACACTCGACCAACCCGACAATCAGCTAAATCTCACCCATTCACTGTGGAGCTCCCCAGATGCCTTCTACACCACTAGCTTCTTTCCTCGTGCTGCCGGCCTTTGGAACTCCTCCCCTGCTCCCTGTTTCCCCGACGGTACAGAAATGCAGAAATTTAAAACTAATGTCAACAAACATATAGCTTGCACAGCTCCCAATTCAGGGTGATCCCCTTTAAATTTCACCCTAATTCTCAGTAGCCCCTTACGTCTACAGTGGCAACTTGCCTTGTTTGGGGTGAACACAGTTAAAAAGAAAGAAAAAAAAAACTCGTCTAGCTACAACCACTGTTAAGAGTTCCCATCTCTCTCTTTCTTTACTAAAAAAACAAGCAAAACTTCCATGAACAGAGTTTCTTTCCCAGACCATCCCATCTGCGGGACAAGGTACTATGAGTCTTCTTCCCAACTGACTACAGCATGGTCGTCTTCAAGTCTAATGGATAATCAATTCTTTTTAAGTAATCTTCTGCCCATCTCACCCATGGTTTTCAATCCTCTCGTGGGGATGCGATCATAGTCAAAGTGACCATCACTTTAACCCTTATCCTCGAGTAGCCTCGTGCCTTGATAAGTGGTAACTAATCTGTAATATATATATATATATATATATATATATATATAATCTATATATATATATATAATCTCTCTCTATATATATATATATAATCTATATATATATATAATATATATATATATATATATATATATATATATATATATATAGTAAGCTATGAGAATATATTTATGGCGATTAAGTTACACAGAGGCTCCCGCGTTTCATCCCCGGGGGGAATCTTAAGGCTAGCGGGAGCCTCTGTGTAGCTTAATTGCCATAAATATCCTGAAGATCCCCCCCCCCCGGGATGAAACGCTGGAGCCTTTGTGTAGCTTAATTGCCATAAATATCCTGAAGATTCCCCCGGGGATGAAACGCTGGAGCCTCTGTATAGCTTAATCGCCATAAATATATTTTCATAGCTTACTACCTAGCTCTACTCACGTATCGAGCACTGTTGAAGTAAATAGTGAAAATTGATACATAAAAAATTATATCTCCTTATAAAATTTTATGTGGATACATGAAATAGTAATATCTATAATAATAATAATAATAATAATAATAATAATAATAATAATAATAATTACAACAACAATAATTATGGACAGAGGGTCTAGGAGGGAAAGCGCAAACCAGACCTCCACTGGAAGAGCGCGGACAGCTCTGGGACCTTGGGGAGGCTTGTTGCCACTCGGGCCCCAGAGGGGACCAATGGCCCTTATCAGCGGGAAATCGTTGGTAGGTGGCTGTTGCGATTACCGCAAGGTCATCAGCGATGATGAACGAAAAGAGGTGGAGCATACTGGAAGTCTGAGGAGACTTGTTGTCACTCAGACTCCAGGGAATACCACAGGTTGTTGGCAGTGGGCGATCACTGACGATGACCAGTGTGATAACTCCTAGTGAGTAAATAATAATAATAATAATAATAATAACCCAGGTATGGTAAACATCCACAGGGTAGGAATCCAAAGAATTTCAACCGGGTTTATAAAAAGTGCTCAGTATCAAATAGAGCTTTTATTATATGATTATTTTTATTTACAGACATGTACAAAATCTCGATGTTATCGATCAACAGCTATTATAAACTGAGATCTCATCAGGCAGAGTTAGAATCCAAATATGATCTAAGGTTAAGATCGGATTTTAACTCTCCTGATGAGATCTCAGTTTATAACAGCTGTTGATCGATAACATCGACATGACAGTGTCGCAGATTTTGTACATGTCTGTATATATAAATAAAATCATTCATATATATATATATATATATATATATATATATATATATATATATATATATATATTAGTATAAATTCCTTTATTTATACAAAGGTTTTTGGCTACATATGTGCATACATGTTTCGGTTGCGATCTCTTTCGAAATCCAACCTCATCGGGTCAACTTACAATTTAAACCATGTTTACAGCTCTACCTGTTATTGAGCACTATTGTATAAACACTGGAGTTTCATTGGCTTGACATCCAGGAAACAACAACAATACGCTTACTATATATATATATATATATATATATATATATATATATATATATATATATACAAAAGTACAGATTCTTAAAGGGAAAACAATACTTGAACTTCTCTTCCTCTTGTTTTTTGTCTTCCTTCTTATTCTTATTGTATAAGGTGGTCTGTGATTGGTCGAAATAATGATGTCGTCATGCTACGTCACTTATTTTGAAATTTCACATGCTATGAACACGCGTTAACAGTGAACAAAGTGTGTTGCAATGACAATTCTGTGCGTCCTGTTAGAGTTTACTCTTTCCTCTTTCTATTTATTTTTGCTATTTTTAGCTAAAGCCTGACGAATGGTGAGGGGATGTTTCATGAAAACAGGAACAGCATCATAAAAAAGATTGATAACTGGTTTGGGTTGTCTGTTTGTTTTATGGCATATCAACCCTTTTTGGGGTTATTCAATGCAGAAACACAACACCTTTGTCAACGGTATTAGTGACTAGTTCGATCGCACTAGATCTGATTTCAAAGTCTGCACCGGTATCCATTTCACCAACATTACTCTGCCCTCTGAAGAGCTCTTCACTCTCAACGAAAAAGAGTACAGTTTTTATACACCTTCCTCTAGAGCAGGGGCGGGCAACCTATTATGCCACCCTGTTATGCTTTATTATTGCAATCCGGCCCGCAGACTTCCCAGTAAAACTCATATCATTTTGTGACATAGACGTAAAAGTAGGTTTCAATTAAGATTTACAGTGGGATAAAAATGTATAAATATCAGCGAGCGATGATGCATGTATATTTCATTTTTCTTTAACTATTAATTTCAAATCCTTGGCTTGAGATAAAAATAGAAAAAGAGAAAGAGAGAGGCAAAGCGGAAACAAGAGACGAGAGACAAGAAAAGGGCATGAATCAGAGAACCTATGTGAGGTGTGTCAAAACGAATGCTGGATCAACTTGCTACTTCCCCCGTCATTATTTTTTATGATTCCAAAATGGCTCTTCGTTGGCGCTTTTTAGAAAAAATATCAGATTTGTAGAGTGTTCAATACAATTTATTCATGTAAACAAAATATAGTAATACTGAGATTTCGTTTTACACTCCGGCCCGCGATCTCCTTCCAAATGTCTCATCTGTTCCTCACTCTGAAAAGGTTGCCCGCCCCTGCTCTAGAGTGCTGACTTATCAAATCCCACTTTCCGACCTTGTGTCACATTTTACTTTGTGGGAGGCAGATAAATACCACCTATGCAAGTTGACTATCAACCAGAGCCACCTAGCTTTTAAATACTCCAAAAAGCCAATCTATAAAGGGGGGATAACTCAATTTAACAACTAAACCACAAACTGCTAGCCTTCGGAATTCCCTTCCTGCTCCAACGCTGCAAGCACAAGCAAATGAAAATGCATGCTTCAACATGGTCGTCCTCAAATCCAATATCAAAAAATACTCATTAAACCCTCCTTATAAGTAATCAAATTTTGTTAATTTTTATTCATCATTTTCAATCGTTTCATAATATTCTTCATCATTCAACTGACAAGCCATCCATCTCATTTAACCTTATCCTCGAGTGGCTTTTGACTTTATTTAATGTTGATTTAGATTTTTTAATTCATTTTTTTTATGTACGAGTCCCATTTATGAAGGTCAAACGCAACTTGAGGATAAGTGTTAATGAGATGGACAGATCGTGATTTGAATGATGAAGAATATCATGAGAGGATTTGGAAATGATAAATGAAATGAACAAAATGTAATTACTTATAATGACGATTTATGACAAGTATTTGTTGACATTGGATTTGAAGACGACCATGTTGTAGTCTGTAGGGAAATATTTCCATGGTAATGTGTTACCCGGATGGGAAGTTCTTGGAAATAAACTCTGTTCATGGAAATTCTGTATCATGTTAGGCACACAGAGGAAGAGAAAAAAAGTTTTATGTTTAATACACTCCTCTTCTCTATTCTCCTCCTCCCACCACTTCTCGTCTCATTCGCCTTTCATTACTGGTTTAGTTTGTGTTATGTCTGGTATTTAAACATTGTTATCGGCTAATAACAACTCAAAAATGAAAAAAAGGACGAAGTAGAACCTTTAACAAATTTATTTAACAAAAACACCGATTAAATTGAAATGTAGAAAACCGCTGAACACGAGATGCTTGTTTGATCGTGAGAGCCGTTCTGTTTATTTTTCAACTGTCATGGCAGACGACTTCTTTTATCAAAGGGCGATAACTCTTTCTTTTGATTCAAAGGAAATAATTCGATTCTGTTTTGTTAGGTTGTCCTAACAGTTTTCCTGTTTGTTTTATGGCATATCGACCCTTTTTGATGACGGGGTTACAAAATATGTATAGCAAAAGCCAATATCAAAAAAATGGCAAAGTCTATCCATACATACGATTTTATTTACGATATAATAGAACAACCAATAGTAAAGAGTTAATAAGAGTTCAAAGTGTGTATGAGTGAAATCGTGAGACTGTGTGTGTATATGCTGTAGCTACGTTTGGTAGTCCATGACTGTTTCTTGTATCGTCTGCCGAGAATCTATAGCCTAGCGGCCAAGGCTAGATTTAGTTTGCCCCCAAGGAGTGTGTAGTAGTTGATAACACTGTTTTGTGACTGACATGGGTTCGTGTGGCAGGTTGAGTCTCTCAATTATGTTATTCAATAAATTTTCTTTTGTTCTTACAATTGCACTTTTTATATAATTTTTTTGGTGCTTCTGCCGTTTCACAATGACATGTTAGGCCTCTCTTAAAACAAAAATAGCTAAAGAAATGTATATTTTACTTGTCTGATTACATATATGTGTGCATATTAGTAGCCCACCGGGTGAGATAGGTTATTCTTTTTTACAATATATTCTCTTTATATATTTCTTCTTTTGTCCGTGTTTATTCAATTTGCTTTAAAAATTAGTTAAGTAGCGTTCATCTTTTGAGGTTTGATTAAGTATATGTCTGTGACTGACCATAATGTAATTTATGTATGTACGTTTATATATATATATATATATATATATATATATATATATATATATATATATATATATATATAAATGATCATTTATTTCATTTTGACTACAAAATTGATTTTGTTTCACGAGAGCAGTTTGAGGGACTCCCGATTTCTGCTCTATATTTTTATTGAGCACTCTCGTAAACCCGGTTCAACTTCCCTGGATTTATACCCTGTGGATCTATACCATACTCGGATTATACATATATATATATATATATATATATATATATATATATATATATATATATATATATATATATATATATATATATAAGGAGTCGCAAGTGACTTTGCCAATGGGTTTGAATCTTTAGACCAGCAGTAATGAACATTTCCTACACTGATGATTGCATAAAAAGCATGAAACACTAGTGTCTGTAGATAAAAATAATTAATATTTATCAAAATATTGTAATCGCTCCCTTAAATACAAGGATGAGCCTCTAGGTGAATTTATAAACAGGCAGTGACAGGCGCTAAGTAACGTTCCTATCTTCGGCAAGTTGAACACTTTCTGACTGCTTGCTGTACATGTCTGCCGATTTGACATTTAAAGACTTTAAATTTTTTTCTTTCAATGTTGATAAATGGTGGCCTGGGGATAAGAGTTCAGGCTGCAGAGTCGAAAGGTGACTTTGTGAATGGGTTCGAATCCTTAGACTAGCAGTAATTAACATTTCCTACACTGATGATTGCATAAAAAGCATGAAACACTAGTGTCTGTAGGTAAAAAAATTATTACTTATAAAAATATTATATATATATATATATATATATATATATATATATATATATATAATAATTCCGGTAAAACATCCACAGAGTAGTAATCCAAAGAATTTCAACCGGGTTTATAAAAAGTGCTCAATATCAAATAGAGCTTTTATATATGATTATTTTTATTTACACAGACATGTACAAAATCTGCGACACTGGCATGTCGATGTTATCGATCAACAGCTATTATAAACTGAGATCTCATCAGGAAGAGTTAGAATAGATCGGATTATAACTCTACCTGATGAGATCTCAGTTTATAATAGCTGTTGATCGATAACATCGACATGCTAGTGTCGCAGATTTTGTACATGTATGTGTAAATAAAAATAATCATATATATATATATATATATATATATATATATATATATATATATATATATATATATATATATATATATATATATATTGAACGCGATCTAGAAAAAGATAGCATAAAGAAAAGGCAAATATTTAAAACAGAAACGAAAGCGCACACACAGACACAAAAAATTATTTGATCCAACGATAATGTACCCCCCCTCCTCCCTTATAATCAGCATACAGCATAACCCCCTTACTCCAGTGATAAGCCTATAAGTGCGAACTGTAGATCTCATTAAAAAAATCAAGCAACGTTTTGAGATTGACAGAGCGTAAAAGAAGATAATGGGGGGAAAAAAATCGAAGAACGCTAGAATTGAAAAATAAATACGAGTTTCAGTTTCGCAGAGATCTCCGCCAAAGAACGGTATAAAAAATAAAATTCTCTACCATAGGACCCAAGCTTTGAACCTATTTGTTGAAGATCAAAGCAAACGGCAATATAACTAATAATTACAAAGAGATGCTTAAACTTGAATATTAAGAGGCAGGCTCGTTCAAACTCAATGTCGGTAAAAGACGAAATTCTGAAGAGATCGATTCAGGCGAAAAGACCGAAGATAATTTCGGAGAAAACCAAGAAGCCCTGCTGTAGGAGAATCAGTAACTGCAAAATTGATATTGAAAACAAAAATAACATTTCTGAAACGAAACGAAACAAACAAACATAAAACAAACAAAAAAAAGAAAGAAAGAGAAATCAAAACCTGAGTGAAATCTTTCTATTCAGATAAGTGACATTTCTTTTATTACAAGAAAATACAAACTACGTTGTATTTTCTGCCAACCATTTATTGTTTTCTTTGTTTTTGTTTAAATCCTGTTTATCTTATAATAACAATTAATTTGTTATTTCAATAAATGTTAGATGTATTTAAAAATTTGTTGTGTTTTCTTATTCGCACCCATTTTTGATTGTCATTTCCGTAAATACTCAACCTGAGAAAAACATATTTTTTTAAAACAGAATTTTTATGGATACCATTCACATCACATAATTTCTTTGCAGAATGATAAAGTGACCAGGGGAACCCAGTTGTAACATAATTAGTGTGTTGGATAATGGCCCTGTGGGTCTGGACGCATCTTGAAGTGGGCGTATGCGTTGGAAATCGTTTGGTTTGGCTTGCGCGATTTAGTGCGGGTGGGCCCATACAGTCAAGTGCAGAATGGGGCTGTTTTCATGGTTGGAGCTCACAAACGTGACAGGTCCACCACGTTGACGAGACTTCAGGTCAAGGGTCAATGTGCACCTATGATATGGGGTCTGTGATGTCACGGGCTTTTGTGTGGGAAGCAGTGTTTTGCCAGTCTGGGTTTTGGAAGCGGGCCGAACAGACGATTTCTCTATGTAGTCTTCAACATGATTAGGGGAATTAAATTCCCTAAGAGCATACAGGCATGAGATTTCTTCTTCCCCCCCCCCCGCTCCACGAATGGGTAAGGACTTAAAGTAGGAATTAACTACGATAAAGTAGCAATTGGTCTCTCCCTCGACGTTAGTGAGGCATCTCCGTGGCCAACAGAAATCTAACGTCTGAAATAAACAAATGAAAACTAAAAGATCGTGAGTTTTGTGTTATAAGGTTTTGTTGCAGACACAACGGACGGCGAGGTTCACGGCAGAAAGAAAGAAGAAATAATTCAACCACTAGACGACACACCCCTCCACGCGCCGAGGAAGAAAGAGGGAGGGTACGAGAAATTAAAGGTATGCAACATATTCCTTTTGGGTGTTAAAAATGACCAGTTGTTTAGGCGAAAACTGCCACGGCCCATTCCGGGACGGGTATACAAAGCGAGAACTGCCACGGCCCATTCCGGGACTGCTATGCAACAGGTGGAGAATCCGGGCCGGTTGTCTCAGCTAGAATTTGCGCGACAGTCAACCGGTGACGAATAGCAAACCACGATGACGTTTGTAGAAAAAGTTTGTTAGAGCCCCCTCATTTGATAATTTGATTAAATTAAGGAAGGATCAAATATTTGAAATAGGGGTAAAGAAATCCAGGGTGTCCATAAAGTTTGAGTGCATGGGGAAATTGGTCTCGAAGTTTAAAGAAACGACCAAAGACTTAGGAAATCATGGTGAAAATATTATTTATCGAAATTAGAATTGAATAAAATTGTTTTCTTTTAAAAAGTATGTGGTTTTAACCATGTACTCAGACTTTGCAGACACCCTGTATATATATATATATATATATATATATATATATAGTAAGCAATGAAAATATATATGGCAATCAAGCTACACAGAGGCTCCCGTGTTTCATCCCGGGGGGGGGGGGGTCGTCAGGCTAAATGCATGGAGTTACTTTTGTCAGGTGTTTTTATATACATGGCTTGCTAGTTGCTGTATATAAAAACACCTGACAATAATAACTCCATGCATTTAGCCTGACGATTCCCCCCGGGGATGAAACACGGGAGCTTCTGTGTAGCTTGATTGCCATATATATTTTCATTGCTTACTACCTAGCTCTACTTACGTATCGAGCACTGTTGAAGTAAATACTGAAAACTGACACATAAAAAATTATATCTCCTTATAATATTTTATGTGGATATATGAAGTACTAATATATATATATATATATATATATATATATATATATATATATATGTATTCAAGGTGTATGCAAATTTTTTCTATCGTTTTATTAATTTGCATACACCTTGAATACACCTTTCACTGTCATCTACTGCATCGATAGTAAACAAATTTCCCACCTGGATAACTTTTTCGTTTTTGGACTACCATTCACCGCTTGAATGGTTTTTTTGAATCAACCTCCTTGGCATTTTTCTTGAAGCTGTTTTAAACTTTATAACTTGGATGAACTGTATAAGTTTTAACAAAAAAGTGTGTTTTGGGCCGATATATTTGATGTTTTATATACTTTTATGTATTTTATATATTTTTTTATATATTTCCAAAGTTTAATTTTATTACCTGCAGTAATGTCATTGCGGTAATGGTCCTCTGAGGAGAAGATTTTCTTTGAAAACTCATGAGTTAAGGACTTTAAAGTACTTTGCTTGAACTTTGAATTGTAATAAAATTTGATTTGCACCTTATTTTATTCTTTCACTCTATCTAGTGCTATATATATATATATATATATTCTCCAAATTTTGAATATTGACTGTTCTTATCTGTCAACTTATCAATCACTACTTCCTCTGATGATAAGATTTTGATCTTTGAAAAGCCGTGCTTAAGGAATGCAATTGAAAGAGAAGAAGAAGAAATATTTTTATTTACTAAATGCTCCTTGTTCTGAACAACTGAAGATATTGATCTGTTTCCATTTACAGGTCTAACTATTTTTCATTGATTCGCCTTATTTTTGCTCTATCCAGTATATTGAGCTTTCCTCATCTCACAATAGGTCTAATTCTCTAAAAGTTATCTTTTAGTTATAAACCTTCATATATATATATATATATATATATATATATATATATATATATATATATATATATATATATATATATATGTAAAATAAAAATGGAATAAAGGATAAGCAAATCAACAACTAGCAAAAATAAACTCAAAAACACATACTGAATAGTTCTACCAAAATATTTCAATTGTTAAGACAATCATCATCAGTTGGCAGCAGAACTTTAATTAAAAACAGAAGTTTTCAAATTTGTACAAAGAACGCAATTTGAAAAAAAATAGTCACGTGTAATAAACAGTAGAAAGGGAGAAAGAAAGAAAGAAATGTGAAAAAAGAAAAAGAAAGAAAGAAAAAAATCAGCAGTTAGCATGTAAACGCCGATCGGAAACGCTGTAAGTTAATAAAGTGGGGAAGGAAGATTAGTAGTAATTTAAAATGAATGACAGCAAGGAATTAAACAAAGAAGGAGGAGGAGGTGTTGTTAGTTGTTGATTTGCTTATCCTTTATTCCATTTTTATTTTACATTTTGTCTGAAACATTGTTTCTTTTATTCCTCATATATATATATATATATATATATATATATATATATATATATATATATATATATATATATATATATATATATAGTCTCGGAAGTTTCTCAACCATTAAAACTATATTAAAAAAAAATAAAATAAAAAAAAACAAAAAAAAACTTATAGTCCCAAGTCTTTCAGTGGAAAATCACTCATGTAAGTCAATTTATTTTTTACAGTTATTATATTAGTTTATTTCTAACACTATTTTAAGGGATCATCAGTTGTTTACCATGAAAAACTGTTTCGGGAATTTAAAAACAAGACAGTATTTAATTTCATGGCTTCCCAGCAGAGTTATGGAGAGTTTACAAGATATTTTTTTCCTTTTCTTCCAGAGAGGATTCATCACAACGAAAAGATCTTTTATTTTATTTTTTATTTATTTTGTACAGCTATAGTTCCCTACACGTGTTTATCAAAGGTTGAGAATGAGCTGTGTGTATTAAACGTAGGCGGTCGGAAATTTAAGCAGCGACTTCGATCGAGTCTAAGAAAAACTGCAGCTCTAGTTGGAGACAAAGCCAAGTGAAGAAGTGGAGTAAAAGGGATAAAGATAAAAAGATAAAGAAGGTGGGTGATAGGTTTGGTTAAATCAGCTATGAATGATGCGGATGCGGATAGGTAAGTGTACACCGAAAAAAGAAAAAAAAAAATGGTCAGTAAAAAGTTGTGAAAAACAGAATATGGAAAAAGACGAACCAGTACCGAACAGTCTACTCCCGTGGAATAAATAAATGGTTCAGTTCGGAAATACGTATTGGTTACCGAGTTCGACATAAAGATTGGCAAGTTCCAAAAGATGTGTCTGAAGAAGCTCGGAGGTTACATCGTCCGAAACGTTGTGAAAAATAACAACCAAGATGAGAATAGTAGTACATTAAAAATCTTCATTAAAAAAATGGCACTTCTGCATTTCAACCGTCACTTGGACTTAATTTGCTTTTCTCTTTTGAAGGCAGGGGCAGACAACCAACCGGAAGTAACCGAATTAGATGTTTTTATTCAAAATGACAATATTAAAAGCGAAGAATAATAACAGCGAACAATGTATCGTTATTGAATTTGAAAATATTTTATTTAATAATTTAAAAATTTATAAAAATAATAAAAATGTTTTTTTTTATTGTATGAATTAAAACTTTCTCAAAATAGTCAACAGTTATTTTTAAAACGAAAATTTATCATTTTAATGAATAGTCAGTGATTTTTTTTTATTGTATGAATTAAAATTTTATTAAAATAGTCAACAGTGATCTTTTAAAACGAAAATCCAACAATCAGTCAACATCAGTTGACTCGGTGGAATGAATGGAACTCTTCAATTATTAAGTCCAAGTGACGGTTGAAATGCAGAAGTGCCAAAAAAATTTACAAAACTTGATAACTTTTATTTTATTTGCTGGTTGTGTAACATACAATGTTCGCGACAAGTATTACTATTTCAAAGCCATCTTGGCCTTTTGGCTAAGATCAAAGTGTAGTATCTGTTCCGATGGATACTGCACCCCATAGACTGGTATTGTCTTGGCCTTCGGGGCTTGATTTACGCCGGTCTATGGGTCTGTCCTGTGCAGTTCTAGGAGGTCCACCCTCCCAGGCTTCGCCTCCCCTCTTTGGGGAGGAGTAAGTTTATTGCTTACTGCCTGAGGCGCCCCTACCGGGGAATGCCGACGGGGCTGCCCAGGCAATTTTTAAACCCCACTTTCCCGACCCGACCTTGGGTCACATCTTACTTGTGGGAGTAAGATAAAAACTGGCCTTGTGCCTAACTCCTGGAGAGGAGTAAATCAATACACCACAGATCAAACATTTAAAAAACAAAACAAAAAAACTATATCTTTATAATACCAGAAGATCGGTCTTCGGCCAAGACGCAAGACTTCGACTATGAAAAAAAAAAGTAAAATAAAAAATTTAAAAAAAGGAAAACATTGTCTGTACCATGAATAAGGTTTTTAAAACCGAAAATTTGGATTAAAAAAAAAAATGGTTTAATAAATATTTCATTTGCTTAACAAAATCTCGCGTCATGTTAACTGATTCTAAAATTTCAAAGTTACAAATAGTATATGATATGATAATATTCTCACTGTTGTCGTCATCATAGATATTTGTTGGCAACTATTTTCATTTTATCTGGTTGATGCTGCTGCTGCTGAAGCTGCTACTGCTGTTTATTGAAGCAATCATTTCTTTCTTTTTTTCCCCTTTTTTTTTCAGAACGAGGCTGGTGATGGGCCCTACATGGGCAAGGGAGGAAGATGAGTCATCCTGTTTATCTCCATCTTGTTATTTCTTTCTTTCTTTCTTTTCTTTCTTTCTTTTCTTTTCTTTATTTATTTTTACCCCATTCAGACTTTCTCTTCTTTTTCTTTCCTTCTTCATCCCTGGCTGCTGATCACCGGTTTCTCGTAGATTTTAATATCTTTCTTCATCTCTATATATTTTTTCTCGTTTTGTTTTTTACATCTCTTATTTTCTTAAGTGATCTTTGTTGTTTACTTACTTATGTATTGGTACTTTGTTACATTAGGACCCGCGATAACTTTGACCATGACCCTTGTTGATTGTAATCATCATCACAGACAAGACAAATTAACGTCACCCATCCTTTTGATACAGAGACAATCACGAACTCTCCTGTCCTAGAAGACACATTTTGTATAGTCAAACAGTGTAATAAAGTATTTGGTTTTGTTAACACGTCTCTCTCTCTTTCTCTCTCTCTCTCTCTCTCTCTCTCTCTCTCTTTCTCTCTCTCACGTTCTTGATCTTTCATACTAAGTACTCACTATTTCCTTTCATACTCATTGTATATATATATATATATATATATATATATATATATATATATATATATATATATATATATATATAAATTATATTTGACTTTCAACGGTTTCAAATGAAACCACGTGACTTCCCAAATTTTAAATTTTCCTTTCTTTTCTTTTCTTCCTCATTTCATCCTTCCCAAATATGATCTGAGGTAAAGATCGGATTCTAACTCTGCCTGATGAGATCTCAGTTTATAACAGCTGTTGATCGATAACATCGACATGCCAGTGTCGCAGATTTTGTACATGTCTGTTTAAATAAAAATAATCATATGTATAAAAGTTCTATTTGATATTGAGCACTTTTTATAAGCCCGGTTGAAATTCTTTGGATTCCTATCCTGTGGATGTTTACCTTGCCTCGATTGTTGTTTTATATATATATATATATATATATATATATATATATATATATATATATATATATATATATATATATGTATTGTATTAGTTTCTAAAAAGGCAGACGACACTAAGCATGTGAAGAGTTAAGTTAGGGCTAGAGTTTTTTTTTTAATTTTAGCCGCTAAGAAAAAAGTTGAAAAAACCTCCATAACAAGCAAAATAAATAAAAGAAAGAAAGAAAATGAAAAGAAAAGTTCAAGATGTTCTTTCTCTCTTTCACTGGTTAAGATCGTAAACATTATCTGTTATTAAATTAGTACACGGTGATTTGGGTAGCGGCATTAGGACTTCTGACTGTGAAGATAAGAACTCCTCCACCTTCCTTTATTTATGACTAATAAAAAATAAAATACTGATCAGGATTAAATATGAAAATCGATCAAATCGATTGATTTTTTTGTTTTTGTTTTTAACAACACGGACCAACATTTGCCGGAAATCACTGCTAAAACAGATTTTTATTTACGTAGATTATGATAAAAATGCTATTAATCACAAACTTCAGACAAGACAAATTAACGTCGTCCATTATCTCCATTTGCTACAGAGACAATAACGAACTCTCCGGTCCTAGAAGACACATTTTGTATAGTCAAACAGTGTAATAAAGTATTTCGTTTTGTTAACACGTCTCTTTCACACACACACACACACTCTCTCTCTCTCTCTCTCTCTCTTCTCTCTCTCTCTCTCTCTCTCTCTCTCTCTCTCTCACGTTCTTAATCTTTCATACTAAGTACTCACCATTTCCGTTCATACTCAATATTTATGTATATATATAAATTATATTTGACTTTCAACGGTCTCGAATGTAACCACGTGACTTCCACAATTTTTTTTATTTTCCTTTCTTTTCTTTTCTTCCCCATTTCATCCTCAGTTTATAACAGCTGTTGATCGATAACATCGACATGCCAGTGTCGCAGATTTTGTACATGTCTGTTTAAATAAAAATAATCATATGTATAAAAGTTCTATTTGATATTGAGCACTTTTTATAAGCCCGGTTGAAATTCTTTGGATTCCTATTCTGTGGATGTTTACCATACTTGGGTTATTATTATTATTATTATATATATATATATATATATATATATATATATAGTACATGTATTGTATTAGTTTCTAAAAAGGCAGACGACACTAAGCATGTGAAGGGTTAAGTTAGGGCTAGGTTAGGGTTAGAGGGTTTTTTTTCAAAGTGTCACATCTATAAACACTTGAATTAAAGTTTTAAAGCCCGGAAGGAGGGAGGGTGGAACACAACTCTCCATCTTTTCTTTAATTTTCAGTGTATTTTCCTTTTTCTTTGTATTCTTACCAAACTTCCGTGCTTCTCTGCGGTTACCTGCTCCTATCAATTTACAAGTTTCTTAGTGCAATTTTTTCATCATCAACTGAGGTGAGGTTCATCTCAGCAGTCAGTGAGAACACACAGACGATGCCAATGCAAGCGAATAAACATTGACCTTAACAGAAAGAAAATAATAACATTAGAAAAATGGGGTTTCCTTTACTTCTCTCTCTTTATTTATTTATCTACTTATCTTTCGCACAATGAAAGCATGTTTCTATTCTTTGTATTATTCGGACAACTATTCTCATCTTGGATGTTATTTTCACAACGTTTCGGCCGATGTAACCTCCGACTTTCTTTAGGTGCATCTTATCGAACTCAGAAATCTTTAAGTCGAACCCAAGAATCTACACAGATTTCGAACTGAACCCTTTATTTAATCCACTGGGGAAGATTGTTTTAATTCCATCAACCATGACCGAAGTGTTAAGAAAATCATTTTTATTTTATTTTTAATTATAATCGCCTATAGTGAGGATTGAACCTTCAACCTCCAGAAGAATGTAACTTAGAACGGGTTTGGTTTAGTTGTTTTGTTTTACGGCATATCAACACTTTTCGGGTTATTTAATGCCGATTAGGTTATTTTGGTAAAAGTTTTATGCTTCAAGTTCTTTATATCTTCTAATATTTATTCATGGTGTTTGGTTTGGTTGTTTTGTTTTACAGCATATCAACCCTTTTCGAATTATTTAATGCCGAATCAGGTCATTTTGGTAAAAGTTTTTATGTTTCAAGTTCTTTATGTGTTCAAATATTTATTCATGGTGTTTGGTTTGGCTGTTTTGTTTCTACAAAAATTTATTCATGGTGTTTTACGGCATATCAACCCTTTTTGGGTTATTTAATGCCAAATCCGGTCATTTTGGTAAAAGTCTTTATGCTTCAAGTTCTTTATATCTTCAAATATTTATTCATGGTGTTTGGTTTGGCTGTTTTGTTTTTACGGCATATCAACCCTTTTTCGGGTTATTTAATGCCAAATCCAATTATTTTGGTAAATGTTTTATGCTTCACGTTCTTTATATCTTCAAATATTTATTTATGTTTGGTTTGTTTGATTGTTTTGTAGAGGAAAATTGTTGTTTTTATTTTTGCCTTTGCAGAACATGATTGAGTTTTTGCAAAGGGAAAGGTAAAAACAATAACATCAATGTTTGGTGCATTTTTGTGCCAGAAAGCCATTATCTTCAGACAGCGGGTAGCACCAGGCACTTAGAACTGATTGTCTACATGGACACCTGATGCAACAGATAAAGGCGTTGGGTACAATCAGTTCTAAGCAAGGGTCTTCTGGAGGTTGAGGGTTCAATCCTCAGCACAGGCGATAATAACTAGGTAGCTTGTTCTTGTTCTGTCAGCCATGACCGGGTAGAAGTCTTAAGTAATTCGTAATTGTATTCTTAGTACCGCCCGCACTGAGGATTGAACCTTCAATCTCCAGAAGACAGTCACTCAGAACTGATTATTACTTAGCACTTATATTCGTTATGCCACATAAAGATTCCCGAGTTCGCCCAGATGCACCTGTAGAAGGTCGGAGGTTACATCGGCCGAAACGTTGTGAGAATAACATCCAAGATGAGAATAGTAGTCTGAAAAATCCAAATTATCAACCTATTATAATTTTGTGATGCAAAGGATTATTTATCGTAGTTTTCGTGTATAAAATCTGAAAATTTTCCAGAAATTTTTTACTTTAGAAAAGATTTCAACATTTTTTTTTTTAATTTTTAAACAGATAAATATTTTAAAAGGCACTTTTAGTTTAATAAATAAAATTAAATAATCCGTGTCTTTGAACTCAATGATTTTAACCGAAAAATAAAAGTGAGATTCTATTTTTTCGTGTGATCACATGTCAACAGCCCGGAAAGATATCTACAAAAAAGTCATTTAGAAATATATATTGTTAGATTCGAGGATAACTTTACTATATACATTTAATTAAAAATGATCACTCACTTCCTGACCGTCTGAGATCCCAAACAAGTGATTATTTTTAGACGTTTCTAATACTAGTAGTTCTGAAATCAAACAAAAACAATGTCTTTCATTGACCACAACATTAACTTTTAGTCCAGAGTTGCAATATGAAGAAAAAGAAAAAGAAAATGCTTATTTTCGGTAACTAAAGTCTTTGGTATGGTGGCCATATTGGAAATAAAAAGTATGTCGGCCATGTTAAAAAATGAAAAAAAAAATAGTTACCTGTTCTTTCCTACACTATACAGTTAACAAGTGAGTGATAATTAACGTTTGCTGGTCAAGAAGTGGGTGATTATTTTTTTTTTTCAGATATCTTTCCAGATTGTTGACGTGTAATCACATAAAAAAAAATAGAATCTCATTTTTATTTTTTGGTTGAATCATTGCGATCAAGGATGCAAAAATACCCCCAAAATTAATAATCAAGAAATTCACATTTTTTTTTTTTACTAGTACATCCTATTTACCACATGTAACGATTCACAATTTTCACATATTAACCTGACAACATAAAATATTTTTTAAAAAACTACTCTGCATATATATCTTATTATAATGGAAATTTGGTGTTGGTCTATAACCGAAAATATATCACTCCATCTATCAGAATTCTCAGAACTATTATTTAACATGTCAATGATTAAGAAGTTTTGCCTAGTATGGGATTTCCTTCTTCCCCCCCCCCCCCCCCGCACAGTAAGATGTCGCACAAGGCGGGAAGGTGTGGGTTGGAGTGGGTGGGGGTTAACCAACACCCCCAAAGGAGAACTCTAACTCTGCAAAAATAGCCATGAACAGACCCATCGGAATTCCTTCAGACGATCAGCAATAAACCAACCACTCCTCAAAGGGAGGAAGTAATGCCTGGCAGGGTGCATCTCTTAGGACTGATTCGGATCATATCTCACCTGACACTAGAGGGTCTGGAGCCGCCACGGCAACCCCTGGTTTGTGTGATTTTCACTCCATTAAGTTTACTTTCTAGATATTAAAAAATGTTTTTATCAATATTTTTCCCATTGTGTTAGAGTTAGAGTTAAGGTTAGAGTTAGGGTTATGGTTAGGGTATGGGGTTAGGGTCAGGGTTAGGGTTTAGGGTCAGGGTTGGGGTTGGGGTTGGGGGTAGGGTTTAGGGTCAGGGTTAGGGTTGGGGTTGGGGTTAGGGTCAGGTTTAGGGGTTACGGTCAGAGTTAGGGTTAGGGGGTACAGTTAGAGTTAGGGTTACAGTCAGGGTCAGGGTTTACGGTAAGGGTCAAGGTCAGGGGTCAGGGTTTAGGGTCAAGTTTAGGGTATGGGTTACCGTAAGGGGTTAGGGTCAGAGTTAGGGTTAAAGGTTAGAGAAAGGGTCAGGTGTAAGGGGTTAGGGAAAGCGTTAACAAAAAGGGGTTAGGGTAAGGGGTTAGGGTTGGGGAAAAGGTTAGGGTAAGGGGTTGGGGAAAAGGTTAGGGTAAGAGCTTGGGGTTAGGGTTGGGGTTAGATGCACCGGCCCAGATGTGACAAGAATACTCCATACATGGGCGGATCGTGGCTTTGTAGAATATGGTAGGCATTATCACAACCTCCTCTGATAGGCTGTTCCAGAGAGCAGAAACACGGACATGTTTATTGGTGTAGAAAACCCACAGTCTGTTCCTTTAGAATATCAGTGTACTAACAAGCTATTCATATCTAAAATCACTGAACGACCGGTGAAATAATATTACCTCTGGGAGGATCTTTGAAAATTTAGGAAAACTCTTCAATATTTTTTTATTTTTTATTTCTAAACTAATAAATATTTTAAAAGTCATATTTTTAACTTAATACAAAAGTTAATAATACTTTATAATGTTAAAAATATACTAAAAAGTAAACGCAATCATGGTGGCGAAATAGGTTCACAATCAGAGAGCTAACATGTAGTAATTGGTTTAAGTTATTTTCAATCCATTAAGTTTACTTTTTAGATATTTAAAAAAATGTTTTTATCAAATATTTTCTCCATTGTGTTAGGGTCAGGGTTAGGGTTAGGGTTAGGGTTGGGTTAGGGTTTAGGGTAAGGTTTGGGTTACGGTTACGGTTGGGTTAGGGTAAGGGTTACGGTCAAGGTCAAGGTTAATGTTAGGGTCAGGGTTAGGATTAGGGTTGGGTTAGGGTTTAGGGTTAGGTTTGGGTTAGGGTTACGGTTGGATTATGGTAAGGGTTAGGGTAAGGTCAGGATCAGGGTTAGTGTTAGGGTTAGGGTTTAGGGTTTAGGTTAAGGGTTGGGTTAGGGTTTAGGGTCAGGGTTAGGGTTTAGGGTCAGGGTTAGGGTTGGGGTTGGGGTCAGGGTCAGGGTTAGGGGTTAGGGTCAGAGTTAGGAGGTTAGGGTTACAGTTAGGGTCAGGGTTTAGGGTAAGAGTTTGGGTTTAAGGTTGGGGTTAGGGTTAGGGTTGGGGTTAGGGTCAGGTTTAGGGGTTAGGGTCAGAGTTAGGAGGTTAGGGTTAGAGTTAGGGTTACGGTCAGGGTTAGGGTTAAGGTCAGGGTTAGGGTTGGGGTTTAGGGTTGTGACATCAGGAAAGCTTCTTGTTCATTAATGGTGTTTGTTTTATTTATTTATTCAATAAAATGGTGCGGAAAACCAACATTCTTTTCTTTTCTAGTATCACACGAGCCATTTATACCTAAAAGCACTTACCGACTGATGAACTAATCTTACCTCTGGGGAGGCTTTCCACTGAATAACCAATATTTTGTGCTGTTTAATCATCAGTTCTGGTTCGGTGTAAGTTGATGTGTTTACCACATTGTGTTGACTATCTCCGTGATGCTTCGTAGGTAGTAGAGACCACAAGAGAAACGAAAATGATGAACACCTGATTCTCATAGTTTTAAATATCTTTTACACCAATTAAACTGTTGTCCGCGTTGACTGCACTAATAGCACCTATAATGGTGGGATTAAAATAATGTGCATCAGTTCTTGAAAATGAATTCAAAAAGTTTCGAAATATCAGTTCTTGAAAATAAATTCAAAAAGTTTTGAAATATCAGTTCTTGAAAATAAATTCAAAAAGTTTCGAAATATCAGTTCTTGAAAATGAATTCAAAAAGTTTCGAAATATCAGTTCTTGAAAATAAATTCAAAAAGTTTCGAAATATCAGTTCTTGAAAATAAATTCAAAAAGTTTCGAAATATCAGTTCTTGAAAATAAATTTAAAAAGTTTCGAAATATCAGTTCTTGAAAATAAATTCAAAAAGTTTCGAAATATCAGTTCTTGAAAATAAATTCAAAAAGTTTCGAAATATCAGTTCTTGAAAATAAATTTAAAAAGTTTTTAAACCAGTTTTTTATCTTCACACAAGTTACGTTTTCTTTTAAATTTTACATAAGAATGGAAACAATGGAAGACCTACTTGTTAAGTTAAAGACTTGGATGAATTCTTTGGAAAGTAAAGGTCTGAGAGTGAATGGCACCAAAACCAAAGATCACAAGAGAAACTAAAATGATGAACACCTGATTCTCGCAGTTTTAAATATATTTTACACCAATCAGATTATTTTCTGCGTTGACTGCACTAACAGCATTCCATTTGTGGAACACATTATCACTGAATTACTTCCCTACAGACTAAAACATGGTGATCATCTTAAAATTCTATATCAACAAATACTTGTCATAACCCCTCCTCATCTCCTCATAAGAAATCAAATTTTGTTCATTCCACTCATCGTTTTTAATCCTCTCATA
Source organism: Sepiola atlantica (assembly GCA_963556195.1). Lineage (NCBI taxonomy): Eukaryota > Metazoa > Mollusca > Cephalopoda > Sepiida > Sepiolidae > Sepiola > Sepiola atlantica. The sequence goes on from OY744535.1 coordinate 25,891,699, forward strand.
ATAATATGAAACGATTGTAGTCACGGCCTGATGAGGAATGGCGTCAGAAAAACGTTTTCTGTCATTGTTGACGCCATTCCCCATCGGGCCGTGACTACAATCGTTTCAGCATGCCAACGATTCCACTGGGCACAGAGATTTACTAAAGATGTCTAAATTTGCCCTTTTGGATGAAACCAAGGTACATTGCTGAAATATGTAATATACAGTATTAAATAAATTATATATATATATATATATATATATATATATATATATATATATATATATATATATATATATATATATATTTAGATTTTTCACTTAGAATATAGTTTACTAAGTGAAGACCGGGATTAGGCCAATAAAAATAAGCTCGATGATACTCTATTACAGGGTACAGAGCATTTATATGTGATTTTTTTAAGGTTTACCAAAACATTCTGTTCAGGAGATCAATCATCACCACAAAAGACTTTTTCTTTCAAAGATTATTTATTTATCATATATTAAAGAGCTTCTTGCACATTGTTCCTGTTTCTTTTGAATGCATTTGGGACTGATTCTTTGCTGCTTTGCGTAGTAGCAACAATACTGCGAAAATCTTACGAGCTACTTTCTTAAGACATTTTTTATTTTTTATTTTTATTTTTTTCTTCTGTCCTCTTCTTAAGTGACCTCAATTTAGGTAACACCACATTGTGTATTGTCAGTTGTTGAAACTCTTACTCCAGGTACTTAATTCCCCTGATGATCTGCCAAGCAAGGACCTGCTTGGTAGTGAAACACGTGTAGGAAAAAACTCTTTAATTTGAATATATATGATAAATAAATAAACTTTGAAAGAAAAAGTCTTTTGTGGTGATGAATGATCTCCTGAAAAGAATGTTTTGGTAAACCCTCAAAAAATCACATATATATATATATATATATATATATATATATATATGAGCACCCCCTCCCCTCTCTTCCACCCTAAGACAAATTCACTAATACTCCCACCCTTCCCCCTTTTACACTCACAGCTATCCACATTCATTTCACTCCCTGCCACTGACTTCTCTCAGCCCGGACCTTAGTCCAGTGCTGTCAGCAGCCACGGCTACTACTTTTTCCCATCATGTCTACCCAATATTTCGATGTACTTGCATGACATTTTTCTTAAAATTATCATCCTGAGGAAGTCTTGCGAATAAAGACAAAACGTTGATGAATATATAAAAAAATATCTTTTGGTTTTTCCTTTTAATTTCTCATATATATAGTTGCAAAAAATGGCCGGATTTCTTACTTCATTTCCATTTAAGTGCGCTCCATCTACGTTTTAGATTTCAACATTTCACTTTTGGATTTATTTCTTGTTGAACATATTCTCCATACTGCATCTACGGAAAATTTTCTTTTTTTTCGTCTTCTCAAAAATCTCCTCAACGGACACTCCTTCAACGGACACTCCTTCAACGGACAATTACCATCTGGACAAACCACATATCCTTTTTACACGAACTTTTTTCACCCCATTTTTAATAATATTTTAATATTTTTCAAATACTTGAACTTTGGCTTTTTCTACAGCCAACTTATCTATCTGTACTTCTCCTCTGATGATAAGATTTCGATCTTTGAAAAGCCTTGGCTTAAGGAAATAACAATAAACACTGGTTTATTACAGAATACCCCTTGCATTGAACAATCGAAATTTGAAATAAATTTGGACATTCGAACATGTTTATCACTCTTATTTCTTCTATCTTTATAATTGCTCTATCTCGTATATTGAGCTTAACCTTTTCACTATAGGTCCTATTTACTAAAAGTTTACTTTTGGTTTATATATATATATATATATATATATATATATACAATAATATTTTTTATAAATATTAAATATATATATATAATGTTAAAAAAATTTTTTAAGTCCACACAACTGTTTACAATTTATTTTTAATTGATGAAACAAGCCTCTAAAAACTATTTACAGAACTGTAAAATTGTTCACGGAACCAGTTTCTGAAAACTAGGGACCTCCAAAGTGCACCATAAATGACGTCATCATTAATGTTAAATATGTATGGATGAGCAAAAGGGAAACAAATTACTAAAATTTAATACTACACTTATAATAACTGAAAAAATATTACTGAAGATAACACTTTTAAGAGAAAAAAGTTTAAATTTTATCAAAATAAATATAAAAAATAGTTTGAAAGGACTAATGGAAGTAACGAGGTTGTTTATTATTTTGTTTTGCTAGCGTTTAGCTTAAATTTTTATATACAATAAAAAATAAACTAAAAATGAAACTTTAAAAAGTATTGTGGTTTGTTAATGATTTAACGATATTATTTGTCAATTAAAAATGAATGACATATACGTGTGAAACCTCAGTCACAGCCTTGATTTACCTCATATCTTTTCAACATTGCCAGTAAAGCATAAATAAATAATAAACTGATGCAACAATTATCTACTTCGTTCTGTTTATATTTAGATTATATGATATTAGTTGTTTATTTTTTATGTTTGAGTTTAGACAACATAAACACAGCAACTTGTTGGACACGGGTGTGTGTGTGTGTGTGTGTGTGTGTGTGTGTGTGTGTGTGTGTGTGTTAGGGTATTGTTGCTAGTGTCTTGTGTATTTACGAAAATTATCTGTATTCATCTGTTTACATTTATAGTGAAGGTTTTAAATGATATTGGTTAATTGTTTATTTTTTATGTTTGAGTTTAGACAACATAAACACAGCAACTTGTTGGACACGTGTGTGTGTGTGTGTGTGTGTGTGTGTTAGGGTCTTGTTGCTAGTGTCTTGTGTATTTACGAAAATTATCTGTATTCATCTATTTACATTTATATTGTAGGTTTTATATGATATTAGTTGTTTATTATTTATGCTTGAGTTTAGACAGCACAGACACAGACATTGTGTACCATTGACTTGTTGGACACGTGTGTGTGTGTGGGTGTGTGTGTGTGTGTGTGTGTTAAGGTCTTATCGCTAGTGTCATGAGTGTTTACGAAAATTACCTGTATTCATCTGTTTACATTTATATTGTAGGTTTTATATGATATTAGTTGTTTATTATTTATGCTTGAGTTTAGACAGCACAGACACAGACATTGTGTACCATTGACTTGTTGGACACGTGTGTGTGTGTGGGTGTGTGTGTGTGTGTGTGTGTGTTAAGGTCTTATCGCTAGTGTCATGAGTGTTTACGAAAATTACCTGTATTCATCTGTTTACATTTATATTGTAGGTTTTATATGATATTAGTTGTTTATTATTTATGCTTGAGTTTAGACAGCACAGACACAGACATTGTGTACCATTGACTTGTTGGACACGTGTGTGTGTGTGTGTGTGTGTGTGTGTGTGTGTGTGTGTGTGTGTGTGTGTGTTAAGGTCTTATCGCTAGTGTCATGAGTGTTTACGAAAATTACCTGTATTCATCTGTTTACATTTACATTGTAACTTTTATATAATATTGGTTACTTATGCTTATTTTTTTACAGTTAAGTTTAGAACATTTTGTGTGAATCAAAACACCCTGATGAATTATTAAAAGCGAAGAGTATACATTTTATATAGCACCAGCAGGAAGAACCGACGTTGCTCGGGATTGAATTTAGGATGACTATTATGTACTTTTTCACTATTCTCATAACACCATATTTCTTTCGTTCTTTTTACTGCCCACCACTCCTCTGGTGTTGCCTCCTAATATAGTCGGAGGAAGCTGAAATGTTGGAGAACTTTCTAGAATTAGTCTCTTATACATATGGTTTAAGTTTATTCAAAGCGGATATACGATTCTTTTCACTAAAACATTGAAGATAACATATGTCTACACGATAACAATTGTGTATGAGGTGAATTATAATCTTGTATAAATTATTTTAGCGGGGGTCATTCTGTAAAGAAGCACAACCTTTTCACATTATTTGATGACGTGTTTTCCCCGCCTTACATGGTTGGACTAAATTTCGTCGACTGTTGTAAACATACCGAATTACATTTTGACAAAAAGTAGTAAGAATACCGAATTAAATTGTGAAAAAAAGTTGTAAGAATACAGAATTAAATTGGAGAAAAAAAGTTGTAAGAATACCAAATTAAATTATGAAAAATGTTGTTAGACTACTGAATTAAATTGTGAAAAAAAGTTGTAAGAATACCGAATTAAATTGTGAAAGAGTCGTGAGTATACCGAATGAAATTGTGAAAAAAGTTGCAAGAAACCCGAATTTAATATTGAAAGAGTTGTAAGAATACCCAATTAAATTGTGAAAAAAGTTGTAAGAAAACCGAATAAAATAGTAAATGTTGTGAGAATAGCGAATTAAATTGTGAAAAAAGTTGTAAGAATACCGAATTAAATTGTGAAAGAGTCGTGAGAATACCGAATTAAATTGTGTAAAAAGTTGTAAGAATACCGAATTAAATTGTGAAAAAAGTGGTAAGAATACAGAATTAAATTGTGAAAAAAGTGGTAAGAATATAAAATTAAATTTTGAAAGAGTTTAAAGAATACAGAATTAAATTGCGAAAGAGTTGTAAGAATACCGAATTAAATAGTGAAAGAGTTGTAAGTATAGCGAATTAAATTGTGAAAATAAGTAGTAAGAATACCGAATTAAATTGTGAAAAAAGTGGTAAGAATACCGAATTAAATTGTGAAAAAGTTATAAGAATACCGAATTAAATTGTGAAAAAAGTTGTAAGAATACCGAATTAAATTGTGATAAAGTTGTAAGAATTACAAATAAAATAGTGATATAGTTGTTAGAATACCGAATTAAATTGTGAAAAAAGTTCTAAGAATACCCAATGGAATTGTGAAAAAAGTTCTAAGAATACCCAATTAAATTGTAGAAAAAAGTTGTAAGAATATAGAATTATATTGTGATAAAGTTGTAAGAATTACAAATAAAATAGTGATATAGTTGTTAGAATACCGAATTAAATTGTGAAAAAAGTTCTAAGAATACCCAATTAAATTGTGAAAAAAGTTCTAAGAATACCCAATTAAATTGTAGAAAAAAGTTGTAAGAATACAGAATTATATTGTGAAAAAAGTTGTAAGAATACCGAATTAAATTGTGAATAAGTTGTAAGAATACCGAGTTAAATCGTGAAAAAGTGGTAAGAATAAAGAATTAAATTGTGAATAAGTTGTAAGAATACCGAGTTAAATCGTGAAAAAGTGGTAAGAATAAAGAATTAAATTGTGAAAAAAGTTGTAAGAATACCGAATTAAATTGTGATAGAGTTGTAAGAACACAGAATTAAATTGTGAAAAAAGTTGTAAGAATACCGAATTAAATTGTCATAGATTTGTAAGAATACAGAATTAAATTGTGAAAAAGTTATAAGAATACCGAATTAAATTGTGAAAAAAAAAGTTGTAAGAATAACGAATTAAATTGTGAAAAAAAGTGGTAAGAATAAAGAATTAAATTGTGAAAGAGTTGTAAGAATACCGAATTAAATTGTGAAAAAAGTTGTAAGAATACCAAATTAAATTGTGAAAAGAGTTGTAAGAATACCGAATTAAATTGTGAAAAAATGGTAAGTATACAGAATTAAATTGTAGAAAAAAGTTGTAAGAATACCAAATTAAATTGTGAAAGAGTTGTAAGAATACCGAATTAAATTGTGATAGAGTTGTAAGAACACAGAATTAAATTGTGATAGAGTTGTAAGAATACCGAATTAAATTGTGAAAGAGTTGTAAGAATACCGAATTAAATTGTGAAAAAGTTGTAAGAATACCGAATTAAATTGTGAAAGAGTTGTAAGAATACCGAATTAAATTGTGAAAGAAGTTGTAAGAATACCAAATTAAATTGTGAAAGAGTTGTAAGAATACCGAATTAAATTGTGAAAGAGTTGTAAGAACACAGAATTAAATTGTGAAAAAATGGTAAGTATACAGAATTAAATTGTAGAAAAAAAATGTAAGAATACCGAATTAAATTGTGAAAGAGTTGTAAGAATACCGAATTAAATTGTGAAAGAGTTGTAAGAATACCGAATTAAATTGTGAAAGAGTTGTAAGAACACAGAATTAAATTGTGAAAGAAAGTTGTAAGAAAAAAGTTGCTTTGAATCTTAGTGCATAATTTACTTATATATTTATGTGTATGTAGCTACACAGCAATGACTTGTTCTTAAAATTATTGCCAAACAAATAGATAAGATATTGAAAATGATATACATACCATATCTAATAATATCCGAAGTATCATTTTTCACGTTTTTCATTTGGTAAACTAATAATCACTAACCACAGTTCTCCTGAAATGGTAATGTTTACGTCCAGTGGCAGGGAGAAATCTAAGACAAATGGAAGCAATGGTGGGAGCAAAACTAAGGTTATAAAAGGAGGGAGGAAGCGCTTACCACTAATGTGTAATCAAAGTCAAAGATAGAAGTCTACTACTGACCAATAACCAATTTTTTTTCTTCTTCTCATTGGGGTGACCACTTGTCAAGGCCAAAAGCCCTTGAGAATAAGGATTAATAAGACGGGAATGATTGCCAACCGAAAGATGAGGAACATTATGGAAGTATTAAGATTGATTAATGGTATAAACTGTGTTTGATTACTTACAGGGAGGTCCATGAAAAGAATTTGTCGACATTGAATTTGAAGACGACCATGTTATAATAAGCAGGAAAGCAGTTCCACAGCAATGTGTTCCACAGGTTAGAGAGGCCCTTACATAGAAGCTCTATCCATGGAAATTCCACCTGATGCTAGGCACCTGGTGGGAGAAAGGAAAGTCTTTTTTCGTTGTGATAGAAAGGTGAGTTCTTGCTCTGAATGTCTTACAAGGAGAAACCAAAGACTAGAGCTCAGTCGAGCACTTCCATGGAAATAACGATAGAGTAGAGAGAGACTAGCAATGTAAATGTTTTTTTAGTTTTGTGTTTTCTGGTTGGTTGGTGTAAATTTGCATATGCATGGCTTCTGACAGAAAATACACGCCAGAAATTTTTCTTTTCTTCCTCTGTGTACCTGGAGCTAAACGGAACTTCCATGAACAGAGTTTCTTTCCAAGAACTGCCCAACTGCAACGAAATACCGCGGGACTGCTTCCCAGCTGACTACAACATGGTCGTTTTCAAGTCCAATGCTGAGTCGTCCTCTTAAATAATCAAAGTCTGCCTAAATCCCATCTTTTGTCTGCAATCCTCAAGGTGTTCGTCTCATCATCCACCTGACACAAATCATTAACCATTGTCCTCGAGTGGCCTTTGAGCCTTGATGAGCAGTGACTCGTTAGTAAAGCAAAAAAAAAAACATCAAAAATAAACTTTGAACATTCTTTTTACATACGAAAATAAAGAAGTTTTCACAGAATTTAACAAATTCAAAAATAACAATGAAGAAGTTAAAACAAACTAGTCGATAATTTAAGAATAATAAATTATCGAAAAAAAAAATGGCTGCGACGGGTAAATAGTTGGCACGAAAGTTCAATTTTATATCATCAAAAAGAAAATTAGAATCTTATTCCATGAAAAAGAATTACAATCTCAGATAAAGAATTCATGTCAGCAAAAATTTGGGCGAATACCAAGCAAACTGGGTGAGATATTCCAATGATGCCTATAGTACAATTGAGGCAAATTTCGTTTTATTACTCTTCCGAAAATTAATTTTTATCATGTTGAATTATTTAAATTGACATTAATGGGATTGTGCCTCAGGGGTCGATACTTTGACCTTTATTATTTCTGATCTTCATAAATAATCTCCCTGATTCAATCATGTCCGAGGTGGGTATGCTGATGAGTCCCGATTATTAAAAAGGACGAAACTTATACGTACATAGATAATAAACAATAACAAATATTTATTATTATTTGTCGCTCCTCGAAAAAGTAGAGCACTGTAAGTGTAGTATTAACACAGCATGACGTCACTAGCTTTAAATGCATCGTTCCTTTCATTAAAAAAGTAGAATGCTCTCAGCCGTTAAGCCGCCGATAACGTGTTAAAATTATCACAGATTATTCGCTATTTAAAATTGGCCGTGTGGTTAAGGCGTTGGATTTGAGTTGCAAAATACTCGTAATCCGGGGTTTCGAATCGCATGACCGGTAGTGAATAGTCATATCTATATGCTGATGAGTCCCGATTATTAAAAAGGACGAAACGTATATGTACATAGATAATAAACAATAACAAATATATATATATATATATATATATATATATATATATATATATATATATATATATATATATAGTCTCGGAAGTTTCTCAACCATTAAAACTAAAAAAAACAAAAAAACAAAAAAAACCTTAAGTCCCTAGTCGTTCAGTGGAAAATCACTCATGTAAGTCAATTTAGTTTTTACAGTTATTATATTAGTTTGCTTCTAACATTATTTAAGGGATCATCAGTTGTTTACCATGAAAAACTGTTTCGGGAATTTATATATATATATATATATATATATATATATATTTATGGAAATCGCTCCAGACAAGGCATGAAACCACTTGATGTAAGAAGCAGAACATTTCTAGTTTGGAAAGCTTTCTAACACTGCAACCATTGATCATCACTTTGGTCTTGGTAACATTCACTCTCAGACCTTTACTTTCCATAGCATTCATCCAAGTCTTGAACTTAACAAGTACACCTTTCATTGTTTCCATTCATATGTAAAATTTTTAAATCAACTTTATTTAACTGGAACATTGGAATATAAAGAGAGTTGTCTGGCAGTCAGGCACGCAGACTTCTGGCGTCCCTTATGCTTTACAAGTGCCACAAAAAATTAAATTGCACCCGACTCCCTTTCCACAAACTAAACGGGGAAACTTTCCTCTGTTTTGGAGCCTTCCAACACACGGCCACTGATCATCACTTTGGCCATGGTAACATTCAATCTCGGAACTTTTACTGTTGTAAAACACTTTCGTACACTTTTCTTTCTTTCGTTTTTTCAACTTAATTTAAAAAAAAAAAACAGAAAGCAAAAAGAACAAATCCCGTAAGATAGTTCCCTTCAATCTGCAATAAAAATGCTATTTCATGACAGCCCGACTGAGCCTCTTAGAGATTTAGTTTCTAATAATGTTGACCAGAATCATGCTTAAATTTATATAAACTGAACAGAGAAACTTTGCTCTTTTGGAAAGCATTGCAACCACTGATCATTCACTCTCAGACCTTTACTTTTAATAGCATTCATCCAAGTCTTGAACTTAACAAGTACACCTTTCATTGTTTCCATTCGTATGTAAAATTTACAAATCAACTTTATTTAATTCGAACATCGGAATATAAAGAGAGTTGTATGGCAGGCAGGCTTTCGCTTAAAACAGAATGTGGCATTCTGGCGTTCCATCTTGCCTTTCCGCTTCTTGCAAGAGACGAGAACAAGTTCTGACTTCTTGTTGTCACGACATCTTATTCTAAAACTGATCTGTCTCTTCCTGCCAATAAAAGTGGCTGGAAATTGACTACGAGTGCGCATGTCAGTGATGCGCTAATCGCCTGTGTATCAATACGCGAGTCTGGGCAAGCCTGTTTATGCTAACCGAATTACAACTCAAAATAACATAAGAGATTGCGTGTACATACAAAAGAAATAGATCTGTCACGCAACTGCTACAAATGGATTGTCAGTTTGATGATGAAGAATATTATGAGAGGATTCAAAACGATGAATGAAATTAACAAAATTTGATTTCTTATGAGGAGGAGTTATAACAAGTATTTGTCGATATAGAATTTTAAGATGATCACCATGTTTTAGTCTGTAGGGAAGTAATTCAGTGATAATGTGTTCCACAAATGGGATTCTGTTAGTGCAGTCAACGCAGAAAATAATCTGATTGGTGTAAAATATATTTAAAACTGCAAGAATCAGGTGTTCATCATTTTAGTTTCTCTTGTGATCTTTGGTTTTGGTGCCATTCACTCTCAGACCTTTACTTTCCAAAGAATTCATCCAAGTCTTTAACTTAACAAGTAGGTCTTCCATTGTTTCCATTCTTATGTCAAATTTAAAAGAAAACGTAACTTGTGTGAACATAAAAAAACTGGTTTCAAAACTTTTTGAATTTATTTTCAAGAACTGATATTTCGAAACTTTTTGAATTTATTTTCAAGAACTGATATTTCGAAACTTTTTGAATTTATTTTCAAGAACTGATATTTCGAAACCTTTTATAATTTATTTTCAAGAACTGATATTTCAAAACTTTTTGAATTTATTTTCAAGAACTGATATTTCGAAACTTTTTGAATTTATTTTCAAGAACTGATATTTCGAAACTTTTAGAATTTATTTTCAAGAAGTGATATTTCGAAACTTTTTGAATTTATTTTCAAGAACTGATATTTCGAAACTTTTTGAATTTATTTTCAAGAACTGATATTTCGAAACTTTTTGAATTTATTTTCAAGAACTGATATTTCGAAACTTTTTGAATTTATTTTCAAGAACTGATATTTCAAAACTTTTTGAATTTATTTTCAAGAACTGATATTTCGAAACTTTTTGAATTTATTTTCAAGAACTGATGCACATTATTTTAATCCCACCATTATAGGTACTATTAGTGCAGTCAACGCGGACAACAGTTTAATTGGTGTAAAAGATATTTAAAACTATGAGAATCAGGTGTTCATCATTTTCGTTTCTCTTGTGGTCTCTACTACCTACGAAGCATCACGGAGATAGTCAACACAATGTGCTAAACACATCAACTTACACCGAACCAGAACTGATGATTAAACAGCACAAAATATTGGTTATTCAGTGGAAAGCCTCCCCAGAGGTAAGATTAGTTCATTAGTCGGTAAGTGCTTTTAGGTATAAATGGCTTGTGTGATACTAGAAAAGAAAAGAATGTTGGTTTTCCGCACCATTTTATTGAATAAATAAATAAAACAAACACCATTAATGAACAAGAAGCTTTCCTGATGTCACAACCCTAACCCTAAACCCTGACCCTGACCGTAACCCTAACTCTAACCATAACCTCCTAACTCTGACCCTAACCCCTAAACCTGACCCTAACCCCAACCCTAACCCTGACCCTAAACCCTAACCCTGACCCTGACCCTAACTCTAAACCCTAACCCTAACCCACCCCTAAACCTAACCCTAACCCTGACTCTAAACCTAACCCTAAACCTAAACCCTAACCCTAACCCTAAACCCTAACCTAACCCTAAACCTGACCCTAACACTAACCCTGATCCTGATCCTGACCTTACCCTTACCCTTACCCTAATCCAACCGTAACCGTAACCCAAACCTAACCCAACCCTAACCCTAACCCTGACCCTAACTCTAACCCTAACCCAATCCTAACCCTAACCCTAACCCTGACCCTAACACAATGGAGAAAATATTTGATAAAAACATTTTTTTAAATATCTAAAAAGTAAACTTAATGGATTGAAAATAATTTACACCAATTACTACATGTTAGCTCTCTAAATTTTCAAAGAGGTAATATTATTTCACTGGTCGTTCAGTGCTTTTATATATAAATAACTTGTTAGTACACTGATATTCTAAAGGAACAGACTGTCGGTTTTCTACACCAATAAACATGTCCGTGTTTCTGCTCTCTGGAACAGCCTATCAGATGAGGTTGTGATAATGCCTACCATATCCTACAAAGCCACGATCCGCCCATGTATGGAGTATTATTGTCACATCTGGGCCGGTGCATCATCCACTAGTCTCTCTATTTTATACAAGGTCTAAAAAAGAGTCGCCAACTTAATAGGTCCCACACTATCTACCAAGCTCCAGCCTCTGTCCCATCGCCGCAATATTGCATCCTTGTGCTTGTTTTACAAATACTTCAATGGATTGTGCTCCAATGAACTTTCTGCTTTAGTGCCCCCTCGACACAAATACACTAGAACAACCCGACGATCAGCTAGGTCCCATCACTGTAGGTCCCCAGATGCTGGAGAGCCTTCTACTCCAGCAGCTTCTTTCCTCGTGCTGCCGGCCTCTGGAACTCCCTCCCTGCTCCCTGTTTCCCCGACTGTACCGACATGCAGAGGTTTAAAACTAATGTAAACAGACATCTCGCTGCACAGCTCCCAAGCTTAAAGTAACCTTGGACAAACATTTAGACGGTATATAGATGCAATATCGTCTTACTGTTTATTTTACATGCCTTGCTGCACTCTTACTTTTGCCAATAAAATTGACTGATTGATTGATTGACGTCTAACTGATTTCACACGCGTGTTATCGGCTGCTTTTTGAAATTATCTTTTTTTCTTTTTCAGCTTTTTTGTTCATTCGTTTTTGTCACTTGATCAGGGGTAACCAAACTACGATCACGGATCAAATAATCACACCAAATAATTGTCACCTGATCAGGGGTCACCAAACTACGATCACGGATCAAATAATCACACCAAATAATTGTCACCTGATCAAGGGTCACCAAACTACGATCACGGATCAAATAATCACACCAAATAATTGTCACCTGATGAGGGGTCACCAAACTACGATCACGGATCAAATAATCACACCAAATAATTGTCACCTGATCAGGGGTCACCAAACTACGATAACGGATCAAATAATCACACCAAATAATTGTCACCTGATCAAGGGTCACCAAACTACGATCACGAATCAAATAATCACACCAAATAATTGTTACCTGATCAGGGGTCACCAAACTACTGTAACGGATCAAATAAGACACATCAAATAATTGTCACCTGATCAGGGGTCACCAAACTACGATAACGGATCAAATAATCACACCAAATAATTGTCACCTGATCAGGGGTCACCAAACTATGATAACGGATCAAATAAAGCACACCAAATAATTGTCACCTGATCAGGGGTCACCAAACTACGATAACGGATCAAATAAGGCACACCAAATAATTGTCACCTGATCAGGGGTCACCAAACTACGATCACGGATCAAATAAGACACACCAAATAATTGTCACCTGATCAGGGGTCACCAAACTACGATAACGGATCAAATAATCACACCAAATAATTGTCACCTGATCAGGGGTCATAAAACTATGATAACGGATCAAATAAGACACACCAAATAATTGTCACCTGATCAGGGGTCACCAAACTACGATAACGGATCAAATAAGACACACCAAATAATTGTCACCTGATCAGGGGTCACCAAACTACGATAACGGATCAAATAAGGCACACCAAATAATTGTCACCTGATCAGGGGTCACAAAACTACAATAACGGATCAAATAATCACACCAAATAATTGTTACCTGATCAGGGGTCACCAAACTACGATAACGGATCAAATAAGACACACCAAATAATTGTCACCTGATCAGGGGTCACAAAACTACGATCACAGATCAAATAAGACACACCAAATAATTGTCACCTGATCAGGGGTCACCAAACTACGATCACAGATCAAATAAGACACACCAAATAATTGTCACCTGATCAGGGGTCACCAAACTACGATAACGGATCAAATAAGACACACCAAATAATTTTGTCTGTCCTGCGATTTTCAAAATAGGATAACCCTTTATCTGTCTGTTTCTGTTTTTCGAGTTTATATTCATTAACTTTACACTAGAAAATGTTAGCCCAACACCCCCACCCCAAACATATCCTGCAACTGATAATGGTGTTAAGTAAAAATCAGTTTTAGGTGGCAGTCTTCTGGAGGTTGAAGATTCAATCCTCATTAAACGTAATGCTAACTAAGAAAGAAAGAAAAATTATTTCAAACTTCTACCCGATCATGGCTGGCGGAACGAGAACAATGTACACCCGTGAATTAAATAAACGGTCCGGTTCAAAATTCCGTATAGATTCCCGAGTTTGACATAAGGATTCCCGAATTCAGCAAGATGTACCTGAAGAAGATCCGGGATTACATCAGGTGAACCTTTGTGAGAACAATATCCCAGATAAGAACTGTAGTTAAAATAATACAACCACTTTTTTAAAAAAAAGTTAAAACTTGGAATTACCTTCCTTCTTTTTTTATTTATATTGGCCATGTTTCTTTTCCGGGGGGGGGGGGGGCGATTTGTTTTGCGTAGAAGAATGAAGCTTGAGACAATCATGCAGTATCGTCAAAAAGCGAAAAATCAAAATCAAACAAAATTTCCAACAAATAACTTCTACCAAACGCAATACAATTTAATTTTTTTACCGACCTGCATAGTTTTAAAGTTCTGAAACCGTTTTAAATTGTTTTTATTTCAATATTCGATTTCGTCGATATCTGTCTTTTGGAGAGAGTAAGAATCCAATATGGCCGACCCATCTGTTGTTGTTGGTGTTTCATTCCTTAAAAAATACTTTTAAAAAATGACTTACCTTACCACTTACCCTAAGTCCGACTGGCAACACCCCGGACTTAAGTTTAGTGATAAGGTAAATCTTTTTTTTTTTACTATGTTTTAAGCGAGCATCTTCAAACAAAATCGATCGCTATTTTTTATTTGCTCGCGTTTGGCTAAGTGAAAATAACGATAACATATTCAGAGATAATAAATCTTACAATCAATTTTTACACTTTAAAATTATACAGGTCGGTAGGAGACTAAATTTGTATGCGTTTGGTAAAAGTTATTTGTTGTATATTTTGTTTGTTTTCGATTTCTCGGCTGTTAACAACACTGCACGATTGCCAAACTTGCTATAATTATGCTACCGTGTTTAATATTTCTTCTTCTTTTTTTTTATTTTTTTTATTTTTTTTTATTATTATTATTATTATTATTATTATTTACTCACTAGGAGTTATCACACTGGTCATCGTCAGTGATCGCCCACTGCCAACAAACTGTGGTATTCCCTGGAGTCTGAGTGACAACAAGTCTCCTCAGACTTCCAGTATGCTCCACCTCTTTTCGTTCATCACCGCTGATGATCTTGCGGTAATCGCAACAGCCACCTATCAACGATTTCCCGCTGATAAGGGCCATTGGTCGCCTCTGGGGCCCAAGTGGCAACAAGCCTCCCCAAGGTCCCAGAGCTGTCCGCGCTCTTCCAGTGGAGGTCTGGTTTGCGCTTTCCCTCCTCGACCCTCTGTCCATAATTTTTGTGGTGTCAGCCTATGCTTGCGCCTCTCTCGTGCGGTTGTATTTTCCCCGGTTCTCTTGTCTTGTGCTTCCATGTGTTTGTACTCCATTCGCTGCTTATGTTTCTGGTTTGTGTCTGTACCGTTTTTTTGAATATTCGAAATTCAGTTGTTTGCACATTTCCCGGTGTACTTCTTTCCCCACGCTGTCATGTCTGTTCTTGTATTCCTTTTGGGCTAGCTTGCTGCATTCACTTATTATATGATTTATCGTTTCGTCTCTTTGTCCACATAATCGACATTTGCTGTTTTCCTGGGTTTTATCTATCTTTGCTTTAATAAAGTTTGTCCTAATCGCATTGTTCTGTGCGGCCATCAGCAGAGATTCCGTTTCTCTGTTCAAGTGTCCTTTTCTTAGCCATGCCCAGCTATTTTCATTGGTTTCATCGCTTGTGGGTCTTATAAAGCGTCCATGTAGTTGTTTTTCTTCCCACTTTTCCTTTCTTGTCTTTTTGTTTCTGGTTTCAGTGCTTCCGGAGTTGTTTGTTGGGCTGGTGTCTCTTGCTGTGGTGATCAGTCTTTCCGTGTTCTGGGTTACATATTTCTCTAGCTCTTTTTTGGTTCTTCCCATATCTTGCTCCAGAATTTTTTTTGTTTCTGTTGGGTTCGGTTGCTCTGTTGTTGGTTTTTCTCCATTTACGTTTTTGTAAAACTGGCTTTCATTGTTTTCAAAGGTCCTGTTCTGTTTGCTCTGTTCTGATTTGTACCTGTATCGTCTCAGTCTTCCTTCTATTGCTGCTATCTTTTGTTTTATTTCTTCATGTTTCTCATTTAGTTTTTCCTTGCGTTTCTGATTTTTGCTTCTTAATCGTTTCATGTCCTCCTTCCTTCTGTTCACAGGTTTAGCTTCTTTCCGAAGTTTGGTGATCTGGGTTTCCAGTCTGATTTCCCATCCAGGTTTTGTCGGTCCTCTCTTTTGTAAATTATTATTATTATTATTATTATTATTATTATTATTATTATTATTATTATTATTATTATTATTATTATTATTATTATTATTATTATTATTATTATTATTATTTTTATTATTATTATTATTATTATTATTATTATTTTTATTACTATTATTATTATTATTATTATTATTTTTATTAGTATTATTGTCATTATTATTATTATTATTATTGTCATTATTATTATTATTATTATTATTATTATTATTATTTTTATTTTTATTATTATTTTTATTTTATTATTATTATTATTATTATTATTGTCATTATTATTATTATTATTACTATAATTATTATTATTATTGTTATTATTATTATTATTGTTATTATTATTTACTCACTAGGAGTTATCACACTGGTCATCGTCAGTGGTCACCCACTGCCGACAACCTGTGGTATTCCCTGGAGTCTGAGTGACAACAAGTCTCCTCAGGCCTCCAGTATGCTCCACCTCTTTTCGTTCATCACCGCTGATGACCTTGCGGTAATCGCAACAGCCACCTACCAACGATTTCCCGCTGATAAGGGCCATCGGTCCCCTCTGGGGCTTGAGTGGCAACAAGCCTTCCCAAGGTCCCAGAGCTGTCCGCGCTCTTCCAGTGGAGGTCTGGTTTTGCGCTTTCCCTCCTCGACCCTCTGTCCATAATTTTCGTGGCGTCAGCCTATGCTTGCGCCTCTCTCATGCGGTTGTATTTTCCCCGGTTCTGTTGTTTTGTGCTTCCATGTGTTTGTTCTCCATTCGTTGCTTATGTGGGTTGGTTTCCGCATTCGAGGACATTTCTCAGGATTGTAGCTGTTTTGATCATTACTGTCCTTTGTATGGTCTCAGTTATCCCTTTGATTCCTATTTCTCCTAGTCTTTTCTCCATGTTTTTGGGGACTGTTCCTAGTGCTCCTATGATTATTGGTGTTATACTGACTTTCTTCATGTTCCATATTCCTTTCAATTCTCTGGCAAGTTCAGTATATTTGCTTCTCTTTTCCGTCTCTTTGATCTTCACTCTGTGGTCTGCTGGAACGGCAAAGTCCACGATTTTGCAGGATTTTTCTTTCTTGTTGATTATTATCATATCCGGTCTCCTTGCTGTTATGGGTTTGTCTGTTTGTACATTCATATCCCATATGATTTTGTGTTTTTCGTTTTCTAGTACAGTTTCTGGTTTGTGTTTGTACCGTTTTCTTGCATATTCGAAATTCAGTTGTTTGCACATTTCCCGGTGTACTTCTTTCCCCATGCTGTCATGTCTGTTCTTGTATTCCCTTTGTGCTAGCTTGCTGCATTCACTTATTATATGATTTATCGTTTCGTCTCTTTGTCCACACAATCTGCATTTGCTGTTTTCCTGGGTTTTATCTATCTTTGCTTTAATAAAGTTTGTCCTAATCGCATTGTTCTGTGCGGCCGTCAGCAGAGATTCCGTTTCTCTGTTCAGGTTTCCTTTTCTTAGCCATGCCCAGCTGTTTTCATT
>OY744535.1:25914234-26056734 GCA_963556195.1 Sepiola atlantica
CATACACATACATATACATATACACATACATATACATACACATACATATATATATACACATACATATACATATACATACACATACATACACATACATATACATACACACATACATATATACACATATACATACATATACACATACATACATATACATACACATATATACACATACATATACACATACATACACATACATATATACACATATACATATATACACATACATACACATACATATACACATACATATACATATATATATATATATATATGTTACCTAATTACATAGTATAAGTTTTCTAGGATATTCTTAAATAAAAAAAGATCATAGATTCCCCTCCTATGTTT
The DNA here is from genome assembly GCA_963556195.1 of Sepiola atlantica. Lineage (NCBI taxonomy): Eukaryota > Metazoa > Mollusca > Cephalopoda > Sepiida > Sepiolidae > Sepiola > Sepiola atlantica. Next base: position 25,914,586 of record OY744535.1, read on the forward strand.
ATCTAATAAATTGACGCAAAGTTATCCAACATTCAGTCTATATTGAACAAATTACACACACACATATATATATATATATACATAAACATTTACAAATGTATATCTACCCAAAATACGTCTTCAATTCATACGCTATATTCATACATTATTATTATTATTATTATTATTATTATTATTATTATTATTATTATTATTATTATTATTATTATTATTATTATTTTTTTATTTTTTATTTTTTTTTTTTTTTTAATTAAAAAAACCTGTTTCGCGCATTTTTTACAAGATCCAACAAAACAATTTAGGGGTGAAAAAAAAAACAATTATGCAACAAATAAATATTACCAAAGGCAAGATAAGTTATTCTTCTGCCTAAATTGATAATTTTATTTGTGTTTTAACTTATTTTAAAGCATTTTCTTTTATTAAAAACAAACCAACTGTCGACTCTGTTAAGTTCAGACGAAAAACAAAATGGTCATCCATAAGTCCGTCTCGATGAGCCTCAAAAATCGAAAATTAAATAAAATACTGGCAGAAAAATATCCAATAAATGTCACCAATCGTGCGAAAGTGTAATGTTCTACCAGTATTTTGCTTAATTTTCAGTTTTTGAGCGATTTTCAACGTTCCTCGTGAAGGGCTTATGAACGAATATTTTATTTTTCGTTCCAACTTAACAGAGTCGACACTCAGTTTGTTTTGAACAACAACAACAACAACAAAAAACTCTTTAAAATAAGTTAAAACACAAATAAACTTATCCAGGTAGGTAGAAGAATAACTTACCTTGCCTTTGGTAACATTTATTTGTTGTTGCTTATTTGTTGTGGTCGTTTTTTTTTTTTACTCCTTTTTATGTTTTGTTGGCTCTTGTTAAAAATGCCCTATATTTTATTTTAAATAAAAATAAGTTGTCTTTTTTTTGGGGGGGGGGGGGGGCTTCCGAAATCCATCTTGCTTTAAATAATAAGCAACCGTACATTAAGATGCCACTAAAATTCTGTTTAACTGTCATTATGGCTCGCTTAACAAACTTGAGTGGTTGTAAATTCTTGTCAGTAAAAACATTATTGTTTTTTTTTGTTGTTGTTTTTTGTTGTTTTTTGTTGTTTTTTTTGTTTCGTTTTTTTTTTTTTATTTTTTTTTTTTTTTTATTATTTTGTTAACAGCGAGTGCTTGACAGTTTGATCGCAAGTCTCGGCGGACGTAGACGACTCGCCCTTCCCAACTCTAACATTTTTGTTATATTAATAGAGAGGGGATGTAAAGATTTTTAAATGATGATTTTCTTTTCCTCTTCAACTAGCAAGGACATCTGCCGTTGTCCGCGGCACGGATAACAAAAATTGAAAAAGTATTTAAAAAATAAATAAATAAATACAGTGTGTGTACATCTCTCTCTCTCTCTCTCTCTCTCTCTCTCTCTCTCTCTCTCTCCAGCATCAAGACGAATTTCAACTTGACTGCGATAAATATGTCTCAATCAAGGAGAATTAAACGAAGAAAGAAGCGGAAAAAAAATGCTTATACTTTTGACAAGGGTGTATATCACTGAAAGTACTCAAGTTTTTAAAGTAGATAAATAATTTATTTTAAAAAACATAATTAAATGCGTTGTCCAGGTGTTCAAAATATTTTTCAAAATATTCTCCTTATTATTGCCATTTCATCAACGCTTCCATGTGTGACTTTTCATACTATATATATATATATATATATATATATATATATATATATATATATATATATATATATATATATATATATATGATAAGTCAATGAAAAATAGTTAGACCTGCAAATGGAAGCAAATCAATATCTTCAGTTGTTCAGAACAAGGAGCATTTGGTGAATAAGAATATTTATTTTTCTTCTCTTTCATTCCTTAAGCCAGACTTTTCAAAGATTAAAATATTATCATCAGAGGAGGTTAATGATTGATAAGTTGACAGATGAGGACAGTCAATATTCGAAATTTGAAAAAGTTTTTAAAAGTTTTAAAGTTCAAACGGGTATGTTCCAATGTAAATGAAAGTCACCAAAAACGGAAATCCAAGTAGTATGGGTTCAGATATATTGGTAAATCCAGTAGAATCTGTGTAGAAATCCAACGACGACGATTCCACCCAAGTCTGTAGTCTGTGGAGGGAGGATCAGATAAAATTAACCATGTTGAGAAACCGCAATTCTTCCTGTTTTCTATGAAACGGATTCAAAGGCAAAAGCAAGGACAACTTCTCAATAAAACTTAGGACGAACTGTTGTATTGTATGAAAATTACTTGGGATTGTGGCATAGGAGAAAAAGAGAGAGAAAAAGCACAGGACAAAATGGATATATATATATATATATATATATATATATATATATATATATATATATATAGAGAGAGAGAGAGAGAGAGAGAGAGAGAGAGAGAGAGAGAGAGAGATATAATTACTATTTCATATATATACACATATATTATAAGATATTTACTTCCACACTGCTCAATATGTGAATAGAACTTAGTAGTAGTAGTAGTAGTAGTAGTAGTAGTAGTAGTAGTAGTAGTAGTATGAAAATATATCTATGGCAAGTAAGCTACACAGAGATGTTCATTTTTCTTTATTGCGGGAAATCATCAGGCTATTGACAAAAGGGTTCAGACTTGAGTTAAAAGGTGACTCGCATCCGAGGTTCGGCCCGTGCGACACGCAGAACAGTTATCTCCACACTGACGATTCTCGAAAAGGATGCAACATATATGCATGCGAATATTAATTAAAACATATATATGTGAGTGTAATTTTGTGTTCTTAGTATAGGAGAAAAGACTAGAATGCTCATTTACGTATGTAAGAGCATATCTTTTTATTTCAAAGAATACTATACATTAGTTTGATCGTCCATCGATACCTTCTGTTTCAAGGAAGCACTGGAAACTTAGCACAAAAGACTAAAGGTATCAAATGTATCTGTTCTTGAGTCGATATGATGAGGACCTCTTTCTCTCTATATATATACTTTCTGTAAGACGTGTTGCTAAAGGCGCTGATGAAGAGACGTGTTGGATTAGTTTTATTAATTTATAAAATGAAATAAAATAAAGTATTTCCAAACTGTTTTGGAAACGATCGTACGCCATACTGGACTTGATGTTCTAATTCTTGGAACAATTGTAATGTTTTAATTCATTGAATGTTTATATATATATATATATATATATATATATATATATATATATATTATTTTTAATAAATAAATATTTTTACTATCCATAGACATATATATGTTTTATGTTCCTTACACTCGTCAGTATGGATGACGTAACCATACTGCCAATCGGACGATTTGAACCCCGGATCCAGATATTATCAAGCCTGGCTTTATACCGTTAGCCCTTCATGACGATCATGCTTTGAAATGCGGGAGAAATACGTCTTGTATTTTAAATATAAACACAAATAATGAGATTCAGACAATGTTTCAATCTCTTAAGGGTAAAGAACCTCGCAACGTGGCTAAATTTGAATCTTCAATTTAATTTCTTTCAAATTGCTAAACTTATCGGAGCTTAATAATTTTTTTTTTTAATGAATAAATATCTTTAATATTCATATATATATATATATATATATATATATATGATAATAATAATCCAGGTAAAATATGATCTACAGTTAACATCGGATTCTAACTCTGCCTGATGAGATCTCAGTTTATAATAGCTGTTGATCGATAACATCGACATGCCAGTGTCGCAGATTTTGTACATGTCTGTGTAAATAAAAATAATCATATATATATATATATATATATATATATATATATATATATATAGATATCCATCTATGTAATTCCTCTGATGATAAGATTTTAATCTTTGAAAAGCCTTGGCTTAAGGAAAGAATAATAAACATGTTTTTACCGAGTACACCTTGCATTGAACAATCCAAGTTGAAATAGATTTGTCATTCGTACATGTTTATCCCTCTTCTATTCATTTATCTTTATATATATATATATATATATATATATATATATATATATATATATATGTTTGGTGTTCCTTACACTCGTCAGTATGCATGACGTAACTGTACGGCCGGAGCCAAGTCTTATTGACCCTGGATTAAGAAGAAGAAATTGATGGTTGTTCCATTGCTGCTATTTGAAATTTGAATATAAAACCAAAGTCGTTAGAAGCCATACGATGCGAATATATTTTTAAATTTATTTTAATCTTAAATCTTTCGACGATATGTTATATTACGCCTTACCAACTGGTGCATAAAACCCTTTATGCACGCGTGTTGATTGTCGTTGCTGTGAACTCAGGTCAGGTTGGGTTAGGGTTAGGGTTAGGGTTAGGGTTGATAAAACTCATGCCGACACTGGTTGTTCAGTTTTTTTTAGCAGGATGTATTAAGACGAACAGAAATAGAAGACAGGTTGACTTTATATGTTTGCGAGAGATCGATAGATAAAGAGCCAGATAGCTCGTCTCGTCTCGCTACATCAGCCACCCGACACACGCTGCCCCACTCTCTTCTTACAGGTGCTACCAGAGCAGGCTGTCTGAAGATACTAGCTTCCTGACCAAAAATGCACCAAACATTGATGTTATTGTTTTTTTCCTTTCCCTTTGCAAAACTCAATCATGTTCTGCAAAGCCCAAAACAAAAAGAAAACAATTTTCTTCTACAAAACAACAAAACCAAATACGATGAATAAATATTTGAAGATATAAAAAACTTGAAGCATAAAAACTTTTACCAAAATGACCGAATTAAGCATTAAATAACCCGAAAAGGGTTGATATGCCGTAAAATAAAACAACCAAACCAAATACGATGAATAAATATTTGAAGATATAAAAAACTTGAAGCATAAAAACTTTTACTAAAATGGCCAGCTTCAGCATTAAATAACCCGAAAAGGGTTGATATGCCGTAAAATAAAACAACCAAACTAAACACCATGAATAAATATTTGAACATATAAACAACTTGAAGCATAAAAACTTTTACCAAAATGACCGAATTCAGCATTAAATAACCCGAAAAGGGTTGATATGCCGTAAAATAAAACAACCAAACCAAATACGATGAATAAATATTTGAAGATATATAGAACTTGAAGCATAAAAACTTTTACCAAAATGACCGTATTCGCATTAAATAACTCGAAAAGGGTTGATATGCCATAAAACAAAACAACCAAACCAAATACGATGAATAAATATTTGAAGATATATAGAACTTGAAGCATAAAAACTTTTACTAAAATGACCGTATTCGCATTAAATAACTCGAAAAGGGTTGATATGCCATAAAACAAAACAACCAAACCAAATACCATGAATAAATATTTGAAGATATATAGAACTTGAAGCATAACAACTTTTACTAAAATGACCGTATTCGGCATTAAATGACTCGAAGAGGGTTGATATGCCGTACATAAAACGAAACCAAAACAAACCCACCCTCTTCTCAGGGAAAGCTACCCGACACATTTGCTCTGGTTGAAACCTTGCCGGCTAAGAACATGAGAAAGGTCTCAACGGAAGTCACGTGAAAGTTCTTTGCAATTGTGGTGGTAATGATGAGTTCTTGCTGTGAATGTTTTACAGGGAGGAACCAGGATTGGAACTCGGTCGAGCACCCATACACACTTACGACTTTTCTTTCTTTAATGGAAGATTAACTTGTTAAATTTTTACGTGGGAACAGGGGGGGGGGGGCAGTCTGCTATATAGGTTTGACATAAAATGACCTCCTCCCCACAGAGTTCTTTTGTTTTTGTTGTTTTTGTTTTTATGGAAATCGCTCCAGACCTTGAAGGTCAAAAACTAACCAACGATAAGTGTTATAAGGATAGATTCCGACCCAGAAAACAGCAATTCTTCCCTCTTTAGCAGAAACGTCGCTCATAGAATGTGAAGACTAAAGGACAAAATAAGGGAAGAACCCAAGGCCCACTTTCTACTCTCTCTTGAGACAGAATTTTCTTGGCCTTTTGGCTTAGATCAAAGTGTAGTATCTGTTTCCGATGGATACTGCACCCCATAGACGGGTATTGTCTTGGCCTTCGGGGCTTGATTTACGCCGGTCAATGGGTCTGTCCTGTGCAGTTCTAGGAGGTCCACCTTCCCAGGCTTCGCCTCCCCTCTTTGGGGAGGAGTAAGTTTATTGCTTACTGCCTGAGGCGCCCCTACTGGGGAATGCCGACGGGGCTGCCCAGGCAATTTTTAAACCCCACTTTCCCGACCCAACCTTGGGTCACATCTTACTTGTTGGAGTAAGATAAAAACTGGCCTTGTGCCTAACTCCTGGAGAGGAGTAAATCAATACTCTCTCTTGAGACACTTATATGTCGAGGATGTCGAAGGGGGACGGGGGGGGGGAGGCAGTTTGCTATATAGGTTTAACATAAATGACCTCCCTCCCTCCCACCAGAGTTGAGACAAATATGCTGAAGATGTGTTCACAAGTCACCACCTTTTAATTTATTTAATGTTTGGATTACTATATCGATTGCATACGAAATCCTTAGATTATAAACTGGCAAGAAGACCCGACGTTGCTCGGGATTTAATGAGAAACCCTATGTCCTTTTTTATTATGCTCATTACACCATATTACTTTCTTTTTTCTTTTTTACTGCCATCCGTTTCGCCCCCTAATATGTTCGGAAAAAAACTCCTGAATTTTTAGAAAACTGTCACAATTAGAGTCTTATATATATGGTTTAAACTTCACTAAAATTGCATACGTGTATTTGAAGTTTTAAGGAGGTCTGCCCCCATAGCTCTCTTAGAAGAGGCACCTAAAGATGCAGCACATTGTGGGACACGTAGAGATTCAGGACCACTTCCATTGTCTTCCCTGGCAAATTCCAAACATAAAATTTAAATTTCATCAAAATAGAATATATTTAAAGTTTGACTCAGCAATGGCCTGACGGTGTTTCCCTTTTTCAAACGGTAAGTCACTGATATGGGATGCAACCTCGTCAGTGATAGAATCGGCAACAAACCCTGGACATGAAGCAGCGTCAGCAGAGAGCAACAAGCGGTCAAAATATGCCGATCTTCTCGACATATTTGTATTTCAACCGATCGCTGTGGAGACGAGTGGAGTGATAGGCTCTGCCACGCGCGACTTCCTCGGCAGCCTTGATCTATTAATGCCGTGCAACACCGAAGACAATCGCGAATTGTCTTGGCTTTACGAGCGCCTCTCTATCGTCATTATTCGTGCAAACGCCTTGAGTCTGCTCTCGGCCTGCCAAGTCAATCGGACATTCGAAGAAAACTATTGACTTTGATACGATTATATATAAGGAATCGGGATTTCTTGAAATTGAACTAAACAATGTCCAAGTGACGAACAAGGGATTTATTAATTATTTATTGAATTATTAATCTTATAGTTTACTTTTTCACCGAATGGATCAGTGTAATATTTTATTTTTTACTTGTGATTGAATAAATAAATTGAATCATTCAAAGTCACTTAGTGAGGCACTTAGTTATTTGGGACAACTTCTATTATCTTGCCGGGAAAATTTTACATATAAATACACGTTTCGGTTTTATATAGATTCTCTAACATTTCTTTCTATAAGAAACAAACACAGACACTGACATTTATATAGATATAGATATCTGACGGGATTCCGGGTTGATGCTAGCACAGTGCTGAGTATCTGTTGTGGGGTACAAATCACCCCTATTGAAGAACTAATGGAAGCAACCATCTATAATAAATACCATGGTTGCAAAGACTCAAACAGAGGACATCTCCTATTTTGTGAGTGTCCACATGTGGTATCTGTTCCGATGGATACTACACCCTATAGACCGGTGTTGTCTTGGCCTTCGGGGCATGATTCCGCCGGTCTATGGGTCTGTCCTGTGCAGTTCTAGGAGGTCCACCCTCCCAGGCTTTGCCTCTCCTCTTTGGGGAGGAGTAAGTTGATAGCTTACTGCCTGAGGCGCCCCTACCGGGGAATGCCGACGGGGCTGTCCAGGCAATTTTTAATGGCTAAAGCGCTCACGTTCTCGGGCGCTGGCTTTTCAAATCCCACTTTCCGACCTTGTGTCACATACTCCTAACGTGGGTAGGTGTTAAATATCGAGGACATTCCTATTCATGTTTTACCGTATGGTAGGAATCCGGTCATCTCCTACCACATTTAGTGGCGTTACTGTATTGCTATGAATAAATACATTGTATATTTTAACCTGTCACAATTTGTGGTTGTTATCTTTGTGACCCCTAGCACGGGTCTACAACAGTATCCCATATGTATATATTTGCGTCGACAATACAAGTATGTACTGATGAGAGCAAAATAACAACTCGAAGAAAACATAATTTAATAAAACATTTATTGTTGCAGAACAGACCATGAAATAGTGTTCATTAAAACGTATACAAAATGAGTGTAAGTGGAATGATGTATGCGTGTGTGTGTGTGTGTGTGTACGTACGTACGTGTGTATATGTGTATGCGTGTGTGTATGTAGAGAACAAAGTATCCATTGAGAATGTCTATAGTAGAAAGTCTGAATATCGTGCACATATGCATGTGAGTGGAGAAAAGTTCTTACATACCACGATAGAGTCCTTGTGTGTGTGTGTGAGCACATGGTGATAGCAGCCGTCAGCTCGAATAGGGAGAGAGACGGTCTGGCTGATGCTATCTGAAGCAAGTCGTGAGAGAGAAAGAGCAGAGGAAGACTCCGTCTGTGCAGAGAATCTGCCAAAATGGATGCCAGAAGACAGATTTTGGCAGATTCTCTGCACAGACGGAGTTTTCCTCTGGTGTTTATTATTTTTGACAAAGGGAAGTTTCTTTTCCCGAAATATTAAATAAATGATTTTTATAATCATCCGGACATCACACAAACAGCTAACACCACACTTGCTGTTATGTAAGATTTTAAGAAGAAATAAATAGTAAGTCACATTTCGTATTCGATTTATTATTTTTGTTCCTTCCAGCTTACATCTTACCCGGAATTTGCATTGCCCACAGCCTTTTAAAAACATACTACTACTATTCCCAGCAATGCTTCAAGCAAACTACCATTCTCTATTAACGAATGATATATTTAAGTGACCTACACTGTTGGGTGTAGGTTGACAAATGTTTAGACAGTGAAGAAAGGAATAGAAGAGTAACAGACGTCAGCTGCCGAAAGTATTTTCTTGAGCAGTATATCTTCAAGTGAAGATAGCCTTGCTCGGTATCAAGTTGACAGAGGCAGGAGAGAGGACGTCTTTCTTCATAGGTGCTTGGAAACTCTCTGCCTATCCTGCAATTCCCAAAGGGTATGGATGAAGCCCTCTAAAGGTTTGGTCGAAATTGATACGCCCAGAACTCTGCTTGGTCATCCTATGACCCAACCATCTCACAGGGGCTGCTCTCCGTAAGAGGAAAGAAATGTTAATATGTACGACTGCTACCAACCATTTTACGTTAAATTTACAAAAGATTTTTTTAGAATCTGAAAATTTAGCGCTTAATCGATAGTATTGCCAAGAATAAGAAAAAATATATATCCAGTAAAAATCTGTCAATGTCCCGATTTACTTACCTCCCCACAAGGACAAAGTTAAACATGAGGTCTATTTTTAATATGGGAATATCCAATTCCCCAAAAGAGGCACTCTGGATTGACACAAAAAATTTTTTAAAAATGTCTTAGTCTCAGTGGAGTGCAGAAATGTGTGTGGCCCCGGGCATCCAAATTTATTGGGGGGGGGGGGGGATATATATTCAAACTATCTCCTTTTCTCATAAATTTCTCAGTACTAGGACTTATACTTGAGTCTTTGGGGCATAAATCAAGGAGTTTGTCCCGGGCATCACGAGAGCCTCACTAGACCTGTGCATGCCACTGATCAGTCTAGAAGGATTTTTCTTACTCTGATGAAGAACAGAACAGATTGTTTGAAAAGGTAGCGATCGTGAATACTGTCTTACGTATCGACTCTTGATTGGATAAAAGCTCAAATCAGCAGTTTCCTTTAACCAATCACACTGCAAGAAATATTCATTTCAAAGTTACTTTCAAATTTTGATTTACTACAATGTTGTAGAACCCTGCACCGAGCAAACAACAATAACAACGGAAGCAGCAGCAGCAGCAAACAATAACAACAACAGAAGACAAAACGATTTCTGTAAAATACTTACTTTTGATTGGTTAAATACTGAATTCTGATTGGTAATCGAAATCAAACTTCAACCAATCAGAAAGAGTTGCTCTGGGAATCGAGCATCTGTTAGGCATTGGCTACATAAGCGAGAAACCAAGCACAGCCAGCAGTGACTCAACTTCTTCCTTGGTCTTTTGGCTAAGATCAAAGTGTAGTATCTGTTCTGACTGTCCTGTGCAGTTATGGGAGGTTAACCCCCTCCCAGGCTTTGCCTCCCCTCTTTGGGGAGGAGTAAGTTTATTGCTTACTGTCTGAGGCGCCCTGCCCAGGCAATTTTTTGAGATTCACCTCACTCTTCCTCTAGAGTGAAAATTCCCACCTTCCGACCTTGTGTCACATTCTACTTTGTGGGACGTAGATAAATAGGTGACTCAACTTGCCACGGCTGGGTCTTTTAGCTAGGAGCAAAGTGTAGTATCTGTTCCGATACTACACTTCATTTTTGTCTGTCTTCAGCCAGTGAAGGAGATATCATTCTAGACGAAGACAATTTAAATTTTTGTCCCAATTCAGAGTGCCCCATTTTGGGGGGAAAATGAATTTTCCACTGCGTTAAAAACCGACCTTGTGTCTAACACTGACCTCGTGAGGAGACAAATAAATAGGGACTTGCTACACGAATCCTTGTCAGTCAACAATACGACCACACAGACTTCTCAAGCGGCAAACTAAATCTAGGTCATAGGTTCTTGGTAGATAACACAAGAAAGAGTCATGGACTACTAAATATAGCGACAACTTATGCACAGTTTTACGAACTCACTCACACACAAGTCCACACACATACGACACTTTTAACTCTTATTAACTCTTCACTTTTGGTTGTTCTATCAAGTCGTGAATAACATTAATATATTTATGTATGTATAGACTTTGTCATTCTTTTGCTATTGCCTTTTCCACTAAAATGTACACATGTCAACCATTTTTTTTTTATTAGATTAAAATGGCTGACTTGTATTTAATTTACTTATTGTTACATTTAGAAATTTTAAATTAATTTTAGAGCCTTAGCGGATAGAAAGTAATATCTGGCTTGAATTAAACTTTAAAGGTGAAAGTCCATGTTGTGCTTTTAACCAGAGATCCCGCACTGACTGCCAATCTCCGGCCTCCGTCGCATCACTGCAGTGTTGCATCGCTGTGCTTGTTTTACAAGTACTTCCATAGAATGTGCTTTGACGAACTTACTGCACTTCAACGTAAATAGCCCTGACCAGCAGCAGAATCCCACCCCATTCACTGTAGAAGTCCCCAGATGCCGGAGAACTTTCTACTCTAATAGCTTCACTTGGGAATTTCCTCACTGCTCCCTGTTTCCCCGTAAATGTACTGTGAACAAATATCTTGCTGCCAAACTCCCCACTTAGGATGGTCCCTATAAATATGACTTCTAATCACAGTAGACCTTTGATATATGCCTTGTTTGGTTTGGTTGTTTTACGGCATATCAACCCTTTTCGAGTTATTTAATGACGAATCTGGTCATTTTGGTGAAGGTTTTTATGCTTCAAGTTATTTATATGTTCAAGCATCCATTCATGGTGCTTAGTTGAGTGAAGGAAGGGGAGAAAGAGGGGAGAGGGAATAAGAGGAGATGGAGATAAATTGTTGTTTTTTGTTTTGGATTTTGCAGAACATGATTGAGTTTTACAAAGGAAAAAAAAAAACAATAAAACATCAATGTTTGGTGCATTTTGAGTCAGGAAGTCAATAACTTCAGATAGCCTGATTTGGTAGCGCCAGTAAGTTCTATTCGACTCATAGATGGGGCCCTTACGGGTACTACCACTCCGGGCCAGAGTGGACCTGGGAGCAATGGCAACTAAGGGGCAACTCCACATTCCCAATAACCCTCAAATGGAGGCCTTTTATTGGATGTCTTTTAAGGTCATACCGAGGACCGCCTTGTTGCAAGAAACCAGCCTCCGTCATAGGAAATAATTAAAAAAATGAATGAAATGTAAAAAAAATACCTTCTTTAATTTACAAAAAATCTTTTTTAGCTACGTTTTTTTTTTATTTATTAACTTGCCAAGATGGAGGGCTTAGAGAAAAAATAATTGAAAACATAGTCATGTTTACATTTTTTTAAAGAATTTTTTAAAATTCGTGTTAGTTTCCCCCTTTTTTTAAAACTAATGAGTCACTACTTATCAAGATCAGCAGCCACTCGATAATAAGGGCTAATGAGATGCGTGGATTGTCAGTTTAATGGCGAAGAAAAAATATGAGAAGATTTGGGCTAGGAGCAAAGTGTGGTTGTGATACTACACGTCATCTTTCCTGTCCTCGGTCAGTGAAGGAAAAAATCCGGTGCTTCGGCATTATCCCAACAAAAATGGCGACAAACAAAATTCCATTTCTTATTTCTAGAGGAGTGAAGGGAAAGGGGAGATAATTCGAATTATTTTAAGTGGCTTAATTATTTTCTTAACTTTCCGAAAATGGGCGTCAATGCGTTAAATTTTGAAGACATTTTATTAAATCAAATATATTTTATATGATGTCAAAGTTACTCGAATAAAACTATTTTATTTCCTTTTTAATGTATTTCATTACAAAAATAATGTTTTTAAACGTTTCTTCTGACAAATTTTCATGCTTCTCTATCTGTGTTACGGTTTCTCGTGAGGAAAAAAATCGAATATGATCGTTTCGTTATGAGTTCACCTAAAAAAATAGTTCGAATTATCTCCCCTTTTGATTCCTTTTTTTAAAATAAGCAAGGGAATTTTGTACGTCGCCATTTTTTTTTTTTGTTGCCATAATGCAAAACCACCAAAAAATCCGTCTAAACTAAGGCAATTTTTATTTTTGTCCCAATCCAGAGTGTCCCAGTTTTGTAGCTGAATTCCCCCCCCCCCACCTTAAAAACCCGACCTCCTCGTAGGGAGCCAAGTAAATTAAGGACTTGTAGACGGCTAATTTGCAATCTGCAGTAAAGTAGGCCTGTGGTTATATATTTTCCTTCCCCCTTTATCTTCAATAAATATTCAATTAATAGTAAATAATAATAAAAAAAAATAATTCAATATGTATTTATCAAAGTTACGTATAGGTGAGAAACACAATGACACACAAGATCTTGTATACAAATATTATTGATATATATATATATTTAATTTATTCATAATAATTTCTAGTTTTATACCTTTAAAATAATACATTTCATTTATTTAACTCATTTTTTCGTATACCCTTCATTCAGGAACCTCTTTATTTTTACTAATTTTCATATATATATATATATATATATATATATATATATATATATATATATATATAAATGGCGCGCTATTGTTATCAATTAATTACTCTCTATATATGTTTTGCCCCTCTCTATGATTATCATTCTTTTTTTCTTTCTTATTTAACTCAGCTTTCTCTTCCCCCACCCTTCCATGGGGGCTGGGGGTAAAATTTACTGTGACGTCAGCAATATTTCAACCAATCACAGAGTGACTTCACCCCCTTCCTCGCTAACATTCATCTCGCTTTCGTTGTCTCACAACTCACCTCAAGTCACAAGCTTTCAGAGCGCCATTCTACTAAACACGCAGTTTGTTTATTATCACGACAGAAATATTATTAACTCAAAAAGAGTTAAATCGAAAAGAAAACAAAATGCCGCTGGATTGTGAAGATGTCGAAGATGCATATGGGGAGAAGAAAGTATTTGAAGGTAAATTTTTTAATAACTTTTTCGTTCGTTGAAATCGTTAAAACAAATGACACCTGTTGTTGGTTTAACTACCTCCCCGCAAGGGCTGACTGTAACACAAGTTCAAGCTTAATTTGGAGTAATGGGGCTCATTTTTCAACACCACAAAGCAGCCATAGCCGATAACAAATTGCCTGATCGAACCCATCGGCATATCCTGGTGAGTGCGGATCAGGTGGTAAACCCATCCGCCCTCTTTTCGGGGAGGTAATGACTGAGAGGATGACCTCCCAAGAACAGATACAACACTTTGATCCTAGCCCGAGTGCCAGATAAAAATGTTACTGTCAAATTCTTACCTAACAGAGGTCATCCTCCCAAGCATTACCTCCTTATTTGGGTGGAGTGATAGTTTATAGTCGGTCGCCTAAGACGCCCCTCACCCATCGGAGAATGCCGACTGGTCCGATCCCGCGAAATTTTGCTACCATCCAGAGTACCCCTTTTTTTCGGGGGGGGGGGGAATACTCACGTTAAATCTACCTTGTGTCGCACCCACTCTTGAGGGGGGAGGAGAAAAGATAAATAAACACATTTTAGAAAATGTGGAGCATGCGAAATCAATTATCAAAAAAAAAATCTAAAAATAAATTTTAGTTATCTCCCTTACTTTGCCACCCTAAAGTAAAAAGGGGACAATATACTTAATGCCAAACTAAATATAATTTCACAGGTTCTGAGTTTTGAAACAAATAGCGTTAAATTTATCCTGTCTTTCTTTAATTATCTTTATAATTAAAACGGATGAGGCATTGTGTTATCAGATTCTTATTTGTTGACAATTATTGAGAAAGATAAATATTTCCCAACTGTGTTTACCTCATTAAATAAACAAACACTTTCTCAATTACTAACAGTTGTAACCATGTTGATTATTTTTTTTAAACTTTCCAGCTTATAGATTCCTGCCATTGAAACAACATAAATTAGTTCTAGTTTTAATTGTTGTTTTTTTTTATTAGTCTACAGAACAAAAACGGTTTGAAAAACAAATATGCAACAAATAAATGTATTGCTTGTGAACTGTAGGTCCGCAAAAAAAATATGTTTATCTTTAAGTTGAGGAGAGTCAAATAAGGGGGAGAGAACTCTAGTTTCAAGTTTCAACAATTATTTATCTGAAAATGGATTTTAACAATCGAACTTGCAAGGTGCCACAACGAATGTGGAATGAGGCGAAGAAAAGAAACAAGGTTGAATGTGGCACCCACACGCAAATGGCGGAATCGTACCTAGCCGAGGCCACCGAGAAAAATTCCGAAAGGACACTGCACTGGGAACTGTTTTCCAACAAACTGCCGAATTTTACCCAGTGTAAAACTAACCCTAACCCTATTTTTCACAATCATTTTATTTTTCATTTTTTAATAATTACAATAGTAAAATCCATTTTCAAATAAATCGTGGTTTAAACTAGAGTTCTCTCCCCCTTATTTGACTCTCCACAACTTAAAGATAATTTTTTTTTTTCGGACCTACAGTTCACAAGCACCATAAATGTTACCAAAACTACATTTTGGTTAAGAAAATGTTGTTTTAATGGCAGCCATCTTAAAGTCGAAAAGTTCAAAATAACCAACATGATTACGATATTCGGTTATTGTTCATAACGTTTCAGCCGGTATAACAATCTAACCCCGTGGATTAAATCAAGTTTGCACTTTGACATTTCTAGTGTTTAGTCGGACTAGACGATTCTTAAGTTTGAAAAGTTGTACTTGAAGGTCGGGAGTTATATAACAACCCAGATGAGAATAGTGGTCCTAATAATCAATTTAGATTATCAATCCATATCTAAAAAAAATTCGAAAACTGATGTCTTTCTTACTTATTTCAACAAAAGTTTTTTGTTTGTTTTTAAGAAAAACTTTACGTGGATGGAAAATTCTAAAAAAAACAAAAACATTTTTACCCACTCCCCCTGTCTTTTTCTTTTGTCGAAGTTTATTTTTAGGTTAATTTGTCGTTTCTTAGCCAAAATGGCGAGCAATGAATCGTCTGCATTTTTCTGATTTTTTTTCCTCGACCTCACAAATGAGTAAGTAAACCCAAATAAATTGTTTTGGACTAATTTTCCAACTGTATTTCCTTTAAAATAATTTAAGGTAAATTTGAAATTAGTCCCAAAACAATTTAGTTTGGGTTTACTTATTCACTTGTGAGGTCGGAAAAATGCAGACGATTCATTGTCTGACATTTTGGCTAAGAAACGACAAATTATCCCATTTTGATTGTTTGTTGATTAAAATGAAAATTCAATGTCAATTTTAATAAGCACTTGTATTTATGAGAAAATAAAGTTGTTTTTTTTTTTTTCTAGATCGAGAAATACTGTTTGGTTTTAATTTAGGCGCACAAATGAACTATAATACTTGACTTTGGTTCATAAACATTTAGATCTTACTTTCTAATAAAGACTTTAACATCTTTCGAATTTCTCACGGTCACGAAAAAACAAAAAAGAATCAACACACCCGCATCGCCATTTTTTTCTTTCTCCTAATTTAATGAAAACAAATGTCCGACAATATTTAACGCGTCCGTGGGACATTCGAGTATGATTTTCGAGGCATTAAAGTGGTAGTTCAAAAGTAATTTATGGCTAGAATGGTATTATAGTTGATTTGTGTTCATAAACGATATTTTTTGAAGTCACTGACCTAGAAGAAAACCGAAAGTTTTTGTTTTTTTTTATATATAAATGACGCAATTTGTTATTCCCATTTCGTCGCCCGTCCAAAATCTATATTTCGGCATTTTTTTCCCCCAAAGTATTTTGCTTACTAAAGATTATGTATCAAAAGATTATAGGTACATTAAAACTTAAACAATTTTTAGGCGAAAAAAACAAAACAAACAAAACTAACAATTAATTTAGAATTTAGAGGGGGGATCAGTTTCGTCTATAAATTTAACGTAAAATGATCCCCTCATATCCTGGCCATTGTAGATTTTTAGAGCAGTTGATCAATTTTTTACCGCTAACCCTAAGTCCGAGTGGCAATGTCGTAATATCACACGTAATCGCCTAAAAAGACCCCCCCCAAAAAAAGAACTCGCAATTGGTTAACTGCACTAAAACGCTAGAATTGCTTGGAAATGTAGGATCATTTTACGTTAAATTGATATGGGAAACTGATCCTATACTCTAAATTAAAAAAAAAAAATTTTTTCACTAAGTTTTTCAGAGTGTTTGTTCACGCGTAATCGCCTAAAGAAATTATAATCTCATTTTTTCGGGGGGGGGGGTAGCGGAGAGTTTAAATCTACAATAATACCAATTTCTTTAAAATTGACCCGGCGATATTGAATTTCTCGCTCACACGCCCCTATTTCGAATTCGTGGCCGTGAGCCGACATCAATATACTGCCTTTTCTGCACCAAAAGGTCATAATCGGCAGCACTTTTCCCGGGCGTCAAATGGCTCAAGTGACTCAATCGCAGTCATTTAAAAATAAAGAATAGTCTTCAATATTAAAGATAAGCATATAATTGTCTACCCCCCCCCCCCGAATACATTTTTTTTTTCTACTTTTCCACCGGCCGCCACTGCCAAATGGCTCAAGTGACTCAATCGTAGTCATTTAAAAATAAAGAATAGTCTTCGTGATTAAATATAAGCATATAATTGTCATTTTATGCTCCCCCCCCCCCGAATACAATTTTTTTTTAGTATCTTTTATGTTATACTTAATCTTTTGCACTTTAAGGACAGCGCTGATATAATAACGTTATTATTTAGAAACCCATTATAAATTAAAAAAACAAAAACACCCATTATAAATTAAAAAAACAAAAACACCCATTATAAATAATAAAAAAAATCAATATTTCGCATATATATATATATATATATATATGTTAAATATTGTTTTTTTTATTATTTATAATGAGTTTCTAAATAATAACGTTCTTATATCAGCGCTGTCCTTAAAGTGCAAACGATTAAGTATAACATAAAAGATACTAAAAAAAAATTGTATGGGGGGGGGGGCAATAAAATTACAATTATATGCTTATTTTTAATAATGAAGACTATTCTTTATTTTTAAATGACTACGATTGAGCCATTTGGCGGCGGGTGGAAAAGTAGAAAAATAAACCAGAAAAAAAAAATGTATTCGAGGGGGTGGGGAGACAATTATATGCTTATCTTTAATATTGAAGACTATTCTTTATTTTTAAATGATTGCGATTGAGTCACTTGAGCCATTTGACGCCCGGGAAAAGTGCTGCCGATTATGACCTTTTGGTGCAGAAAAGGCAGTATATTGATGTCGGCTCACGGCCACGAATTCGAAATAGGGGCGTGTGAGCGAGAAATTCAATATCGCCGGGTCAATTTTAAAGAAATTGGTATTATTGTAGATTAACACTCTCCGCTACCCCCCCCCCCCCGGAAAAAATGAGATTATAATTTCTTTAGGCGATTACGCGTGAACAAACACTCTGAAAAACTTAGTGAAAGACTTTTGGAAGGCGATGGCGGGCCGGAGTGAAAAACGAAATCTCAGAATTACTATATTTTGTTTATATGATTAAATTGTAAAAAAAAAATGGCACTGAACACTCTACAAATCAATGAGACTGCTGGTGCTGTTTGCCATGAAAAAGTATTTCCATGTCTGACTCGATGGTTGAGGTAGACAACAGAAGAATATAATTGAGGTGGCGGTCCGAGAGTTGGGAGACTTTGTGTACTTCATTTTCAAAATGATATGAGTTTTACTGAGAGGTCCGCGGGCTGGATTGCAATAGCAGGGTGGCGGGCCGGACGCTAAGCCTTCGCGGGCCGGATGTGGCCCGCGGGCCGGAGGTTGCCCGCCTCTGGTCTAAAAGAAATGCCATAAATGGTCTTCTCTGCTAAGTTGTATGTATAGTACCTTTTCTTTGGGCGGACGCGTTCCTGTTTTCTGTTTAGTAATTTTACCGGGTTATCCTACTAACGGTGCTCCCACACAGAAAAGTAACAAATTTAGTAAAATAAGTTTATATATAATTTTTTTTTTTTGATATTATGATAGTAGGAAAGTTTTTTGAGTAAAATCAATGTACTATTAATTAATAAAATAGAAAAGAAGACTTATTGCCTTGAGTAGGAAAAAATGTCGGACGATGCTATATAAAAAAACAATTGTTGACCTGGAAAAACGAAACGAAGCATAGCCGTGTGTAATCATAAATATATATTATTTTATTTCAAAAAATTTTAATTGGGTATCAATATAATTTAGTATTAGTTATATTATTTTTTTTATTAACATTTCTTGAAACTTTATTGCTTTCTCTGAAGGGTTCGTTTTTCGTTCAACACATTCCGGTCTATCTAAAATGTGACACTTGGCGGCCATATTGGACGAACTTGGGATTATTTACCAATTTCTTTGATGTAGGGAGCTAAAAATAAAAAATGCTACTTCAGGGTCAAAAACTAACCAACGATAAGTATTAGATGGATAGATTCCGACCCAGAAAACAGAAATTGTTCCACCTTTGTCAGAAACACCGCTCATGGTAAGTGAGGACTAAAGGACAAAATGAGGGAAACAGGAGTTACGAGGCTGGCGAAATATAAACCCAAGTTAGTCACTTTCTACTCTCCTTTGACTATAGGTTTGGTTTGGTAGTTTTGTTTTACGGCATATCAACCCTTTTTGGGTTATTTAATGCCGAATCTGGTCATTATAGTAAAAGTTTTTATGCTTCAAGTTCTTTATATCTTCAAATGTTTAATCATCGTTTTTGGTTTGGTAGTTTTGTTTTACGGCATATCAACCCTTTTTGGGTTATTTAATGCCGAATCTGGTCATTATAGTAAAAGTTTTTATGCTTCAAGTTCTTTATATCTTCAAATGTTTAATCATCGTTTTTGGTTTGGTAGTTTTGTTTTACGGCATATCAACCCTTTTTGGGTTATTTAATGCCGAATCTGGTCATTATAGTAAAAGTTTTTATGCTTCAAGTTCTTTATATCTTCAAATGTTTAATCATCGTTTTTGGTTTGGTAGTTTTGTTTTACGGCATATCAACCCTTTTTGGGTTATTTAATGCCGAATCTGGTCATTATAGTTATGCTTCAAGTTCTAAAAATAAAATAAAAAAGGGGAGGGAGAAAGGGAGAGGGGCTGTTGTTTTTGTTTTTGGTTTTGTAGAACATAATTAAGTTTTACAAAAAAAAAAAAAAATAAATAAAAAAAAAAAGTCAATGTAGGTGAATTTCGTCTCAGGGAGCCACAGGGCAGCCTGATCTGGTATCACCAGTTTGACTATAGATGAAGCGTAATTGCGCCAAATAAATGCAGTTGTAAATAACAAATTTAGATGGGATTGGTTAAAGGTTTTGATTCCTAGTGGTAATGGCGACTTCACACCCACGCCGGGGGGGGGGGGGTCATTTTTATTTCAGCTTCATCTGTCATTGGCCACTCACATCACTGAAAAAGTCTCTTTTTTTTCTTAGGACAGAATTCTGAAAGAGAAAGAAAGAGAAATGTTTAAAATTTTAACATACTTAAAAAAAAAAAGAAAAAAAGAAAGAAGAAAAGATGGCTGCGTTTGAACATTAGTTGGCATATTATAGACGATGCCTTGCCTGACAATCTCTATCTTCATAAAGTTAGGTGTGTTTATATATTCATATGTATTGGATTCACTCCTAAATTAATTTAACGATCATTACAAACTTTGGAACACAGCTGCTAGGTGTAAGGGGTCCGAATGTGAGCTATATTTAGTTTCCTTTACTTTTAGATCAAAGAGATGAAAGCTCTCCGTGAAAATTCGGATATCTCCGTTTGGTTGTGAAAGTTGTTATTTGCAACTGCAATTTAGCTTAATTTATAGTCGAATCAATAACCCTATTATTAAAAAACTGTGTTCTGCGGCTACGGTAGTCAAATGACATCGCGTAGCTGCAATCAGTCCTTTGTGCTAGTCCCAGACCATCTGGCCTTGTCATGCGCAAGTTGTCGTAGGCAATGAAGTTGTTTCGCTGTATGTAGTGGTCCTAGTCCCGCCTGCTTGAGGTCAGCACGAATCAATAGGTATTTGAGATCAATCAATAAATATTCTCCAGTTTTCGGTTACTTTGGAAAGGGAATTTACTTTAAAGGGAATTTCGGCGGCATAATATGGGTACAACCTCCCATTTGAAAATTCAAATATTTCAGATTTACATTGAATTTGATTCGTAATCATTAGGCACCGATTAAGCAAGATTCCATGAATTTCAATTTCTCCTTAAGACCCCTTAAATTTTAGATGTTTTCTCGAATTAAAACCATACAATGGATTTTGATCTGAATTAGAATGCGGATTCTAGACATACGGTTTAGTATCATTATATCTTGATTTTAATCTTTATAAGGGGACATAAAAGTGGTGCAAGACTGTTGTAGTTGAGGAATTAATTTTACCGATTCTGAGACAACTATTCTTCTAGTTGTATTGTAAAGAGAAGAGAAATTATAGTGACGTCAGAACATAAGCTCCACTCATATAAGTGACGTCAGAACATAAGCTCCACTCATATAAGTGACGTCAGAACATAAGCTCCACTCATATAATTGACCTCAATTTATATGATCTTGGTTTTGCGAACCCCAAAATAGTGAAAGAATTTTTGCAAATTAAGAAAGTTTTTGAGAATTTACTTTATAAAAATTATTTGGAAGCCATTAGGTATGTTTAGGGTCTTGACTACCGCCTATGTATTATGAGGTGAAGACAAAATAAGGGTCTTGATCACGGTCCTCATTCTTGACAACCACACTGGATTTGGGGTTAGTGTTGAGCATTTTTTCGTCTTCATTAATGGGTTTGGATAAAAGTGTACTATCTGTTCTCTCCTCGGTCGTAAGTGGAGTAGTTACCCTTTTAGACCGATTCATATTTTTGTCCTAATACAGAGTGCACCTATGGCTGTAAAAGTTGAGCCGAGATATATTTGAAATGTTCGACTTCTTCGACAATGGTTCTGTTGAGAATAATAGGGACATGGTCGGTATGTTTTTGGTTTGAATGCTATAATAGTCAATGAAATAGGGAGAAAATTCACTTTACTTTATTATAAAGATATATTTATATAGAGGAGTATTAGAAGACTATCACAATTCAAGACATGGAAATATGTTGGCGTTGAGAAGTAAGACGAAAACAAGTGTTTTTTTTATATAGTAAATCTTTGATCAGGCAAGACTTCTACGCAGTGATCTAATGTGTGTGACCATGTTCTATAATATATTTCGATGAAAGACCTCTTTATCAAATGGTAGGAGTTTCAAATCTCTAAAAATGGTGATATTGTTATATGCTTATACTGCAGTAAATATTAATGTCACCCGCAGCAAATGGAATAAAACTAAAACTAATTTTTTTTTTCAAAATTTCTTATTTGATTTAAATGATGAAGTGGTTCTTGTTATATTTGTTTAAATTAACTATTTAAATATATATATATATATATATATATATATATATATATATATAAATATATAATTTGTGGAGCAGGTGGGTAGCTAAGGGTGTTATTTCATTTTTTTTATTTCTTTTTTAATATTATCTATTTAATATTTATTTTTTTAATATGGAGACGGGGGTACTCGGAAATTATATAATATTATTATTTTATTCTAACAGTATTTTTATTTTTTATAATTAACGGTTAAATATGTTTTGATTGATACTACGGCCAGATTGTTTGTGGCCCGCAGTAAATGTAACAAACACAGTAAAGTCTTTTAAATTATGAAGTAGTTCTTGTTGTATTTATTTGTGAATGTGAACATATCTGATAGGTCATAATGAATCTGTAAGCAACAGATGCTGGGCCATGCTTATAATGCATTTTTTTTTTTTAATTTCTAATTTCTTAAATTATTATATGGCTATATATGAGTTCCGTGTACGAAGAATAAACACAAGTTCTTTATTTTCTTTTAAAGTTTGGTTAATTTATTTTATTTCGTTAGTTTATGGATGTTATACAGAAAAATTTATCCGGGGAAAAACAGGTTTTTTTTTATGTGTGTGATCAAAAAAGTTAGTGTAATGGCATGACGACCGAAATTTGGGTGCTTCTTGCTTAAAAGTCCGAAAAAAAGATTTCTTTGTCTTTTACTGTTTAAGAGGTAAATAAGGGGCAGTAACTCTTATCAACTGTTGTTATTACATACGTAATTTACTGCCACATTCAATTAATTAGTAATAAATGAACAACAAAGTATACGTAAATGGAAAATTTAATCATAAATAAATGAATTTCAATATTTTGCGAATCGGTAATTTCGATTTATCAAATATACTGTTACGTCTAATAGACATTTTACTTGCACAGTATCCGCTCGTACAACGCCAATGGAAGCCATCCGTTTTCACTCGTGATGGCACAAGTCGCATGTTATGCCCACAATTACAGGTCTCTTCTCCAGAAATAATTCCATGCGCTTGCAAAAAATCTATCTGTTTTACTTTTTCTGAAGTAAAATATAGTACGTCTTCAAACTGGAACAATTTCAAATCCATGATTCCAGTTGAAGAGAATATCAGGCTTGATAGAAATTAACGATAAAGTCTGGCTCAAAATTACAATTAAGAGTTACTGCCCCTTATTTACCTCTTAAACATTAAAAGACAAAGAAATTTTTTTTTCGGACTTTTAAGCAAGAAGCACCGAAATTTGCAACTTCCGGCTCAAAATGTGTTCAGTGGTGAACTGCGAAAGTCAGTTCCTAGTGTATTTTACACATACAAAAATCTAGGTCAACACATACGTAACTGTAAAAAGTGATTTCTTTCATTGGAAATTTTGAATTTTATTTTTATAATCAATACAAATATATTTATTATAATTGTAATGTTTTCTTTTTTACAAATACTAAAAGGAAATATTTTTAACGAATCCTCCCTCCCTCCCCATGTTAAGGATGGATTTCTAAATAATAACATTATTTAGAAAGCTATTCTTAACATGGGAAGGGACGGGCTTTGTTAACTATTCTGGGTGCTTATGCAGATGAGCGGCCACAGTAAAAAAAAATTTTTTTTTAAAAATAATATATACTTATTAAGCATTATAATCTTACTCACTGTACAAAAAAGTAGAAAAAATTATCCACTAGAACTTTAATTAAAAGTATTTTTCCATTCTGCGTACCAGCGATTCGTTCACAGAGACGCCATGTTGTTTTTTATTATGATTTCGCAAGTTGATTATCTCCCCTGCGAAATCTTGTTTCTTTAGAAACAAACTGAAGTCTTTGTGAACGAATCGCTGTTACGATACGCAGAATGGAAAAATACTTTTAATTAAAGTTCTAGTGGATAATTTTTTCTACTTTTTTGTGCAGTAAGATTATAATGCTTAATACGTATATATTATTTAAAAAAAAAAAATTTTTTTTTACTGTGGCCGCTCATCTGCATAAGCACCCTGTTCTGTACTTTGACCTAACACTTTTTAATAAAGGAAAGAAAATGTTTTTTGTTCCCCCCCCCCCCCCCTAAAAATAAGAATAATTAACAAAGTCCTTGGCGGGAACTGACTTTCGCAATTCACTGCTGACTGCTGAACACATTCTTAGCCGGAAGTGGTAAATCTCGGTCGTTATGCCATTACGGCAAAAAGTTAGGTGGATTTTGAAGTAAGTTTTATTTGTTTTTACGTTTTATTTGGAAATCCATTATTGACTGAATGGATGTACTAGTTTATTTGGTGCTGTGCTGATGAGCGGCCGTACGAAAAAATTATTTTTTTATAAAAACAATATTATATACTTATTCAGTACACTTACTCACTGTACAAAAAAGTAGTAAAATAATTATCCACTAGAACTTTAATTACAAGTATTTTTCCATTCTTCGTATCATAACAGCGATTCGTTCAGTAAGTGTCCATCTTTTTTCTTAAAAATAATTCAAGGGCAGATAATTTGCAAGGGAGATAATCATGCAATTAAAAAAAATAACTACATATATAAAAATTAAATTTATTCCAATAAAACATTTCGTTATAATGCAATAAATTAATTTCGTTTTGTTTTATTGGAATAAATTTAATTTTTATATATGTAGTTGTTATGATACAAGAAAAATACTTGTAATTAAAGTTCTAGTGGATAATTTTTTCTACTTTTTTGTACAGTGAGTAAGAAAATAACACTGAATAAGTATATAATATTGTTTTTATAAAAAAATAATTTTTTCGTACGGCGGCTCATCAGCACAAGCACCGTTTATTTAATATAATTTTCTTGTGATGCTTGATGTAAACTCTTGTCTTTTCTTTTCTATCAGGTGAAAGTTCCGTAGACTTAGATTATGAGTCAAACATTACACTTGCGAAAACCTTTTCGAAGTTATCAATGAAAGTGGACAGAGCGCACGAAAAGGAGCAGGAACGCTTGAAATTTTTGATGGCTCGAATGTCCTTAGCTGAAAAACCTTCTCGAAAATTGGAAAATGAAGGAGACATGATAACAAGAGCCCCAATTGGAGGATTGCCGGTTATGCCTGAAAATTATCTGGGTACAAATACAATAAATGACCCTTATCTTTTAAACTCAAATTATGCGTATAATAATAATAATAATAATAATATCTACAGCGTTGGCAGCAAACCTAAAAGATCGTACGTTGAAAATGAATTTCATGCAGTTAAATATACAAAGCCAACAGAGCATTCTATGTTACGGCTTCAATGTTCGACGCTATCACACTTTCCGAATCAGCATATTGAAAATTGTCATCAGAGCTCCGGCGGAATAATGACGATTAATCCAAGCCCATCCGTTGCTTCGAACGAAGAGTATGACAGCAGTTTTAGCCCGGGTGAATCAAGTTACGGCTCTCCGGCTGAAGATGTCCAAGCTGTTTCGCCAGTGTCTGACTATAGCTCTATGGCAGCATCCCCGGACAATAACGAATCTGCCTTTGATGAGGCCCATTTGAAAGACCTCTGTGAGATCATCGAGAAAGATCTAGTAAAAGAAAAGCTTGAAAAGGCGTTGCGTGATGATTTGCCTCAACATGTTCCGCAGCCAGGACCGTTGCCATCTTCTTCACCCCCGTCTCTTTATAACCAAGACTTGTATGATATTTTAGGAGATCTATTGAATCCTGAGCCTGCTTTGTCGCCACAGAATAATCCATTCTTTTCCGAACAACCCCCAGTAACTACTTATAATGAACAGCCACAGAATGCAGTTTCGGTAAATTCAAACAATCTCCAATTTACCCAGCCGCAAAAACAACACCAGTATCGACAATTGTATCAGCAGCAGGAGCAATCTCAAACGGTGAAAAATTCAAACTCCGTACAATATAACCTGCCATTGCAACCGCCGAATATCAAATACGAACCTATTGCTAAATCGCACTATCCTTTTGCACAACAAATTATTTCAACAGCCAACCAACCTCAGTCTGTTCAATCACCGATCTATACGCAATCCCAGCAACCACTCATGAGTCCCGACCTCTACAATTACAACCAGCAACAAAATCAACTTAGCGTAAAACCTATCGTTTCAAGTCAAGATTTCACTTCCCAACACCAGATGCAAAGAGTGCCAATTAGCAGTAAGCAGTTCCCTGCTGCATTTCAAGCAACTTCAGCCAATCAACACTTCCCTCAAACGTGTGCTGTACAACAACAATCGCAAATGATAACCTCAACCACAAACCAACAACATTTCTCTACACCGCAGCATCAGACAACGGTATATAACTCCATCCCCATGACAACATCAAAACAGCAGTATACAACAGCATCCCCTCAGCAACATGTAACAACCTCTCAGACCGGATGTTCTATTCCAGCCACAAAGTCAACAATTCAACAACTGTCTTCTGGGGCATCTGACCAAAATGTCATGCCGACATCGGCCACGTCTTCCAACAAAGCTGTGATAATTGTTGCCCAACCGAGCACCCCAAATTCGATCATGCTGGTACCAACGACAAACTCTCAAGTCATCTACATACCCCAGATTCCTATGGCGCCAATGAAACCTGTCAGACCATCCCCACGGAATATCCTACCGAAACCTCCTAATAATGACTCTAATAGTAACCAAATTAACCTGGAAAAGATCTCTACTTCAGATAAAAGAGGTCGACGTCACAAAGATACATCATCCCAACAATTGGAAAATCCAGGTTTGTTCTGTTTTTGTTTCCTAGAAAACTGTATTTGCCTTATAAAAAAAAATTTTTTTAATTTATTTGCTTTATTAAAAAAAGAAATTTATTTGCTTTATAAAAAAAAAAAATATTTATTTGCTTTATAAAAAATAAAATTATTTGCTTCATAAAAAAAAAAAAATTATTTGCTTTATAAAAAAAAAAATTATTTGCTTTATAAAAAAAAAGAAAGTTTGTTTTTTTATAAAGCAAATAAATTATGTGTCAATTTAATTTGCATCTTAAAGGGATGTTAGATCTCCACTTTTACGGAGAATTCCGCTTTTTTTAATCCAGAAAAGGTGGATTTTCACTTAAATCACTAGAGCCTTCAAAGATTCATGAAGGGGTAGAGGTGCTAAGTGGTTTGTTTTATCAAAGAATGACTTCCTGTCTCCTTCCGCTTTTTTTGTCATTGGCGCCTCATATCCCCGACTTTAGATTTTTAATTCATCCTCGATTGTTGCTGAGCAGATGAACTATTTGTGCATTGCGTATTATTTACAAAATTTTAGCAAGTTGATAATCTTGAATTTTTGAACCAGAGTTGTTGCACATTTCGACAATGCATATGATCCGACTTCGTCTCGTAGGATTTCAAAAATTCTTACTTGGATTCCTAGAATTCCTAAATATCTGATGCGACTCATTATTTTAAAGTCTTCCAGGATTCAGACTTTTGATTCTTTGGAGATTAAAAAAAAATTTGACCTCAACTCATAGCATTCTTACGAGTCCGACTCTTTCCAAAACCTCCGACTGCAACCCTGGTGTGAACAGATTCAGAAACTTAATCGAAGCTAGATCTATTTATATACTTGTAAAACTCTGTGGATGTTATTTTCTTATCCCCATGCACACTGGATGACGTCATTAAAAAGAATGGTTGGATGATGTCATCCATTAAAGCAGACGTGGGAGATAACTGTGCACAGTGGATGACGTCATAATTTTATCTAGATGAACATCTAGACCACTGCGGATCTAGCATACTACTTGAACTATGTGGATCTCATTGTTGTCTTGTTTGTTCCGCTCCCCCCTTCCGTGTACACTGAATGACGTCATTCATCAAACGGGGGGGGGGGGGGGCAAAGATCCTTTATGGCGTTCACAGGTTGTCTACTAGCTTATTCAGGAGTTGTCTCCCTTGATAATGTGTAATTTTTTTCAATCAAGAAACTATGGGGGGAAAAACTTGTTCAATAGTTGCCTTCCTTGATCCGAGAAGAAATTGGTGATTAAAATAAATAAAATGTTATTTTAATATCAAAATATTTATTATTGCTGATAGTTTTCGAAAAATCTAACATCTCTCTCTCTGTCATTTTTAACAGAACTAGTACTATCCTGACAATTATAGAATTTTAAAAAATAAGCATGGTAATATAGGGTTCAGGGCTGGGAGCAGCAGTACACAGAATTCATTTAAAGGCAATGCCAGATTGCACTTTGAGTTACTATTTAAATTGCCATATTTTAATCTCAGATGTGGAGAAAGTATTCTGGATGGCGAAACTATTGAGATTGTTGGTAACTTTTACCTTGGTGATACCATTGGAGCACGGGGAGGAGCTGGTACCAGTGTGATTGCAAGAGTTAGTAGTGTATGGAGTAAGTTCAGGGAACTTCTGCTATTACTAACCAGCAGAGCATTACCACTGTCGACTAAGGGAAGAGTCTATCAGGCATGTGTACGCAGTGTGATGATATATTGAAGTGAAACTTGGCAGGTGAGGGTTGAGGACATGCGTTGCATGGAGAGAAATGGTATGATGGATGTATAATGTGAGTTTTAAAATTCTCTTAATTTGGGGATATATAAGAGTTGAACAAAAATATTTTAATTTGTTTTTAAATTAAAAAAAATAATATAACGACAGCCTTAGTTCTGATGACCTCAGAGGAAGATTAAATCTGGACAGTATAGGGAGGTGTGTGTCAAACAGGAGACTTTGGTGATATGGCAATATTGAAAGAATGGATGAGAGTTATTGAGTTAATAGATGTAGAACAATTGAGGGAGCAGCTTCAGTTCACAGGGAAAGGCTAAGAAAAACATAGGAGGATGTGATAAAAATAGGCTTGAGAGAAAGAGGGATAAATACAGACCTGGACAGAGATAGAGTATTTATTTACTCCTCTCCAGGAGTTAGGCACAAGGCCAATTTTATCTTACTCCCATAAGTAAGATGTGACCTAAGGTCGGGTCGGGAAAGTGGGGCTTAAAAAGCCAGCACCCAAGAAGGTGAGCACTCTGGCTATTAAAAATTGCCTGGGCAGCCCCTTCGGCATTACCCGGTAGGGACGCCTCAGGCAGTAAGCAATAAACTTACTCCTCCCCAAAGAGGGGAGGCGAAGCCTGGGAGGGTGGACCTCCTAGAACTGCACAGGACAGACTCAGTTAAATGTTTGAAATTTTTAAGTATAGTATACTTTATCAGTGTTCAGTCTTTTTGGTGCCTTTACAGATGAGCGCACTTTTTATTCTTTTTTTTTATTTATTTAAATAAAATTTCAAATAAATTTTTGAATCACTATTTTAAACCTGACAATATTAATTTCTGTCTACATCGTATCCTCCAAGTTCGTTGGCAGCAGTTTTTCTCAAATGCAGCAGTTTACACGTGTTGCCAAATTGTCTCTTTCCTTCCTTCAGCAGCAAGCTTTCCTCGCAAGGTGTTTTCACTGGTTTGGTGTCGAGGCAAATTAACCAGGAGAGCGATCAATCTGGTTCCATATCAGGGCTGGAAGAAGTGGCAACTCTAAACGTGGCAAAGAACAATACCGCAGGATGCAGCACTGATTATCAGTCCACATATCTACGGTGTTCACTGGTGGAATCAAAACTGGCTGTCGCTGATTTCAATGTTGGCAATGAACCACTCTGCTTGTTTGGCCTTCATTCGGGACACTGAATTCATTGA
Source organism: Sepiola atlantica (assembly GCA_963556195.1). Taxonomy (NCBI): domain Eukaryota; kingdom Metazoa; phylum Mollusca; class Cephalopoda; order Sepiida; family Sepiolidae; genus Sepiola; species Sepiola atlantica. The sequence continues at coordinate 25,944,634 of OY744535.1, forward strand.
AAGGAACCAGCTTGACCGATCTGAAGTGAATGACATTACAAGTTTAAGTTCAATATTCATTTTTTTTAATTAAAAATATAATTTAAAATATATTTTAGGTGAAAATAACTATTCATGTATGTGTATGTATGTATGTATATATATATATATATATATATATATATATATATATATTTAATTTTATTTTAAAAAAGAATTAATTAAAATATTTTTGTTTACCTCTTATGTATCCCCAAATTAAAGGAAATTTTAGAAGAATTGTAATTCTAGGATTTTGTAAATAGTAAAATCTTGGCTAGTAAAAGTTTCAATACGTCTTATTTTGTATTATCTGGAAACTATTCTAATAACAAATTCTAAGACCAGTACGAAAAAGGCCATGCTAAAATGGTGAGCTGTCTGGGATCCCCGTCTAATAGCAACCAGGAGCGAGATCTGATGACATGGTGCCAGCGGTGTAAAAACCATTTAAATATGTGGAGCCTAAGGCAGAAAGAGGTCAAGCCTCGATTTTGAATCTCACGTACTAAATTTTAAAAAAATCTTTTTTGTATTTCATAATTGAGGAGTTCATTCTCATGTTGCCAGTATAATTCAGGGCAGATAACTTGAATATGGTTCAAGGAAGTTAACTCTGAATCTACTGGGCCGACACTCATATAAAGGGAATTTTAAAAGAATTGTAATTCTAGGATTTTGTAAATTGGAAAACCCTGACTCGTAAAATTTTCAATTTCCAAAGATGAATTTTGATTTTGATGGTTTGTAAAGTAGGTCATAAAATAAAATCCTATAATTGAATTCCGTATCAAATTTTAACATTTGGAAAACTCTTCTCTTTTTTTATATATTTATTTTATTTTATTTTTTTTTTTTTTTCTAGGCCAAGGTAATTTGTGCGTTGCACGGCGTTGTGTGGCTGGCATGAAAGAAGAAGACCTTGAAAACATGGATTCAGATGGAGACAACTATTTACATGTTGCTGTCTGTAAAACTGATGTCTACATGATCGAAGCTCTGTTAGAGCGATTAAGACGATCTGGTAAACTCAACATGATTGACAAACAAAACAATTTGCAACAAGTAAGCATCATTTTAGCTTCAAACTGCGTGTTCGTTTTTTATTATATTCATCCTTTCTGAAAAATAAGTGAATAAATATAAATTCATATATGTATGAATACAAGTCGACTGAGTAACCTTTAAGAATACGCACCATTCCGGCTGACATTTGAAAGGATAGGGGATTTGGTTGTCTGCGACTGTGGTCACTCTGAACAGACAGTCGACCACATCATCGAGTCATATCTAAAACACCGACCACCCAACATCGAAGCCGGCAAAGCTGCGCTAGACGACAAAATGTTAGCGTGGCTTTTCTCAACCGAGTGGGTGATCTGAAAACGGAATGCTGAAGCAAATGAAAGAAGAAGAAGGCCGACATTTGTAATATTGAAGATTTGTAATATTGAAGTTTTGTAATATTGAGGTTTTGTAATATTGAGGTTTTGTAGTATTGAAGTTTTGTAGTATTGAAGTTTTGTAGTATTGAAGTTTTGTAGTATTGAAGTTTTGTAGTATTGAAGTTTTGTAGTATTGAAGTTTTGTAGTATTGAAGTTTCGTAGTATTGAAGTTTCGTAGTATTGAGGTTTCGTAGTATTGAGGTTTCGTAGTATTGAGGTTTCGTAGTATTGAGGTTTCGTAAAAACTCGGAATGGAGAATAATTTTGTTTTATTGGGAGGGGCTAAGTCTATAGATTTTTTTTTGTGTTTTTAAAACAACAAGATGCAATAGAACAAAGAAAGACGTTTGGTGCTTAAGCATATCCGCCCCGACATTAAAAAATTTAAAGAATGTATAAACGTTATTATGTACTTACGTGTTAGCTGAAAATAAGATTGTGCTCAACGTGGTGAGTGTTTTAAGATTTGAAACCGACTGCTTGCACAACAGTCGCCAATCTTACCCGTACACGCACTCCTACAGATGCATTGATCTGTTCACTTCCGGTTCCGGTTTTATTCAGTTTCAATCTTATTGAAAGAATTGATTTTCCTCTCCTTTAAAGCCGAAATGTTTAACCTGGTTTGTGTTTAGCCAACTAAAAACTCCTTCACAGTTCAACATGTTTAACCTGGTTTGTGTTTAGTCAACTAAACACTGATGTCATTATACTTTAGTTGTGACATGTTTAACTATTCTCTTCTTACAGACTCCTCTATATCTGGCTGTTTCTGCTAACCAGCCTGCTATGGTCCACAAAATGGTCCGTTATGGAGCTAATGTCAACCTTAAAGGAATGGTAAGCATATTTGACTAAAAAACCTTTTTTTTTTCTTTTTTCTTTTCTTTTCACTAGTAGAAAACAAGAATGTATATTCTTAATATATATATAATGTATATTCTTAATATATATATATATATATATATATATATATATTAACGGTGTTCACCTGGTGTTACTCATATGGAGATATATTGCTGATGGGAAATAAATAATTTACAAATTGATAATCAAACTTTTCTATCACAATAAAATGTATTTCCCTTTTAAACAATTAATTATTTACATTCATGAAAAGTAACTTTTATCCCAACGGTCGTTTATTGCTACTTTTTAGCAACCAGCCATAAGCAATTCTCGACTTTTTATACGGTACTTAGAGTCAGCTACTCCTGATGTTATATACTGAATTGCCTCCCTTAGTGTTATGCGCTTTTTATAGATATATATTGAAACAAAAGCGCGTGTATTATGGATGATTAAAAAAAAAAAATAATAATAATTTTTATGTTTACAGACTCAGGGTTACAAAACAGAAAGAGTGGAACGTGCCCCTATCCATTGTGCTGCATCTCAAGGCAAAGACTACTATGATACTCTTAAAGAACTATTTAAGTCTGAAAATATGGACCCTGACATTCTGAATTCTGATGGTAAGTCAATATAATCAAGCCCTCTCTCTCTCTCTCTCTCTCTCTCTCTCTCTCTCTCTCTCTCTCTCTCTCTCTCTCTCTCTCTCTCTCTCTCTTTCTTTCTCTCTCTCTCTTTCTCTTTCTTTCTCTCTCTTTCTCTCTCTCTTTCTCTCTCTTTCTCTCTCTCTTTCTCTCTCTCTCTCTCTCTCTTTCTCTCTCTCTCTCTCTCTCTCTCTCTCTCTCTCTCTCTCTCTCTCTCTTCTCTCTCTCTCTCTCTCTCTCTCTCTCTCTCTCTCTCTCTCTCTCTCTCTGAATTTGACACCCAAACAAATTTGTATGTTTTTTTTTTTGTTTTAATTTGAATTTCTTTCGTTTCAGGTTTAAGTGCTCTCCACTGTGCCATTATCGAACACGGTAAATTGGTTCCAAACCAGAATTCCTATGGGACTAAGATTGATAATTGTCAGAATGTCTCTTTGCTGCTAAAAAACAAAGCCAACCCAAACCTCCAAGACCGATGCAGTGGCAAGACACCCCTCATGTATGCTATTGAAAGCAAAGATTATTCTATGGTGGAAGCTATTTTGAAGGGAGTTGAGTCTTCCAAGATACCTGAACTTCTTAAGACGAAAACCTTTGATGGACGGACATGTATGAAGATCGCAGATGGTCTGCGAAATGAATTTGAGCCTCACACTTGGCAAAAGCTTCATAATTTTCTTTCTACTGTGAATTAAATTCATTCTTTTAAAGGTAAGTTCATCTCCCTTTACGAATGTCGCAGATAATACTTTGGGAATGTATCCAAAAAAAAAACCTAACTTGACTCAAACTTTTTTTCTCGTCATTACTGTAAAGGTTTTAAACGAATACTGTAATTGGGATTCAAACTTAAAATAAAATGATTACATAAATAAAATTAGAATGATACCCATCCCAGAACGGGGGAAAATTAATTCTTTGAATAGAACAATTGCTTAACTTTTATGTTCCCTTAAAATCTAGATATAATGATACTAAACCTTATGTCTAGAATCCTTATTGCAGTTTTGACTCTAGAAAATGTCTAAAATTCAAGGTTTCTGCTAAAGAGGTCTTAAGCAATTGAAATTCATGATTTTTTGCTAATTGGTTTCTAATAACTATGGATCAAATTCAATGCAAATCTGAAATACTTGGATTTTCAATTGACATGTTGTGCCCATATTATGCCCCTTAAAAACTCTTTAAAATACAAAGAAACTGAAATTTGAGAAATATTTATTAATTGATGTCTGATAACTTTTATTAACTTGTATAATTTGGATTATTCGGACTACTGTTCTCATCTTCAGTGTTTCGCCCGCTGTAACCTTCGACTTTCTTCAGGTGTATCTTTTCAAGCTCTGGAATCTGGACGGAATTTAGAACAGGGGTAGAATGCTCTCGTTTCGTCAGCCATGAGTTCGACAGAAATATTCCCGAGTTCGAAAAGATACACCTGAAGGTGGCCGAAACGTGATGATAACACTCAAGATGAGAACAGTAGTCCGAAAATCAAAATTTTACAAATTATCAATCCTCAGAAACAACTGTTATTGACGTTTCACAAAAATCGCCCCCTTTGCATAAAACTAGATTAAAACTAAATATAGCTTACATTACAACCACTTATGCTTAGCAGATGTTTCAAAATTCGTAATGATCGGTTAATTAGTTTGAGAGTGAATCATGTAGATACAAATATATAAAAATACCTAACATACCTAACTTTATATGAATAGAGATATTCCAATTACTAACATATATGCCAAAAAAAGGGGACTATTTAAAAAGATCATTAATATGTACATAACATTGTCACTGAGTGGCAATCTTTACTAATGCCTTTCATGCAGTTCCTTTTAATTCAATCAAATATAATCCAATAATGCTCCTTACTGATTGGGGGGGGGGGGGGTATAGCCTTTTTTTTATATATATATATACTAATGAATCACCACTTATCAAGGCCGAAGGCCACTTGAGGATGAGGATTAACGAGATGTATGGATTATCATAGAAGGATAAAGAATATTATGAGAGGATTTAAAATAATGATTGGGCTGAACAAAGTTTGATTATTTATGGGGTGATTTATGACATTGGATCTGAAGACAACCTTCTTGTAGTCTGCAGAGAAGCAGTCGCATGGTGTGATGTGAAACCCATCTAGTGTTGAGGATTCTTGCTATTCTCCAATGTTAACGTCCGGGTAGCGAAATATATTTCTCTTATACATATGTATACACATTGGTCATTAATAACCACTTAATAGAATAATGTTTTTGGAACAGATCAGATTAAGAACAGCAATGGCGTAGAACATTTGTTACGTACCTGCTTACTTGTTCCCGTAGGCACTCGGGATGACCGTCGGCTGTTGTTAAGTTGATTCGGTCGCTTCACGTCTACGGAGCTGTTCGGCTTTCGATCAAAGCACAAGGCAGCAAAAAACACATAGACGCTGATTTTTGGCTTAAGAGTCTTTTATTTAGACAGCAACAGGACTCATGTATATGTGTGTGTATGCGAGAGAGAGAACAATTAAGTTACTTAGGAAGAGAGAGATCTCAGTCAGGCCCATTACGGCCACTGCACCGCCCACATCCCGCCCTTCCGCGGGGCAACTTCGTTTCGCGTCTCAGTCTTTTGAGTGTCAGGAACAAAAGGATCAAATATTATCCCATCCCAACAGAAGTAACATCATCCGACTTCCGTTTCCACTCCTCCCATCTTTTTCAGGGAGCTCTCCTACTCTCTCGCCTCCCACTACCTTCTGGGGCCTCCTCCCTGCGCCCTCACTATCCAACACATTTTAAGATGGAATTTGATGAATTCGGAAATAATGCTACAAAAAAGAGGAATTAAAAGGACATTTTTGATCTGTATATTAATAGTTCGACACCATCCTCGAGTGTCTTCAGTCTCTCTGTCCAAGGGTTTGTCAGGACAATCTGACATGAGGATACTTCATCCTATAAGTAAACCCTGACCAAATGTTGAAAATAACATAGTATTCAAAGCCCAAATAAGATCTCGACACAGCTATATACTGGTTCATGCAAGTAATGGTGCACCTTCTCCTTAAGTAACAGCATTTAGCTGGATACTCCACCAGACTAGATGAATTCTTGTTCTGGAATTTGGTGAGACCACAAGAAAGATATACTATAACAGAGTTAACTGGTCACTTGGGGGAGATTAATGTTCTTCCCTTCTTTACTAATTCAACATTTGAGAGGTAAAGGAGAACTTTAATGGGATACTTGGATATGTATGTATCTAATATAGAGATCAAGTGTTAGCCCCAGGAAGGGGTTCCTTGATTTCTAAGAACTTCGACTGACGTAAATTGGAGAAAAAAAATTATTAATATGATAAATATTCTGTGCAATGATTTGCTTGTTTTAATGGTTGAATTAAGAAGATGGTTAAAAACTGCAAAAAGAGGCATTATAATCCTAATGATAAGAATGATGTATATATTAAAGATCCTGTTTAGCAATAATAATAATAATAATTTGCTGGGTTTATACCCCAAAATCTAACATCTATAAGTTCAATAAACCAAAATTCCCAAAGAAAAATTAATCAATTGCAGACTGTTTACTCAAGAAATTTACACATAAAAGAAATTCATCAAATTGCCTTAAAATCCATGCCACACCTCACCACGACAAAAACCTCAGCCCCCCCTCTTCCTCTCTCCCTCCCTAAGGCAAATTAACTAATACTCTCACCCCTCCCTTTTTCACTGCTGCCTTAATGGTACCCACTCAAAGCTTTCCATATTCATTTCATTCTTCGCCACTACTGACTTCTCACAGCCTGGACTCTCCTCCAGTGCTCACAGTAGCCACGGCTACTACTTTTCCCTATCAACCCACAATTTCGATGTACTTGCATGACATTTTTCTTAAAATTATCCTGAGGAAGTCTTACAATAAAGACGTTGATGAATATAAAAATAAATATCTCTTGGTTTTTTTCTTTTTCATTTCCCATATATATATATATAGTACATGTATTGTATTAGTTTCTGTAGATGTAAATCCATTGAAACTCAAGTGTTTATAAAAATATATATAATAATTAGGCAGTGCTAGGTGAAAATAAAAGTAAAATATAAATAAAACGTCTTTTGTTCTTTTTGTTTATTACAATGACTGATTTTTTTTTTTTTTTTTTTTTTTTTTTTTTTCAGGAAATGGAAGCATCCCATCAAAAAGGCTACCATAAAACTGACAGATGAACACATTGACTGAGATCTTGTAGATAACATTACAATTATTCATTTTCATCAAATATTTGCTTTTTGTTTGTAAATAAGGCTGCTACTTTATCTTGTAGAAACTAACAATTACTGATTAATATTTTTTTTTTTTCAATAGGGCTTGATTTTTTGATCTCATGGGGAGGGGATAAAAAAAATCTGTTAATTGGACTTCTAACTTTCACATTTTTAGAGTGACAGCGTTTTTATCTACTTTCTTTCTCTTTTATTGCTTCGCTCGGCAATGTTATGTTGGTTGCTTATATTTCAGTTTTTAATAATCTGTAGGTTTGCGAGTGAAAAAAAAATGCTTTTTGTATATATTTGTATCTAAGCTGACGTATTATGTACATAATTCAATAAATATCTGCTAAAATCTGTTTTTGTTTGTTTTTTAATTTACCTATTTTGTAGACTTTTTCTTTCTCCTGGTGTATTATATATATATATATATATATATATTAAAATAGAATCCTTTATCAATGCAAGATTAATTTTTTTTTTTTTTTTTTTTTTTTTTTTTTACTTTAATCTTATTTATTTCGGAATAATATTCCATCATCAGAGTTGACCAGTATTGTGTCATTTTTATTTATTTTATTTTTTTTCATAAAAAAAGCAAAAATAAACGTTTTCCCTTTTGTTATTTTTGATAAAATGTCCTTGTTATGGGTGTATCCGCAGCGATGTCGTTGGCGGTTATGAATTCAAATTCTGGATGTAGAACGAAGAAAGCATTGGCATGCTCGAAGTTTAAGAAAATGGGTCATTCATCTCAAAGCATTGGTGGGTCAGTATTATAAAATTGAAAATAGAAGCCTTTATCAATGCAAGATTAATTTATTTCTTATTTTTTTACTTTAAGCTTATTAATTTCGGAATAATATTCAAAACTTATTATAAAAAAAGGTATCCTGAAGGATAGAATCCAAGGATAACATGGAAATTCCTAATATGGTAGTGGGTGCTCAATATCATAAATAAAGCATTAATAACGTTGGGGAATTTATAAAGAAAAAGAATATATATCAAAAACAAAAAAATATTATTTAAAAATGAACATAGTAATTTGTTTCTTTTCTCTTGTATGTTCAACTGAGTCATTTCATCCTTAAACCTGGATTTTTCAAAAATTAAATATCTTGTAATATAATACTATTTGAAAAATTTAAAAAGTTTTAGAAAGTTTTTTACAACAAAAATTCTCCTTAAAAGTGTTGCATACCTCCCGCCCTAGGGGAGGCCCCAACACTTTACAGATCGCCACTAATTTATTATACGTGTTCATAAACGTACTTTGTTATCGCGTGCTTCTCACCATCATAACCATGTTGTCGTTATTCCTCCCATGACTGGGGACACCTGCAATTGTTTACAGCCACAAAGAAAGACCTTTAATTGACCATGTAGATGAACCCTTTCTTCTGCCACCAGTGGTGGTGGTGGGGGCACATTCCCGGCTACCGATTTGTTGTAGTTATGTTTGAATAAGAGATTCTACCCGTCTTTCACCCTCAAAACTTCCATGCGAAGTATGCTTCATTTGTTCTCTCCCCCTCAGCTGACGTCACATCCGTCCTCAGTACATCCAAGGTCAAGATTGCATTTGAAAGCACTCGCTGACCCGATGACATGTGTATTAAAATCACGAAATGAATACTAGTAAATGTACTCACTTAATATGTAACAAAAAATCCTTGTTTTTGAAAAGTCCGGATTTAAGGGTTAATTGTCTCTCAGTTGAACATACAAGAGAGAAGAAACAAATTAGAATGTTCATTTTTTTTTAATAATATTTTTGTTTGTTTCTTTTATATATTCTTTATATATTCCCCCAACTTATATATATATATATATATATGGGGGTGGGTGTTTTTTTTTTTTTTTTTTTTTTTTTTTTCAAATATTTCTTCAAATCAATCATCCTGAGGAAGTCTTTAAATAAAGACAGAACGTTAATGAATACATAAATAATATTTTTGGTTTTTCATTTTCCATATTTATGTTCAGGATAAGTTTTACAATTTTAGTGAAGGAAAATAAAAAAAACCATACCTTGACCAATAATTGATTTATTCTCAAAATTCGAAGTGCACCTTTTAGAGAATTTACATCGAGATGTAGGGAAGGGCATCACCCTTTTCCCTGGATTGCTCTATTTACCCTTTACTTTCATCAGCCTCGTAACTCTTGCTTCCCCCTATTTTGTCCTTTAGTCATCACGTTCCATGGACAATGTTTCTGACAAAGGAGAAAGAATTGCTATTTTACTGGCTTGGCCGTCATTTTGAGTGGATGGTGTGGGGAACGTGAAGGAGGCTTACCTGCGAAACGTCCTCGTGTTTGTCTGTCCTGTGCGCTGCGGATGAAGGAAAAGAATTCATCATGGCGTCCGTGAACCTTTATTACGTACGGTTCACGCAGAGTCTTGCGAAATCACATTGCACGCATGCAAATTAGGTGTGCCTCAGCCTAATAAAAGCGGGTCTCTTACCGTCTTCAACGAAACGGTGCGAAGTAAGTGCACGTGTGACAAACGTAGAGATCTGCTTTGGAAGCTGACAGAGGACTTTGTGATCTACGGACAGAGTGATTTGCGTTTCTTTGGACCTTCGTTTTTTACTCCAGAGTGATTTGCGTTTTGTTGGACCTTCGTTATTACTTCAAGCTATTTCGGCCATGGACAAATTCGACTTGAGATTAATACCCGAGTTCGACGGCTCCCCCTCCGGACCCTCTGTAGTCAAGTGGTGGGAGAAAGCCGAGTGCGTCTGCATACTTTGCAAGATAAAGGATCCTGCACTGGTCATCCCGCTGAGACTGACCAAAGGAGCATATTCAGTGTATCAGCAGCTCGGAGACGAACCAGGCCTGGAAGAAGTTAGGCAGGCGCAATACGCAGCCTTTGCTGTGGACCCTTTCGTCGCCTGGAGACAGTTCACCGAACGGCGGCTTGGGCTAGATGAGACTGGACGTCTACCTGGCCAATTTGAGGAGGCTAGCCGCGCCGTTCGGTGGAACAAGCGAGCGAATACTGGAATGCGCTTTTTTGACTGGACTCCCAGACAGCGCCAGCAGACTGCTGCGAGCATCGTCCAGACTCAGTGAGATTGGGCTTGACGAGTTGTTGGCCAGAGCCCGAAACATTTTGAAAGAGGACACAGAGCCGGTTTCGGCAGCTGCGGAAGCATCTTCACCACCAACAGAAGATGTGAGATGCTACAAATGTGGCGGGCCGAACCATTTTTCAAAAGACTGCCGAAGCTGTGCAAAGGACGCGCCCGATCGAGGAACGTTAAAACGCGTGCGTTGCTACCGGTGCAACAAGCTGGGTCACGTGGCAAGAGGTTGTCCGGGAAACGGGCAAGGGGAGTAAGCTATAGCGCCAGTCTTCTCCCCAGATCGTCGCCAAATAAGGCGCTACCCACAGTGATCGTGCGCGTAAACGGGCGTGAGCGCTTCTCGCTCATAGACACCGGGTGCACGCAGACCCTCGTGCGCAAGGCATGCTGTGACGCATGGGATGAGGAAAGGGTCCCGGTATTGACGGTTGGCAGTGGCTCGATTGCCTCTTGTGGCGTTAGCATCATTCGCGCAGGTGTCGGCGATGGGCCCACAGTAACCGTACGAGCCTTGGTTGTAAACGGTGACCTGCTCCTGGGAATGGACGTCATCAAGGAATTGGGTGGTGTACGCATTGATGGTGAGGGTAGGGCACATTTCGCAAAAGTGGGCCTTGCTCTGAGTGCAGCCATGAAGCTGGAACAGCCTGATTTTTGTGCGGAATTCGACCAGCGCACAAAGTCCTGGACAGCCTCCTGGAAGTGGTCGGAGGAGCAGCCAACTGAGAAGGTGCCAGAATACAAAATCCCCCCCGGAGCTCGTGCAGAATACGACAAGGAACTACAAACTTGGATTAGTAATGGATGGCTAGTTCCTTATTCAGAGAAAGAATTGGGTCCCCCAAAGTGCCTGATCCCGTTAATGGTGTTTATCCAACAGAATAAGCAGAAGGTGAGGCCGGTGCTCGACTATCGAGAATTGAATGAGCACGTGGACCCTTTTACAGCTCGCGCGGACGTATGCACTGAAAAGTTGAGGGAATGGTGGCAAACGGGATCTAATGTATCTGTACTGGATCTTCGCAAAGCATACCTTCAAGTGCGTGTACACAGATCACTATGGTCCTATCAAACGGTGCTCATCAAGGGGAAAAGGTATTGCTTAACCCGCATGGGATTTTGACTTAATGTGGCGCCATCAATTATGCAAATGATTGTTGACGCCATTCTGACTAAGGATGAGCGCATTCAGCGGGCAACGTCTGCATATATTGATGACGTGTGCGTGGACGAGGAAATTGTATCTGCGGGAACATCTCTACAACTTTGGCCTTCTCAGCAAGGAACCGGAAAGGCTACCGGATGGGGCACGGGTACTTGGTTTGCAGGTCTGGGAGGAAGATGACGTTCTGTATTGGAAACGAGGAAATGAAACCCCGGACATGCCTTGTGTTGTCACACGACGAAACGTATTTTCCTTGTGCGGAAAGTTAGTTGAACACCTTCCTGTGGGCGGCTGGCTTCGTGTTGCGGTGGCATTTATCAAGCGGAGAGCCTCTGACGTCACCACTGGATGGGATGACAAAACTCATGACGTCCCTCTCAATACAATGCTCAAAGAGGTCCTCACCAGAGTGCACAAGGAAGACCCAGCGCGGGGCAGATGGTGCGTCGACAGCCAGAACCTTAGTGTGTGGGTTGATGCAAGCTCTCTCGCCATTGGCGTATCGGTGGTCCATGATGGAACGGTGGTGGAAGACGCTTGCTGGTTACGCCCAGAAAAGGACTCTCAGCACATAAACCTGGCAGAACTTGATGCAGTTATCAAGGGGATAAACTTGGCAATCCTTTGGAAGACGACCACCCTGCAACTATTCACAGATTCTGCTTGCGTCCATAAGTGGATTTCAGATACTCTCACCGGGAGGGCCAGAGTACGAACCAAAGCCACGAACGAGATGCTCATCCGACGGCGGCTCGACACGATCATGAAGCTAGTGAACGAATACGCACTGTCAATAGAGGTGTCCCTGGTCAAATCCAGCCTGAACAAAGCAGATTGTTTGACGAGAGTACCTCAAAGATTGCTTGATGCCATAAGAAAGACTATTTAACCCATGCAGCCCGCCTACGCCGCTTCCGTGAGCCCCGCTCGATCTAATCACATCAAAGAAGTCCACCAACAAACCGGACACCCTGGGGTCAAGCGGACCCTATATTTCGCTAAGTTGGTTGAACCAGGAGTACAGAGGGCAGACGTCAGGAAAGTGGTCAAAGACTGTGTAGCATGCCAATCCATTGATCCAGCACCCGTTCGCTGGGAGAAAGGAAAGCTGGGAGTGAAAAGCCATTGGAGCCGGCTGGCGATGGATATTACTCACCACAACGGCGAGGATTTCCTGACTCTCATTGATTGCGGTCCATCCAGGTTTGCGATATGGCGCATGCTGCGCCGGCAAGATGCAGCCATCATCGTCCGTCAGTTAAACAGTATTTTTCTTGAACGTGGCCCCCAACGGAGATATTAACCGACAATGGCGCTGCATTCACCAGTGAGCAGTTCAGAAAGTTTGCTGATGGCTGGGGAGTACACCTGAGGTTTCGATGCGCCCACGTACTGAGTGGAAATGGGGTCATCGAGCGGAATCACAGAACCGTCAAAACCATCGCGCCCAGGACGGGCTGCGCTGTATTTGAGGCAGTCTACCTGTATAACGTAACCCCAAAGGATAATGTTTCACCCTCTACAGCGCCAGCTGACACCTTGCACAGGTATCATGTCAGGGTGAAAGGCATAGAGACTAACCCGCTGGCCGAACTGGAAGTAACCAGAGAGAAACTGAAAAAAGGGGATGTCGTATGGATTAAGAACCCGCGGCAAGTGTACGACGAAATACGGAATTGGACGCGTCACTGAGGTAATCAGCCCACAGGCGGTGCGGGTCGACGGTATGCCCCGTCACGTTAGAGACCTACGGTTAGCAACGCAACCATCACTGGACGACAAGAGCGAGTCGGGGTCAGAGTGCAGTGAGGCATCGCTCGGACAGTGACTCGGATATCAGCAGTATCCCAGCAGACGCGATGTTTCTCAGACCACGGACGAGAGCACAAGCAAAGATAAGGCTTGCGTTGTCCCCCTCCGAAGAAGCAACCGGCGAAGGCGATCGATGCCTCCCTGCCATCTCTGTGATCATGAGATCAGGGGGGAGTGTGGGGGCGTGATGGGGGCTTACCTGCGAAACGTCCTCGTGTTTGTCTGTCCTGTGCGTTGCGGATGAAGGAAATAAATTCAACATGGCGTCAGTGAACCTTTATTACGTACGGTTCACGCGAAGTCTCGTGAAGTCACATTGCACGCATGCAAATTAGGTGTGCCTCAGCCTAATAAAAGTGGGTCTCTTACCGTCTTCAACGAAACGGTGCAGAGTAAGTGCACGTGTGACGAACGTAGAGATCTGCTTTGGAAGCTGACAGAGGACTTTGTGATCTACGGACAGAGTGATTTGCATTTCTTTGGACCTTCGTTTTTTACTCCAGATGGTATGTGGATATTTTAAATCCTCACATGGTATTCAGCATCATTCAACTGTGGATTTAACCGTTATATTCAAATGGTTTTTGGCCTTGATAATTGGTGACCCATAAGTTAAAAAAAAAATCATAACCTTTATAAAATCGGGGGACCTATGTTTTGAGGCATGTCTGTCCGTCCGTCCGTCCGGATTTTTCTCCGCAACCATCCATTGCATTTCTCTGAAATTTTGCATGAAGTTGTAACTTTTGTCAGGTTAGAAAGTGACATTCTCCAATTTTCAAAAAAAAATCTGGTTAGCTCCCCAGGGGCCCAAAAGGCCCATAAAATGGCAAGAAATTACCCTTTCCTCCCATAACGTTTGATCCATCCATTCAATTTTTCTGAAACTTGGCCAAAATGTAGAGGCAATTGTTCTGGATATAAAATGAGCATCCTTGACCTCATAAACATTCTGGTTCTTGCCCCCCCGGGGGGTTCAAAGGGGGGTCAAAAATGCCCCAAATTGCCCAAATTTATTGCATTTTACACTCGTCACATACAGAGGGGGACCACGCATGCGCGGCTTGTTTTAGTTTAAAAGGAGAAAAAAAAATTGCGAAAGATATGTCCAATGTCGTCACAGAAGAGATAAGGGCAGCCCGGTGAGTGACAGACTGGTGAATGGACGAATAAGCAATGGTAAGATGTGACTGTTAGGGAGGAGAGATGTGCATAATAGCACCCCTGAGGAGTAGAGGACAAAATGAGGAATAGAGAGAGAGAGAGAGAGAGGATAATATAAAAACCTGATACACCGGTTCTTGTTAGATCACCAAAGTTAAGCGACGTTGAGCCTGGTCAGTACCAGATGGGATAGGATGGAATACCAGGAATAGTATACATATACAGGTGTATATATATATATATATATATATATATATATATATATATATATAAAGAGGTGTACTAAAAGCGAACTTTTAGGAAAGGTAAAACCCTATTGTGAAGAGTATACAGCTCAATATCCAGGATAGAGCAGGTAGAAATGAAGAAGAATGGAAAGGAATTAGAGAGCAAAAGCCAAATCAAAATTCAATTCAAAAGTTCAAAGCAAGGAAAATTTAACTTGAATAAATTGCCTTTTTGCGGAATATACCTTTCTTTGAACTTTTGAATTGAATTTTGATTTGGCTTTTGCTCTCTAATTCCTTTCCATTCTTCTTCATTTATATATATATATATATATATATATATATATATATATATGGGTAGATAAAAGGATAAAACAATCCAACGGGATGAAATTAAAAATGGAACAGTGGAAGACTCATAAGCTCAACGTTTCGCCCGATGTGATGTGGGCTTTTTCAAGAGCGGATGAAAAGTGTGCTAAAAATGATATTTTTATCATTTTTAGCACACTTTTTATCCGCTCTTGAAAAAGCCCACATCACATCGGGCGAAACGTTGAGCTTATGGGTCTTCCACGGTTCCATTTTTAATTTCATATATATATATGAAATTATAGAAAAAACACAACAAAGTCACAGCACTGGATCCCAAAATTTTTCCACGCTTCACCTATGTGCCTACTGGCATAGAATGACTGAATTGAATTGGAATCTTTTATAATAATCTGTAAAAAAGGATCGTTAAAGAAAGAAAAACAAGGCCCTGTAGCAGCGAAGTTTATCCTTCGGTGCCGAAAATGAAAATGTTTAAACTCGTTTCTGCACACACAGCTTTGTGCATGCATCCACCAGAATTACTAAAAACAAATAATAATATTTTGAACCAATCAGCAGACTTTTCTGAATTTATAGAAATTGTCCTTTTGGAGCCACTTCGACCCCATATAAGGCCAGATTTTTCCTTCAACTGAATGTTTAGCCCCAAATCCACTACAGAGGTAACATTGACATTTCTCTGGCCCCATCGCTCCACCCCCCCCCCCTCTGTTGTGCCTTGGACAGCTGAGAATACATTTTCTAAACTCACGCACACATAGCTACACTGACATCAACGCACACACACACACACACACACACAATGCATTAACTCTTTCACTGTCTCACGCACACTTAAGGCGACACACACTGCTGGAATCCCCTTTCAATGTCGTCTGCTGATTGAAAACAAACTTATAAACTTAACCACTTTAATACTTTATACATTTCTCACTGAACTTTCTAATATGAAAACAAATGATGATTGACTCTATTCAATAACTTTCAAAGAAATGTAATTGAGTGAGGAAGTTTTGATTACGATTTTTCAGACCCGTGGATAATTCACAGCCCTTAAATTATCGACTCAGGCTTCCTCGATATCTCAACTAATGAATCCCCCTTATTCGGCAAGGACGCTCAAATATGAACAATTATTCTATGTTTTCCTATCCTTGTAGACTTCCATTTTAAACATCTATAAAATATCTCTTTTGTGAATTTATGCTTTTGAATTCTTTATTTTGTTTGTTGATCATATAACATTTCTCTCGCTCCCTCACACATTTGAATGTTACTTAAAACTGTTTTTCTTTAAAATGTTTCTATAAAACTCGGCTCTCCCAAAATCTTCCCCCAAAAGTGGAACCCTAAAAAGGGTCCTCCAAAGCCCTTCTATAAACAAAAAATTATATAAATTTATTTATATGGCATACGCAGTTGAGTGTAGGTCGCCAAAAGTTACGACAGTGAATTGAAAGGAATTAAAGTTAATAAATGTCGGCTGGCGATTTTCTTTGAGTAATATATATTTAATCGGAGATAGCTGTTCTCAGAGTGTCTAGTTGACAGGTGGCAGGAAAGAGTGTCTACGTCTTTCTTCGTGGCTGCCAGGAAGTTCTCTGACTGCTCTGGGAACCTCTAAAGGTCTCCGGATTGAGTCCTTAAAAGGCCGGTCGAAATTACTACGCCCTATATTCTGATTGAATGGTCAAACAAACTCACTCAGGCTGTTCTCCGCCAGAGTAACTGTTGTGAAGTAGTCCAACAGTAAAAAGAAGTCAAGTCGAGGTTGGGTTAAGATAACAAGTGTATTAATATAAAAGGTTAGGAAACTGACTGGCACTCGGCTAGACAATTACAATACTGTCCTTTTTCTCCCTGGTGATTGTCTACTCGCACTATTTATAGTGAGAACCGGTGTAGTTTCTGTTCTGTTAGAACGGCCGGTGTAACAGTAACGAAATGTCAATGCCTATGACTGCTATACATGTAGCGTTTATCTTCTGCGTGTATGGGCAAGTTTATGCATTTTTTTTAACACTTGGTCGCCATATTGGATTTGGGACTATCAAAGTAGAATTGCATTTTACATAAAAAAGAAAAGAAAAAACATCACTAAAACTCGTCAGTTGAAATGATATCTGAAGACAGCTCGTTTAAAATATTGATGAACTTCACTAGGGCTGCTCTCCGCCAAAGAAAACAGATCTCAGTGTTTATGACTGATACACTTCTTCTTCTTCTTCTTCTTTTTCTTCTTCTTCTGCTGTTCAGGTTCCAGAATCGTCATTCCTGTGGATCTAGCATTTCCTGCTTCTAGGTTCCAGAGACCTAATTCAGTGTAAGGGCATAATACCCGAGTTTTGCCACTTCTGCCTTAGAAAGTGTTCCGCAGTCGGAGATATACGTTGAAATTCAGTTCACTGTGTATTTTGTGTTTTAAACATACGAAAATGTAGGTCAACACATAAGAAAATCTGACAAGTGATTTTTTTCATTGAATTATGTTTAATTACAGAAATAATTACTTGTAAAAATCTGACAAGTGATTTTTTTTCATTGAATTATGTTTAATTACAGAAATAATTAATTGTAAAAATTTGACAAGTGATTTTTTTCATTGAATTATGTTTAATTACAGAAATAATTAATTGTAAAAATTTGACAAGTGATTTTTTTCATTGAATTATGTTTAATTACAGAAATAATTAATTGTAAAAATTTGACAAGTGATTTTTTTCATTGAATTATGTTTAATTACAGAAATAATTAATTGTAAAAATTTGACAAGTGATTTTTTTCATTGAATTATGTTTAATTACAGAAATAATTAATTGTAAAAATTTGACAAGTGATTTTTTCATTGAATTATGTTTAATTACAGAAATAATTACTTGTAAAAATTTGACAAGTGATTTTTTTCATTGAATTATGTTTAATTACAGAAATAATTACTTGTAAAAATTTGACAAGTGATTTTTTTCATTGAATTATGTTTAATTACAGAAATAATTAATAGTAAATATATATTTTTTTTTTTATAAATAGAAAATAAATAAAATAAAATAAACGTCATGGAATGTTTTCCTTTTTACAAATATTAAAATAAATGGATTTTTAACATACATATTTATTAAATAAAATTTGTTTTTGTCCAAAAATATAAAAATTTTTAATTAGAAATGTAATATTTTTATTTTAAAAACGTCTTGGGATTTTTTCTTATTTTAAAATACTCAAATGAATGTTTATTTAACATACATATCTATTAAAGAAAATTTGTTTTTGTCTAAAATTTATGTCTGTTTATCTGTGTTTACAAATAATCAAATATGTTTATTTATTTGTTATAAATAGAAATGAAATAAAATGAATTAAACGTCATAATAGAATCAGATCCTGTACAGGATATTGGCGAAAAAATTTCTTTTAATTCGACGGCGCCAAATAAATTCCTGGAGGTGGTTCTGCAAATTTTCCAGGCTAGTACCTCTCATTGCTACAAATTTTAACTTGCAATGACCCCAGGATACTTCCATACTGTTTGTGTGGATTGTAGGATCCTCCGGATCCACAAAATTGTATTTGTGGTTTACCACAAAATGGTTCGGCAGGGCATTATATGCTCGTCAGTCATCGGTTATAATATGTGTTCCTGGCCGAACATATCGCTTAATGGTGGGTAACAGAGTTTCTGCATCTCTTTTTTCGACTAGCACAATCATTGTCACATCTGTTCCTTGCTTCACCATACCAAGAACCCATTGACCTTCTTTATACCATTCTGCGGTTATATTTCCGATGCATAAATTTACTTTCGTCGATTTCCACAGTTCAACCAGGACCATCCATCTCCACAGGATTGTCAATTAAAGACATCGCAGAAATGTCTTGAATAAATTAAACCAATCCTGCAAACTTTGCTTACATATGCCAAGCTCTATGGTCATGCGGACTTGTGTCTCTTGTAAGCACCGCCAGTATATTACTTGCAGGATTTTGTTAAGTGCTAAATGGTCATGTGAACATGACCATTTAGCACTTAACAAAATCCTGTACGTGCACTTTTTGTTTTTTTACATTTTGGCCAAGCCCAACAATAACAATCAATACATTTCTTAACATCCCTGCATTGCAAGAACATTCTCCATGGCCAGGGACATTTTTGGCACATTAGCCTATTGGCAATTAGGTCATGTCGGGCCAACCATTTAATGTTTTCATACTGTCATCTGTTTCGGTCAGTAGGTCTTTCAAAGATATGTTAATAAAACATAGATCCACTGCTGTTATAACTACTTCAACTATTTTATCCATAACTGTTGATTAAAATGGTTATATGTGGACGTAATATATGGTTAGGGTTAGAAAATGGTTAGGGTTAGAGGTTAGAAAATGGTTAGGGTTAGAGGTTAGAAAATGGTTAGGGTTAGAGGTTAGAAAAGGGTTAGGGTTAGAGGTTAGAAAATGGTTAGGGTTAGAGGTTAGAAAATGGTTAGGGTTAGAGGTTAGAAAATGGTTAGGGTTAGAGGTTAGAAAATGGTTAGGGTTAGAGGTTAGAAAAGGGTTAGGGTTAGAGGTTAGAAAATGGTTAGGGTTAGAGGTTAGAAAATGGTTAGGGTTAGAGGTTAGAAAATGGTTAGGGTTAGAGTTAGAGGTTAGAAAATAGTTATGGTGAGAAAATGGTTAGGGTTAGAGGTTAGAAAATGGTTAGGGTTAGAGGTTAGAAAATGGTTAGGGTTAGAGGTTAGAAAATGGTTAGGGTTAGAGTTAGAGGTTAGAAAATAGTTATGGTTAGAAAATGGTTAGGGTTAGAGGTTAGAAAATGGTTAGGGTTAGTGGTTAGAAAATAGTTAGGGTTAGAGTTAGAGGTTAGAAAATAGTTATGGTTAGAAAATGGTTAGGGTTAGAGTTAGAAAATGGTTAGAGTTAGAGGTTAGAAAATAGTTATGGTTAGAAAATGGTTAGGGTTAGAGGTTAGAAAATGGTTAGGGTTAGAGGTTAGAAAATGGTTAGGGTTAGAGGTTAGAAAATGGTTAGGGTTAGAGGTTAGAAAATGGTTAGGGTTAGAGGTTAGAAAATGGTTAGGGTTAGAGGTTAGAAAAGGGTTAGGGTTAGAGGTTAGAAAATGGTTAGGGTTAGAGGTTAGAAAATGGTTAGGGTTAGGGTTAGAGGTTAGAAAATGGTTAGGGTTAGAGTTAGAGGTTAGAAAATAGTTATGGTGAGAAAATGGTTAGGGTTAGAGGTTAGAAAATGGTTAGGGTTAGAGGTTAGAAAATGGTTAGGGTTAGAGGTTAGAAAATGGTTAGGGTTAGAGTTAGAGGTTAGAAAATAGTTATGGTTAGAAAATGGTTAGGGTTAGAGGTTAGAAAATGGTTAGGGTTAGTGGTTAGAAAATAGTTAGGGTTAGAGTTAGAGGTTAGAAAATAGTTATGGTTAGAAAATGGTTAGGGTTAGAGTTAGAAAATGGTTAGGGTTAGAGTTAGAGGTTAGAAAATAGTTATGGTTAGAAAATGGTTAGGGTTAGAGGTTAGAAAATGGTTAGGGTTAGAGGTTAGAAAATGGTTAGGGTTAGAGGTTAGAAAATGGTTAGGGTTAGAGGTTAGAAAATGGTTAGGGTTAGAGGTTAGAAAATGGTTAGGGTTAGAGGTTAGAAAAGGGTTAGGGTTAGAGGTTAGAAAATGGTTAGGGTTAGAGGTTAGAAAATGGTTAGGGTTAGAGGTTAGAAAATGGTTAGGGTTAGAGGTTAGAAAATGGTTAGGGTTAGAGGTTAGAAAAGGGTTAGGGTTAGAGGTTAGAAAATGGTTAGGGTTAGAGGTTAGAAAATGGTTAGGGTTAGAGGTTAGAAAATGGTTAGGGTTAGAGGTTAGAAAAGGGTTAGGGTTAGAGGTTAGAAAATGGTTAGGGTTAGAGGTTAGAAAATGGTTAGGGTTAGAGGTTAGAAAATGGTTAGGGTTAGAGGTTAGAAAAGGGTTAGGGTTAGAGGTTAGAAAATGGTTAGGGTTAGAGGTTAGAAAATGGTTAGGGTTAGGGTTAGAGGTTAGAAAATGGTTAGGGTTAGAGTTAGAGGTTAGAAAATAGTTATGGTGAGAAAATGGTTAGGGTTAGAGGTTAGAAAATGGTTAGGGTTAGAGGTTAGAAAATGGTTAGGGTTAGAGGTTAGAAAATGGTTAGGGTTAGAGTTAGAGGTTAGAAAATAGTTATGGTTAGAAAATGGTTAGGGTTAGAGGTTAGAAAATGGTTAGGGTTAGTGGTTAGAAAATAGTTAGGGTTAGAGTTAGAGGTTAGAAAATAGTTATGGTTAGAAAATGGTTAGGGTTAGAGTTAGAAAATGGTTAGAGTTAGAGGTTAGAAAATAGTTATGGTTAGAAAATGGTTAGGGTTAGAGGTTAGAAAATGGTTAGGGTTAGAGGTTAGAAAATGGTTAGGGTTAGAGGTTAGAAAATGGTTAGGGTTAGAGGTTAGAAAATGGTTAGGGTTAGAGGTTAGAAAAGGGTTAGGGTTAGAGGTTAGAAAATGGTTAGGGTTAGAGGTTAGAAAATGGTTAGGGTTAGGGTTAGAGGTTAGAAAATGGTTAGGGTTAGAGTTAGAGGTTAGAAAATAGTTATGGTGAGAAAATGGTTAGGGTTAGAGGTTAGAAAATGGTTAGGGTTAGAGGTTAGAAAATGGTTAGGGTTAGAGGTTAGAAAATGGTTAGGGTTAGAGTTAGAGGTTAGAAAATAGTTATGGTTAGAAAATGGTTAGGGTTAGAGGTTAGAAAATGGTTAGGGTTAGTGGTTAGAAAATAGTTAGGGTTAGAGTTAGAGGTTAGAAAATAGTTATGGTTAGAAAATGGTTAGGGTTAGAGTTAGAAAATGGTTAGAGTTAGAGGTTAGAAAATAGTTATGGTTAGAAAATGGTTAGGGTTAGAGGTTAGAAAATGGTTAGGGTTAGAGGTTAGAAAATGGTTAGGGTTAGAGGTTAGAAAATGGTTAGGGTTAGAGGTTAGAAAAGGGTTAGGGTTAGAGGTTAGAAAATGGTTAGGGTTAGAGGTTAGAAAATGGTTAGGGTTAGAGGTTAGAAAATGGTTAGGGTTAGAGGTTAGAAAATGGTTAGGGTTAGAGGTTAGAAAATGGTTAGGGTTAGAGGTTAGAAAATGGTTAGGGTTAGGGTTAGAGGTTAGAAAATGGTTAGGGTTAGAGTTAGAGGTTAGAAAATAGTTATGGTGAGAAAATGGTTAGGGTTAGAGGTTAGAAAATGGTTAGGGTTAGAGGTTAGAAAATGGTTAGGGTTAGAGGTTAGAAAATAGTTAGGGTTAGAGTTAGAGGTTAGAAAATAGTTATGGTTAGAAAATGGTTAGGGTTAGAGGTTAGAAAATGGTTAGGGTTAGTGGTTAGAAAATAGTTAGGGTTAGAGTTAGAGGTTAGAAAATAGTTATGGTTAGAAAATGGTTAGGGTTAGAGTTAGAAAATGGTTAGGGTTAGAGTTAGAGGTTAGAAAATAGTTATGGTTAGAAAATGGTTAGGGTTAGAGGTTAGAAAATGGTTAGGGTTAGAGGTTAGAAAATGGTTAGGGTTAGAGGTTAGAAAATAGTTAGGGTTAGAGTTAGAGGTTAGAAAATAGTTATGGTTAGAAAATGGTTAGGGTTAGGGTTAGGGTTAGAAAATGGTTATATGTGTTGTGATATATTATATCCTAACCATCTGTGTACTAACACACAAGAACTACTTAGAGGTCGAGCGCCTCCAGAACCTCACCGAAACTACGTTTGTAAAATCTCTCCTCATCCAAGCCTTTCTTATTCTTTACCAAATAATAATTCATGGTGGCAGCGGTGGCAGCTACATTGTTGAAACACCAAATGGAACAAGACTCCGCCGTAACTGTACTCACCTCTGAGCTGTACCAATACCGACAGTGAAGAAGAAAGTACACTTCGCTGATCCAACACTAGGTACAATGCCAATCTTCTAGACAGATTTGTATTTCAACCGATCGCTGTGGAGACGAGTGGAGTGATTGGCTCTGCCACACGCGACTTCCTCAGCAGCCTTGATCTATTAATGACGCGTAACACCTGAGACAATCGCGAATTGTCTTGGCTTTACGAGTGTCTCTCTATCGCCATTATTCGTGGGAACGCCTTGAGTCTGCTCTCGGCCTGATAAGCCAGCTGGACATTCGAAGAAAACTATGGACCGTGATACAATTATATATAAGGAATCAGGATTTCTCGATATTGAACTAAACAATGTCCAAGTGACGAATAAGGGATTGATTAATTAATTATTAAAAAAAAATTATTTAATTTAAAAAAAAAAAATGTAATGACCAACTCAATACAGACGACAGCAGGAAACAAATCACCATCAACAAAGACCAGATACAAAGAAACTCAACCCGCACTAGATCTGGACGAGTCATAAATATGCCAGCCAGATTCAAGGACTCTATATCAGGAGTGCCGACGGGGCTGCCCAGGCAATTTTTTAAACCTCCACTTTCCCGACCCGAACTTGGGTCACGTCTTGCTTGTGGGAGTAAGATAGAACTGGCCTTGTGCCTAACTCCTGGAGAGGAGTAAATCAATACTCATGGTTTATATTTTATTAAAATTAGTTATGAACTGATTTCTGTTTTTTTTTTATGTTTCTTCAAATCCCACTCCTCCCCCTGTAAAAAGATTGCAACAGATTAGACCCTCAAAATAAAAAGGGTCACGTCTTGCTTGTGGGAGTAAGATAGAACTGGCCTTGTGCCTAACTCCTGGAGAGGAGTAAATCAATACTCAACAAATACCAGCACTACAAGATAGTTACAAGAAAGACACTACACATAAAAAAAAATACTACTAAACACGAAGGATATTGTGATATATTATATACTAATCATCTGCATACTAACACACTAGAACTACTTAAAAAAATTTTTTTTTTAACGAAGTTCACCCCAAACAAGGCAGGACGCCACTGTAGACGTAAGGGGCTACTGAGAAGAAAGAAAAGGGGAGAAGTTTGGGAGAGGTCAACCTAAACTGGGTTCTGCGCAGCGAGATGTCTGTTTACATTAGTTTTAAATTTCTGCATGTCAGTACTGTCGGGGAAACAGGAGGCAGGGAGGGGGTTCCAGAGGCCAGCAGCACGAGGAAAGAAGCTATTTGAGTAGAAAGCTTTCCGGCATCTGGGGACCTCCACAGTGAATGGATGGGATTTAGTTGATTGTCGAGTTGATCTAGTGAATTTACGTCGAGGGGGCACCAAATTAGCCAGTTCATCGGAGCATAATCTATTGAAGTATTTGTAAAACAAGCACAAGGATGCTACATTGCGGCATTGGTTGACAGTGAGGGACCTATTAGGTTGGTGACTCTTTTTTGGACCTTGTCAAGGATGGAGAGACTAGTAGATGATGCACCAGCCCAGATGTGACAACAATACTCCATGCATGGGCGGATGGTGGCTTTGTAGAGATACAGGATAATGTCAGGTGTTAGGAGTTTACTAGAACGGTAGAGGGAGCCACCTTCTTTGCGGCAGCCTTGGCAATGTCTTCAATGTATTTGTTCCAATTCATGTTACCTGTGAAGGTTAGGCCGAGGACTTTGAATGATGAACTCTCAGGTAGGGTGTTATTTGCCATGACAATCGGTGGTTGGAGAGGTTTCTTGTAGTTATTGACGGAAAGGAGCTTTGTCTTTGCGGCATTAAAAGTTACCAACCATTTATGACCCCAATCCACTACAGCCTGGAGGTCATTTTCTAAGGATTCAGCCATTGCCTCGGATATGATCGCGTCTGTCTTGCCAACATGGCGAGAGTAAAGCGTGGTGTCGTCAGCAAATAAACCAATCTCAGACTTAGAGGCCGAATAAACATATGTAAAATCTCTCCTCATACAAGCCTTTGTTATTCTTTACCAAATAATACTTCAATATGTGGACATAATATAGCTTGGACGTAATATAGCGGAGACTGGCGGGAACGTAATATAGTGGGGACTGAATTTCAACGTACACAGCTGACTGCGGAACACTTTCTAAGGCGAAAGTGGCAAAACTTGGACGTTATGTCTTTACATCCGTAATTAATTCTTATCGATCCAGTCTCTCCCGCTGTCCAGGTTCCTCAATCCTGTCGGTCCAGCCTTTCCTGCTGGCCAGGTTCCAGAGACGTCATTCCTGTCCTTCGAGACATTCTGTTTCCAGAGACGTCGCCAAATCTATCCCTTCAGTTTTTCACCGTTATTACTCTTGTACCTTTGGTGCAATAAATGCAACCTCTATTTTACACTGTCCATCTGCGTTCGTCCTCTCTTTTTTGCCATTGACGTTTTTAAAAAGATTTTTTGCCTGTGTCTACTTTTTTAATTGTGTGACCGATCACCTAGGTGAACGCCCCCTGCAACAAAGCTATTACTATTTATTCATATGTAAAAAACATATAAAATGTGGCACAAGGCCAAAAAGGGGGATGGGAAAGGTTAGGTCTTCACTAACAAATTAAACTAATCTAATTTAGCTAGCTTCATTCGGGACCATGATTCACCAAAATACCGCATTTATACTATACCTCCTTCTCCAATCACCTAGGTGAACGCCCCCTGCAACAAAGCTATTACTACTGCTTACGGGGGTGGAATGATACCAATTATAGCCTGAAATAGGGGGGAAAATCAAAAGACTGGGTAGAAAACGGAATTTATTTGGTCTAAGGGTTAAAGTGTGATGCATTGTGGGAAATAGCTGGGGAGTTTTTATTTATTTTTATTTTTTTAATAACTTCTTTTTCAATATATCTGTATATATTTTTTTTCAGTATATATGTATATATATATTTTTATGTTCTTCAATAAATATGTATGTATTCAATATATATGCCATATATTATATGGCAATCTCGTTTGACCGTCTCAGCGACACTTTGACTCCGCTAGTATTTCATCACGGTCGCTTATGACCATTTCTTAAAGTAAGTTGTTGTTTTGTTTTTTTTACTGCAAGATTTTTTAAAAAAATGTATTCTTATTATAGTTGTTCAAATCAACCGTTTTTTGACGACTTCCCTTGTGCCATAAAGGAAATTGTTCTCCCCCTACCCATAAAGGTAACACACGAAGGTGAGAAAGAAAAGAAGAAAAAAAAAAAAACATGTGTTGATTCAATATTTATCCTTCGATGGTGGCTCAGATTGTTTGGTGTTTCTTAACTCCATTACTTCAGCTATGATATGCGGATCTGATTCTAATTTTATCCTGTTTTTTTTTTTTTCTCTAGAAAAGTAATACAAAGACTTATGAAAACAAACAAGTTTTTATATATTTAATTATTTTTTAAAAAGTTCAAATTCGTATCGTGCGAAGGATTTATTTATCTACCTCCCATAAGGTAAGATGTGACACAAGGTCGGGAAAGTGGGATTAGATAAGCCAGCGCTCGAGAGGTGAGCACTCTGGCCATTTAAAAATTGCCTGGGCAGCCCCGTCGGCATTCCCAGGTAGGGGCACCTCAGGCAGTAAGCAATAAACTTACTCCTCCCCAAAGAGAGGAGGTAAAGCCTGGGAGGGTGCACATCCTAGAACTGCACAGGACCAGCAACCCCAATAGACCGGCGTAAATCCAGGCCCGGACGATACCGGTTTATTAGGTGGGGTAAAACCCCCTCGTATCGTGCGAAGGAATTTAGGTAAAAATGGCACAAATGAATAAATAGAAAAAAAAATGGCAAGTGTGGTATAGGTAACAACAAAAAAAGATTCCATTCTTTGGTGCTTATCCACATTAAGAGTCATTAGAAAAAAAAATAAAATAAGACGGGAATATCTGGCTGATATATCCTATACCAAAAATCACGTAAATTAATCAAGAAGTTTTTATTTTATAAATAAAAATTAAATTTTACCGATAAACGAATGACGGGAAAATACGTCCACCATTACAACATATTCAAGGGAGATAGACCTAACTATTGCACACGGGGTTGATTTGGGCATCGTTTCTGGCGGTGTGGGGGCAAAGGCATGGCCAGAGTGCGTACATTCATTCGTCTATCGGCAAAGTTTAATTTTTATTTATAAAATAAAAACTACTTGATTAATTTACGTGATTTTTGGTATAGGATATATTCAACCCGTGACGGGTACGTACATCAAACAGATATTCATCAGTTTGTTTGTTTTGTTTTTTTTCCGAATGTCTCCCTTAATCTGGATAAGCACCTATCCCCCCCCCCTTCTAGAGACTATTTACACATTTTAAGCATCTTTTTTCTTAAGATTACATGTGTAAAACTAATTAGATGTTATCACTAAATGGTTCCTCATGTAGTAATGTTTAACTAAAGCAACAGGAAACTATCGCCTATACGTAATTTTTATTTTCAGGACTCTAAACTACTCTTTAACTGTTCAATTAATGATCAAACGATACAGTAATAAAATTTTAACTTGATAATTTTATTTAAAACAGAACAAAACAAAAAAAAATGGCAAAGAAAAAAAAAAACCTGCCTAGTTTCAAGAAAAAAAATACGAAACTAGATAAAAGTAAAGATTCCCGGGCAACACTGGGTCAATACTGGTAGTTACTAATTGTGAATTGAATTTGCGGTGTGGTTTCTTGGAGAAAAACGTGGGGCATCTTTTACGAGACTCAGCAGAGTAAAAACGCTAAAAAAACAAATATACAACAAATAAAAGTAACTGTAAGCTGTAAAAGTTAGTTTCAAAATTGCATGTGCTATTTGTTTGTATTTTAAGGCGTTTGAAGTGCTATTTATTAGAAATCAATAGTTTTGTCACCGCAACTTGGGAAAAAAACATGGCCGATTTGGGGGGGGGGTTACTAACGAATGCACTAGGAGCGGCCATATTGATTTTTGTGAAAACGGTGGGAAAAAAAACAAGAAATTTTTTTTTTTATATCTAATGAAAACCCATTTATAATACGTAAAAATAAAAACAAATTCCATAGGTAAGTAGAAAAATATCTATTCTCGTCGTAGGTCAACTTCACTTGTTGCAAATTTATGTTTTTAAACCCTTTCTCGTTCTTTTTTTGGACCCCGTTCGCGCCTCTGCTGAGCGTCGTAACATATACCCAAAACTTGTCTTCGACCTCTAAAATGTAATTTTAGTAAGAAATGTAATTCTAGTAAGAAATGTAATTCTAGAAATGTAATTCTAGTAAGAAATGTAATTCTAGAAATGTAATTCTAGAAATGTAATTCTAGTAAGAAATGTAATTCTAGAAATGTAATTCTAGAAATGTAATTCTAGTAAGAAATGTAATTCTAGAAATGTAATTCTAGTAAGAAATGTAATTCTAGAAATGTAATTCTAGTAAGAAATGTAATTCTAGAAATGTAATTCTAGAAATGTAATTCTAGAAATGTAATTCTAGTAAGAAATGTAATTCTAGAAATGTAATTCTAGAAATGTAATTCTAGTAAGAAATGTAATTCTAGAAATGTAATTCTAGAAATGTAATTCTAGTAAGAAATGTAATTCTAGAAATGTAATTCTAGTAAGAAATGTCATTCTAGAAATGTAATTCTAGAAATGTAATTCTAGTAAGAAATGTCATTCTAGAAATGTAATTCTAGAAATGTAATTCTAGTAAGAAATGCTTTTCTATCCGCCATTTTAAAAGCTTCGAAATCATTTTTCGAAAGTCTGTCACATGACAGACATGCTATTTAAAAAAATTTTTTTTTTAATTTTAAGGTATAATTCTTACTTACTTAAGCCATATGCAAGTATTTATCTGCGCGCGCGCACACACTGCGGGAAGACGCAACACATGGTCGGAAGGTAGGGATTGAAACCCTAGCGCAAATTTCATGTGCACTCTGTCCTACAATAACATGCCTGAGCAGTCCCATCGGGATTACCCAGCAGGGGTGCCTCAGGGGATTAGCAATAAACTAACCACTTCTCAGAGGTAAAGCCTTGGGTGGTGAGACGTAAGTCCACCAAAATAATTCAAACAGGGACAGAAGCCCACCAACGTAAAAATAAATTAATTTAAAAAAAAAAAAATTTTATCAATAACTTTTTGTCCGTAATTTTTTCTTGACACAATTTTTTTTTTTTAATTTCATTTTTAAACATTTTTCCGGTACTTTGTAAATACTGCATTCTTTTAAAGATTACATCATAAAAAAAATATGCACCCTTTTTACTACTAACCCTAAGTCCGCGTGGTAAAGCTAAAAATACATTTTTTTTTTAAAATGTATTGTATTACTCATCTTTTGCGGGAAGAAAAAAAAAACAATTTAGAATGCAAATTGGGGGATCAGTTTTGCATATAATTTAAACATAAAATGATCCACTATTTCCGTGCATGAAGTGCTATGGTCAGATACTGTGTAGGCAAAGGAGGAAGCCAGTTCAACCTGTCATGGGTGAATGCCGCGCCAAGAACAAGATAATTTACCTGGGTAGGTGTTAATAACTTCTTTTTTTTTTCTTTTTTTTTTTAATGTATCGGAAGAGAATTTTTTTTTTTTTTTTTTTAGTAAATGTTTTAAATTTGGAAAACATTGAATGTATATTAGTTTACTTAATAATTTATTTTTTTCCACTGTCCTTTTTTCTTTTTTTTTTTTTCTTTTTTTGCGGCCCAAAAAGTAAATTTTGAAATGTCTTATTTGTTATGTTTTATTTGGAAATCCATTATTGACTGAATGGATATACTAGTTCATTTGATATAATTTTCTTGTGATGCTTGTCTCTTCTTTTCTATCAGGTGAAAGTCTTGTTGACTCAAGATTACAAGTCAAACATTGAGCTTGCCAAAACCTTTTGAATATTATCAATGGAAGACAACAAAATTCATGAAAAGGATGAGGAAGATTTTGAATCTTTGATAGCTCAAATTTCCTCAAGTGAAGAATATTCTACAGACTCGGCAATATCTGAGAATGGAGAAGTATCAACTATCTCAATTGATGAAAATTCTGTGTACTTAGATTACAATTCAAACATTGAACTTTCAAATACCTTTTTTAACTTACCAGAGATAAAGGACATTGAAACTATGATGGCTGAAATTGAAGGGGATGCGGACGAAGTGCACGAAAAAGCCCAGGAAGATTTTGAATTGTTGATTGGCAAAGTTTCCTTAACTCGAGAAGAAAATTCAAGAGACTTTAAAACGTCATCAGAGTACAAAGAAATAAAACCCAAAGACCAAATTGTTGTGGGTGAAAATCACTCTGGTCCTAAACCCCAAATAATGACAACTTCAAACCCTCTACATTATAACCAACTGCTAAATAGCAAATACGAACTTATGACTGAACAAGACGATCCTTCTACACAACCAATTATTTCAACAGGAAACCGACCTCAGTCTGTTCAATCGCCAATTCAGACGCAATCCCAGCAGCCACTCAGGAGTCCCGACCTCTACAAGTATAACCAGCAACAAAATCGAGATTTCACTTCCCAACACCAGACGCAAGTAATGGCAAACCGCAGCAAGCAGTTCCCTGATCCATTTCAATCAAATTCGACCAATCAACACTTCCCTCAAACTTGTGCTGTAAAACCACAACCACAAATGATAAACTCTTCCTCAAACCAACAACATTTCTCTCCACCACAGCATCAAACAGCATACAACTCCATCCTCACAACAGCGTCAAAACAACAGCATACAACTTCATCCCCACAACAGCATGTAACCACTTCCCTGACCAAATGTGCTATTCAGGCTACACAGCCGGCAATTCAACAACTATTTCCTATTCTTACAACTCTGGTCAGACCTAAAAATCTTTCTTTGCCCGTGACTAATGCACCCAACCCAGATGGTGTCTTCACACCTTTCAAAAAACCTGGGGTAAACAACACTCGACCAAAATCCCCAAATTCGACCGTGCTGTTACCAGCAACATACTCTGAAGTCCTCGATCTATCTATGCCTCCTGTGTCGGAGAACAAAGCTGTCAGACGAAGCCTACAAGCGATTGTACACAAACACACTGGGAAAGGACGATGTGAGAAAGTTCAGCATCTGCGGCAGCTGAAAAATGGTGGTTTGTTATTTATTTATTTTTATACTAACATTGCTCGGGGGTCCGTTACATTCAAATTTGTGTTGTAAATGTTTTGATGTTAAAATCAATTAATAAAAGCTAATAGCTTAGGAGAATAACTCCTATTCTTAGTTAATAGCGTCTCCATTGCCTGATTGCCTCGGTGGTTCAATTGCTTAGCACGCCATCGTCTTACTCTTTGTAAGAGTTATTCACATTAGCTGATTTTTCTTTAAGGTGATTATATAAGAATGTCTATATTACCACACTGCTGGATCGAATTTTTTTTTTTTCCCCCCCCTTTTCTTTTATAAAAATCGCTCCAGACAAGGTATGAAGCTACTTGATGTAAGGAGCTAAAAAAAAAAATTACCACTTCAAGTTCAAAACCCAGCCAACGATAAGTGTTGTATGGATAGATTCTGACCCAGAAAACAGCAATTCTTCTCCCTTTGCCAGAAACATCGCTCATGGAATGTGAGGACTAAAGTATAAAATAAGGGAAGCGAGCGTTACAAGGCTGCCGAAAGTAAACCTACGGTCCATTTTCTACTCTCCTCATTTACTTGTCTCTCCATGAGGGCAGTTAGACACAAGGGTTTTCTTTGGGGTTTTTTTTATGTGGGGAGG
Source organism: Sepiola atlantica (assembly GCA_963556195.1). Lineage (NCBI taxonomy): Eukaryota > Metazoa > Mollusca > Cephalopoda > Sepiida > Sepiolidae > Sepiola > Sepiola atlantica. Next base: position 25,976,303 of record OY744535.1, read on the forward strand.
TAGGGGGGGGGGGGATCCATCTCTCCAAAAATGACAGCTGGTGAAATCCAAGAAACATAACTCAGCTCAAATTCTCTTTGAGGCAAGGGAGACAACTTTTGGGTAAACAGTTATTTCCTTATAAAATATTTTTATTTTCTAAATATGAGTTCCATCTCACAACGACTTTAAACCTGGATATGGTAGGCATTATTAAGATCTTTGTCAGGCTGTTCCAAGGAGTAAAAACAGATGGAATGCTGCGTTTCTTCTGTTGAGATGAAAACAACGATCGTACATCTTCTGCGGATGTTGGAAGGAAAAACCGTAAAGGTAGATTTATATTCCCTTTGATGCTGTATGCCAGAATTAGGTCCCTTTGCATCCTTGACTACTCAAGTAAAGACAGATTTAGTCTTTGAAGCCGTTACCAACTGCTGAACACATTTTGGGATTTGTTGCTTGCATGGCATACTCGAGAATGAGCTGTACCAGGGTAATAACATATAGAAGGAAATCTAATGTTAATTTGCTCGCTGGGTTAGCTTGTTGGATGATATCGTTCTAGCGAGTGTAAAATCCTAATTCTGATACGTCGGCCTGGGTTCTTAGTAGTTGGATGACTACACCCCTTGTTGAGAAAAGTAGGTTCTTTCCACAGTCGACCTTTGTTGCGGTTTACTTAGTCTGTGTTAGTCTATAGACTTTTTGTATGTGGTGTCATGGCTCGGGGGGGGGGGGGGGTTTCATGGAGAAAATTGTGTGAAAATTTAAGTAGGAAAAGGGGTTATCTCAAAGATACTTAATTTTTGATACAGTAATCCTGGACTTTTGCATAGCCAATTGTATTTTTGTCCATAAAGATTTCCACTTTAAAATTTCCAAGCATTTGATCTGTTTTCGAATAACCAAAACCTTCACTGCAGAACACATTTGCCCCTTCAAACCAAAAACTTAGCATTTTTAATTGTGTTCATCGTGGGGTCATTTTGGCACCAATTTTCCTCGCCGTCTCGTGCTCCCTTTTCCTCGCCGTCTCGTGCTCCCTTTTCCTCGCCGTCTCGTGCTCCCTTTTCCTCGCCGTCTCGTGCTCCCTTTTCCTCGCCGTCTCGTGCTCCCTTTCCCTCGCCGTCTCGTGCTCCCTTTTCCTCGCCGTCTCGTGCTCCCTTTCACGGTGGCTTTTCATCACCTTGAGTCTTCCTCTGCTGTGGGCTTGTTACATAACGAAGGCAGCTGTTTGAATGGAAAAGTTTGAGTGACCCCTAAGGGTCAGAGGTGACCCCAGAATAGAAATCAATGAAACCGTGTGACTTCCGAACAAAGATTTTCTATCTTTTCTGACAACGTTCTAAGCAGAGAAAACATGTCTAGTGGCCATCCTGAATATGGCACTGGTGCGCACAATATAACTAGAGACACTCTATCTGTTTTCTTTCTCTCGTACAAGTAACCAGTTTCGCTGATTTTTTTTGTTTTTCGTTTTATAAATTAACATCGGCATTCAAGTGGTTTTGTCAGCAGATGAATAGAAGCTGGGTTCCCAACGGGTGTATAATGGTTAATACCTCCATCAGTAAGTGAAAATATAACACTTAGAACTTCGCCTTTGCCCGTTTTTTTCTTTTTCCTCGGAATGCTGCTGCTTTTTTTTTTTTTTTTAGTGTATTGATGGTTAAATCTTATTTTAATCACCCAAGTTGACTTTTTCTCTCTTCTATAAATTCGATCTTTTTCCTATTCTTATTTTTTTATTTCAAGCGATAAAACACTTCCCTTTTAGCTTCATTCTCTTCTCTCTCAACCTGCAATTTCGTTCTCTCTATATGTAGGTATATAAGTCTGTATGTCAGTCGTAGACTCTGAAACTACCAAAGATATACCCACAAGCGAAACATACTGCTTCAGTATCACCTGGGGAAAAATGACAGTAATATTCATTTGGTCACCAGGGACCAAATTAGTAACTAGAGGGTCAGGAAAATTGTTCTGTTATGCAAGAAATATTTCATAGAATGTTCGGAAATACATCAGAAAGCTATCCGCATTGAAAGGACTTAAGATAGAGCGAGCCAGCAATAAAGATAGAGAGCCAAAAAAAGTGAAAAAGATGGAAAGAGATAGGAGCAGGAGTTAGGGACAGTATTATCTGGAAACTATTCTGAAACCAGTAGAAAAGGGGCATGCTGAAATGGGGAGCCCTGTCTCAACTGCAACCAGAAGCAAGATCTGATGACACGGCATTAATAGTGTTAAAACCATGTAAAAATGTGAAGCTAGGCCGGAACACATCTGACTAGCTTCAAGCCCAGGCCAGAAAGAGGGCAAGCCTCGATTTTGAATCCTGCACATGCATAGTAAGTCTGTTTATTTATTTATTTATTTTTGTACTTCATAATTGAAGAGTTCATGGGAAATAACTTTAACATGGTTCAAGGGAAGTATCTCTGAATATATGGAGTTGGCACCCATATAAAAATAATTTTAAACAAATTGTAATTCTAGAATTTTGTGTAAAAAAAAAAAAAATAAATAAATAAATAAATAAAAAAAAAAAAATTTTCAATTTCAAAAGATAAATTAAAAATAAATTCATAATTTTTGAGGTTTTGTAAATGAAATCCTGTAGTTGAATTTCTTGTTAGATTCAAACTTTTCGTTTTTTCAGGCCAAAGTAAGTTGCATTTTGCACGGCAATGTATGGCTGGCATAAAAGACAAAGACCTTGAATACCTGGATTCAGATGGAAATAACTACTTACATATTGCTGTCTGTAAAACTGATATCTACATGATCGAAGCTCTATTAGAGCGAATAAATGAAACTGGTAAACGCAACATGATTGACAAACAAAACAATTTACTGAGAGTAAGTATAATTTTAGAAGATAGCTTCAAACTACATTTGTTTTATATTCTGTTTAATATATATATATATATATATATATATATATATATTAAAGTTATTAAAATATATTTATGACAGTTAAGCTACACAGAGGCTCCCGCGTTTTATCCCCGGAGGAATCGTCAGACTAAAATGCATGGAGTTAGTTTTGCCGGATGTTTTTATATACACGGCTAGCTAGTTAACCAATCAGATTCTTAATTGTTCTCTTAGCCAATCGTTGGGCTTCTCACTAACAAAGGTTCGGTTGATTTTACTTCCTATTTTCTATTGTAGCTTAATTGCCATAAATATATTTTCATAACTTACTACTCAGCTCTACTCACATATCGAGCACTGTTGAAGTAAATACTAAAAATTGATACATAAAAAATTATATCTTATAACATTTTATGTGGATACATGAAATAGTAATAATTATATATATATATATATATATATATACATATATATATATATTCCATGAAAAATGCCAGTATACTGAAATCGTATGCCCTTAATAGGGTTAAGATGAAAATTCATATACACTAAATGTACAAAAGCAAGGAAATTCCCAAATTTTTACCCTTTTATTGTCATTAAGGGTATGACTACATATCAACCAAACCATTTCATTATCCCATCACTACAGTATAAATCATTTGATTTATTGGTTTTTGAGTTATGACTGATCAAAGAAATGAGATTTCCAGCATAGGCCATTCTTGAAGTCTATTAAGGGATAAGTAATGTGGGGAAAAGCCTATTTGTTGTTTTATGTGGTTAGATTGTGGAAATTATAACTAATTCAATGAATTGGACAAATACTCTTATTGTGGAGATGTTTTATTAGTCTGGCTTGAGTAAAATTGAAATGTTGTTGAAATCTAACATGTTGGAGGAAAAGGCGTTTAATCGCTTATTTTAATGGTTTTGTTATGACTATATTTTGTTATGAATATATCTGTTTTGTTTTTATAGCATTCTTTGCATTACATTGAATACATTCTGTCTCTTTCTCTCTTTTTTTTTCTCTTTCTCTCTTTTTTTTCTCTTTCTCTCTTTTTTTTCTCTTTCTCTCTTTTTTTTCTCTTTCTCTCTCTTTTTTCTCTTTCTCTCTCTTTTTTCTCTTTCTCTCTCTTTTTTCTCTTTCTCTTTTTTTTCTCTTTCTCTCTTTTTTCTCTTTCTCTCTTTTTTCTCTTTCTCTCTTTTTTCTCTTTCTCTCTTTTTTTTCTCTTTCTCTCTTTTTTTTCTCTTTCTCTCTTTTCTTTCTCTTTCTCTCTTTTTTTTCTCTTTCTCTCTTTTTTTTCTCTTTCTCTCTTTTTTTTCTTTCTCTTTTTTCTTTCTCTCTTTTTTTCTCTTTTTTTTTCTCTTTTTTTTCTCTTTTTTCTCTTTTTTTTCTCTTTTTTTTTTCTCTTTTTCTATTTATTTATATATATATCTATATATATATATATGGGGAGGGGTGAAAAGTTTGAGGGGGACGAAAATGTAAGCATAATAACGGGGTAAAAATTTAAAAAAAATATATTTTAGTCATTGTCTACCTAATGTTTTCTCAGATTATAATTTTACCTAAAGTGATGTGGTAGAAACCTTTTCCTTGTTTTATATGCATTGTTCTGCCCACCGGTCAGACTCCTAATGCAATGAATTCTGTCTTTAAAATATCAGTTTAAAACTTTTGAGAAAACGATCAAATTGACGTGTTGAACTTTCCCTTACAGACTCCTTTGTATCTGGCTGTTTTTCATAACAAGCCAAATATGGTCCGCAAATTGGTCAATTATGGCGCTAACATCAACCTTGAAGGAATCGTAAGCACATTTTATTAAAATCTTTTTAGTTTGCTAGAAGCATTGTGCGTAGTGTAAGAAGTTGAATTTTTGTTTTAAGGTGGTACACCTCGAATTTAAAAACAAAAAACATACCATCCTGATTCGATACATTACGTTGGTAAATAAATATCTTATTGAAAATTATTAGCTCTATAACCAACGGTTCAGCGCTAACGCTACCTTCCTTAGAGCATATTATACAATCTTTTCTGTGGATGAGGCTATCTAAAATAAATAAAAATGTTAATAACAATAACATAATACTTAATAATAGAATAATAATAAGAAATAATAATAGTATCAATAAATAATTACAACCAATAATAATTAAATAATAAATATATTAATTTCTGCGAGACTGCTACAAAATGCATCCCATAATTCTTTAGACTTCCAGGTGCGACCCCTTCCAGATTGAGTGAAGATATTTTTTTGAAAAGGAGAATGCCACCATACCATATTATCCTGATTCAATACATTATGTTGATAAATAAATATCTTATTGAAAATTATTAGCTCTATAACCAACGGTTCAGCGCTAACGCTACCGTCCTTAGAGCATATTATACAATCTTTTCTGTGGATGAGGTTATCTAAAATAAATAAAAATAGTAATAACAATAACATAATACTTAATAATAATAAGAATAATAATAATATGAAGAAGAAATAATAATAGTATCAATAAATATTTATAACCAATAATAATTAAATAATAAATATATTAATTTCTGCGAGACTGCTACAAAATGCATCCCATAATTCTTTAGACTTCCAAGTGCGAACACCTTTAACCCACCTAATAAACTGGTATTGTCCTGGATTTACGCTGGTCTATTGGGGGTTGTCTGGTCCTGTGCAGTTCTAGGAGGTCCACCCTCCCAGGCTTTGCCTCCCCTCTTTGGGGAGGAGTAAGTTTATTGCTTACTGTCTGAGGCGCCCCTACCGGGGAATGCCGACGGGGCTGCCCAGGCAATTTTTAAATGGCCAGAGTGCTCACCTCTCGAGCGCTGGCTTTTCAAACCCCACTTTCTCGACCCGATCTTGGGTCACATCTTACTTGTGGGAGTAAGATAAAACTGGCCTTGTGCCTAACTTCTGGGGAGGAGTAAATAAAACCTTCCAGATTGAGTGAAGATATCTTTTTGAAAAGGAGAATGCCACCATACCATATTATCCTGATTCAATACATTATGTTGATAAATAAATATCTAATTAAAAATGATTAAATTCTTCAATATTGTTATTTGATTTGTTTACTGTTGTCTCGTATCAAACTGTTTGCAACCAAATTGCATTAATAATTAATAGTAAATAAAAATGTAAGTAATGTAGTCGCGAGAAACATACATACAGACTCACGCGAATTGGTCACATAATCCTCCACTTTATAATAAATACCAATGTGTATTTATTTATAAATATATATAAAACACCGCCAGGCGGAACCATTTCAAATTTTATAGTGGAAGGGAGAAAGCAAATAGCAAGTCTGACAATCCACTCCCAGAATTCCTAGAATGAATTTGTAAAGAAATCCTCAGAAGTTTCAATCGATAAAAAAAAAAGGAAAAGAAAGAAAATGTCTCATTATGTAAAGTTACTATTTAAACAATGAGACATTTTCTTTTTCCTTTTTTCTTTTTCCTTTTTTTTTTTTTTTTTTTTTTTTTAATCGATTGAAACTTTCAATTCTTTCATTTTTCAACTTAATTAAAAAAAAAAAAAAAAATAGTAGAAAGCAAAAAGAACAAATCCCTTAAGATAGTTCCCTTCAATCTGCAATAAAAATGCTATTTCATGACAGCCCGACTGAGCCTCTTAGAGATTTAGTTTCTAATAATGTTGACCAGAATCTTGTTTAAATTGATATAAACTGAACAGAAACTTTTCTCTTTTGGAAAGCATTGCAACCATTGATCATTCACTCTTACAGACCTTTACTTTCCATAGCATTCATCCAATTCTTTAACTTAACAAGTACACCTTTCATTGTTTCCATTCGTATGTAAAATTTTTAAATCAACTTTATTTAACTGGAACATTGGAATATAAAGAGTTGTCTGGCAGGCAGGCTTCTTATGCTTTACAGGTGCCACAAAAAATTGAATTGCATCCGACTCCCTTTCCACAAACTAAACGCACGGCCACTGATCATCACTTTGGCCGTGGTAACATTCAATCTCAAAACTTTTACTCTTGTAAAACACTTTCGTACACTTTTCTTGCGTCTAACAACTCGTAAAACCGATCTTCAGCCGTTGTAACACTTTCCTTGCAGTTTAATAATAAATAATAAAAAAAATTATTTACTCCGTTTAAATATGTAACGAGTAACGATGTTGCTCGGGATTGGATGACGATCGCTATTTATGTTTTCACTTTGCTCATAACACCATTTTTAAAATTTTTTTATTGCCCCCCTTCAGTTTCACACTCTAATATAGTCGAAAGAAGCTGAAATGTTGGAAAAACTCTCTGAACTAGTGTCTTATACATGTGGGTTAAATTTCATGAATTTTAAGGATGTTCTGTCCCCGTGGGGGCACGTAGATTCGGGGACCTCTTCCATTGTCTTCCTCAGAACATTTTATACACATGATTTAAATTTCATAAAAAATAGAATATATTTGAAGTTTTGAGGGGGTTATGCCCTCATAGCCCCCTTTAGGAGTGCATCTAGTGATTCGGGAACACTTCCATTGTCTTCCCTGGTAAATTTTACATATGAATACACTTTTAGATTTTATGTAGATTCTCTAACAATTATTTCTATAGGAACACACACACACATATACACGCAGACAGACACACACGCATATACACGCAGACAGACACACACGCATATACACACAGGCAGACACATATGAACACACACATTGAGTTTTATATATGAAGATGTGTATCTTAAGAAGCACATAGGGAGGGAGCAGGTATTTGCTAATATAAATAATCTAAATCATTTTTTCATTGACAGACCCGGGGTTACACAACTGAAGGAGTGGAATGTGCCCCTATCCATTGTGCTGCATCTCAAGGCAAAGAATACTATGATACTCTTAAAGAACTATTTAAGTCTGAAAATATGGACTCTGACATTATGAATTCTGAGGGTAAGTCAATATAACCTCTATATTATATATTGGCAAATATATTTTTTAAAAATTAGACAATTTGATTAAATAAATATAACATCCAATTTATTTCAGATCTAAATATCACTGCGTTTTTTTTTGTTTTGTTTTTTATCACTCTTGGTAGAGGACCCTAACCCCAACCCTAACCCGAACCCCTTTCTGGTTTCTTTCCACCTTGTTTTATCCCTGGCTAGGCGTGACCAAATAGGACCTAGTTAGCTCCTGAGGTTGTCTCTACACCTGGTTTTTGGCCTTCTAGGTCTTTTCTATTGTCTCTGGGTCCATTTTGTCGCTCTCTGTCCACCTGTTGTCTGTACATCTCGAAAGGTGACCTGCCCATCTATGTTTTGCTGTTCGTATGGTAGTGATGATGTCATTTACTCCAGTTTGCTGTCTGATCCAGGTGTTTCTTTTTCTATCACGTAAACTGATGCCGAGCATAATGTGTTTCATTTTTGCATTGTGCCACTCTTAGCTTTTCTATCGCTGCATTATAAAAATATAAATGAATGAATTAAATTGAAAAATAAAATTTACATTCATAAAAAGTTTTAAAAATTAGAAAGAAATTATAACTCGGTAGTTTAAACAATAAAACTGCTTTTTTTTTTTTTTTTTTTCTTTTTCTTGTAATGGATAAATACATCACTGCAGCTTCCAAAAATGCAATCATTAAATCTCTCAATTTCCGTATTTAAAAGCAAATGGCTAACTTCAACTCGTGCAAGTAATAAAGGCTGATTACTCCGTTCACTTCTATTTTATTGTAATATTTCCTGAATTTAATGTCTTTATTTGAAGAAAGTAGATAATACTCAGTGTTCAGTTTGAAATAGATTTATTTGTCTGTCACGCTTCCGTTCTAAACAGAAAGTTTAGATGCGTCACCGCATCTAAACTTTAAAAGGATCTGTCCGTCCGTTTGTCGGTCTTGAACGTTTTAATTTATAACATTTTCATTGATCTGTCATGCTTACATTTGAAATTTATTTGCCATCGTTAACCGTGTAGATTGAATGAACGCATCTTAAGAATATTGTTTTTATTTTTATTAAATTCCATTTTGTTAACGTTTTCCCAATTTACTTTTCATTCTTCACGTCTTGTAAAAGTTCCATCGTTCGCAATCTTCGTCTTAATTCTATTTTTGTTTTTTTTTATTTGGGGGGGGGGGGGCTTTTATAACTAATTTATTTTTGATTTTATTTCGTTAGGGGTGGAGGGTTTTTCTTTCTTCGTCTGATTCGAAAGTCTTGGATTGTTCATCTGTTGAGGAATCCTGACATGACTTACCTTGTCTTCAAGGCTGCCATTCTTTCAATAAATGGCTAAACTAATTGTTAGACACTTCGATTCCGAACTAATCTTCGTTGTAATGTCGTCTTTTGTTGAGCAATTTCTGCATTTTTTTTAAAATTTTTATTTAAAAAAATTTTTTTTTTTTCTTACAATTATATTTATTTCTATTTTGGGTCTAGAGAGAAAAGAAAAAATACTTTTTTCTTGCAGTGATTTTTTTTTTGATTTTTATTTTATTTTTTATTTTTTTGAAAGAAATATACCAACAAAAAGAAGTCTTGATGCTTATATATATATATATATTAAAGTGAAATATTTTGAAAATCAAACAATCGTGCAATTTTAAATGAAAAATTCATTTATTTAATTTTTTCTTTTTTTTTCGCGAATTTTCGTTATATATATATACTTTTCAATAAACTTTTTGTTGGTGTCTGTCTAAAATACAAATTACATTTTTTGTTCCTGTTTGAGCAAAGGATGACCTCCCTTTTTGACTTCTTACATCCCTGTTTCCATTCTCCCAGATTGGATTACTTTGTCAATAACTTGTTGAAGGTGCTATTGCATCGGCAAAACTGCCATTTCTCTTGAATAAATGCATGGATGTTTATCTTAATGTCAGTGTATAAAGCCCTAAATTTGAAGGGCTTATTTCGGGCAGTTTTGGCTGCTGGGTCGACCGTGTCATTTCCTTTGATTCTCATCATAGATTTATTCCTGCTTGAGCAGAGGGAGCCACCGTGGTGTGTGATTTGTCATGTCCCGTACACAGTGAGACACTTATGATAGAATGTGATTATTTTTGCCCTATACGATAAAGATACGACAACGTTAGCACAATGAAGGAATTATTTCATGACATCAGGGTGGAATGTATGGTGTTCTTTTAAATACAATGGGCTTATATGAAAAAAATCTAATATCTATAGGCCCAATAAACCAAACCAAACTCCTTTATGGATTACATAGAATTTATCGATTGAAAATAGAATTCTTTTTTCTTTTTCTATCTATGTATCTATCTATGTATATCTCTATATCTATATTTCTCTATATATCTATATTTCTCTATATATCTATATTTCTCTATATATCTATATTTCTCTATATATCTATATTTCTCTATATATCTATATTTCTCTATATTTCTCTATATTTCTCTATATATCTATATTTCTCTATATATCTATATTTCTCTATATATCTATATTTCTCTATATATCTATATTTCTCTATATATCTCTATATATCTATATTTCTCTATATATCTATATTTCTCTATATATCTCTATATATCTATATTTCTCTATATATCTATATTTCTCTATATATCTATATTTCTCTATATATCTATATTTCTCTATATATCTATATTTCTCTATATCTATATTTCTCTATATCTATAATTCTCTATATCTATAATTCTCTATATCTATAATTCTCTATATCTATATTTCTCTATTTATATATCTATATTTCTCTATATCTCTATCTATCTAAACGAGAATTCATCCATGCAAAACAAGGCTCATTTGCATACGCGAACGCTTGTCGCATTGCAACTGGAACACTCTGGATTCAACTCCTGATGGACAATACACGACACAACTCTCGCGCGTTTTCCCTGCAAACTTGCATGATGGCTGCTACAGACTACTTACAGAATATATGCATGCAAAGCAAATTAAGTCTTCCGCCAATTTTTTCACATCTCTTATTTTGATCTAAGAACTGTACAATTCTATCGTGATATATTCTGTCCTCTGCGTCTATATTTGACTCGATAATATGATAGTTTTTTGCCAATGGGGATATGATGGGAATTTGATCTCCCAAAGTTAATCTTCATTGAAATCGATTTCGGCTGGACGCCTAACCCATAAAGTACAACGTATGTCCACCAGAAGTTGTTGATTCATTCACTGTAGAATGATTAGAAGAAAAAGATGAAGCAGGATTTCAAATGTGTGAAGCGGTCAAATTTATTCTCGGGAACTGGAGACAAAAGATTTTGCCACCACTGGAAGAGCTAAGTTGTCTTGGGAGGATGTGGTAAATGTGTTAGGAAAGCCATGGGTATGGATTCTGTCACGCCTCACCAAAGACAACAATGGAGAGTAAGACTTAGATCGAGACTAGACAATCAGGCTCCACCCTCACCAGATGATCAATTGTGGCCTGATTCAACAAATAACCGGTTGATGAATTACAAAGTGGCACTAAAGATCTCTCTTTCTCTTTCTCTTTCTCTCTTTCTCTTTCTCTCTCTCTCTTTCTCTCTCTCTCTTTCTCTCTCTCTCTTTCTCTCTCTCTCTCTTTCTCTCTCTCTCTCTTTCTCTCTCTCTCTCTCTCTTTTTCTCTCTCTCTCTCTCTTTTTCTCTCTCTTTTTCTCTCTCTCTTTCTCTCTCTCTCTCTCTCTTTCTCTCTCTCTCTTTCTCTCTCTCTCTTTCTCTCTCTCTCTTCCTCCCTCTCTCTTCCTCCCTCTCTCTTCCTCCCTCTCTCTTCCTCCCTCTCTCTTCCTCCCTCTCTCTTCCTCCCTCTCTCTTCCTCCCTCTCTCTTCCTCCCTCTCTCTTCCTCCCTCTCTCTTCCTCCCTCTCTCTTCCTCCCTCTCTCTTCCTCCCTCTCTCTTCCTCTCTCTCTCTCTCTCTCTTTCTCTAACGCTGAATAAGTATATAATATTGTTTTTATATAAAAATAATTTTTTAATACGGCCGCTGAACAGCACAAGCACCAATAATTTTTATTTGTAAAATAAATATCTTTATTTTAGAAAGACAATCAAATAATTGTGACCAAATTTAGTTTAAAACCTGATGTGATGATCCAAACAATTTCTGAAAGTTGGGTTGAGTTTAGATCTGAAATAGCAAAGCTTTTCCTCTACATACATACAGATCCACTATGACTATGCAATCCCTACAGCTACATATCGAGAAAACTGAGCTGTTAAACCTGACATCGTAATATGGGACAAAGGGGAGAAAGTAGCAACCCTAGTTGAAGTCAGTGTCCCTAATGATGCAGGATTAAACAGAGCTGAAAAGGAAAAGATTACGAAATACCAAGGTCTTATGCACGACATGAAAAGAAACTGGAATCCTAGGAAAATCTCCATCGTCCCAGTAATTATAGAAGCAACAGGACTAATGAAAAAGAATTTCAAAAGCTATCTGGCGAGTATACCCGGTGAACCGAGTGCAAGAGAAATACAAACAACTGCACTTAAAGGGACGGTTAGAATCTCAAAAAGATCTCTAGGCTGGAGTGTCTGAAATAGCCAGTGAATGTTTGGCATCCGGTAGGATGCCCCATCCTCATCAAAAACAGAAAGATAAGAAAAAAAGCAAAAAAAAAAACGGACACAGACAATAAATCCTGGTTGAATATCTCTAACATCTTCCAAAGGAAAAACTTTACATTTCTTGAAAATTTAGTTGAAATCTGGCATGAAATAGCAAACCCATTGCTATACAGAACAATGAGATTTCCTCCTTTTATGTTGGCACAACATTAGAATGATTATCTGCCCCTGTCCTCAAACAAAGAATTCCACAAGATTTTCATGTTTACTAATTTCTACAATCTACACAATGTGCTAAGCCACTTCATGTTTGTATGTACGTTATCACTTTTTATCAAAAAAACAAAAACACATTCGTTTTATTGATTTGAATAATATTTAGCTAACAATTGTTTTTACGGTATGGAGAATCTTTATTTAAAAAAAAAAAAAAAGAATTGCTACAAGTTTAAAGAAAGCAAATACATATTCGTTTTATTTATTTAAAGAATATTTAGCTGACAATAACAAATTGTTTACGGAAGAAGTCATTTTTTTCTTAATAGTATTGACCCTGAGAGAGATTTATTAATTCAAAAGGAATACTATCAACAGGATATTTTACAAATTGATGTAGAAAGCACCATTGAATTTTAAACAATTTTTTTCATATTGCTTGTGCTGTGGATGCTGTTGAGCGAATCAGACTTCTGCACAAAACCCAGAAAGATTGTGCCTCAGGGTTGTCTGATCTGCATGAAGTTTTGCGTTCACTGTAGCTATTTGCTATACCTGCAAGATTGCAGGTTTTTACCCCCTGGCACTTAAGGCAGTAAGGTCCAGCTGTTGCATACAAAGTCGGAAGGTTTGGCCCATTGTTAACGATAAATTATACAGATCGATATAGAAATCATCATGGAATTTCCACAGGGGCCCACTAGTATTCTATGCAATTGACATTCAGCCAAAGCCGGATACTTTAAAAAAAATTAATTAATTAAATTAAATTAAAAATTAGATAAAAAATAAAAAAATTCCCCACACTAAAATTTAATAAATTGAATTTCTTTCGTTTCAGGTTTAAGTGCTCTCCACTGTGCCATTAGGAAACACGGTAAATTTGTGCCACACCAGAATTCCTCTATGACTAAAATTGATAATTGTCAAAATGTCTATTTGCTGCTAAGAAACAAAGCCAACCCAAACCTTCAAGACAAACAGTTTGGCAAGACACCCCTCATGTATGCTATTGAAAGCAAAGATTACGCTATGGTTGACACTATTTTGAAGGCGGTCGATTCGTCCATGATACCTGAACTTCTACAAACAAAAACCTTCGACGGACGGACCTGCATGAATATTGCAGATGGTCTGCGAAATGAATTTGATTCTCACACTTGGAGAAAACTTCATAATTTTCTCACTAGTGTAAAATAAGTTCATTGTTTTAAAGGTAAGTGTAGCTTCACAAATTTTGTAGATAAAACTTTAGGAATTACGTTGTATACTTGTATAACATGATTTAAAACGTTTTAAAAAAAAAAAAAACTTTCTTTCAATCGATATATTTATGCAACTTGAAATTTAGGTAGACAAAAGCTGAAGTCGGGAATTAAGACATTTATTTAATGCCTACCCACAATAGGAATATGTGACACAAGGTCGGAAAGTGGGATTTGAAAAGCCAGCGCCCGAGAAGGTGAGCACTCTGGCAATTAAAAATTGCCTGGGCAGCCCCGTCGGCATTCCTCGGTAGGGGCACCTCAGGCAGTAAGCAATAAACTTACTCCTCCCCAAAGAGGGGAGGCAAAGCCTGGGAGGGTGGACCTTCTAGAACTGCACAGGACCGTCCCATAGACCGGCGTAAATCAAGCCCCGAAGGTCAAGACGATACCAGTCTATGGGGTGCAGTATCCATCGGAACGGATACTACACTTTGATCTTGGCCGAGAAAGACGTGGTGTTCACCTCTTGCTTTTATCAGCTGTGTGTTTACATGTCTAAATACTATGGTAGCAATGGTTTAAAAAAAAAAAACAATTCTTTTTTTCATTTCTCACGTGACATCATTGAAGAGGTCTATATTAAAGGGAGATAACCTATAACTGAGATAGCTTATCTAACTGACACTATAAACTGGGACTAACTGATATAAAGTCTAAACAAATGAATACGGTAATGAGAATAATCATAATTTATTTTCAAAATATTAATTAATAAATCCCTTATTCGTCACTTGGACATTGTTTAGTTCAGTAGTTTCAAGAAATCACGATTCATTCTATATAATCGTATCAGTCAGTAGTTTTTGAATGTCCGGCTGACTTGGCAGGCCGAGAGCAGGCTCGAGGCGTTTCCACCAATAATGGCGATAGAGAGGCGCTTGTAAAGCCAAGCCAATTCACGATTGTCCCCGGTGTTGCGCATCATAAATAGACCAAGGTTGCCGAGGAAGTTGCGCGTGACAGAGCCTATCACTCCACTTCACTCGTCTCCACAGCGATCGGTTGAAATAGAAATCTGTCGAAGATCGGCATATTTTGACCACTTCTGGCTCTTTGCTGACGCTGCTGCATGTCCAGAATTTGTTGCCGATTCTATTGACGAAGGGGCAAAAATGTCGACACAAGTCGCATCTCATATCGGTGACTTACCGTAATTGTTTTCCTTTCTTTGGTATTCAAACCTGTAACTTCATTAGTAAAAATACATATTGAAAATATTATTTCAATTATCAACATATGTCCCCAAATTAAGGACCATCTACACAGATGGGACAATATGTAAAAAAAGATGATCTAACCTGGAGTAAATTGATACAAAAATTGTTTTTCAATTGATTCTTGTTATTCAGTATTCCAACAACTACATGTAAAAAAAAAAAAACATTTTTCCTCTGTAACGGGGACTCCACACGCTCCTTCCTTGCGACGGCATCAAATGTAATGAGAACCGTCCAAGTCACAGGAATCCTTCCAGACTGTGAACACCCTACTTTGGCTCGTGATGTTGTAGTGGCAGAAAGAGAAAGATGGTTCGAACCTCCTCCCGGTCGGATGAATGATGATTGCTTTGCTGGTCCGCTGTGAAGGCAAAGTTACACAAACAACAACTGACAACAGGAATAAGTCAATCAACTCGGTTAGGTCTTTTCGTAAGCAATAATTATTCAACAAGAGAAAAAAATTGGTTTTAAACTCCAACTCAAAGTCTGTTTTTCGATAATGGCTTTGTTTACTAAACTAGTTCGTCTCTGTGTGCGTGTGTGAACTTTTACGACTGTTGGTATTAATTGAGACATCAATCTCTGTTGGAAAACGATGGCGGAGCCCGGGGCTACGGCTCCCTCGGGATCCGAGAATCACGACCAGCTCGGCCGGGATCTCAGCTCTGACTGACTCGTGACGCCTTCTCGCCTCAACAACAAAGACGAAAAACGTACAACTCATACTCTCTCTCTCTCTCCCCTCTCTCCTCCCTGTGTCTTCACGCGTCCACGACTATCAAAAAGGGTCGCTGCGACACGCTTTCGGTCCCCCCTCCCTTCTCCCTCATTCTCTCCTCTCGTTGTGTGGTACGACAATTGAAATTCCCCGCTTAGTTTCTTTTAGATGTTATCTAGATAAAACAGTTATCGGGAGAAAGGAGGCTCTCGCCATAATTAAGGGTGACAGCCCAAGGGGCGATCTATCTCCGTGGCTCACGTGCCCACCCACATAGTACCGACACGCTTGTCTTTCTTGTTGATATCCTCTTAGTATTCGCGATTAACAGGGACTTGTTATGCATATGGAAACTGTAATTCATTGTGTAGCGGTAATTACTAATGACAATCTCACATGGCTTTCCCAGCCAGGCCGGCGCCGATTCCGGCCAATGTTTGGACAGTCGAAATATGTACTAGTTCTTAGATCTCCACTTGTTTCTATGTAGGGCCTGATTTCCCTGATGCATATTGGTGCGCCCTAAAAGGGCAGATTGCGTTGGCTGAAATCACTGTTTCACACTCTTTTTTTGATAAATATTTAAAGATATTAAAAACTTGAAGCATAAAAACATGACTGGATTCGGCGTTAAATAACCCGAATAGGGTTGATATGTCGTAAAACAAAACAAGCAAACCTTGTAGGATTCCAGGAAAAGAATTCATCTGGTTTAGTGGAGTATTCGTCTTGATGCTGTTACTTGAGGTAGCATAACTAGGAGAAGGTGCACCATTCCCCCGTATGAGCTAGTGTAGCAATGCTGAGGAGATCTTATTTGGACTTTGAATACCATGTTATTTTGAATATTTGGTCAGGGTTTACTTGTAGGGTGAAGTATCCTCATGTCGGGTTGTACTGATAAACTTCTGTACAGAGAAACCGAAAACACTCGAGGATATGGTCTAGTAGGTATTCAAAGGCTATGGTTTTTTTTTTTTTTTTTTTAATTTATTTATTTTTTTATTTTAGTTCAGTTAATTTGAAGAGATCAAGGGGTCTTCTCTTGGGGCTAACACTTGATTTCTCTACAAGTTAAACTTACATCCGAGGGATCTCTTAAGGATAGATGTTGTCCCTTTTAGGGCTGCTATCTGTACTTTGGTTTTCCAGGGATTGTATCCAAGTACTTTGTTAGATTTTTTTTTTTCATTAGACCAGTGACTTCTACCACAACTGGTACGATTATTTCTTTCAGGGTCCATGTTATTTTTAAATCATTCTTGAGGTCCTGATATTTGGTTATTTTTTTCACGTTTGGCTCTATTGAGGCCATAGTCACTCGGGACGGTTATGTCAATGATGAGAGCAGTCCTTTCAGATTTGTTCCAGATGACAATGTCTGGTTTGATGGCCTCATCTTTTATGCATCTGCCCGCCTGTATGTCTTTATCATAGAACACTGTCACTTTTCCATTTGATGTTATGGGTGAGGGTTCCCAGATGTTCAGTGATCTTTCAAGCTGCAGATCTTCCAATGTAGGTATCTACAGACTTTGTTGTGGCGGGCAGTGTAATGACCATCAGCCAAAAGGATCTTGCATCCAGACATTAGGGGGCTTGGATTTTCAACGGCCGAATGACAGAACCGACACTGGTCAGTTTTTTTTTTTTTTTTTTTTTTTTGTAGACCAACCATTTTCTTAAATCCATTCGTAAGTAAGCCCTGGTCTTGTGCAGCTATAATTATCTGTTCCTCATCAAATGGGAATTTGCCACGCTTGAGCCATTGTAGTGAAGCCTCCTTGTCGATATAACTTTGGTTAAGTCCTTCAATGAACTTTCCTGCTCTTTTATTCTGTCGCCATCCATCTAGTCTGGTCTTCAGCTCCTTTCTCGTGGACTCCTGCCTCTTTCACGCAATCAAGGTTGCTGAGTTGTCATATTCTTCGGCAGTGTTCTCCAGTGTGTTTCCACTGAAATTATCAGCCAGTTTTGCTGAGGTAGGTATTTGGTGTGATATTCCTTCACCATTCTCATTTTTTTTTATCACAGCTCTTGATATATTGCCCCACGCTTACCATTGAGGCTCGGGTTAATCTCAATGGTTAATCTCAATAAGGTCCAAACCACTCTCCTGTGTGCATATTTGTATTACTTTTTAAGTGCAAAATACTTATCTTTTTTTTATAAGGGTAAAAACCTTATAAAATATATAAATTGTTTTTTTAATTTAAAAACAATTAAGAAAACAATAATTTTTCAAGAACAATGGTAGGTATTATTAGTATTAGTAATAAAGTCTTATTTTTATTACAATAATTGATTTATTTTTTGCTTTTACTTTTCTTTCAGGAAATGGAGGCATCCCATCAAAAAGGCTACCATAAAACTGATGGATGAACACATTCAAACACATTGACTGAGATCTTGTAGATAACATTACAATTATTAATTTTTATCAAATATTTGCTTTTTGTTTGTAAATAATAAGGCTAGTACTTTATTCTCTTCAATAATCTGATGAGTACAGAAACTAACAATTAAAACCGAAATGATTTATAATTTTTATTTTTTTTAATCGTCATCATCATATTCGGTTTAACGTTTGTTTTACATACTGGCATGTGTTGGACGGCTTTTAGAAATTTATTTCCAAACAAAACCGATCTGATCAGATCTTTATTTCTCTCTTTCTCTCAAATCCATTCTTATCACTTCCTCCCCAATTTTCCTTGCAGTCCTCTGCCAACTGACCTTGCTGCCTCAACTGTTCTACATCTACTAACCCAAGAATGCTCACATTTTTACATTGTGACTAAACCAACAAAATCTCCCGTTCTACACACATCTCCCTATGCTGTCCAGATTTAATCTTCCTCTGAGGTCATCAGATCTAAGCTAGTCTTAAAATTTTCCTCTAGCTTCACATATCCTCAGCCCTCATCGACCAGGTTTCACTTCCGTCTATAATCACATTGCACACACATGTTGTTAGTTGAGGGAATTTACTCCATTACTTACTCCATCCACTCTTAACTCTTTCAATCATACTAACGCCTGCTCCTCCCTGTGCTCCAATGGTATCACAAGATAAAACTTATGGACAACCTTGCAATCCAAATGTATTGTCTCCACATTTGAGTTTTTAAGGCTTCATTTTTTTTTTTTTTTTTTTCATCTCATGAGGAGTTTTAAAAAAATCATTAGCAATTAGACTTTCACACCTGCTTTCTTTCTCTATCTTTCACTCTGCTAAGTTACGTCAGTTTTTTTTTTTTAATTTTTCATAATGCACTTTCTGTTCAATTTCCTCTGACTCTGTGGCAATTTCTACGGCTTTATAAACCGTTAAAGCGTCATCTTTTAATAATCAACATTTTATGATTTCACAATAGCATGTGACGAATGTGGTTGTCAATGTTGTCACCGTAATTGGAGTCTGGTGGGTTTCTGGGGACGGTGGTATCCCATTGAAAGATCCTGATGGCCGGGTTTAGCTTTTTGAAATGCCTGCTTAGAGTGATGATCAATTTTATATTTTTGTGCGACAGGCCAGATGGCCCAGTGGCTGTTGTCATTGCATCATTGGGAACTTTTAAGCTCCTCAAAATATCAACAAGAGAAACCCATCTGACAGTGATGGATGATATCCTCTGTATCTCCACAATAAGTTATTTCTCACCTATCAACTCCCAAGAAAGAAAACAATTCCCTTTTCCCTTTTCAGAGATCAGCCCTTCCTAGTTAACAAAAAAAAAAAATAATAATTTGGAATTTCTCAGAAAAACAAGGTCCCGGGTTTGAATCAAACAGATGAGCAATCGATAATATTATCACTAATAACGCACTTTTTATTTTTCTATCAGGTGTTGGCTTTGCTATTAAATCTTGCAGGATCCTTGTCTTCCCTGACACTTGATCTTGGGGGCAACACTCATGCTACTTTGGTAAACTGCTATGCCCCAACAATGACAACCTCGGAGCAGGAAAAGGATGATTTTTACGATTGTCTTCATGTCATTTCTAGAGTCAAGCATAGGGACAAGCTTGTCCTTTATGGGAGACTTCAATGCTCGAATTGGCGCTGACAATGTGGCTTGGAAGGGGTTTTAGGACATCACGGTGTCGGGCGAATGAATTAAAATGGTCTTTGTCTTTATCGGCAGTGATTTTTTTTTCTTTTTCTTTTTAAACATTACCATCACCAATACTCTATTTCAACAGAAGAATCGCCATAAGACCTCCTGGATGCACCCAATGATTACTCGGAGGCGAGACCTAAAAGACATTTCCATCACTCGTTCTTTTCATGGCACCTGCTTTCTGTCGGATCATGCACTCTTCTGTAGTAAGGCCTTTTCCCGTCTAGTGCGCAGGAAGTTTCGACAGTCGGCAATACTGAAACGCATCAAAGTGTTGCCATTGAAGAACAGTAAGAAAAGAGAGGAACTGTGTGATAATCTGGAGGAATCTCAACGTAGTCGAGATCTGATGATATTGAGATGTCTTGGAAGAGTCTCAGAGATGTAGTTTATTTTTCTGCGTTTGACGATAATAATGAAACGGTTATAAAGAATTAATCCATCAAATGCATAGAACTCGGATCAATAAGAACTCGGATCAATAAGAACTCGTCTATCAAGCATACAAGAAGTGCAAAAATGAGGTTAAAGCTGATATCCACAATACGAGAGATTCTTGGTGGCTTACTTGAGCCGCCAAACTCGAACGGGCAGCAGACAAGGATACGAAAACCTATGAGGGCTTAAGGAAAGTTTATGGTCCAAGGGAAAGTGTATATCCATTCTGTTGTCATGAGACCACCCTCCCATGCATTACCTCCTTTGTGGGAGACAATGTAGTATCACAAGGTAAACTATTTTTCAGACAACTGGTGTCGCTTGGGTATCTTTCTCACCAATTTTTTTTTTTAAATCGCTCTGTCTAAAATGCAAGTGTAGTATCTGTTCTCACTAAATATTTTTTTATGAATGAAAAAATATATTGTACTATTTTTAATGAGGGACATTATGTAGTATGTGTTCATTCATCCTGAAACCAACCTCCCAGGCATTACCTCTTCCTTTAAGTGAGGGGGAGGAGTAGCATACATTAACAAGAATTTTCACGAGAAAATATAACAAAATATCAGGGCCTCAAAGTTTGGTTGTTCAGTTTTACGGCATATCAACCCGTTGCGGGTCATTTAATGCCGAATGAGGTCATTTTGGTAAAAGTTTTTATGCTTCAAGTTCTTTATATCTTCAAATATTTATTCATGGTGTTTAGTTTAGTTTGGTTGTTTTGTAGAGGAAAAATGTTTTTGTTTTTAGCTTTGCAAAACTCGATCAATGTTTGGTGCATTTTAAGTCAGGCTGTCTAAAGATACCGGCTTCCTAATCTGGTAGCACCAGTCAGGACTTGAAGACGAGATGGTCCCTGAAAGAAATAATCATATCGGCAATGGGTCTCATGAAAAAGAATCTAACAAAATATAAACATGCACTAGGCGGTTGCATGTTTGCGATGCATGTGAATAACAGGCTTGCTGCCAGCGTGAGATATTTATTTGGTCGCGTGAAGAGAAACCACACAAGGAATTGGAAATATCTTGCCATTGGTGTAACTGCTAGCCGTGAAAGGAAAAGGGGTCGATGCTTCATACTGGTGTCATCAATTTTTATTCAATAATCACCATGAAAACTACAAAGGAAAAAAAGAGAGATTTAAAAAAAAAAAAAAAAAATGGATAAACTGAAAAAAGGAGATAAGTTATATTACCGTGTCGTCCTTTCGTTAACAGTAGTTGAAAAGAAAAAAAAAGGAAGACTCTATTCGTCCTTTGATTCTGTACCTACTTCCTGTTTGAGCTGAAGGCTCGCAGTAAATAAAGGCCGGCACAAACTAGATAAGGGTTAATTATCAAGTGATCCAAACTATTCAAATTACTAGCTATTTGTATGATGATAATAATAACAATATTTAACTCACTAGAAAGTCAATTTAGTGACCATTACAACTGGAATCAGTCAGTGCCGACTCAGGAGACATGTGGTTGGAGATTGCACATTCAGCTACTATTACAGGAGGTATCCATTGTCTCATTTGTGCCTTTTAAGGGAAAAAGCGACGAGTGCTGTTTTGCGCTCGAGCTGTATTTTTTGTCTTGAAGTGTGCGGACATTCCAAGCGCCAAGATTGAATTTCATGTTTTACTTCTTTGGACTGCGATACTGGATAACCAGACAACTGCAGCGGCCTGCCAGGAACGTGTGGTGAGCACGCAGTGTTTAGGGCTCCTTTTCCCCCCCCCCCTCTTTGCTGCTTTTGAACTGATATACTTTATAAACTTGAGCCATAGGTCGTTCAGTCAAACTGCTTTAATAAAAACTCCAGTATTAATTGTAGCTGCTGACACAACCTACAGTTTATATTTATTCAAATTTTTACTAATGATAAAAAAGGGAGATGGGTAGTGTGACAAATGAGGAAAAAAAAAATGGAAAAATAAAATTCAAAATTGTTTGATATATTTTAATATTTTAATTTTTTTTTTTAATAACTGATTAACAATCCACAAAGAAAACAGATCAAAGCAGAATTTTTTTTTCTTCAACGAAAAATGATTACATTTAAAATACTTGTAAATTTTTTTTCAACAGAAAAAAGAAACACTTTTTTTTTTCCCTCCCTTAAAACTTTAATTAAAACTAAAAATTACATTCATCAGTTGAAGCTTCAAAATTACTTTCAAACAAAGTGTCATGATGTTACATAACCATTAACAAAACCCCATTCCGAGTTATCAAAACTTTCTTCTAACCGATAAACATCATCACAGATGTAAATTTGCATTCCTGAACCAAGCGGTGAATCGGAACAATTCTAACACTTGGACTATGAGAAAATTACCAAATTATATAAAAATAATCGATTTAATAAAAAAAAAAAAAATTATTTTTAGGCAACAAAAACTTATAATATACAGAATTATACTGTGAACCTGTATTGGCCGAGATTCCCCCCCACTCGTTGTTCCGGTTCAAAGTTGTTGTCTAACTCCGTTAGTGCCATAACAAAGAATTCTCATCTGGAATGGCGCCACAAGTCCTCGTTATAAACAATTAACGTTTATTTGTTGGAAGTTACAAATGAACTCGTGTTTTCCAGGTTGAATCGCAGACTTGCAAAAATGAGATTTTCGCCCGTTAAAAAGAAAGATAAGTTCAATCAGCACAATCCTTTAGCTTAGAGCCCCAATGGACCCATCTTGCCTGGAGAGGCACCCAGCTCCAACTGAATGCCAGCCTCTGAAAGACCAAATCCGGTCATGTCCAGGGGGCCCGGGTCTCTGCCCTTCCCATCTCCTGGAATCCTTTCCTCCTGTACGGAAATCTTGGATTCCAGTCTCTCACTGGTCACCATTCGACCACCCAGAGGCTGACCGCTGGAGATGCCCACTAGAGATTACTGCCAGACAGTCTACACAAATGGGCCTTATCATGGAGCCAATCTATGAACATTACTTTTCGGTCTCAGCATGATTCCGTTTTTATGAGCCACTTACTTCCTTTCAAAGAGAAATAAGATTCTGTGTGGTCCAAAATACAAAATCAGAGATATTTTAAAATTCCTGCACCCTTTCCTTAGGCATCTAACATCTGCAACGTCTGCCATTTGCATGCACCACTAAAACATGCAGCTTAGTGCAGGTTTACAATTACAAGTTTGATCAGTCTGATATATAAATTTGTAAAATTGAAATGTCTGTCGGTCCGTAATTTAAAATGACTGAATGCAAGACATGTTTATGTTTGTACTCACTTTGAAAAAAAAAAAAAAAATCTTTAATAAAATGTGATCACCATTAGTGTATCTATATTTCTCGTGCCAACATAACTTTGATACATTTAATTTTTTTATTTATTTACTATTCATCGAAAATTTCTTGAAATCAAAAAAATCAAAAAAAATCTTTAAAATAATTTAATTATAAAATTAAATCAACCAGATTGTTTACAAATCAACCCAAATTCAAAGACTATTTTTAATCTGTTAATAGCTAAAAAGAAATTAAAAAATGAATGATTTGATCCTTCAAAATTTTAAGCATTCAATTTTATTGAATCGAGTCATTTATAGTTTTAAAATGTTTAGCAAATCCTCATTAAGTTTTGGAAGCTTTAAGTTCTAATAAATTTAAAGATTAAATTAAAAATAACATTAGCATAACAAAATTAGTACTTAAAAAAATAAATAAAAAAGTTTTTAACAAATTGAATTAAATTTAACTATAAAAATAAATGACACCCGGGCAACACCGGGTAGATACAACTAGGACTCAATAAAATAACACTATTTCAGAATCAAAACTTGCCCAATTAATAGATTTAGTAATAAATAAAATTTAAAAAAATTTAATTTAAAATGTATAATCATTTTTATTTTTAATGACACATTCTGAGAAGAATTTATAGAAAAATATATCTTTAAAAAAAAAAAAAAATTAATTCAAACTGATTTTATTTTTTATTTTATAAAATATTTTAAAACTTTGATTGTGATTACACCATATGTGGACCTTTTTAGAACTTTAGATTAATTGGGTACATTCATTCAGAAACACTTTGATATTTGACAAACTTTATTAAAATTCAATAAAAAAATAAATGGCACAAAACTGACATTTTCAAATCCTTTTCAGTTCATGCACATTCAAAATAAGATATATATATATTACTCACTTCCCCACGAGGACAAGTTTGACACAAGGTCATTTTTACGTGTACCAAATTAGCTAAATGTTCCACCCATATCAATCGTTTATTCACTCAAACATTTAATTACTAAATAACTTAACATTAAGTCAAATGATAAAAGAAATTTCAAAATGTTTGGTCACAACACTAACTTTTTAAAAACTAATCGAGTTGATAAAAAATATCAATATAAAGTATACAAACACATAAAATAAACATTATATAAATGCTTTGTACAGTTTTCTTGGTTGTTGCCATTTTTTTTTCACGTTTCAACCGTTGTACTCATTCAGCCTTTTGTCATAGTTGGTATCCTAGCAATCTTCAACAAATGGCTAAATAAAAGGTGTCAGGAATAAGAGTTATCTCCCTTGGTGAGAAATTGGAGGGTGGAAGCTTAGTAACCCACAAATCTTGTGAAGACGAGATTTTGGTTGGGAACTCTCGTGCCACCCACGGAGAGAAATAAAAACAGATTTCGTCATATAGAAATGTGATACTTAGAAGACAATACAATGCAGAGGTGTGACGAATAAACACAAGTTGGAGCAAATAAGACATAATGGTGGAACAAATGAAATAGTTTCACTCTTAATACAATGTATACATACAATTATATATATATATTTTTTTTTTTACAAACACATATATCTGTCTATCTACACAATGTTACGTAATACCTGTATCAAGATGGTCTGGTGGAAACTCTGTATGATATAATATTTTTGATATTTCTGGAACTCTTCCTTCAGAACCGTGCTCAACTCAAGTTCAAGCGTGCATGTGAAGGAAGCCGTAGGATGCAGTCTCACAGAAAATACCGGTTAAATTTGAATTTCAAACCAGATTAAAAAAATAAAATAAACTTTAAAAAATCTTTTTATATAATTTATTTATTTTTTACACTTTTTTTTGTTTACTTTTTAGATTTTTTTTTCTTTTTTTTTTTTTGTTAAATTTTAAATTCTAATCTAAATTTAAACCAAGTCTATTCGTTTAAATTAATATGTCGGTTAATACTGTCATTAACCATTGCATTATCTGTTGGTTTTAAATTATGTATATTAATATTTAGTTTATTTTTTAAATATATATATTTTAATTAATTCAATATTATCTGTTCATTAATCACCCTCATCCGTCTAACGCTAATTACAACAATGGAAGGGAGGTAATTCAGTTCAGTTAGTCACATCCCTATCAAATAAGACGCCACAAAGAAATGTAAATCTTCGTCTTGCCTTCCCCCGCCCCCTCTGTTACATGAATAATTTGCATTCTTTTGTGTATGGGAACAATGTATTTCTGTATGTTATCTCATGCCTTACTTATCTAGTTTTACTGTTAAGTGAAATGCCTTTATCCGTCACAGCCTTTTAAACAGTCTTAATGCCCAACACATGTTGCTATGTAGGAGTTGACAATAAACATAGCAATTTTTAACATTGTATAGACAATTAATTTAATCTCTGCACGTGCGTTGTTAAACTTTAAATAGAATATCAAATATTCTATTTCTTTAAGGGGTTAAGTTCGAAATTCCCAAATGATTGCTGACTGTCAAAAAAAAAAAAAAAAGCCAGGAAGTAAAACGGCAATCTGTGAAATGGAAACTACCAGAATGGAGAAAACTGTCCAAAACATCCAAACAATTGGCTGATGATTGCAGAGAAATTACAGAAAAAAACTTATTCAACAAAAAAAAAAATATTCATCAGTATGTCTCTTCATTAAAATGATAAATATACATCGAGATAAAAAAAAAAACAGGAGGCCTGAAAATGTGTATTCCGTTTTTAGATTTTTTTTTTTAAATAAAAAAAAATTATATTTGTGATACTTATTCAAGTTTAAAATATTTTTAATTTGTCAATATTCTTTTAAAAAGCGGGGGTTACTTTTCAGACCTCCTGTATGAATATGTATGTCCATTAACACTTACACGCCTGTATATCAGACCCTAAAAAATCACTGGGTTTATAAAGTAGTCGATTTTGAGATTATATTAAAAAAATAGAGAAAATTGTAAACCGGGTTGATTAAAATTTAGAGAAAATATTTACAAATTTATCATCGGTTTTGAAATTTTTTTTTTTTTTTTAAAGCAAATTTTTCAAGGAAAAAAATACAATATAATGATGGTAAGTGGGGGGGGGGTAGATAGAAAGAAAAAGAGGCAGGGGGTAGGGAAAAAGACAGAATAAAAGGGTAGTATAGAAAAAGGTATATATATTTTACTGTTTCATGTTTCAGATAAATCTTAACTAATTTTTTTTTACACTTATGCATGCTACAATAGTTTCAGAAATATTAATATTTTTGAAATGATTGTAGGCAAAATGTAATATAATGCTTTAGAATTGTTTCAGAAAAATTTTTAAAAAACAAAAGACAAATATTGGCTCAATTTTCTTGCCGAAAATTGAGCTTATTACAGTAAAAGGTTGTTAATTCTATACACTATCAAACATTGTGGGAATAATTATTAAAAATAATTTCAACTAAAAAATATATATATATATATATATATATATATATGAGAAAGGAAGGATGAGGGTAATCCGACGTAATGGGAAATGAAAAAGGAAAAACCAAAAGATGTTTTTTTTTATGTATTCATCAACGTTTCGTCTTTATTTGTAAGACTTCCTCAGGATGATAATTTTAAGAAAAATGTCATGCAAGTACATCGAAATATTGGGTTGACATGGTGGGTTAATGTCAACCCAATATTTTCATGTACTTGCATGACATTTTTCTTAAAATTATCATCCTGAGGAAGTCTTACAAATAAAGACGAAACGTTGATGAATACATAAAAAAAACATCTTTTGGTTTTTCCTTTTCCATTATATATATATATATATATTATACACACAATAATATTATGCATATTTTTATTTCACTATTTACTTTGACAGTTCTCAATACATGTAGAGCTTAGTTTTTGTTTCATTCCATCAAAGGAATTTTTCAGAACAAAAATTGGTCTGACGAATTCCTTTGTGGAATAAAACAAGTGTTTCCGTGTAGCTTACTTGCCATAAAAATATTTTTTCATACTATATGAGAGGGGGGAATTAAAATAGATAGTGAAAAAAAAGAAAAAAGATGATGACAAACACAAACATAACCAATTTCAAAAGAGAAAGTAACATTTAACAATTGAAGACATGACCAGTCGAAATGTCCAAATGAAAATACAAAAGGCAAATTGATTTGTCAAAAAAAAAAAAAACTATAATACATATGTACAAATAAAAGGCAAAAAGTTTGAGAACCATGTCAAATATAACATTTAGTAAGTATATCAGCCGCATATACCTACGTAGATTTCGAAAATTGTTTGAACCGCGAGTTACAAGCATGATTGGCCGGGGAGAGAGTGAAAACAACAACTTTCCAATAGTACATTTATATAATCTTTTAAATAAGATGGAAAATAAATTTTTATTTTATTTTTATTTTTTTTTTTTTAGTTATTTATTAATTTTATATAATGATTGTTAATTATTTGTTCATTAATGAGCAAGTATTTTCCATTTCATATATAATATTGATTGTGTTCAGCTCAGACTTCCTTGTCGGTAAGCACTCCGAGTGAAGATTCACGGTTATGGAAACTAAAATGCTTCGCTGGATGCATGGAATTAGACTGCTTGACCACATCTGCAATATAGCTCTAGTCTCACACTATTGAGCTATTTCAATTGCTTTATATTATAAAATTTATATTTAAATGTTAATAGAAATATAAAATTCATTCAAAACTTAAACATTAAAAAGAAAAAAATTTAGTTTTAGCTAAGATATTTAATATAACGATCAGTTTTATGTAATGTTCTAAAAAAAATCTGATTTCATTGTCAGTTGCGTTATTAATGCTTCTGCCAAATAAATAATGTTATGCATACGAATCGGCATCCAACATCGTGCGTCAAATTTAATAAAATAGTAAAGAATCAATATAAACTCTTCGTACTAAAAAGAAAAATGACGAGTCATGATCTGAGTGACAAGAAACTGCCTTTTATTGGATACAGAATAGCATTTGGGTGACTAACCACATCCCCCACATCCCCACCAGCTTTTTTTACATTCGCTCTGTTCGGACTCTCTATATTTACTTCCTTCCCCATCGCAGCAAAATGTGGCACAAGGCCAGAAAAATGGACGAGAGGCAAAGCCAGAGCACCTGATGTGGTGCACTTTGGTATAATAATAATAAAGAAAAGAAAAAAAAAATTTTAAAATGCAGATACGATAGAAGTGCTTCAGGCGATTGTCAATAAACCAACCCCTTAAGAGAAAGGAATTGAATTTTGGATTAAAATGAAATGGTTAATATATGGAATGAGTTGATAAGCATGAAAACAAACTAGTTATCAATAGTAACACAGAAACGTGTATAAATTGTTCATGAGCATATTTCGATTTGCATGGTCAAATCTTCATGGCAAGAAAAAGATGTCGATTTGACCATGTAAATAAAAATATCGAAACTCATGGATGCTTAAAATGTTTTTGTGTCAACATTTTTAACTAGTTCGTTCCGTATACTAGCCATTTCATATTTTACACTTTAACTTAGACAAAATGATGTGTCCCTTATTTCTGAAGGACATGAAAAAGCAAAACTGATTTTTGATAATTTGTACATTTATTTCTTTTTAAATTGATATTTTATCCTGTATTCAATCAAACAGTTTTAGGTAATCTTTTTTTTAAATTTTATTTTTCTTTCTTTTTTTTTTTTTTTTCAAGAGTTCACAATTATCTGATGCTTAAACCAAACTAAATGGAAGACAAAAGCCGGGATGTCAAGGGAGGTGGTTGCTCCTTGTGCAAAAAGAAAAAAAAACCCAAATGTTAGCAAATTTGTATATTTTTTTTTTTTTTTTTTTTTTGAGAGTTCACAATTATCTGATGCTTAAATCAAACTAAATGGAAGACAAAAGCCGTAATGTACGGGATGTCAAGGGAGGTGGTTGCTCCTTGTGCAAAAAGAAAAAAAAACCCAAATGATCACATGATCTTTCCTGTAAGGAACCGATTCTAGAAGGAACCCACAGAATCGAGCTGGTGAAAAGTCGTACCATGCTGAATCATATAAATTTACTTTTTATTGAACGGGTAGACGGGACCCAAGAAGTGCTAATGGTCTACTGGTTAGGGGACACAATATTTATCGTACCCCCCAGGTGTGGCAATGTCTGATATGTCACTATAGAAATGGGAAAGAAAGTAGCAAAAAAATATGTAGCCTGTGCTAAACAAAATTTTTATCATTCATCAATAATTGAATATAGTCAGAAAAGGTGTGTGTGATATATATATATATATATATATATAGATATATATATAGTACCTCAATGAAAATTAATAAGACCTGCAAATGGAAGCAAATCGGTATTTTCAGTTGTTCAAAACAAGGAGCAGTTTAGTTAATAAAAACATTTATTTTTCATCTCTTTCTTTCCTTAAACCAGGCTTTTCAAAGATTAAAATCTTATCATCAGAGGAAAAATTATGATTGATAAGTTGACAGGATAGGACTGTCAAAGTTCCAAATTTGAAAAAGTTTTCTTTTAAAATTAAAAAAAAAACTTTGACAGTCCTATCCTGTCAACTTATCAATCATAATTTTTCCTCTGATGATAAGATTTTAATCTTTGAAAAGCCTGGTTTAAGGAAAGAAAGAGATGAAAAATAAATGTTTTTATTAACTAAACTGCTCCTTGTTTTGAACAACTGAAAATACCGATTTGCTTCCATTTGCAGGTCTTATTAATTTTCATTGACGTACTATATTTTTGCTCTATCCAGTATATTGAGCTTTCCTTATTTCACAATAGGTCCAACTCTCTAAAAGTTTACCTTTTAGTTATAATTTACATATATATATATATATATATATATGAAGTTTTCATTTCTTATAGGTAGATAAACATCGGGTCTAAATGTATACTTACATTTAATAATCTAAATTGCAAGCTAATAAATTATAATTTATTAAAAGTTTCACAATGTTAGAATTGTACCATATGAAAATTCATTGATTTTTAAGAGGAGGTTATTTCAAATTTAGTGTGGAATTTCAAAAAATAGAGTTCTTTATAATTATAACATTTGTCAATTGCTGACTTTAGTGTTTTAATTAGCAATGCTCACAGAAAAAAATAATAAATTTGAGATTTTGCTATAACAAATAGGATATTTATAAAATATCAGTTGACATAAGATTTTGGTTTTTAAATTATCAAAATCCATCCATAACCTTTTGAAATAAACAAATTAAAGCTATAAAAAAATAAATTAAAAAAAATTTTAAATGCAAAGAAAGGCCCACTTTCATGATAATTCCAGTTCAACTTTGTTTTCATTGATAAAATTCTGGTTAAAAAAAAAAAATTTGTTTTTCTTAAATTCAAGCAATGCAATTTGGCATGTACATGTATTTTTTTTTTTTCTAGTGAGTTTGAAAGAACACAGCTAATAAGTTTTATGAACCGACCCCCCCCCACTATTTAATTTGCAATTGCAATGAAGTGTTTGTGACTTTATAATTGCATACAAATGGAGAATCTAAATTAAAACAAAGTTTTAAATTTTTTTAAATGAGTTTTAAAATTGAGTGTTCTCACTCAATCCAAGCGTTTTTTGTTTCAATTTATTTGCATATTTTATTTAAAATGTAAGGTTAATAAAATTCATTATTTATTTATTTTATTTATTTATTTATTTTTTTTTGGGGGGGGGGGGGGTAATTTTTTACTTTTTAAAATTCCCACACATATTACAAATGAAAATTAACTTTTGATCATTCGGTAGTCTTAAATTTATTAACACTTTAGTTATAATAACAGTATCAAGTTTTTTTTATAAACATGTTGAAACTGTTGTTGGGGTTGTTTTATCTTAATACGCAGATTCTCAAGTCACGTGACATCGGGGCGATCAATCATTGGTGGATTCAACAAGTCAGATACAAAAAAAAAAAAGGCATGACTCAAAGCGCACAACCTCTTTTTCAGGCCGACCATCAAAGGGGGTGCCATGCTTGCCAAATCCCCCCCCCTCTTTCCAGTTTAATCACCGAAACGACAACATTCATTTATCCACTTCTCCTATTTTGTTTAGACAATTTCTGTGACATATGATGGTCCTCCTACACATCTTGGCAACTCCGCCTTTTTCATATCTCCACGTATTACGAAGTTTTCACGTGTTGCATATTTTGTTGTGTATTACTTGTGAGCATGAATAAATCCAGTTAACAATTAAAAGACCGATAAATATTTATATTATTGTCATGAAGATCCTGAAACCTTTGCTTTTAATGGAACAATAAAAAAAAACAAAAAAAAAAACAGAACTGCATTGCTCCTTGGCCTTTGGACAAGGATGAAATTGTAATATGTTCTGTCCTCGGTCAGTTTAGGAAAAATCCTTTTAGATTGATAATTTTTTTTGGTCCTAATCCAGAGTGCCCCTTTTTTGGGGAGCTGGATTTTTCCCCACCTTAAGCACCGACTCCTAGGCAAGTAAATAGGGACACCGCTTAATTAAAAAAAAAAAATTATTTGTGGAGAAAAGTGAAAAATATTTTGCTGTTTTATTTCAAGTATTATGTTATTGTTTTTTGCTTTTTTCAATATCAAATATTTACTAATTTATTTTTAACAAGTTAGTCAATTATAAAATTCATTTTTTTTTTCTTTTCCCACAAATTACAAATTTGAACATATTTAATCTTGTCACACGAGGTAGATATTTTAGACTTATAAACATAAGATTAAATTTATTTGTAGAAGAAAAAAAAAGCATTTTTTTTTCTATTGTTTTTCTTTTGAAATTTTAATTGTGTCGTTTTTGTTTTTATTACACAAGATAATGTCTTATTTTCATTCAAAGTAAAATTTTAAGGATATTAATTAAATCAAGTATACAAACTCAATATTTGTTTTTGTTAGAAATGTTGCTACTACTAATACCAATGAAAAATTTACATTAAATTAGGCAATTGATTGAAGGTAAATCTGTCGATGTGTTTTTTTTTTGTGTGTGGCATTATGGAAAGACTACTGGATGTATATTTAAGAAAAAAAAAATTTTGTTTCAGCAATTGCAATGTTTGGCACTTTTCTAAGAAAATAAACTGGACCAGAGTAGCCGAACTTTGAGACAAGCTTACGGTCAAATTAATTGATCAATCCAAACTGAACACGGATTACAAGGGGGGATTCATTATTGGATTTTTTTAAAGCCAAATTTGACCAGATTTTCTACCAATGACTTTTGTAAACAAATGAAATACACGATCCATGGCGAATAAACTAAATTTAGAAAAAAAAAAGAAGTGGATTTGCGTTAGTTATATTAGCCATTTTTTTTTTCTCTGATAAAGTAATGCAAAAACAATTTTATTAAACTTGTAGATTAATTCAATTTCCTTTCATTTGAATTGTGGTTCGACAGGATTTTACAGGTTTTTAGCGATTTTCTAACCATCTTGCAATGCCCCCCCCCCTCCATACTGTTGTTCATAGAGTTTTACACAGCCGTGAGCATTGCTATTTTAATTACAATAAATAACTAAGCGTTATAGTAATAACACGTTCATGTGAGGCGTCCCATTTAAAGTTCAAGGCTAAATTTGATTCTTATAAAAATTTCTTTAAAATTCTATCAAAAAACAAAACAAAGGAAAAAGCAGGACAAAAAGAAGAAAAAGAAAAAAAATAGCTAAATAAACAAATCTTACAAAGAAGCAATTAAAAAAAAAAATTAAATAATATAAAAAGGTTAGAAAAGAAATTTTTTTGTTTTTTTTTTCTTTTTTAAGCAGAAATGTTAGATAAATATAATCCATATAAAGAGACAAAATTTATTATTTTCTTTTGTTGAAAAATGTACTTTTAAAAAATTCTTTTATCATGAACAAATGAACTGGTAATTTTAATGCAATTTGATTGCACTAAAAATGTTAGCGTTGCATAAATTAACACTGGGAACAATTTATTAATATTGAGGAATAAATATACGAAGTGTTCAATTGTTCTGAAGTTCCAGAACAATTTTTAGTGTTCCGGCTCCATAATCTGGAAACATTACCAGACTTGCCAGAAGTTCATCTGTCCACCTGCCTGATACAATTAAACACCTCTGTAATCGGAACTCTTTGAACATCCAGACATGATAACAAATAGAACTTCCACAAGCCCCACTTGATAATTCTTTGAATTTTTGCCTTGTCAGTGAAAGCTCAACAACAAAAAAATTTCTTGAGACCAAGAGATATTATATGACAAGTAAATATTATCAGGTGAGCTTTTTTTAAAAAAAAATTCATTAAAGTTCAAGAATAAATGCATTTTTTCCCCCAAAAAAAGTTCAAGTAATTTGTAGCAGTTTGCGAAGTTTAGCGACACAAGTATTTGATCCATGTCGTGCTTCTTTGCTGATTAGTGCAAAATTGAGGAAGCCGTGGGGGAGGTCTTCCAAAACAGTAAGGTCTGCTATCTTCCCTAATTGCCTCATCCGTTTACACAACTGCACGGAATCATCCAACAACGGATCCAAATCACAAGTCTGAAAACAAAAAGAAAAGAATCACGTAATTATCAGATCCAAAAAAAAAACAATAAAACAAATATTGATCCTTCTCTGAAATTAGTAGAACTCTTCATTAGAGTCGAGAAATTTGACTGTTTATACTCAACTTTACGATATTTTATGAAGACACACACACAAACCTTGTTAAAAGAATTGTATTTTGGAATGGATTTATCAAAGTATGTTTTACTATCCAACTCTACTCAGCATTGCACGGTAGTCTGTTTAATTGCATCGAGCATAAGTAACATTAGAAAAATGAACATTTTTTTTACTGTTGCGGGGGGGGGGGGGGTATTGTTACGTGCAATAATTGAAAAAGAAAAGAAAACGCTACTCAAGAGCTGCAAAAAACCTATTTAACTCAAAATGATTTTCATAACTAAAATAAGAATATATCATAAATGCCTTCATTTTAACAACCTTCCTGGCCGGAATAAGTGTTTTTTGAAAGAAATTCAAGTGAAATACATTATTTGTTAATAAGAAATTGGTCAGTCAGAATCAAATATCTATTTGTGAATACAATGTTATTTAGGTCTAACTTCGATAATCTGAACGACTTTCTTTATATATTAGATTCGTTTATGCATTAAAAGATGTTAACATTTTATCGACTGCCATAAAGAGTTTTTTTTCTGAAGAGTTCCCGTTTGTTAATTAGATTAATATAAATATCGTAAAATGAAGTAGAAATTCATGGTAATCTGCAGAGGTTTAACCCATTCACTTTCATGCTAACACACACATACTAACCCACTCATTAATATACACGCACATGGTAATATTCACTGACACACATTAAAACCATCACAAACTACTACACAAACACCATAGATACTCACATGTACTACTACTACACACGCATCCTTGTTGCAGCATTTTCTTCTTCGAATGAATGCAAACGGTTTTTTCATTTATCACATCTATATTACCATTAAAACGGCTCATTGTTATTTAAATCAATACCAAAGTCTTTTGAAATACTGTATATATAGTAGAGAACAAAGACCCAAACACAGCTATCTGTATGCCTCATTTGCATAACTATTTTTTTGGCTAAAAATTTAAATTATTGTTTGGTGCTATTCATTTGTAATTGTCCTATATGTTTTGTTGATATTAACAGTAATTAATTAAAGTGATTTTAATAAAAATAATAAAATAAATTACCAAAACCTTTCTTAAAATATGATGTTCATTAATTTTCAAGGGAGGTAATTTCTATCAAAACTTTTAGTTTTTTTAAATTGCATCTTTAATATAAATCAAGGGAGGCGCGAGAGCGCTCTATCCCTTAAGAGACTTCACGAATGGCCTATGCTGGAAATCTCATTTCTTTGATCAATCATAACTTAAAAACCAATAAACCAAATTAGTTAAAACTTTGCACAAAATTTTTATTTGATAGGTTCTATAAGTGTGTAGAATTTCAGCATCATTAGTCAAGGCAACCCAGAGATCCAGAAAGTTCAATCATAAAATCATGTTATCTGTGTGTACGTACGTATGTGCCACCCTGTATCTCATCAACTATTTGATGGATTCAGCTGATTTTTGGCAGAGATAGAGGTTCTAGGGTCTAGTTGATGGCATTTTAATTTCAGTTTACCATATACCTTGATTAGTCAAACTACCAACTATATCAGTTATGAGAAGGCATTGTATTGAGGCATAGCCTTTACAAAAGTAGTGACATTCCATGAAAAATGCCAGTATACTGAAATCATATGCCCTTAATAGGGTTAAGATGAAAATTCATATACACTAAATGTACAAAAGCAAGGAAATTCCCAAATTTTTACACTTTTATTGTCATTAAGGGTATGCGAGCACAACAGGGCTATGTATTTTACTGGTAGGAATTTTTCTTCAGCGCACCTCACACACTTCATCCACTCATGCATAGAGATTTATACTGTAGTGATGTGATAATGAAATGGTTTGGTTGATATGTAGTCATACCCTTAATGACAATAAAAGTGTAAAAATTTGGGAATTTCCTTGCTTTTGTACATTTAGTGGATATGAATTTTCATCTTAACCCTATTAAGGGCATATGATTTCAGTATACTGGCATTTTTCATGGAATATATTGAATAGTTATAGTTAAAAATACTTCGAGCTAGACTAATAGCCGCCAGATGGTGGGTAGTTTTTTTTTGCTTGTTCGTAATAAATGTCGCTGTTAAACTTTGTTCAGTACTTCCACTAGTAAATGAATAAATGAAAAAAAATGGGTATCTACTTACGACCAAACTGATATCTGGAAACATCCGCAATTGTTCGTCCGAGGCATAAATTGGAGAAACGAGGGGATTCTTTATCACAGGTTGTTTAAGGAAACGTTCGAGAGCCTTCTGAACATTTTGTGGCTCGAAAGACGTGAGGTGGGGTCTTCTGATGTTGACGTCTTCTGGCCTCCTCGCATGAAACGTTGGAGTGGAGACGCTATGACTGATGGGATTGGGTACAGAGGATAGGCCCGAGACAGGAGGAGGAGAATCAAGTTCCAAGTTCGGTTCGGAGACAAAGGTTTTATCACAGTTTCTAGAACGACCGTCGTTTAGGGAGATTCCACTATCAAAGCTGGACTTAAAGAGTTGTTGCCGAACTGAAGAATAATTATTAACTGAGGCAGAGTTTGGCGTTTGATCAGAGAACTGAGAGAAGACAATATCCTCGGATTCTATCAACGGTATCGTCTGCGGTATGACGATATTACAGAGGTTATCCCAGTCATCCTCGTCCACCTGCGAGGGAAGTTGAGTTTGGTTGTCGGAGATTTTCACCGGAGATAATCCTTGTGGGGTTGAATAGTCAGATTTCTCCGAAGGCGATCGAGAGTTGGAAGTGCCGAATAAGTCACCAATGTCCGAGGAAAGGAACGTATTCGGATGTTCGATGAGGTTGTTTTCGAAATCTTTGGCCTCTGAATGGAGTCGTTCATTGTCACCCATTGGAGTCGCAGGACAAGAGGAAAACTCTGGCTGGAAAGACAAATGAGATTTATCGACAGTCGTATTAGCCGATTCATCACAATTTTCTTCTTTCTCCTCTTCTGGTTGACCATAGTTATCGGACACAGTCGCAGTTCCAATGTAGGCTGAAAATATACACATAAATATTTTGATTTCGAAAACAAAACAAGAATAAGGATATTAAAATATGTATATGAAGAAGCCTCTAATACTTTGAAGCAGAATTTACAAAAGAACATATAGTCTGTTTGAGTCTCATTTTTCACTTTGTGGTATTCTTTGTTTATATCCAGCCCCGCAGACTAAATACATCGCTTTGTTTATTAATATTACCATGCAAACAATAGCATAAACAACAGCTTAATATATAACATCAAAATATGCATGTAAAGAAGCCTCTAATATTTGGAAGCACAATCTACAAAAATCAATTTTTTTTTTTTTTAAATCAGATGTTAAATTTTTAAATAGATGTTACACGATAACGTTTGTTTTACAAATACTTCAATGGATTATGCTCCGATGAATTGGCTACTCTGGTGCCCCTCGACGTAAATTCACTAGACTAACTCGACAATCAGCTAAATCTCATTCATTCACCGTGGAGGTCCCCAGATGTCGGAGAGCCTTCTACTCAAATAGCTTCTTTCCTCATGCTGCTGGCCTCTGGAACTCCCTCTCTGCCCCCTGTTTCCCCGACACTACAGACATGCAGAAGTTTAAAACTAATGTAAACAGACATCTCGCTGCGCAGATCCCAATTTAGGTTGATCCCCCCCCCCCCAACCTTCTCCCCTTTTCTTTTTTCTCAGAAGCCCTTACGTCTACAGTGGTGTCCTGCCTTGTTTGGGGTGAACTATATTTTTAAAAAAAACGTCATAATGGAAATGGCATTGCTTCAAATGATGGCTAAGGAGATGTGCTGGAACACCAAAGCGATCTTTCGGAGTTTGTTCTTCCAAGTGGCTATCATACGTCCAATGTCTCATATGAATCGTGCAGTATCTGGACCGAGAACACCGGACGTTTCGACTGAGATAGGGAACTATATTTGTCATTTTTTTCGGGTTTCGGAGAGCTCAGCTGCAGTGCCAAGACGAACAGCAGATTCCACAATTTTTGATAGCGTGAAAGGGTCGGAGTAAGTGGCGTCTCATATATACATAAATATATACATATGCACATAAATATATACATAGATATACATGAATTATTTCAGGAAGTGAAATGAAAAACTATATTGAAACAGAAAAATTAGATTAGTCAAGAATCCTTGATATTTTTAGAAGCGCCAAGAGGCTCTGTCTATCCGTTCGTCAGTTTGTTACGTTTAATCTTAAAATAGGTTTTGAATCGCTAAGTGTGAGAGGGAGAAGGGAAAGGGAGGGAAAGGAAAGGGAGGGAGAAGGGAAAGGGAGGGAGAAGGGAAAGGAAAGGGAGAGAAAGAGAGAGGAAGGAACTTGAAATAAAATCAAGCGAGAGGGATATATGTAGAGAGAGAGAGAGAATGAAAGAGAGGAAGCATGGAGTGTGAGAGAGAGAGGGGAAGTGTGCAAGACAGGAAGCGAGATAAAAAATAAAATAAATAATTTTTTCCCTTTTCGAATTATACTTACCATCGAGGCATTTTAGCATGATACCGACTGGTAAGAGAGGATCCATGACACTGAGAAGACGAGACGGTGAAGGCACCAGGCTAATTAAAACAGATGGGTAGACACCCAATATTCCATCCGGCACTCGAATATTACAACGAATTGCATGAATAGTGACAGCCAGCGTAAGATTGCCCCCAGCGCTGTCACCTGCAAAACAGATGCGTTCACCTGTCCAACCTTGATAAATGGAGGAAGAAAAAAAAATTAAACTGTTGTTTCAAATTTTATAAATATAACAAAAATTCTATGCCCCACACCCCACATATAAAAAAAAAAAAAAAAAAAAAAAAATGGTGCTTCTACTGTTTAGCACCGACATGAAAATATTTAAAGAAATGTATATAAAATACCGATCAAGATTAAATATTAAAATCAATCAGAACTACAATTTTTATTTTTTAACAACACGAACCAATACTTGCCTTATATGACTGACAAAACAGATTTTAGTAAGTAGCTTCTAGTAAAAAAAAAACTATTGATCACAAAGACAGGGGGAAAAATCGTTTTTACTTTATAGATAAGAGTTATCAATTTTTGTGTTCACTTATTTCTTTTTATAAAACAGTCATTAATATTAAAATGTAAAGAAAAATCGGTGCTTCTTTACTTTCACAATGACATTAAAATATTTAAAGAAATGTATATAAAATACCGATCAAGATTAAATATTAAAATCAATCAGAACTACAATTTTTATTTTTTAACAACACGAACCAATACTTGCCTTATATCACTGACAAAACAGATTTTAGTAAGTAGCTTCTAGTAAAAAAACCTATTGATCACAAAAGCCAGGGGGAAAAATCGTTTTTACTTTATAGATAAGAGTTATCAATTTTTGTGTTCACTTATTTCTTTTTATAAAACAGTCATTGATATTAAAATGTAAAGAAAAATCGGTACTTCTTTACTTTCACAATGACATTAAAATATTTAAAGAAATGTATAAACTTTGTTATGTACTTATGTGTTAGCTGAAAATAAGATTGTACGGAAAAAAATGACGCAAATTCATCCAGTATTTATTAAATTATAAGAAAAAGAAAACGATTTTATGTACCATTAGACATTTTCACTTATGAAATAGGCAAGGGAGATAAACCAGTAAACAAAATTTGAGTTAACAAAAATGGCTACCGAAATTTAACATCGTTTTTTTATTTTCAATTTTAATAAATACTGGATGAATTCGGGTAATTTTTGGTGTACAGTCTTCTTTTCAGCTACCACGTAAGTACATAACAAAGTTTATACATTTCTTTAGCCTCTTTAAAAAGAAAAAAAATAGCTAAACATGTCGGGGGCTAAACAGCAGAAGCACCGAAAAAACATATATATATATAGTTTGTTAGAGTGAAATAAATTCCAGAAGGAAATCCGAGTATGAGAGCTCAATGTAAAAAAACAGCAAGAATAAAGTAAAGTAACACGGAATCACCGGTGCAATAATTTATTTTGACCCTATGGCCTTATTCAAGCATCCAAGCAAGGCGATTACATCTTTGAAAAATCTCAAAAATGTAATCTCTTTGCTTGTATAAAAATTAAATTTATTCCAATAAAACAAAATGAAAGTCAATAAACAAAATTAAATTAATTTATTGCATTATAACGAAATGTTTTATTGGAATAAATTTAATTTTTATATATGTAGTTGTTTTTTTTTTTTAAATTGCATGATTATCTCCCTTGCGAATTATCTGCCCTTGAATTATTTTTAAGAAAAAAGATGGACTCTTACTGAACGAATCGCTGTTATGATATGAAGAATGGAAAAATACTTGTAATTAAAATTCTAGTGGATAATTTTTTCTACTTTTTTGTACAGTGAGTAAGAATATAACGCTGAATAAGTATATGATATTGTTTTTATAAAATAATAATTTTTTCATACGGCCGCTCATCAGCACAAACACCAAAATGTATTTCTGATCATAGGTGTTGTAAATCGAGTCGCCACCGAGCAAAACCATTTTGAGACGAAAGGACATAAAATGACTACATTATTGAAAACAACATTAAAAAGGTTTTCTCGGTTCAGGGTAATTGCAATTTTAAAAAAAAATTTTTTTTAAATTTTACAACAATACTAGATTTATTCAATAAATTCATAATTCAACATTTGACAAAATATGCGTTAAATTGTTCATGTCAATAACCTTTCAGAAATGTAACAGCAAATATTAAATAATAGTTAACTAATAAAAATTGAGACGAAAAATGGAGAGGCAAGTAATAATTAATTAATAATAATTAATAAAATGTCCCTTTTCGAAACCAAGGAAGTTTCATCGGATGACTTGGCAGGCCACAAATAGTGAGGATGGAGAAAAAATAAATTGCAACATTTGTTACAGTTTTCTGGATTGAGTTTTTGAAGAAGATATAAATAATCAAAATTAAATTTATAGAGAGAGAGAGAAAGAGAGAGAAAGAGAGCAAGAGAGAGAAAAGGAAAGAGAGAGAAAAGGAAAGAGAGAGAAAAGGAAAGAGGGAGAGAGAGAGAAAGAAAGAGAGAAAGAGAGAGAGAGAGAAAGAAAGAGAGCAAGAGAGAGAGAAAGAAAGAGACAAGAGAGAGAGAGAAAGAAAGAGACAAGAGAGAGAGAGAAAGAAAGAGACAAGAGAGAGAGAAAGAAAGAGAGCAAGAGAGAGAGAAAGAAAGAGAGCAAGAGAGAGAGAAAGAAAGAGACAAGAGAGAGAGAAAGAAAGAAAGAGAGCAAGAGAGAGAGAAAGAAAGACAGAGAGCAAGAGAGAGAGAAAGAAAGAGAGCAAGAGAGAGAGAAAGAAAGAGAGCAAGAGAGAGAGAAAGAAAGAGAGCAAGAGAGAGAGAAAGAGAAAGAAAGAGCAAGAGAGAGAGAAAAAAAGAGAGAGAGAAAAGAGAGAGAGAGAGAGAGGGAAAAGAAAGAGAGAGAGAGAAAAGAAAGAGAGAGAGAGAGAAAAGAAAGAGAGAGAGAAAAAGAAAGAGAGAGAGAAAAAGAAAGAGAGAGAGAAAAAGAAAGAGAGAGAGAAAAAGAAAGAGAGAGCAAGAAAAAGAGAGAGAGAGAGAGAGAAAGAAAGAGAGAGAGAGAGAAAGAAAGAGAGAAAAAAAGAAAGAGAGAGAGAAAAAGAAAGAGAGAGAGAAAAAGAAAGAAGTCCTACCAAGTTGTTCTGAATTTTTCAGAGCCCATGCATACATGTAGAAACATTCTTCAATAGCACGAGGAAAGGGATTCTCAGGTGCCAGAGAATAGTCGATTGATATTACAGGAACCTTTAGATCTCGTGCCCATTGCCGCAAGTACACCTTTGAGAATAGAAAAAAGACAAAAGGAAAAAAAATAAAATAGCTTTTTTAACAAAATTTGAACTTTCATGACAAATAAATACCGTACAATGAGATTGAAACCGTTAAACAAATACAAAAAATGTTGTATATTTGTTCAGAGGATTGCCTAATGATACATTGCACACAAAGTACGAACATTTATTGGCCGCAGCATATTTACCCATTATTAAACGCTACATCCTCCGTCAAAAATGACGAGAAAAGAAAAGTTATGTTTTGCCAGTGTTTGCACTAATATTCATATAAAATAACGTCTCAATCGGTGAAGTTAAAAAAAAAAAAAGAAAGAAAACGTCTCAAACTGGAAAGTTTTAAAAAAAGAAAGAAAAAATGTATCAATTAGTATAACAAAAAAGCTGGTGGAGGGTGTTGTCTGACTTGCTATTTGCTTTCTGCTTTTTCCTAAACACTTGAAATGGTTTTGTCTAGCATTGTTTTACTTTTTTTTTTTTTACTTGCTAACTTTTGTGTGATTGGACGGATGGATATATATATATATGTGTGTGTGTGGTTGTGTGTGTGTGTGTACTTAGGCAGCAAGTCATTATCCAAGCAAGCGTTGTTGAATGTCACGGAACTTTCTCGTTTGTAAATCTTCTTCGTGAGGTTCTCAAACCGTCGAGCTATCCTTCTGGTTTCAGGTGGCAATCCGTAGAGTTTTTCACCGATTGTTCTTAATTCGGCCATTTTTTTCGAGCGCTTTCGACATTAACTTAAGTCTTCTTATTTTAAAAAACCTAATCCTGAAGACGACTAAGAAAGTCGAAAGCGCTCAAAAAAAAAAGAAAAAAGAATGGCCGAATTAAGAACAATCGGGGAAATACTCTACGAATTGCCACCTGAAACCAGAAGGATAGCTCAACGGTTTGAGAACCTCATGAAGAAGATTTACAAACGAGAAAGTTCCGTGACGTTCAACAACGCTTGCTTGGATATATATATATATATATATATATATATATATATAAATACGCATTGGTCTTTATTATAGAGTGGAGGATCAATTGAAACATACCTATTTGTAAAAATAATTTAATGTTTTACATAAATTTTCTGAACAGTTATGTTTTCTCGTTTACAGTTTAATTAAATATGACGGTTCAAACGGAGCAAATTCAAATCGTAGCATTGGAAATGGCTGGTATGAATAATTGTGAGTAATGATAAAGTAAAAAGTAAATTTGTATAAATCAGCATCGTACAACTTTTTTTTGATTCTATTCTTGGCATTGGTTTCAACAATTCTTTCAACAATCAGATACTTACAGAAGGGACCACGTGAAGGTTGCCAACATCCGTATCTAAAAATGGTGCTACAGAACTGACTGGATTCAAACTTGGCACACCTAGGTCATCAGTCCGTGTCATTATCCTCTTCATCATTTGTTATATGATGAGGGGCGTGTTTGAATGGAAAAATTTGAGTGACACTTAAGAGTCAGAGGTGACTCCAGAACGGAAGTCGACGAAACCACGTGACTTTCAGATAAAGATTTTCTAGCGACAATTCAAGTGACGAAAAAATGTTCAGGGTGCTGTCCCTAATGAAAGGAGGGATACATAATGTAACTTGGTGTAGCGAGACAAGCTATTCGTCCGTCTGTCTGTCTTTCTCTCACGTGTACGCAAGTAGTCAGTGTCTTTGATTCTTTTTTGTGACTGTTCATCTCTTTGTAGTAAACATT
Source organism: Sepiola atlantica (assembly GCA_963556195.1). Taxonomy (NCBI): domain Eukaryota; kingdom Metazoa; phylum Mollusca; class Cephalopoda; order Sepiida; family Sepiolidae; genus Sepiola; species Sepiola atlantica. The sequence continues at coordinate 26,020,173 of OY744535.1, forward strand.
TTCTATAAATTAACATCGGCGGGCGAGTGGTTTTGTCAGCAGACGATCCAGAACCTGGGTTCCTGACGAGTGCATAATGGTTTGGCTTGATTGTTTTTTTTTTACGACACATCAACCCTTTTCAGGTTATTTAATGCCGAATCCAGTCATTTTAATAAAAGTTTTTATGCTTCAAGTTATTTATATCTTCAAATATTTATTCATGGTGTTTGGTTTAGTTGTTTTGGAGAAGGAAATTGTTTTTGGCTTTGCAGAACATGATTGAGTTTTGCAAAAGGAAAGGAAAAAAGCAATAACATCAATGTTTGGTGCAGTTTTGCTCAGAAAGCCTGTATTTTAGACAGCCTTTCTTTACGCGTAAAACGATATATTTTATCAATTTCAAAATTTATTGCAGCTGTCTAAAAAATTGACATTTAAAATTTTTTAATATTTTCTTTTGTTAAACTACTTTGTTACTTTGCATTTGTGACTATAACTAAACGATTTAAACAAATTTTTCTTATGGAAGTCGCTCCAGACAAGGCATGAAGCCACTTGACATAAGGAACTAAAAAGAACAAAGGATGATTAGGTTGCATAATAACAAAAAGGGAGAGGAAAGTAAAATCACTTCAAAACAAGGTAGTATTTTAACTGACGATGATAAATTCAGAGGCAAAATAATCGAACATAAAGCCGAAACATTAGCAGTAACGGATCCATTCATCTACGCTGGAAATACATCACGGGACACACATCCATGTGCAACGTGGTACTTGAGAATACCCTGACATAGCTACTCCTTCTGTGCATATTGTATGTTTCTAATTTTAAGTAACAAAAATATTCTGCATTAATTTTTATTAAACGACTTCAATTAGTCGCGTGCGGCCGTCATAACACAAATCGACCTACATTGCCCCCGAGGGACCGATTTCGACAGGCCTGGTTTACCCCCTGTCAGAACACGTTTCAAACGACAAACGAACCGGTATCATCGTTTTGATTTCTTTTGCTTCGGATGTTTCAACATCACGCTTAGTGTTCCACTGAAAAAGGAGTGAAATTGAACAGAAGAATTTACCAGCAAATGTTAGAGACGTGTTGCCCTAGTTGTTAGCCACATTTGGAAGTCACGATATCTTCATTGAAGACGAAGCTACTGCACACACAGCCAATTTGAAGCCGAACTGACGCCAGAGAATTTCCGTGCATATATTTACAAGCTCATTGAGTCTTCATCAAGCCTCAGATATTAATCCTATATAGTCTTTGCAGTATGGCCCATATTGGCGAGCGACGTTTCACGCATACTCAAGTGTGTCAGACCTGAAAGAAGTTCTAAGATTGTGTTTCAATTTGAATGAAGAAGGCATGCATTTTGGTTATGAAAACTTAGGGTTATTGTAAAAGAAAATGGTCATTTTTAATTGTAAATATATGTAAACATTGTTAGCATAACTATCAACCAAAATCATAAACTTTATTTTATGATAAAATGAACAATGAGAAAATGGGATCAAATAGAGTTGAGGCACCCCAGAATAAGCAACCACCAAAAGGGCACATTTTCTCTTAACACTGATTTTTTTTACTTTTGACTTCCGGCTTGCTTATGATAAATTTAAGATTTTTATAGAAAAAAAATGGGTGCTTATGCATATCAGCCCTGACATTGAAATATTTAAAGAATGTATAAACTTTATTATGAACTTACGTGTTAGCTGAAAATAAGATTGTGCAGAAAAAATTACGCAAATTCATCCAGTAGTTATTTAATTATAAATAAAAAACGATTTTAACGATTTTATCACTCGGTAGATATTGCCACCATTTGGTATCTTAGATTTTCTAGTGGTCAAGGACGATAACTCATTTTCACGATTTCGGGGTTTGGGGTCTCCATTGTTTACAAAAATGTCAAAATGTACGTAAAATCATTTTTTTTCTTTTTCTTATAATTAAATAACTACTGGATGAATTTGCGTAATTTTTTCTGCACAATCTTATTTTCAGCTAACACGTAAGTACATAATAAAGTTTATACATTCTTTAAATATTTCAATGTCAGGGCTGATATGCATAAGCACCAAAAAATGCATTAATGATTATTCATTATTTTTCATTTTGATAACAACTCACCCCCCCCCCCCCCCACTCCCGCCGCCTATTTTCTAACCTGAGAGAAAAAGAGAAATAAAATTAAAGCAAGAGAGAGGAAAAAAAGAGAAATAAAATCGAGCCAGAAAAAGAAAAGGTAAGGACATAAAGTTCTAGTAATTTGACGGAAATCAGTTTTTTTTTTCTTTCTTTTCTTATTTAAAAAAAAAAAAAAAAAAAAAAAAAAAAAAGAAAGAAAAAAAAGCAGATTTGAGCTGAAATCCACTTTTTCTGAATTACAAAAATAGTGGAATTCTGATAAAAAACAGAGAACTCTCATCTCTGTATACTCGTCTTCCTTACCAATATGCAGAACGATTTCAAGAGTTTCGGATTATTAACAGACTCACTGCCAAAATTGATCTTTCACGTTTTCACGATGGTGTGTGATTGTAAAGTATCGGCAAAATTTGTTGCATAAACTGGATGTTCAACGAAAATGGTGTGAATATCTTATTAATAGATACGTACCTCGTGTGATTTCGATGACTGGGCTACAAATCCTCCCCCATGAATATGAAACAAGAGGTTCCGTGACGGCGGTTTGCTTTTGCTTGAAATTCTTAAGATAGACAAATTCTGCAGTAAAATTTCCTGAAAATGAAGACAAAAAGAATTTGCTCATTAAAAAGTCTTTTTCTTACGGTGTTTTGTTTTACGGCATATCAACCCTTTTCAAGTTATTTAATGCCAAATCCGGTCATTTTGGTAAAAGTTTTTATGCTTCAAGTTCTTTATAACTTAAAACATTTATTTATGGTGTTTAGTTTGAATGTTTTGTAGAGAAAATTTTTTATTTTTTATTTTTGGTTTTTCAGAACATGATTAAGTTTTGCAAAGAAAAAGGAAAAAAAAAACAATAACATCAATATTTGGTGCATTTTTTATCAGGGAGCCAGTATTTTCAGACAGCCTGATCTGGTAGCACCAGTGTGTTTTTTCTTAAATTATGAGTTTCAACAATTACTACGATAAACATTCCCTCAGATTTTCAATGGCGTTCTCCTTACTTAAGAGAATCGATGGTTTTCCTTCTGTTTGCAATAGTTGAGATCAGCATGCACACATCCAGTCTGTTCTGGATTGGTTTTTCTACCTGTGGAACACATTACCACAGGATTGCTTCCCTGTAGACTACAACATGGTCATCTTCAATCCAATGTCAATAAACCATCCCCACAAGTAATCAAACATTATTCATTCCATTAATCAAGTTCAATCCTCTCATAATATTCTTCATCATTAAACCGACAATCTATCCAGCACTTTAACTCTTCCATGTTTCTTCTGTCTTGAAAGACATTTGGAGAATTTCAAAACAATATCTGCTACCGGCGCTGATGCCGACGTTGTTGTTCGTTCAGGGGCGATAACTAACTTTGAGTAAGAAAATAAGCATACAAGAAAAAGAGAATTTTGGTGAAAAAACCTTTCCGTTCCTTTACAGTCAATTTACTTCTGGGTGGACTTAATTTTCAACAAGTTGCGATCCAGTTATAAATCTTAAATTGAAAAACAACCCCCCCCCCCTCCACATACACACACGTATCGCAGTCAAGCAAACAAGTCCGTGAGTACCCACATCCACACACACAAATAATTGGGAGCAGGAGTTTTTTTAGTTTCCTCAATTTTCTTGGTCAACGTCGAGACAGATTTCTCGCTTTTGTCGACAGTGGTATCTTCCGATTGAAAAACTAAATGAAAAAAGTTAAGCACAACTTCAGGTTTATCAATTTTGTCTTTATCTAATTTATATAATTAGGAACTTTCTTTCGTAATGATTTTTCGAATATTTAAAAACAAAAGAAACTGTAATATTGGGTGTAAACTTAAAAAAAAAATTATAATATTATAACTAATCCAAGCCAGAACAACAGACTGGATGTGTGCATGCTGATCTCAACTATTGCAAACAGAAGGAAAATCATTGATATCAGAACAATATCTGCTACCAGCAGTGGTACTATTTCAGAGATCTCCTTCTTCTAAACAACCCTATCGTTTCACTAATAGCCCCGATCATACATTTCCCAAGAATATTAGTAAAAGGGATGCGAGAGTTCTCGGTATTTACCTCCCTCCAACCACGGAAAAATGTGGCACAAGGCCAGAAGGTGGGGAGAATAATCCAGCACACAAGTGGTGCACCTTTTAGAACCGGTGAAACCTGGTGCGGTATTTAGCCCTAGTCGGACTATGCCGGCTTCCGCCAAAGGAGGAATTTTACAGGGAATATCAAATTCACAAGCGGTCCCCAGCCGCATGTATATCCTGGACATGGGAAGATGACATACAGAGCCTAGCATTCTCAAATGGTCACCCATCTGGTACTGGCCAGGCTCCATGTCACTTAATCCAACTGTTACGCGTATTTCGAATGAGCACTAGACTTTATGTCTTGGATTCGACTGGAACATGAACATCGCACGTCTGTTCAGTTTGACGTTTACAATCCAACTGAAAAGCGGGAAAAAGTGTAGTAATAATTCAAAGAAAGCACCTCCTGTTCTGTCTAGCCTAGAATAAGTCCCTTAGATTTATCTCCTTTTCCCGGCCCCCCATTTGTTAGGGACTTTTTATCCCCGACACCGGCCGGCCGGCCAGCAACTTGCCGGTGCTCTGTTTTGGGATTCTCGCTGCTGCTATGTCATGAATGAAACCGCACGGTGGAATTTCAATCTCCCTACAGATTCCGACATTTCAGCCATCTTCGGTAAGAGACATTATCCCTTCTCCTTCCTCAAACAGAATCGAATATCGTGCCGTTATTTCCTTTGAACATTTCTCTAATTGAAATGAACTTTATTCTCCCTTCTCATCCCATGTGCGTATCTCCTTGTCGATCGCTCATGACATGTGTACCTCTTGATTCGCAGTATCCTTCACCCCCAAAAATACTTCCTATTAACAGTTTTTTAGTTTTTAGTAGACTCCTCGTTTCCTGTTTCGTCGTCATTTATTGCATTCACATTTCTGAGACAATGTTTTTATTTCTTTTCAGTTTTTTTTACCTTTTCGAGGGACAATAAAACCTGACATTAAACTATGCTATGGCTCAGAGTCTTGTTTCTTCGAAAGGAGTTATTGCTAGCTGTCTTGACGGTTAAACCCGGCCCTAAGGCAGCATACCTCCCATGCAGAGTGTTCTGATTGGATAATGTAGCAACCGTTCCACGTGAACGAGTGTAAGCTTGTACAAAAAAAAAAATAATAATTTGTTACGTATAACTGCTACAAATTTAACTCTCATTTAGCAAAAAAATTAAAATGAAAAATAATCAATACGAAAATGAAATCCAAACTTCAAAAATATTTTGAGATTTATTTTTTAGACTGAGACTTACCTGCCCTTCTCTGTAATCAGACGAGATCAATCGGAATTGAACAGATGACGCCCCTGTATACACCGAGGGTGGTGATATTTTTACAGTTTTTTTTTTACTTGGGTCTCTCGCTGGCAGCTCAAAAGTCACCGGGGGTAAGATGATAATGGAATTCACTTGAACCAGAAAACCAGATAACAATGGCAGATGCTGTGGAAATAACATTTGAAATAAGTCAAACAACAAAAAAAAAATAATGATTGGAAAAACAATTTGACCTGAAGGCAGTTACAACACGCGTGATTTTTTGTTGTTTTACGACACAACCTAGTAGAGCATTTCGTGCCAAATAGTTCCATAATAATTATGGACAATTAAAAAAAAACATTGACAAAAAAAAAAAAAAAAAAAAAAAAAAAAAGAAAAGCAATTTGATTGCTCATCCCAATAAACATCAGTAATATCACCAATAATTTAAATTTTTTTTTTTGCTATGGGAGATAAATTTTATGCGTTTTTTTTTTGGGGGGGGGGGGGGTACTTTTTTTTCTTTTTTCTTTTTTAAGGTGATTATGTGTGGTTTTACGACCTTGCCAGTCGGACTTAGGATTAGTGGTACACAAATTTAGCTAACAGCCCTAAAAAGTTAGAATAGCCAGGAAATAGAGGATCATTTTATGCTAAATTTATATACGAACAACTGATCCCCCACTCTAAATTCTAGATGTGTTTTTTTTTTCTTCTAGTTCTTTCCGCCAAGTTTTTCAGGGTGCTCACGCATAATCGACTAAAAAAAAAAAAAGTAAAAACTCATTTAAAAAGAAATTCTTTTTAGGAAGAGTGGGGGGTATCTGAGGGCGTTAATCTACAAATTTACCAAAAGTTTTCCTATTTTTTTTTTTTTATTTCACGATTATTTTGTCCTTCAGATATATCCAGGTCTATAATGAAAAAATTAGTCCCCAAACAAATTTAAAATCAATGACATTTAGTAATCGATGTAGTGCCGGAATTGCATAACCCCCTATCGATTTTCAAAGGTAACAAAACTTCGACAATCTCAATAGCTTCGCCATCCAAATATACTCATTCATCTCCATTGTGTCTTACAGTTCTTGCATATAAACTGGTTACTCTCTCTCTCAACCTACCAATAATTCCACTGCATTTATTGTGTACTCTATTTATTTATCTACCTCCCACAAGGTAAGATGTGACACAAGGTCGGGAAAGTGGGATTAGATAAGCCAGCGCTAGAGAGGTGAGCACTCTGGCCATTTAAAAATTGCCTGGGCAGCCCTGTCGGCATTCCCCGGTAGGGGCGCCTCAAACAGTAAGCAATAAACTTACTCCTCCCCAAAGAGGGGAGACAAAGCCTGGGAGGGTGCACCTCCTAGAACTGCACAGGACCGGCAACCCCCAATAGACCGGTGTAAATCCAGACCCAAAGGCTCGGACGATACCGGTTTATTAGGTGGGGTAAAAACCCCCTTTACAAGTACCATACAAAATTGAATTGCATCTGACTCCCTTTCCACAAACTGAGCAGCAGGGGAACTTTCCTCTTTTGGGGAACTTTCCTCTTTTGGAGCTTTCAAACACTACAACCATTGATCATCACTTTAGTCTTGGTAACATTCATTCTCAGACCTTTACTTTCCCATGGCATTCCTCCAAGTCTTTAACTTAGCAAGTAGGTCAGCCATTGTTTCACAGACAAGTACTAAATCATCAGCATACAGCAGATCTTCCGGCCAACCCGTACAAAAACTCCCTCGACAATCCTTCTAAGACACAAATGAAAATTAACGGACTCGGTACAGAACCCTGATGTGTTCCTACTTTAATATTAAAGCTGTCACTAATAGTGCTGTTAATTCAAACACCAGTTTGAGTATTTCTGTACATTGCTTGAACAACCTTCACCAACCACTCATTTGCTCGTAGTTCACACAAAGCCCACCAGACAAAGCTTTCTTTAGATCTACAACAGAAAGAATCGGGTTCTTATTATAAAGAAATTGAAATTTCGGGAATATTTATTAATTGATATCTAACACTTATTGTTAAAATTTTAAAAAATCGAAGGTATCTGAATTTTAGCAAAGGGTTTCTGCCTTCTTTTTACTCCGTTTGTATGAAACTAAATATAGATCACATTATGACCCTTTATGCCTAGCAGCTGTGTTCCAAAATTTATAATGATAGGTTGATTAATTTAAGAGTGAATCCTGTACATACAATTATATAAACATATATATATACATGGACGGCGGCACCGGGGGGGGGGGGGGTCTCCATTGTTTACAAAAATGTCAAAATGTACGTAAAATCATTTTTTTTCTTCTTTTTCTTATAATTAAATAACTACTGGATGAATTTGCGTAATTTTTTATGCACAATCTTATTTTCAGCTAACACGTAAGTACATAAGTTTATACATTCTTTAAATATTTCAATGTCAGGGTTGATATGCATAAACACCCATTTTATTTATGAAAATCAGACTTTTTTTTTGTGCTACGGAAGGCCCTAATAACCTATAACCTTGTATGTTTCTCCAGCTCTCCTGAACATTAGCCCAGTCTAATTATACAAAACCAGTTGTGACAATGGCTTGTACGTTTTCACTTCTTCCTTTTTTTTTTTTTTAACTGCTTTTATCTTCATTCCTTTTGCTGGCTTTTTAACACTTGTTGGTACTTTTTCTGTTTTCTTATCTAACACCTTTACGGAAGTTTGTCTTTTGTTATTTTGGCCATCCATAGCTATAAAAGTCCGATCTTTTGTAAATAAATACTCGTAGGGCAAGATTGTAAAATTACATGCAAACAATTTAAGTATGTACAGAATTTAGGAGACCTAACCTTTAGCACTCCGCATTCATTATCAGTACCCCCCCTACCCCCCCCCCCCCCCAAAAAAAATTTTGTGCACTTAATGACTTTGTCGTTGTTATAGGAGAAAATGACAACTGTGAAATCTATGCAGTTTGGTTTGTTTACGGCATAGCAACCATCTATGGGTTATTTAATGGCGAATAACATTGTCAAATTGAATCCTCTAGGAAGGATAATTATTTTCTTAGAAAAACATTACTCTTAGAAGAAAATTTGGCACTTCTGCTGTATATGTTTAGCAGCACATTTTCTTTCCTTTTCCTGAAAATAAGGGGAGATAATTCAACCGGAAGTGGTTTTTATTATTTTTTTTATTGTATAAATTAAAACATAAAAAAAAGCAACGCTGATTTCTTTTTGGGTATAATATAACAGTTAAGAACTTTTTTTTTTATATAAATTTAAAATTTCTGAAAAGTCAACAATGATTTTTTTTTTATTATAATTGAAAAGTTTTGATTGGTGGGATTTTTTAAATTATAATTGAAAAGTTTTGATTGGTGGGAGATTTGATTGGGTGGAGGGGTTAAAACTGAATTTTTTTGTCAACATTGATTTTTTTTTCTTTTTTAATATAAATAATTTTAACATTTGGGATGTCTGAATGCTTTTTTCTTTTACTAAACAGGATAAAGTTCTGCAATTTGATTAACAATGGCTTCCATGGGGTCCACAGAAAACTTCCGGTGAATTCTGAGTGAATGGTACTTGGAGGAAAAAAAATGGAACTCTTCAATTTCGATTTCTAAATCGGCAGCTGCTAAACATATACAGCAGAAGTGCCGAAAATTTTATAGTGAGAGTGAGAACATTACTTTTAGAAAACATTACTTTTAGAAAACATTACTTTTTAGAAAACATTACTTTTTAGAAAACATTACTTTTTAGAAAACATTACTTTTTAGAAAACATTACTTTTTAGAAAACATTACTTTTTAGAAAACATTACTTTTTAGAAAACATTACTTTTTAGAAAACATTACTTTTAGAAAACATTACTTTTTAGAAAACATTACTTTTTAGAAAACATTACTTTTTAGAAAACATTACTTTTTAGAAAACATTACTTTTAAGCAGTGGTAATCTTTGTTCTCGTCATGATTGCCCCTTAGCCATCGCCTGCTAGTATCTATTTAGAAGGAAAATAAAAAGGAGAAGTAAGGTTTCGATTTTTAGAAGAACCAGATTGAATAATACGGTTGGGGATGAACTTATAGATGCTAGCGCATGGCATGACTAACCGATTGATCGGATCGGGCCTCTCTGACCTCCCGTCTAGCCAAAGTAAGGGCCGAAGTGGCAAGTCACGTGACAATTCATGCTACCATGCAACTGCTAAGCCACCAGGATCTCGTCCTATGGCACAACAGGTCGCCACCCATGGTTTACAGGTGGCCCCTTTTTCGAGGCACCGCCGACAGGGCGATCCATGTAGTTAAATTAGTCACTTTTACTGATAGAATAAACTTTTCAACAGGCAAATGGAAACACCTCCTGAGCACTAAAGGTTAAGGATAACTGCGTCATAGCTATTTCCTGGAATTGATATTTAAGAAAGAAAAGAAAAAACAAGACAAAATTTGTATATTAATAAAATTATAAGACCACTTCACGTGTGTCAGTGTGTGTCTTTCTTACGACTATGAGAATTGAATTATTTAAAAAAAATTAATTCTAAGTCATTATTTATTGAAATAAAAAATGCAATTACGTAAGATAAAACGAAAGTTTAAAAATCCCATTAAAAAAAAAATCTAATTACAAAATTAATTTCACTAGAATGCATTTCGGCTTGTAAACAAGTCAACCATTTTAATATTGTGAGTTTTAGAAATTTGAAAGTATTTAAACTTTTGAACAAAAAGTCACTTCTGGTTTTAAAATTCTAAGCAAATCCTTATGTATTAAAATCCTTTATGTATTAAAATCCTCATGTATTAAAAGAATGAAAGGTTTAGAATCTGAAAGAAATTTGAAAGCATTTAAACTTTTGAACAAAAAGTCACTTCCGGTGTAAAAATTCTAAGCAAATACTCATGTATTAAAAGATTGAAATTTTTATGAATAAAGATTAAAAACAACATTACTGTCAGAAAATTACTTCAATTTGATTCAATTAATAATTTAATGACCAAAACGACACTGTAGTAATTAAATTTAACTTTGAAAATCATATTTTAAAAAAAAAGATTTGGTTAAAAAAAATAAATTAAAAAAACAAAGGCAAAACAAACAACAACAAAAAACTTCCAGACAACGGCGGATAGGTACAGCTAGTATACCTGTTCATTTAGGGCGATTTCTGAAATATTTAAAATATTTTTTTCCAGTTTTGAAACGATTTTGTGGATGATAGTTTTGGTAGTTTGTTTTTTAAATGTTATTTAAAAAAAGAAAATTTTTTTTTAACAAGTTGTTTTCTTTAGATATTGTTTGAACTGGCGAGTTTTAGTTATATGAATACTTTTTTTTGTCTTTTCATTTTTAATGTTAAAATTAGACTGAATATGTCACTTTTCAATTTATGAACATTTTGTTATATATATATATATATAAATAATGAAAATTAGAATTTAATATTAAGTGAACACAAAATTGGACTGTACATTTGTTAAAGCTAACAATGATACAAAAATAAATATCAAAACACCATGAATAGGAAAGTAAATGATTTGATTAAAAATTTGCAAAAAGGGACGCAAATGGCTGTTACAGAAAGATCTTCACAAAATTGTAGAAATTAAAGAGGGATAAACAGTGGAGAGAGGGAGATAAACAGAGGGAAACATGAAACAGGATAGGAAACAAACAAAACAAAGTTTCTGAAAGGCAACACAACAAGGAATTGAGATCAATAAACGTTTATATTAAAGTATTTAGAAATAGAATTATCAACACTGAACATTTTTGTAAAATTTTAAAGATAAATAAAATCAACAATCATCACTTGTATTTATTTGCAAAACTTTGTATTTGTGCTGCAGCGATTCCTTGTCCGATAACGTGTAGGCACGACGGCTGCGTCTTCTGCCGCTTATATATAAGTAATAAATACCCAATTTTCATCTGTTTAATTGGTGTTAAATAATTAAATGATGATCTGTAAGCAAATGAGAATCTCTTCCAACTAGTGCAACACCGAATATCCGTGACATAAATCCACAGCGGATAAATTCTTGTCCAACACTGTAAATCACTTTCAAACAAATCGTTTCTCTTTTCATTTTTTTTTTTTGGGGGGGGGGGGGGGGGGGACACTCAAAACAACTAATTGTGTGAAGTGTGAAAAAGACTGCGTCTCCTCAAAATTTCGCCAAAAGTACTTTTTACACGTTGAATTTCAAAAATATATCAAATATCCGCAGATTTCAAAATTGGCTGAAATTAGCAATTTGTGTAAAGTACGGATATGTCGCGATTTTCGATTACTTGAAATTTTTTTTTTTTTTACGTTTTATCATGTCAGTAGGATAGAAAATCAGTCGAAAATAGGTTTAAAGTACTTTTTACACGTTGAATTTAAAAAATATATCAAGCCATGGTCACTCAATGCACGTAGCTTTCTCCAAGAATAATCATCATCAACATCAGTTTAACATCAGTTTTACATGCTGGCATGTGTTGGACAGCTTTAAGAAATTGACTTCCAAAGTAACCAATTTCTGGTCAGGTTTTTATATACTCTTCTTTATCTCATGTCTATCCTTATCACTTCCTCCCATGTTTTCCTTGGCCTTCCCCCGTGAACTGGACCTGCTACCTTAACTGTTCGACATATACTAATCCATGAACTCTCATCCATTCTTTCAATGTGGCCATACCATCAAAGTCCCCTGTTCTGCACACATCTCCCTATAATGTTCGGACTTAATTTTTCCTCTGTGGTCATCAGATCTAAGCCTGCCTTTAAAACTCACAATACATAATAATATATAATTGTATAATTCTCATATCATTTCTCTTTATGCAACATGTCCTCAACCCTTATTGTACAGGTTTCACTTCTATACATCACACTGCATACACATGCCTTGGTTGACAGTGGTAACGCTCTGCTGGTTAGTAATATTGGACAAATTCTTGTCCAACACCAAATAATCATAATATCAGGACACTGTAAATCACTTTCAAAAAGATCGTTTTTTGCCCCCCACTTTTTTTTATCTTACACACTCAAACAACTCACTTTCGCAGTCGTTTATTATGACAAGTCACGATCGACTGGTCAATCAATGCACATAGCTTTCTTTAAGAATGAAAGCCAATTATTTTGAGCTTCCTTTAAGAATCAAAGCCAATTATTTTGAGCTTTCTTTAAGAATGTAAGCCAATTATTTTGAGCTTTCTTTAAGAATGTAAGCCAATAATTTTGAGCTTTCTTTAAGAATGTAAGCCAATAATTTTGAGCTTTTTTTAAGAATGTAAGCCAATAATTTTGAGCTTTCTTTAAGAATCAAAGCCAATAATTGAGCTTTCTTTGAGAATGAAAGCCAATAATTGAGCTTTCTTTAAGAATGAAAGCCAATTATTTTGAGCTTTCTTTAAGAATGAAAGCCAATTATTTTGAGCTTTCTTTAAGAATGAAAGCCAATAATTTTGAGCTTTCTTCAAGAATGAAAGCCAATTAGTTTGAGCTTTCTTCAAGAATGAAAGCCAATTAGTTTGAGCTTTCTTCAAGAAAGAAAGCCAATTAGTTTGAGCTTTCTTTAAGAAAGAAAGCCAATTAGTTTGAGCTTTCTTTAAGAATGAAAGCCAATTAGTTTGAAAGACCTGCCAACAGTGATGTCTGACAGAGATGGTTGGAGGAACCTAGTCAGGAGAATCCAAAAAGAATTCTCAACCTGATTGATTGATTATTTGGAATAAAATGCGACTGGAGAGAAACGAAAATGTCATGGTGCACTGGGTGTGTGATGTCAGTATCTCGGACAGAATCAAAAATTAAAAGATATCAAGATTCAATTCTGTTTTAAGACCATGCAGATTCTGTTGATTTAGACGTGAGAACTGTTGTGGTGGGTGGATCCATCGATATAACAAAATTGTCACCCCTCAGTAGACAGAAGAAACAGGTGGCTGCATAAGATGTTTGAAGGGGGGAAAATCAGAAGCAAGAGTTTACTTTGATGTTTATATTATAAGAAAACATGCCATGCTAAAGTCATGTCATCATTCAATGCAAAAAAAAGACAATTAAAAAATAAAACAATCTGATAAAATTATGCAAATCAAGAAACACATGCAACACAACAATAAAAGACTCATGCAAATGCAGCATTATAAAAATACAAATTGTAAGCTCAAATATAATAATATACGTTGTGTACGTTTATATATATATATATGAAAAAGGAAAGCCAAAAACTTATTTCTGTATTCATCAATGTTTCGTCTTTATTGTGAGACTTCCTCAGGATGAAGAAAAAAATGCAGAAAAAATAATCATTAACTAAGAGTGATAGAATCAGAAATGGAGAAAGGTAATAATCAGCCAAATTGCCTTTCTCAATTTCTGATTCTATCACTCATAATAATGATTATTTTTTCTGCATTTTTCTTCATCCTGAGGAAGTCTCACAATAAAGACGAAACGTTGATAAATACATAAATAACAGTTTTTGGCTTTCCTTTTTCATTACGTCGGATCATTTTATCCCTATTTTTATTCATATATATATATATATATATATATATATATATATATATATAAAGTTTAATAAATATAAACAGTCAATGCCAATTATTCTGAGTTTCGATATTACATCTTATATATATATATAATAATTATTTTTATTTATACAGACATGTACAAAAAGCCAATACACTGGCATGTCGATATTATCGATCAATAGTTATTAGAAACTAAGATCTCATCAGGAGGAAAAAAGTCTGATCTTTCACTAAAAAAGATAAATAAATAAAAATAGCTCTATTTACTATTGAGCACTTTTTTATAAGCCCGGTTGAAATTCTGTGGATTTTTATCCTGTCGATGTCTACTTTACATTATATATATATATGGGAAAAAAGAAACAATGTTTCAGACAATATGTAAAAATAAAAATGGAATAAAGAATAAGCAATTCAACAACTAACAAAAATTAACTCAAAAACTCATGTTGTAAAGTTCCACCGAGATATTTCGGCCGTAGATACGACCATTTTCGATCAGTTAATAAACTTTATTTCAAAACGGTATAAATTTGAAAACTTTTCCGTTTTGAAATAAAGTTTATTAACTGATCGAAAATGGTCGTATCTACGGCCGAAATATCTTGGTGGAACTTTACAACATGAGTTTTTGAGTTTATTTTTGTTAGTTGTTGAATTGCTTTTTTTTTTTTTTATTCCATTTTTATTTATTTATATATATATAAGTATGTATATAAAAAAATAAAATGAAAAAAGTTTATATTGTGTTATAACTTTTTATTATTTATTTTTCTATTTATTTATTTTGTGACGTGTAGGAATATAAGTTGTTCTGTAAAGAAAAATAGTTTTTTCTTGTTGATGGTATGGAGAACATATATATATATATATAAATAAGAGAGAGAGAGAGAGAGAGAGAGAGAGAGAGAGAGAGAGAGAGAGAGAGAGAGAGAGAGAGAGAATTATATAGACAAATGAAGGAAGAGAAATAAAAGATGTGAAAAAATTTGTATTCCTCTGATAATAAGAATCCATTCTTTGAAAAGCCATGGCTTAAAGAAGGAAAAATAAATATTCTTTATATGAATATACTTTGTTTTGAACAACTGAAGACACAATAAATTTTGTATTTTCACATCTTTTATTTCTCTTATAACTTTCATATATATATATATATATATATATATATATATATATATATATATATGTAAGAGATTATGACAATATAAATTAAATTTATACAGTTCAGATCGATTCACAAGGGAATCTAATTTCAGTTTCAAATGACAAGCTCAATATTTAGCAATTAAATAGAGCTTATAGATGTGATACAATAATAAAAATCTTGAAATAAATACAAGTGTTTCAAGAAAAACTGCACAGTAACCAAATATCCAGGTAGTTTTCGATAAGAGACAGATTTCTTTCTTCAGAATTTTTAGCTTAAAACAAACAGAAAAAATAGGGTTCATTGCTTGAAGAAAATAAGAGTAAAAAAGCATCAGGATTAAAACTATACTTAGAAGTCACTCCAAAATAAATATAGTTACGAACGTGAAGAATGTTTAAAGGATCAAAATCTAGGATGCTATTTGTAAAAACTATTCGAAAAAGTTCACGGAACTAATTATATATATATATATATATATATATATATATATATATATATATATATAGTTTCTAATCTCATTTCTAAAGTCTGAATATATTATTTAGAATAAGTTATCTCCCTTTGACAGTAACAGACCACACGTAAATTTAAATTTAGATTTGAAGAGAATAAATGAAAAAAAAAAAAAAAAGATTAATTGATGAATCATGTAAAATGAAACATAATAAAATTATAAAAATTGGTATATTACTAAACAAATGTTTATAGTGTTTTAACCTTAGTTATATGATTGCTTAATGGAATTTTGACATTTTCTGCGTTCCTACTGCCAATTGTTTTCCCCTGTATTACGATGATCTGACACCGGTTTTTTCCCGTTCTTTTTCGACCCTCTCGGTCTTCTATTGTTGTCTTTTGATAATGAAAGTTTTTCTTTCGAAAATTTAAGATTACCCTTTGCCGATCTGTTACTTACCGAAAAAAAAAAAATACTATTTGGTATTTAATCAGTTTTCGTGAAATCATTAATAAATCGTTTTGAGTTTCACCTTCTCCCTGCGTTTATTTCTTTTCACTTTTCCATCTCACGGCAACCACATCGCATTGCTATAGCCTTGGACGACTAATTTACACTTATATATATATATATATATATATAAGAGTTTGAACGCAAAATGCGATGAATCCAATTCGTTTAAATTGAGTTATATCAATAAAAACACGAATATATTAAATCTTGACTTTGAATTAAAGCTGATTTTAATTTAAATCAAAAAGAAATTATTTCAGTCTCATATTATGTAACACATAGTTTTTGGGTGTCGTTGAGTGTTGAAATGCAACACTTTTTGTAGGGACAGTTTCGTGATTTTAAAAATGGCATTTATCGCGTTTTGCATTCAAACTCTTCACATATATATGTATTTTATTTACCTCCTTTCCAGGAGGTTAAACACAAGGTCAGGTGCGGATTTTGATGAAAGTGTTTCTGGATTCGAACCCGGCACACCCAGGTCCTCAGTCTGCGTTGTTAACCACTTAGCCACCGTGTCATCCCCATATATATGTATTAATAGCTATTCCTTTGCATGTAACACTAAGGGAGGTAATTCAGTATATATTCAAGCAAACAAGCATCGGCAGCAGCTGACGGAACTATTAGTATTGTTTCTAATGTTAACAAGATGACAACTTTTTTTTCTTCTTTTTTTTCAAGAGAAATTATTTATAAAAGTTGTAGGTAAGTTGGGAGCAAAATTTGTAAAGGAAACAGGAATTTGTTGGTTTTTTTTTCATAATGTTTACGAAAAATATATTTTTTGTGGAAATAAATTCTCTATTCAAATATGCATGTGTAATTTGTAGTGGCAAATATGTTTCTGTTACTTTGTGGTATCTGTTCAACAAGCAACGTCATAGCAAACATCAGTATCAGCTAACTTGAAGTATTAGTACTGTTTGAAAGCAAGATGACAATTAATGTTTTCCAAGTGACTTTAATTATGAAAGTTATAGGTAAGTTGGGAATCATTGAAAATGGGATTAAAAATCTATATAATTGTTGTAGATATAAAAGGTTCTAGCGTTCTTAGTTGCCCCCCCCCCCCTCACCTCTTGAACAAGAGCTATCTACATTATTTAGAAAAATATTTTTTAAAATTGATTACCCATTCTCTCATGTGCTATCTGGTCTGAAATTGGGTGATCATTCTACATTAAATTTATATAGGAAAATGATCCCCCACTCTAAAGGCTGTTTACATGTAAACAGAGAGAGAGAGAAAAAAAAAAAAAAAAAAAAAAAATGGAATCTTATTTTTATTTTTCAGTGAAAAAAACTTTGGTTATAAAGACTCAAAATTTATTATTTTACTGAAAAGGCGGACATTTATGATGCACTGAACCTAATCTAAAGAAATTTTGGTTTAAAGTCTTTGCAATATTAATTATTAAGCACAACATTTTCACATGATAAAAACAAATTTGAAAAATTAAATAAAAATAAATAAATAAAATACTTTTTTCAATTTTTAGCTGTGGGTTCAGTTTTCTATGTAAATGTAATGCAAAATGGTCCATCTCGACTACTCGAGTTTTTGATGATCTTTAGGCCCCAAAATTTTGTTCACAAACCTCTTAGCAGAATTTCTATCAGAGCGATAATTTTGCATTAGACTTGCATAAGCGAACTGATCTGCCCTCTAAAAATTGAACAGTAAGTTTTTAAATAAAATCACTCAGAAGGTTTACTTTTGAACTTGTTGTTGCTGCTGTGTGTAGCACACATTTTTTTTTTTTTTCAAATTATTTTAACTTTTTAAAGTAAATATTTTGACACTTTCCACTGAAAAATTTTGAAGAGGATTTAATGGAAAAATAAAACCAATTTTACTTTCCACCAAAATTATTGTGGATTTCCCAAGCCAAGGTTTTTTTGTTTTTTTTTTACAGACATTTTGGGCAGCAATCCCTTATGTCCCTGTAAAGGTGAGTTTCATTCTTGTTTGTCAATTTTGGATACCAGGTATTACATATACTGTTAGGAGTTCAATTATAACAATATTGTTCATAGCTTTAATCCATTTCACGTATTGCTAGACAGAGAACACTATTCCAATTCAGTAGGTTTTTGTTGCTGGGCTATTTTTTCCTTGTTTCTCTCATGCACTTAATTCAATGTTTTATTTTAGCCAGATATATATATTTTTTATATTATCTAAAGGTATTTAATAATAACTCAAATGGCCAACATACAAATATAAAAAGATTTATTACTGTAAGTGAATAATGCAATAGGTAGTTTCAAGTTGGGTAACTGGTTTGTAATGTATATGGGAAACGGCCAATATACAAATATAAAAGGGTTTATTAATGTAAGTGAATAATGCAATAGGTAGTTACAAGTTGGGTAACTGGTTTGTAATGTATACGGGGAACGGCCAGCATAAAAATATAAAAGGGTTTATTACTGTTAGTGAATAATGTAATAGGTAGTTACAAGTTGGGTAACTGGTTTGTAATGTATACGGGAAACGACCCGGCTGTACTTGTACTACCATTATACTTCTCGAGGATAGCATTGTAGTCGTTGATATGCTACTCAGACTAGTTCATTGTGTAAGTACTTTCTCTACAACAATATTGAATACACATTTTTTGAGTCTTGTTTTGTGTTATCCACCCAGGTAACGCCGGGTAGCCAAGTTAATACCTTTTCACCCTATGATGTAAATTTATGTTTTTACGTTCATAAGTGATTTTGCATTATTTGGATTATTCAGACCACTATTTACATCTTGATTATTTTCAAAACGTTTCGGCCGATGTACCCTCCGACCCTCTTCAAGCGCATCTTTTAAAACTTGGGGAATCTTCACGTTGAACTCGGGGAAACCTGGGCAGAACTTCATACTGAATCATTTATTTAATCAACGGGGTAGATTGTTCTCATTCCGCCAACCACGGTTGGTTAAAAGTGTTAATTAATTATTATTGTAATCTTAGCTATTATCGCTTGCAGTAAAGATTGAACCTTCAACTCCCAGAAGACTGCCATTTAAAACTGATTCTTAATCTTAATAAATGCTGTTATCAGTTGTGCAACACGTCCACATAAAGGCATTGGTGAACAATTATCAATTCTCATCTCGAAAACTCGAAAACATAAAAAAACAGCAGACGAGAATAATCAAGTCAAGTGGTGTAAAAGAAAGAGAAAAAAAACACCAAAGAAAATAAAAAACATGCAGACAACCGTTTATGCAGAAAACATTTTTCGGGTATTTCTTAGAGTATCTGACAAAAAAAAAAAGGAGTGACCCCCCCCCCCTCCAAAAAACAAAAACAAAACAAATATTCAATAAATAACTGTTATCACAAACAAGAAAGGTTACTTTTCTACCTACCTGCCCAATTTTTTGTGTTTTAAAGTATTTTTAAGCGCTTCCATATACATGTTTTATCGCTCCCTTCTCAGTTTTATAATTCAAAGATTTTGCCGGAAGATTTCATGTGAAAACGCGAGGTCGTAAGAACAACTCCAAAAAATCGAAAATTTAAAAAAAAAAGTAATAAAAATGTATTTTTGTTTAATTTTCGAGCGATTTTTGATGCACACCTGATTTCGCATTCGACGCCATCTTGAATACGTAGGTTTTACAACGCTCCGAAGTCATCGATAAAATATGTAAATAAAAGCGCTTAGAAATAATTTAAAACACAATAAAATTTGGCAGGTAGATAAAAAAGTAACTTTAATTGTCTATGGTAACAGTTATTTTTTGAATATTTGTTTTTTTTTCACCCCTTTTTTCTGCTGTGGGATACTCTAGGAAAAAAAAAAATTTTCTATTCAACATGCAGACAATATCCAAACCCCCTAAAAGAAATTGCAAGGGAAACAGAAATTCTTACATGAAAAATCGTTTTTTTTTTAATTTGTTTAATCCCCAAAATAACTGTTTGTAGCTACACAAAGTTTGTTTAACAACTATTAAAAAAAACAAAAAAAACTGTTGCAATTGTTTTTACGATATTTAAAATGATATTTCAAATTTAAGCGTGACAAACCAGTGAAAATTCTATTTCAAATTTAAGCGCGACAAACCAATGAAAATGCTATTTCAAATTTAAGCGCGACAAACCAGTTCAAATGCTATTTCAAATTTAAGCGCGACAGACACGTAAAAATGCTATTTCAAATTTAAGCACGACAAACCAGTGAAAATGCTATTTCAAATTTAAGCGCGACAAACCAGTTCAAATGCTATTTCAAATTTAAGCGCGACAGACACGTAAAAATGCTATTTCAAATTTAAGCACGACAAACCAGTGAAAATGCTATTTCAAATTTAAGCGCGACAAACCAATGAAAATGCTATTTCAAATTTAAGCGCGACAGACACGTAAAAATGCTATTTCAAATTTAAGCACGACAAACCAGTGAAAATGCTATTTCAAATTTAAGCGCAACACACACGTAAAAATTCTATTTCAAATTTAAGCGCGACAAACCAGTAAAAATGCTATTTCAAATTTAAGCGCGACAAACCAGTGAAAATTCTATTTCAAATTTAAGCGCGACAAACCAGTTCAAATGCTATTTCAAATTTAAGCACGACAGACTTCTATTTCAAATTTAAGCACAACAGACCAGGGAAAATGCTATTACAAATTTAAGCGCAACAGACTTCTATTTCAAATTTAAGCGCGATAAACCAGTGAAAATGCTATTTCAAATTTAAGCGCGATAAACCAGTGAAAATGCTATTTCAAATTTAAGCGCGACAGACTGAACGACAGACAAATAATCTTAAAGAGATGCTTGAATGCATCTAAAATAAGGTGTCTAAATTATGAAGAAAGGGATTTTGTTAACAGCACGTAGGACCAATGTTTCTCAACCTTTTTACTCTTGTTCAACCCTTGAAATAAATGACATGTTTCATTGAACCCCTGCACAAAAAAGAAATTATATGCTCTATCTTTCTCATTTTATGGCAAATATCATCGTATATATTTTTAATAACTGATTTAAGAAAAAAAAAAAAAAAAAAAAAGGACTAATACAGGTTTTGAACCAGACAAAACCGACTTTTTTTCGGCATCTTCCGATATTTTATGTAAACAGCTGGAAGAAGCCGAAGCACTAGCCAATCGGATTGCTTGTGAAGCAGACGACAATTTTACCTGCAAATTGATTAATTCTTAACATTCCTGGCAGGCAGACTATAATTGAAAAAAAAAAAGTGATTAAAATCAAAAATGAATTTCATAGCGATAGCTCTAACCCTAAACAAACCCTAACCGTGTTGGTGTTTGTCCATTTCAAAAGCTGTACGAGTACAAAGAAAATATGTAAAAATCATTGCTGCATTGCTTATGTTAAAAAAACAAAAAAAATAAAAACAATTTATCAAAAAAAAAAAGTTTAATTTTTAATTTTCCCGTAAAATCTAAAAAAAAAAAAAATTCATTGACGTTCTTCATCAGAAAATAAGTAAATTGTCATTAAAAAAACAAAAACAAAAAAAAACAGACATACAGTGAGTCTTTATCTTTCATTATTTTTTCATGTTGAAAATCAGCCTTGTTTTCCGGCTGTTTACGCACGTTTGGCAAAAATGTCGGTTTTGTCTGCTTCAAAAACTGTACCAGTACCAGAAAAATTAATACTTCCTTCTCAATTTTTCACACTGATGCTGTACAGACATTGGTACTGACATTGAATATGAACCAGTTTCTGGGAACTTCACGTCGGCAGCGTTCAGGCATGTTATGTAAACACCCGAGAGAGTCAGAGGCGATTAGCCAATCAGCTGGCAGAAGACAAATTTTCTAGCCAATATTCAAATTGATTAAAGCCAGAACATTGGAAGAATTTTTTGAGGGAGGTCTGCAAAGACCATTTGTTACAAAATCTGCATCAGATTGAAGGCCCAGGACATACGGTTGAGATAGATGAGTCTCTGTTTAACCCTAACTCGACTGATTAAAAAAGACAATATTAAAAAAGACAATATCAAAAAAGCCCCTCAAAAACAAAAAAATTTTCGGTTTTAAGAACAAAAAAAAACCCTACTTTTTAACCAGTTTACTGAATATAAAAAAAATGCAAAAAAAAAAAAAAATGAAATAAATAAATAATAAAAATGTATTAATTAATAGTTGTTTAGCATCGTTTTCTTAGAAATTTTTTTTAAAAATTATTTATTAGCAGTGATTTTGTTGTTTTGTTCATTTTTTTAATTTTTTTATTTGCTATCTTTCTTGAAAATAAAATTGAAAAAAATATGACACAGCAACGTATCGAAGTTATCATCTGTCAACATTCGCCTTGGCATCTCTCGGGTGTTTACGTAACATGCCCGAACGTTGCCGACGCAAAGTTCCCGGAAACTGGTTCATATTCAATATCAGTACCCAAACATTACCAAATGCATTCCTAATGATTATTTTGTTTTTTAATAACATAATAAGTTAGGTATAATAACATTTATATTACAGTAACTAAAAATATATTGTGCATGTTTAGTAATATTACGTTTATGAAATTAAATCGAACGTTAAAGGTGCGTTAGTTTAACCAACTTGTTCTTGCTAAACCCTACAGGACTTTTTGCGGAACCTTAGGGTTGAGAAACACTGATATAGACTATCAACCTGAACGGTTAATTCCAGCAATTTTCCTAAGAAATTATAAATTTTAAGAAGGTCGTAAAATGCATCATCCAGCAAATTGTGTTAAAAACATCACAAGACTTCATAATAATCAAAGAAATTCTTAAAATATTTGTTTTTCTTTAAGTGAGAGAAAATACATTATACGATATTTAAACAAACATACTCTGAGAAGCGCCATTAATATAATTGACTTGCAATCTATACACATAATCCATACTGGTGTTTAAGACGGCCACTGCTGTCCATAAATAGCAAAGTGTAGTTTGTAATATCTATGTACTACTAAAACTTTGTGAATCTTGTATGTTTGTCTCTGTGCACACTGGATGACATCATCCACTAACACAGGTTGAAGACATCGAGAATATCCTTTATGATGTCATAAATGATGAAGTAACAATACAATGACATCATCCATTAAAACAGAGAAGACATTTTGGAACATTTGTCATTTATGTGGACAGTAACTGTATGTATATATACATGAAAGTCTTAAAATAAACACAAAAACGTTGATGTATATATAAATTTTGTTTTTTCTTTTTCCACCATGTTGGAATAGCATTTCCATATATATATATATATATATGTAAAGGAGTAAGGCTACCAACATTTGTAAAAAGTCTTTTTTCAACATCTATTTATCATTTTATCATTTTATATAACGCGTTTCAAGCGGTGGTCTGCTCTCATCAGATATGTAAATCCATGGAATATTTCCAATATAACAGCTGTTTTTATTTTGACATGTTTTTGGACAGCGTCCACCCTGACTCTACGCTCTCATCTCAACATAAGACTCTTTACCTTTTGGTCTTTATTTTTGTTTTATTTTATGTAAAATGTTCAAAGTTAAATGTTGCCGATAATATTTACAATTACATTGTCGGTTTTTCCCTATCCTCTGATGAAAAGAGGATATCTTTGAAAATCCATGGATTAAGGATATGAAGCTCCTTGCTCTGAACTTTTAATGTTCTAATAAATATTGTATCTTTACAATTTTTTTATTCTCATCTTTCATCCATAGAATATATATATATATATATATATATATATATATATATATATATATATATATAATCAAATATGAAACTAAAAGTAAACTTTTAGTAGATAGAACCTATAGTGAAATGGTTAAAGCTCAATATACGAGATAGAGCAATTATAAAGATAAAAGGAAAGAATAATAAACATAATTTTATTACCGAATATACCTTGCATTGAACAATCGAAGTTGAAATAAATCTGGACATTCGTACATGTTTATCACTCTTCTTTCACCTATCTTTATATATATATATATATATACAGGGTGGGCAAAAATAAGGGTCCTATTTTTAAAAATTCATAACTTTTTTATTTATTGATTTTTTTATTTTTTTTTTAGAATAAGTAAAGGACCCCTTCCGAAGCAAGCATGAGCCGTATTAGCCCTAAGGAACGTACCCTCATTTAGAAAACATTATTTTTGCTTAAAAAACTCAAAACAGTGTAAAAAACAATACTTTAGTTTTTGTAAGTTTTAAGAAGTGTTTTTCGGCTAAAATTTGTTTTGTTTATTTCAAAAAATCTCGGAAGGGTCAGTCTACACACACATAAAGTTTGGTGAGTTTAACTTTTATTTTGTGGAAGTTATTCAAATTCAAGTTATTCAAATTTAAAGATAGGACCCTTATTTTGGCCCACCCTGTATATATATATATATATATATATATATATATATTACTAGACGAACCATCTATACTCTGAGTGAGAGCACACTAAGATTAGTTCATTAGTGCACGAAGACTCATGTGTATCCAGCGTGCTTTGAAGGTTATAAAAAGTGAACTTTGCAGCAGTCGTCAGGTTATTTGGCATTCAAATTGCTCTGAAGATTATGGTGTCGTTAGGAAAGTATCCAAAGTCAGAGAGGTCTGCTGTTTGTTACGGTGTCAGTTGGGGGGGGGGGGGAGGGGTGTACCTTGTGTAAAAGAGTTCCAGTGGCGAGTATGTTGTTCTTTTAAAAGAGACGCACACACTTTTTTTTTTTTTTTTTTTTTTTTTTTTACTTCATCGTACTAATATAGAAACAAGTAGAATATTATGTAGATAATTTGTAGACCTATCTAAATTCTTCAGTCTTTCTTTTTATGCTTGCACGAGATTTCAAATGGTCTTCTCGACCACCTTCTTCGGGTGATCTGACCGAGAGAAGTATCCGTTATCCGTTGTCGAGAATCGTCTCATGAAAAAGAAAGTCATAATGCAGCTATATAAAAAAAAAAAAAAAAGTCTAAAAGAGACAAATATCAAATCTTGAGGATATTTTTAACCAATTTTTTAATTTAAAAAAAAAAAAAAAAAAAAAAAAAATCTATGAATAATCATCACAAGAGAAATACATTTTCCATGCAAAAAAAAAAAAAAAAAAAGTACAAAGGAGATGTGAAGAGACAAACAGACAAAAAAAATGTACTCCTGACGTGGGGGAAACAGGGAGAGACAGACAGACAGACAGACAAAAATGTGTAGTCCGTACACGAGAAACAGGGACGGACGGATAGACAGTGAGATAGTAAGGTGTACACACCGTGCAACCATTTCTCCTGTTGTTCAGTACTGAAGCATATTGAAAAGACATGTTAAACTTACCGACATGCAGGCACTCATGACTTTCGAGCCAAGCTGTACAAGACTTGTGCTCGCAGAAGCGAACGCATTAAGAACAGATTTGTTACAAGAATTTACCAAGTCTGTTACAACCTGAAATGGTTGGAAATTCCACTTTCAAAAACAAAAGAGAAAACAGCAAACAAAAGTAAACAAAATCAAGTGTGGCAGATTTTAAGACGAGCGCTTTCCAGAATCGAAATTCATTCTAGAAATGTTATGACGACTCCTTACGTAATAGTAAAAGAACACCATGGACTCCTTTTCTGTAGAAAAATTGGTCTTTAAATAATAATCGGAAAGCTTCCAAAGAAAACTTTTTAAAAAGGAAATTTTGACTGACCATAAAGGGATGATGTGCTGGTGTGACACTCAATAAATTCTTTAACATTAACTAGTTTATACCCGCTCTTTGAGCAGTTTTCATTCAGTACCTGGGTATGGCAATTACCATCCTTACTTAACTTCTACCACTTTATAGATTATATTTGTGAGCAAAAATAATTCGCTTTGAACTAATTCCGAATACCCTTTATGTCTTTTCTTCTGCGGATTATTTAAAAAGAAGAAAAAAAGAAAAAAAAGAAAAAAAAGAAGAAAAAAAAGAAAAAAAAGAGAAAAAAAGAGAAAAGAAAGAAAAAAAAGAAGGAAAAAAAAGAAGGAAAAAAAAGAAGAAAAAAAAAGAAGAAAAAAAAAAGGCAACTTCTTCATCAGATTTATTTTTGAACAGGCCTTTGATTAGTCTTCTATAAGAGGTTGGGGGCCTGCCTGTCAGTCTTGATCAAAGTCTTCCACTTCAGGCTCGGCAGTCGCAAGGATCTAAGTTTGTAATCCCCAGGGCTGCACGGTCACGTTTACACAGCTCATCCCAAGAAAGCCTCGGTCTTCCAGCCTGCCGACTTGATGCGATTGACATGTTTCACTTAGTTTGTTTTTTTTAGTTTTTTTTAAAAATATTTACGTAATGTGTTTTTATGTTATCTTAATTTCATTACATTTATAAAACACGTATTCAGTTAAAAAAAATCCTTCAGACTGAGGTAATGTGTACTCTACCTATTCCGTTATTGTCAACCAATCACACGTTTCTATTTGTATACGAAAAGAAGTTATTCTCACACCGTGGATGTTATTCTCATAACATTTCGGCCGGTGTAACCTCCGATCTTCTTCAGATGAATCTCGTCGAACTCAAAAATTTGTATGGAATTCTGAACTGAACCGTTTATTTAATCCATCGGTTCAGTTCGAAATTCCATGTAAATTTTGGAGTTTACTAAGATGCACCTGAAGAAGGTCGGAGGTTACATTGGCCAAATCGTAAGAATAACATTCAAAATGAGAATAATAGTCCGAATAATTAAAATTATCAATCGTTATCTCAAAAATTCTGAAAACATAAATTAATGTTTAATTTTTTTCCCTTCCCCTTTCATCTTGACTTTGCTGGATGATGTAATAATGAACATGGTGTTGTCTCAGATAATAGTAAATGTTTTTTAATTATTTTTTTCATTTTTTTTTAACTTAGTTCGCCCCAAACCAGGCAAGTTGCCATTGTAGATGTAAGGGGCTACTGAGAATTAGGGTGAAAGTTTAGGAGGTCATCCTAAATTGGGAGCTGTGCAGCAGGATGCTGTTGTTTTTCTCCATGTCGGTACACTCGGGGAAACAGTGAGCAGGGAGGGAGTTCCAAAGGCCGGAAGCTCAAGGAAAGAAACTATTGGAGTAGAAGGCTCTCTGGCATTTGGGGATCTCCACAGTGAATGGATGGGATTTAGCTGATTGTCGGGTTGGTCTAGTGTATTTATGTTGAGGGGGCACCAGAGCAGCAAGTTCATTGGAGCACATTCCATTGAAGTACTTGTAAAACAAGCTCAAGGATGCAACATTACGACAATGGGACAGGGACTGGAGCTTGGTGGATAGTGAGGGACCTATCAGATTAGACTCTTTTTTGGGTCTTGTCTAAGATGGAGAGACTAGTGGATGGTGTACCAGCCCAGATGTGGTAACAATACTCCATGCATGGGCGGATGGTGGCTTTGTAGAGATATAGGATACTGTCAGGTGTGAGAAGTTTTCTTGCACGGTACAGGGAGCCCACTTTCTTTGCAGCAACCTTGGCAATGTCTTCTATGTATTTGTTCCATATATATTATTTTTATTCACTGACCAGATTTGTTTATGACTGGATCGTTCCATTATCGTTTTTAGTGAAGTTTTTACGGTTATTTTTATTCAATGCTGATCTGAGACTGCTTATGTATAGTCATTTCTTCAGACTACTACCAGGAGCTTTCCGTGGCGGCTCCAGGCCCTCTTCTATTATGGTGAAATATGGTCCGGCTCAGTCCTAGGAGGTGCGCACTCCCAGGCGTTACCTTCTCTTTGAGGAGGGGGTTGGTTTATTGCTGATCGCTTGGGGAGTCCCTACTGGGGAATGCCGATTTTTGTAGACCCAGATTGTACTTTTGGAGGTCGCTGTTTTTTTTCTCTAAGCTTTTGGCCTTATATTACATCTTCCTCATTTAGAAGGAAGTAGATAACAGCCTTTAGGTTAGGATCAAAGTATAGTATCTGTTCTGTCCTTGATAAGTAGAAGGAATCCTTCCAAACTGAAGCAATTTTAATTTTTGTTCCAATCAAGTGCCTCTATCTGGAAAACTGTTTTTTCTTCCTACATTAAAAAACCAACCTTGTGACTAACTTTAACCTTCATGGAGAGAGGCAAGTTAATAAGGATTCAGTTCATATCCCCACCTAAAACCATTGCCTATATTTGCCTAACCAATTTATTCTTAATACGAAACAATTTTACTAATATGTTTTGTAGGGAAATTCGGGCATTCATAAAAACAGCTAACTGAACGAAAAAGGGGGTGAAAAAAAAAAACCAAAAATAAATAGGCAACAAATAAATGTTACCAAAGGTAAAATAAGTTACTCTTCTACCTACCTGGATAAGTTTATTCGTGTTTTAACTTATTTTAAAGAGTTTTTTTTTTTTAGTTAGATTTAAAACTAGTGGTGAGACGTCACGTGATCAAATGGGTCCATTTTGTATTTTAAATTTTAACATGACGTTTCGACACTAGTTTTAAATCAAACTAAAAATAGCTTTAAAATAAGTTAAAACACAAATAAACTTATCCAGGTAACTTATTTTGCCTTTGGTACCATTTATTGGTTGCCTATTTAGTTTTTTTCACCCCTTTTTCGTTCTGTTAGCTGTCGTTATAAATGCCTGGAAATTCTTGCAATACTTCGATTTAGCACTCAATAAATTCTTCAATTAATTCAGTTAAACAAAAATTGTGATCGACGTATTCTACTAAAATAATTAAGTCACTGATTTTTTTCAGATTCACTTTTTTGCGCGTAAAAATTTTTGAACTCCTTAATTAAGACATTAACATAATTAAATTGTCCGCAATTGTTAAACATAGCTTGCTCCTCAGTTCCAAGGACTGGGAGTTTCGTCCCGCTTGCCCTGGGTTGCTTAAACTGGAGATCAGTCGAGCCCATTCTTTTAGAATTAGTATCCTTTCTCAGTAATTTCGCAGACCAAAACATCTGTAAAGCTGTTAGGTGTTTCAACCCGAAGGATAGCTAGTTTATCTTCCCCTAAATTAATTGGCCCATAAACACTTGTGTAACTCAACACTACAATACAACTACCTTCTTTTCTTCCACCCCCTCTCGCTTCTCCTTCCCTCCCTTTTTAACTTCAACATCGCTGAGTCACACTTGGCCATTATGTACACTTCAGATTTGCATAGCTTTCTGTTCGTTATATAACATTAGTATAAGAATTTGTGGATTGTTTGACTTGCATCGACAAGTTGAGGTTCTATGATAGATTGCCTCTGAGGAGTTCGCACAGGCCGAAACCTTGACTTGGCGATGTACGCCAAACAGTTACTAAATATATACCAGCTCTACTAATAACTATTTTGGCATCAAGCACTATTGGATCGGATATATGCCAAACTTATTACTTAGAAATAAGTCCTATAGAAATATATATATTCATATTTTTTTTTTTTATGGAAATTGCTCCAGACAAGGCATGAAGCCACTTGATGTAAGGAGCTTAAAAAAAAAAAAAAACTGCTTCAAGGTCAAAAACTAGCCATCGATAAGTGTTAGATGGATAGATTCTGACCCAGAAAACAGCAATTCTTCCCCCTTTGTCAGAATCATCGCTTATGGAATGTGAGGACTAAATAACAAAATAAGGAAAGCGAGAGTTACGAGGCTGCCGAAAGTATATAGATATTTATAAAGAAATATATATATATATATATCTATAGAAATAAATCCTATATATATATATATATATTCATAAAAAAAACTTTAACAATTTGCTTAATATTGTAATTTGAAATGTTTATGTTCATTTTGGGACAAAATAAAAATAAAAATACTTATGCCCGGGTGATGTTCGAACTCATAACTGCTGTCTATAAGTAATTGGCCTAACCGATTGACCCACCAAGGAAAATATAATTGGTGATGCTAGTAAATATATAAATGGGAAGTGCTTCTTTTTTTACTTCCTTGTCTCTTTACTTTCTCTTCTCCTCACCCTCTCTCTAGAGTTGAATGTAGTTTAACAAAAGAAAAGAGAAAGAAATTGAAAAATTGAAATCAAGACATCCTTTACCTTTTTTTATGCCAAATCTCTAAAGATTTGTCGTATTAAATTATTCCCATTGTGTCCACAATAGGAGTAGATGGAAGCGAGAGAGCAAAAGCTCCTCCCTTATTCTGTGACGCATCAAATAGTGAATATCGAGCAAGATTAAATGTTAAAATCAATCAGAACTACAATTTTTATTTTTTAACAACACGAACCAATACTTGCCTTATATGACTGACAAAACAGATTTTAGTAAGTAGCTTTTAGTAAAAAAAAACTATTGATCACAAAGACAGGGGGAAAAATCGTTTTTACTTTATAGACAAGAGTTATCAATTTTTGTGTTCACTTATTTCTTTTTATAAAACAGTCATTAATATTAAAATGTAAAGAAAAATCGGTGCTTCTTTACTTTCACAATGACATTAAAATATTTAAAGAAACATATAAACTTTGTTATGTACTTACGTGTTAGCTGAAAATAAGATTGTACAGAAAAACATTATGCAAATTCATCCAGTATTTATTAAATTATAAGAAAAAGAAAAAAAAACGATTTTATGTATTGTTAGACATTTTGTAACCAGCTTACTGATTAGGCAAGGGAGATAACTTGGCGGCCAATGATAAAATCTGGCGATTGATAGATACAATATGGCGGTCGACCAATAAAATAGTTTTAAAAAAAATTTTAATGTAATAAATACTGGATGAATTTGCGTAATTTTTGGTGTACAGTCTTCTTGTCAGCTACCACGTAAGTACATAACAAAGTTTATACATTTCTTTAGCTATTTTTTTTTTAAGCAAGGCCTAACATGTCATTGTGAAAGTAAAGAAGCACCGAAAAAAACAACTCGTATATGCAACTACCTCTCTTTCAATTATATCAGTTTTTTTTTGTTTTTTTCTAATTTTGACTTTTCTGACTTTGTTGCTGATGGTCTTTCTTCATTTGGGTCTGACTTTTCTGATTTTGTTGCTGATGGTCTTCATTTGGGTCTGACTTTTCTGACTTTGTTGCTGATGGTGTTTCTTCATTTGGGTCTGACTTTTCTGATTTTTCTGCTGATGGTCTTTCTTCATTTGGGTCTGACTTTTCTGATTTTTCTGCTGATGGTGTTTCTTCATTTGGGTCTGACTTTTCTGATTTTTCTGCTGATGGTCTTTCTTCATTTGGGTCTGACTTTTCTGATTTTTCTGCTGATGGTGTTTCTTCATTTGGGTCTGACTTTTCTGATTTTTCTGCTGATGGTCTTTCTTCATTTGGGTCTGACTTTTCTGATTTTTCTGCTGATGGTGTTTCTTCATTTGGGTCTGACTTTTCTGATTTTTCTGCTGATGGTCTTTCTTCATTTGGGTCTGACTTTTCTGATTTTTCTGCTGATGGTCTTTCTTCATTTGGGTCTGACTTTTCTGATTTTTCTGCTGATGGTCTTTCTTCATTTGGGTCTGACTTTTCTGATTTTGTTGCTGATGGTGTTTCTTCATTTGGGTCTGACTTTTCTGATTTTTCTGCTGATTGGAACACCCTTGTCTGGTGGAGTTTCTTGTTGATGAAGGGGGGGATCAGATAAATGGCTGGATGTTTATCATCACTGATTAAAATGCACTAAGACATTTGTATAAAAATATATAGTTTTCGTAATATTTAATAATACTTTCTATCTGTATCGATGAGAGAGAGTAGCTTAAACTATTATCAGAACGTTCTGTCTCGTTATGGCCCAAGGGCTATCCCTTCTAAGATCTACATCATCGCCCGGGTCCTTGCTTTCTGCCTTTCTATGAAACCTAATACCTTATACACCCACATATCTAAATCTTATATTTGGAAATACTTTATCCTTTAATCATACCCTGAAACATTCCCAGTTTGGCCCCTTTTAAACATCTGACCTTCAACAATGGCTGTCTAGTAACCAACTGAGCTTAAGTCTGGCACAAGATCAACCCATAAAGTAACTAATAGCCTTTTCATATTGGATGACTTCATCTTGAAAAATATTTGTAGTTGTTTGAGAAGAATCATCATCATCAGAGTTTTTTTTTTTTTTTTTTTTTTCCACTCCTGGTAGAGGAACCCCTCCCTGGTTTCTTTCCACCTTGTTTTATCCCTGACTAGGCGTGGTCAAATAGGACCTAATTGACTATCGAGGTCGTCTCTCCACCGGGTTTTTGGCCTTCCTCTAGGTCTTTTCCATTGTCTTGCCGTTCATTCAGTCACCCTATATGTCCACCTGTACATCTTGAAAGGTGACCTGCCCATCTATGTTTTGCCGTTCGTATGATAGTGATGATGTCATTTACTCCAGTTTGCTGTCTGATCCAGGTGTTTCTTTTTCTATCATGTAAACTGATGCCGAGCATAATGCGGAATATTTACATCCATATTGTAACAAAATTACGGATACTTTCAAAACTACACGTCAAAACTATATTGTAAACATGAACAAAAAATAAAAGCCACAAATCAAACCCATTGGAAATGCATACAGAAATTTAAAAAATAAAATACACAAAAAAATAAAAATAAAAATCCAATGATTGTAGACAAATAATCCGTATACAATCTCGAATAGCAAGAGAAGAGAGGCGCATTCACGTAAGCAATTTAATTATGCATGCTTGTTAGTTTGAACTTCAAGCTATAAAAAACACCAAAGAGAAAAAAGAAACTACTTACTGAAGAAAGATCATTTTCTAAAAGTGACCAAAACGATTTACAAAATTGAATGTCAGAATTTCTGGCAACATGGACAACCTGGAGGAAAAAAAAAAATAAAAAATAAAAAATGTCAGAATTTCTGGCAACATGGACAACCTGGAGGAAAAAAGAAAAAGAAAAAAAAAGTAACTTCTTAACTGTGTAAATCTATATTTGTAAATATCGAATTTTGAGAAAAATGTAAAGATTTTAAAATAAATATTTATAAATGTACGAGAAGGCCTACTCGGCGTTACGCCATAATGAATGTGGATCCCTGCATACATTTATTGTAGTGTAACGGTCAATTAACTCCTTTTGTCATTGTAAACAGCTGGCTGGCCTGGTCTCATTGACAGAAAACAGCTGTAGTCTAGTTGATACGTTGTAGTAGTCAGCTCAATGGGTAGTGATGTCTCTTTTTTTCCTTCTTTTCTGTTGTAGTTCCAACAACATATTTTCTCAATGTCATCGTGTTCTTTGTCGATTTATTTGCTTCCAACACTGTAAGTTACACGTTATATAAGCCTCTCTGACGCAACCGTCGAAATTGGGAACCTGGACAAAATTTTGAACAGTAATCTTTCAAATCGTAAACACAATTTGGTCATTGAATGGATATTTTTACCTTTTCAATTCATGATTAAAATCTATCGCTTCTGATATTATTTTAAAATTTCCCAGCCTTCTAATTAAGTGTGACAGGTACACTACTATGACCTTTTTAGTCTCAACCAAATTGTTTTTTAATAATCAATATGGTCAGAAAATGATTTATTGATAATTCAGTTAATTCAAAACAAATGCTTTTTTCCAGTTGTCAATTAAACCCGAATAATATAATCTTTCAAATTACAATTTGAAACATGAGAATTCCATTTGCGTTAATAATAATCAAAACTGATGCTTTTTCTCTGGTTGTCACTCAAACATGAAAAATATGATCTTTTTAACGGTTGTTATGTAAGCATGCAACAGAATTTTACTGTTTTTAAATAAGTATAAATGTAAATAATACATTTTGGAGAATATTTTGATTATTTTACAGATGAATAAAAAATTTTTTTAGATTCTTATCAAATTAAAAATATGATAAAAGAAATTTGTCTTAAATAATGTGTTGTGGACTTTTAAATTCCTGTTAAAATTAAACAGTATTTCTTTTCAAAAGTAAAAAAAAGTAATTAGGAAAATAGAACACTATTTGACCCAGAAGGGAATATTTTTATCACTTTTTTTTTCTTTTAATATCCTTGGTTGATTAAAAGTGAAAAGCCCCTTTTAAAATTATATATATATAACAGCAACAAAATTAAGAAAAAAAATGGTCAGCTCAGTTGTTTTCACATGGGTGTATATGCCTTGATACGCATCATTGTATAGAGATAGCGAACAAATCCATGGGGGTTCTCTACCTGATTCGGAGATCCTTTCTCAACCTAATGGTAGACACTTTCCATCCTCTAAACACAATTTTGGTACGGCCCATTCTTGAGTATGTCATCCAAACAACAAATCTTTATTTTCAAAAAGATATCATACATCTCATTTTGACCTACAATCTCCTCGATGGTCATTACGATATACCTCAGGACCTATTATTCACTCCTGCACCAGAAAGAGGTCTACGCGGACACCACAAGAGACTATTTCACCAACGATTTCGATTGAACCGGGGGAGAGCCGCCTTCTCAATCAGGATCCTTGGACCTTGGAATAGTCTCCCAAGAGAGGTAATAAATGAGCCAACAACACAGCAATTCTCGAGGATGCCATTCAAGCCACAAACCCTTATCTTTAAAAAGATATCGCACACCTGGAGCATGTTTAACTGTTTGCAACTAGGGCGGGTGGTGACGGGAATCTCCACGTTTACCTACAGAGACTGGCTCAAAAGACTAAATCTGATATCAGGATGCAGGAGATTTGATTCTGGCGTACCACAGGAATTTAAATCTACCTTTCGAGGTGTTTTTCACTCCAGCACCAAGTTGTAGTCTCTGTGGGCGCCCGCAAAAGATTACTTTCATCTCAATAGAAGAAAGGGATGTCACGGTGGCTGAGTGGTTAACGACGCGGGCTGAGGACACTTTCATCAAAACCCACACCTGACCTTGTGTCTAACCTCCTAGGAGGTAAATACAATCTCAATAGAAGAAAGGCAGCATTCTCTGTCCATATTTCTTCTCCGTGGAACAACCCGCCATGACGATGGCTATCATATCCAGGTTTAAAGTAGCCTTGGACAAACATTCCAATTTTATGCGGATGTAAATAGCTTCTACCCAACTCTTTACATGGCTTGTTGCACTTGGGTATTTTTTGTCAAAAATATTTGATTTGATTTAAAATACATGCAAAAATAAAATAAAAATATGAAAAAATATCAACTGATTTACACAAATTGATTTTTCTTTTTTATTATTTCGAATACAAAATTAATGTATGCTATTTTATGGCCAGAAAACTGAAATCAAAAGGGCCAACTTTTTTTTTTTTTTTTTAACTGTCAAACCTTTTTATGACATTGCAGACATTTTATTTAACTTTTAATTTTGTTAATTCAAAAAAGTCAAATCAATGAAAACACTATTTAAAAATTTTTTTTAAAAAACAAAGAAAAAATAATGATTTTAGTACCTGTCTTGCTCGGAGTTCTGGATCTAAAATGTATTTACCACTGCTTAATAATGAACAGGCCACTTTCATAATGTTGCTGGTTTCATGATAGCCCTCACTAAAAGATGCCATTGCAACAACAACGCCAAGCAGAGGTTTTCTCATTGAATCACAAAACTGGAAAAAGAAAAGAAAAAAAAAGTTAAACAAGTGGAAAAATGTAGAATTTGGTATATTCCGACTATTGTTCTCATCTTGGGTGCTTTTATCACAACGTTTCGGCCGTAGCATGCTCTTGTTCCATCTGCCATGACTGAGAAGAAGTCTTCAGTAATTCACAATTCTTTGTATCGCTCGCACTGAGGATTGATCCTTCAGTACAATATGGGAACCGTGGTTTTAATCAGTTGTGCGTTTTCAAAATTGAATTCTTTATTTTACGTTCTTTAATCTTTAACTTCATTCCACCGGCGTAGTCCTTGTTTAGATCATGTTACTCTTCTTAATTTTCACTGTTAAACACGTGGTTGAGGTTTGATATTTATAATATATATATATATATATATATATATATATATATAATGTTTTATGGCCACATTGAAATTCGAACAACACTGGAAACAACAAGTGGAAAAATATAGAATATTTTGCATTTCAGAACTTTTGAGATGAGGATGTATTATTTGGATTATTCAGACTACTATTCTCATCTTGGTTGTTATATTCATAACGTTTCGACCAATGTAACCTCCGAACTTCTTCAGGTGCCCCTTTTCGAACATTCTAGTTTAACCCGGGAACCCAAGTGGAATTCCAAACTGTCTTCTTTCAAATCATAGTCACAATTTGCTCATCGAATGGACATTTATTACCTTTTCGATTCATGATTGAAATCTATCTCTTCTGATATTATTGTTAAATTTCTCAGCCTTCACATCAAGTGTGAATGGTACATTGCCATGACCTTTTTAAGTTGTCAACCAAATTTAGTCCCAATTCAACCAAATTGTTTTTAATAAGCAATCTGACCAGAAAACTATTTATTGATAATTCTATTAAATCAAAATAAATGTTTTCTTTCCAGTTGTCAATTTTAACACAAATAACATAACCTTTCAAATT
>OY744535.1:26061734-26069234 GCA_963556195.1 Sepiola atlantica
TTTGTAGAACATGATCGAGTTATGCAAAGAGAACAAAAAAAACCAATAAAACATCAATGTTTGGTGCATTTTGGGTCCGGAAGCCGATATCTTCAGACAGCCTGATCTGGTAGCACCGGATGTTAACACTGGACTTGAAGACGACCATGTTGTAGTCAGATGGGAAGCAGCCCCGTGGCATTGTGTTCCACAGGTAGTTCTTGGAAAGAAACTTTGCTCATGGAAGTTCCGTTTAGTTTTGGGTACACAGAGGAAGAAAGGAAAATTATTTACAGTGGTTGTAGCTAGACGAGTTTTTGTTGTGAATGTTTTACAGGAGGGAACCATTGACTGATCAGCGGTTCACAATATGAATGGAACGTTAAAGATTAAAATGTTATGAAGCTTTTCAGAGAATTAAACAAGCCGCGCATGCGTGGTCCCCCTCTGTATGTGACTCGATGTGGCGAGTGTAAAATGCAATAAATTAGGGTCATTTTTTGCCATTTTAGAGGGGTTTTGAACCCCTGGGGGCGCGAACCAGATTTTTCCAAGGTCAGCGATACTTATTTTCTATTAGGAACAATTGCCTCCACAGTTTGGCCAAGTTTCAGAGACATTGAATGGATGGATGAAAAGTTATGGGGCAAAAAATGTCATTTTTTGCCATTTCGGAGCCTTTTGAACCCCTGGGGGGCTAACCAGATTTTTTTTTTTAAATCGGAGAATGTCACTTTCTAACCTGACCAAAGTTACAACTTCATGCAAAATTTCAGAGAAATTTAATGGATGGTTGCGGAGAAAAATCCGGATAGACGGACGGATGGAAATGCCTCAAAACATAGGTCCCCCGATTTTATAAATCAGGGGACCAATAAGGTCTTTATTAAAATAGTTTCAATAACCATGTGTAATGAATGAGAATTTTTCAGATTCATCCATTCAACCCGTGCATTTAAAGATAAAAATGTGGTGCTTGTGCTGTTCAGCGGCCGTATTAAAAAATTATTTTTTTATAAAAACAATATTATATACTTATTCAGCGTTATATTCTTACTCACTGTACAAAAAAGTAGAAAAAATTATCCACTAGAACTTTAATTACAAGTATTTTTCCATTCTGCGTATCATAACAGCGATTCGTTCACTAAGCCTCCATCTTCTTTCTTAAGATTTCAAGGGCAGATAATTCGCAAGGGAGATAATCAGCTAGTTTTAACAAGATTATGGAGGTTTAGTGAACAAATCGCTGTTATGATACGCAGAATGGAAAAATACTTGTAATTAAAGTTCTAGTGGATAATTTTTTCTACTTTTTGTACAGCGAGTAAGAATATAACGCAGAATAAGTATATAATATTGTTTTTATAAAATATATTTTTTTAATACGGCCGCTGAACAGCACAAGCACCAAAGATTCTATTTCAAACTAAAAGCATGACAGACCGAAGAATAAACAGAGCGTCTTATCGAGACATGTAAACATGCAAGAGGCGGTCGCATGTTTGCAGTGCATGCGAATAACAGGCTTGCTGCAGGTGAAAAATATTTGGCTAAGAGAAAAAGACCACAGAAGAAATTGGAAATATCTGATTTTGGATTCGACCACCCAGAATTTGATTTCTCTTTGAAAAAAAGAAAAGTAAGTGTCTCTTTAAACAGGAGTTCATGCTGAGAGATACAGCTTCCAAAAAGTCATGGGTTTTCAGATAAGAGGTTCCCTGCTGTGGTTATGACTCATTCAGGGGCTTTTAAATTTAATGGCTGTCCAGGTACGGAACCCCTGGGCAGTAGATTTTTGTGTGTTCATAGATAAAGCTGGCCATTATTCTAAGTGGTCAGTTTCTGGGTGGTCGAATGGAGATGACTGAGTAAAAGACTGGACATCCAGAATTTCCGAAAGTTCATATTTTTTTTGGTAAAAATCTTGTATAGTGACCGTGCGAGTGCGTGCCGTGCGCAAAACATTTCATGAAAATTTATATCGGGCTCGTGTTGCGCATGCGTAGAATTCAAATGGGGACAGAACATCCCATTCAAAGACAACCTGCGCGCTTGCGATAATATCGCTGTAAATAAAAACGGACCCGTGTTAATGAAAAGGAAAATGTTAAAACTAAAACAAAAAGTGGTTATTTTTAACAAGCTATCGCGCAAGCACTTAACAGTTTCCATTTTTATTTGTTTCTTTCCCCAATTGCTTTTTAACATATTTTCCGTTCGCGACAACGGTTTTAACATTTTCCGTTTTTATTTGTTTCTTTCCCCTATTGTTTTTAACATATTTTCCGTTCGCGACAACGGTTTTAACATTTTCCGTTTTTATTTGTTTCTTTCCCCTATTGTTTTTAACATATTTTCCGTTCGCGACAACGGTTTTAACATTTTCCGTTTTTATTTGTTTCTTTCCCCTATTGTTAAAAATAAGCACTTTTTATTTTAGTTTTAACACGTGTATTCATTTAGCACGATAGCTTGTTAAAAATAACCACTTTTTGTTTTAACATTTTCCTTTTCATTAACACGGGTTCGTTTATGGGATGTTCTGTCCCCATTTGAATTCTGCGCATGTGCAACACGAGCCCGATAAAAAATTTCATGAATGAAATGTTTTGCACACGGCACGCACTTATGTTTTGCACACGGCATGCATGTAATGTTTTGCGCACGGCACACACTCGACACGGTCACTATACAAGATTTGTAGCTTTTTTTTTAATATGATGGAGGTTATTGAATTGTATTTTGGGTTTCCATTTCTCATAGAAATAGGGTTAGAGTTAGGGTTTCCATTTCTCATAGAAATAGGGTTAGAGTTAGGGTTTCCATTTCTCATAGAAATAGAGTTAGGGTTAGGGTTTCCATTTCTCATAGAAATAGAGTTAGGGTTTCCATTTCTCATAGAAATAGAGTTAGGGTTTCTATTTCTCATAGAAATAGACTTCCGATTGAAAGGTTCCGTTAATTTTTATGCATTTCTCTTTTTAATTGTAGAGCGTTTCTAAAAATGGGGAATCAAATGAAATAAAAAAGCAACTTCAATTTTATAATATTAACGTGTGTGTGCGATGGGTGTCTGCATTCGCCCCAAAACATAACTCGGCAAACACATCTAAAAGAACCTTCATATTTATAGGTTTTAAATATTCTTGAAATTTTCCTTCACTTTAATAAGTTTTTGAATACCTTTAAGCAAAATCGAAACAACTTTGTTTCTAAAAGAATTTGGATTCTTTTATCAAAAACTTTAACCCTCAGAAAGGCATATTGAAAAACTGAATAAAAGTATACTGTCAATCAACAACAAAATTATCGATTTTCTTTTTAATAAGAAAATGATGCCTAAATCTAACATATAAAGTCATCTTGACGGATTTTCAAAGAACAATCCATCTGACATATCGATACTTGATTCAAACTAGTCTATTTTTTGTTTTTTTCTTCCACTATGTTATTTTGCACTATTTTATTTTGCATCAGTTTTTTTTGTTTAAATACTTATTCCAGCTAAGAAAACTGTTAGAGTGGAGAGATTTTCTCTTACTTGTAGCAGTCACATGATTGAAATCTATCTCCTGCTTTACTAACATGTAATCTCTCACGAAACATTGTGCATGCTCAGACTTGCGTAGCGACGTGAGCGTTTGGAACACAGTGCACATGTGCGTTTGGAACACAGTGCACATGTGCGTTTGGAACACAGTGCACATGTGCATCTTTTCTCATTTCTGCTTAGCTCTATTTGCTGTGCAGATATAAACAGTTCCAGATGAAATGCCGACCCGACAAGATGTCACATTTTCTGGCTCATCTCTCGTCATGGCTTTGGCGGGAGGCGAGCCGAGACCAGAGACCAACAGACCTGGACTCAATTACATTTATCTAATGCACGCTGGCTGAACCAACCTATCCTATGTTCTTGTGATACGAACGCCATTTTGGTTCCTATTCTGTTTGAAACTCTTCAATAAAGCTAATTGGAGAGAAGATTTTGGTATTTTTCTGTGGAACATTTTTCTATGTATGTAGAAGTGAAAGTTAAAAAACAAAAAAACGTGCACACACGAAAAAAAAAATAAATAAATAAATAAAATTAAAAGTCAGACTCCCGAATTGTATTAACAATTCTCCAAAACACAACGCCGCCAACTCTCAAAAAGTCCGACTCTAAAACAAACAATTCTCCAAAACATGACTCGTCAATCGACTAACCTAACACAAAACACCAATTCAATTTCTTGCTCCCTTTTCTTTCGCAGAACATTCGACGTGGTCCCAACTCGTCACATTAATTTTATCGTCACACCGGAAGGAAAGTTTCTACTCTTTTTATTTCAACGAGAATTCGCCCATGCAAAACAATGCTCATTTGCATAAGTGGACTGGCTACCCTTTTTCATTTCAATCAAGCCCAATCAGCTGAAGACAGACGCTAAATACAAAATTGCTATCTCCAACAAGCGCGTCAACCTCACCAGACTTGTTAGATGAAAACAGATTCATCTAGAGAATAAAAATGGAAACATTTTTTGTATTTTAAGGGAAGTAACTCCATTTCCCTTGTCTCGCTTGCTTCAAAGATATTTTGAGAAGAGTTGCATTTATTTCAGAGAGAGCAGATTATAATAGATGTTCTCGCACAGCGGTTTCAATTAATGCCCTCATTATAAAACTAATTTCTTCTTTCAGCCGTAAGATGTATTTCAACTTGACTGCGATAAATATGTCTCAGTTGGGTAGGATTATACGAAAAAAGAAGAGAAAAAAATATGCTTATACTTCTGACAAAGATGTTTATCATCGAAAGTACTCAAGTTTAAAAAAAAAGTTTTTAAGGTAAATAAATAATTTATTTTAAAAAACAAATAATTTGCATGGTCCAGGTTTTCAAAATATCTTTTTAAAATATTCTTATTATTGCCATTCCAGCAACGTTTTCAATGTGTGACTTTTCAAACTATATTAATATATGTTATTTTTTATCTATACCCAAGATTTTTCATCCAAATTCATTTTCGTATATTCGTCCTATGTCACACAACATCACTTCAACTCGTCGAATATTCTTAAACATTAAAAGGAAAGTAATCATGTAAAGGTAAATATCTAAAAACACGTTATAATTTTAACCATTAAAAGACAGTTTCCACATTAATTCCATATTATTTGTTCTTTACTATTAATTACCCGATTAGCGTCAAGTACTAAAAGGAATTAAAAAAAAAAAATTCCTGTTTCACCAAGTAATTTGATTATGAAATTAAAATCACCAAAATTAATTTCATCTTTTTCTGCTTACTGGATGAGTACAGCTTTTATTCCAGAACAAGAAATACAATTTCAAACCAACAATGAATAAACAATCATGGCTGCCATTGTGAAGACAAACCAAAACAAATCCAATTATTTATAAAACAATAATGTGAGAGAAAGAAAAGCAAAGAGACAGATACAGACATAGGTAGATAGAAAGGGGGGGGGGAGAAAGAAAGAGAGAGTCAACAGATGACGATTAGAACGGAAGTGACGGCGCCGTTACTGACATAGCGTTGCCACGAACGATAGCCAGGGAGATGCGTATACATGGACGGCGGCACCGGGGGGGGGGGGGTAGCCCAGCCCCCTCACTTTTTGACTTGGGCCCCCCCCCACTTTACGGTCATCAATGATTAAGTTGATATGCATGTGTTTAACCGCCCCCCCCCCACTTTTTAGGAGAGCCCCCCCCCCCCACACACACACACACACTTTTATAACTGTCCAGCCGGCCCTGGTATAGCATATGA
This sequence comes from Sepiola atlantica, assembly GCA_963556195.1. Taxonomy (NCBI): domain Eukaryota; kingdom Metazoa; phylum Mollusca; class Cephalopoda; order Sepiida; family Sepiolidae; genus Sepiola; species Sepiola atlantica. Next base: position 26,067,500 of record OY744535.1, read on the forward strand.
CTAAATAAAAGTTTATTTATTTGCTATTAAAAAAGAAATTGAAGTTAGTAATTTTAAAATAACTCCATAATCGTACCTTGAAACGAAAAAAAAAGCTAAAGAAAGTTTTCAAATGTGTGATAAAAATAAATAAAAAAAAATCGGTCAAACTTTGAAGTTATTGCTCCCAATTGACACTGGATTGCTTTGCTAGTCTTAAATAAGAAGATTAGCAGTTTATATCACTTAATTCATTTTTGCCTAGCAACTACAAAAGATACATTCTTGGAAATCACACAAATAGTTTATAAACATATTGTTGTGATTTAGTTTGAAAATACAAAGTTAAGTAGGGGTGGGGATAGAGTCTAGTGAACCAACAAATATTTAAAAGAAAAAAGAAACTCCCAGAAATTTCTTTACATAATTCTTTTTTTTTTATATATATTCCCCAAAGAGAAACATTTTTTCTTTCTTTTAATCAAAAAATCTTTTTTTGTACATTCAATCCCCAAAAGGTTAAAAACAATTTGTTGGCAAATTTAATGTGCATATCGACACAAGAGGTTATAAAAAGCGAGTAATTTTTATGCGTTTAATATTTCAGGTTATAAATTTTTCTAAATATTTTTGTTTGCAGTGAATAAATATAAATATTTTGATAAGGAAAAAAAAAATTGTTTTGAATTTTTTTATGGAAAAATGTTCTGAGAGCACGATAATTTGAAATTATCATCATCATATTTGGTTTAATGTCTTTTTTCTTTACATGTTGGACGGCTTTTGAAAGAATTAATGAGAGTTCTTGGGTTAGTATATGTAGAACGATTGCGGTAGCAAGGCCAGTTAACACAGAGAAAGGCCAAGAAAAACATAGACAGAAATGATAAAGATGGATTTGAGAGAAAGAGGGATAAAAATATGTCCAGAGATTAGTTTGGAAGTCAATTTCTAAAAACCGTCCAACACATGCCAGCATGTAAAACAGACATTAAACTGAATGATAACGATTCTAATAACATGTTTACTAATTAAAAAGAATACATTTTAATTGTTTTTTTTTCCATTGATTTGATGTACAGCAAAGGACGAAGATTTGAGAAACCCATCGTAGATGCAGTATCCAAAATGATCAAAGTGTAGTATCTGTTCAGTCTCAGGAGGCAGACCATCTTTCTGAGCATTACAGACGCAACAAACGGTGTATCTCTTTAATCTCCTCCTCCTCTCTAATGTGCGGGTGAGGGTGGGAGATTACTGTCTGCAGTCTGTAGAAATCTCTTCTGTGAGGGAAGCTGACAGAACCAACCAAGCTATTTTGGCAGTAGAACCAGAGTGCCCCATTTTGGGGAGCTGGACTTCTACCATGAACTGACCCTGTGTCTCACCTGGCGCTGCGAGAAGACAGGTAAACAAATCCAAGATGACAGGATTCTATTTATAGTTATAAGCTGTTTTGTTTCAACATTAAAGCAGTTACTAATATGTAACAAGCCAAGGTCTTGTCTGGTTATAAACAGTGCGATTTATCAGCCTCACCACCGTACGAGGTTAAAATGCCAATCCAATACTGCATTGCTATATATATTGCTTTTACCCACTTCACATTTTACTCTCGTGTACGACAGAAATCTTAGCAAATAAACAGTTGGCAACAATTGCCAACAAACCAACTTCAAGAAATAAAACAAACATCCTAAACCACTGAAAAGTGCAAATTCCAAACTTAAGAGAAATTCCAACAAAGTTATTTTTG
>OY744535.1:26071734-26144234 GCA_963556195.1 Sepiola atlantica
CAAAATTAAGATTGCCAATTTAATCTTTATTTAAAGGATCTTTGATAGAAATCATAAATTGCTAACACTCGACAGTTGAACGTACCAGCAGCGAAAGAAGACCAGCTCTGGCAGACCCAAGTTGTCTTGTGAGGACGTGATTGAACATGATAGGAGAACCTTGGGTATCGATTCCGCCGAGCCTCAAGACAAGAATGGAGGGGAAGACTAAGATCGAGACTGGACAATAAGGCCCCACCCTCATCAGAGGATTAATTGTGGCTGATTTAACAAATAAATCGGACGAGGACGATGACGACGACACGTTTCCAAGATCTGGATCTTCCAAATATGGCAATTTCCCAAATCCAGTTTATTTTAAGTCGTATAATGCCAGTAATATCTTCAGTGTCTGAATTACTTCACTGGTCAGTGATGAAGAACAAGTTTGTACTTTGCATTTATTTGTACTTGTGTCGGCAAATCCATCACCATGGGTGGAATCGGCTCCTTTCATGATCCGAACAGTATCTCGAATGAGTGTCACCAAACCACCAGAAAATTTCTATGTCTGACTTAGCTACCTCCATCAATTCATGATTTAATCGGCAGAGACAAAATCCGAGGGTCGTTGTCGGCCACGTTTTGATCCCGTCAGATAAGCATTGATATTGGTATTGCCACTCCTGACAGCTGAAAAACCGTCCCAAAACAGTGATAAGTGGCAGAATTTTGTTCTCAAGCATGCAGTGAAGCTCTCCGGAGTATTCAAATAATCAATCAATTCATGTTAGATAAAGGATAGGAATCTAACATGGTAAATTTGGGAACTTATGCAGATTAGGACCAAAGCTAAAATTAACTTGGCATCGGTAGTTTCCGGATGTTTACATAGACGACCGGAAAAAAGCCGAATGAAAAGCCGGTTGCTAAAATTGACTTGGTGTCGGTTAGGGCTTGGGTCCTAATCTGGATAGGTACCGGGTTAGGGTTAGAGACATAGAATGTTTTTTCTGCATGAAAAGTTTTTTTTTTCTCTCACTAATTGTTTTTTCTTTGGCTATCAGTTTTTTTTTCCCTGACAATACCGAATCACTCCTTCGGAAGACGTAATAACCCGTGCTAACTCGTTAAACTTAATTATCACATTGATAAATCGGCATTTTCCAGCCGTCTACGTAAACATCCGGTAACTACCAATGTCACGTTGATTTTAGCTAAGTCTGCATAAGTACTTAAATTTGTTTATCGTTTGAAAATGATCAATCATTCAGCGTTTCTTGTTTTCATTACCAGTGACCATTGCTTCCGCTCTCCATAGAGATAAACAAGGTTATGGCATCCCTTCAGTTAACATCTGTTTTTTTTCATACTAACGAGTCATCGCCTATCAAGGCACGGTGGCCACTCGAGGATAAGGAGGATCGTCAGTTGCATGATGAACACCATCGCAAGAGGATTGGAAACAGCGTGTGGAATGGACAGAAGATCACTTAAAAGGAATTAATTATCCAAGAAGACGGTTCAACCAGTATTCGATTTGAAGACGACCATGTTGTAGTTGGTTGGGAAGCAGCCTGGTGGTATTTTGTTCTACAGCTGGGAGTTTTTAGGAAAGAAACTTTGTTCATGGAAGTTCTGTTTGGTTTTTGGTACAGAGAGAGAGAAAGGAAAGTTCTTTGCTGTGAATGTTTTATGGAGGGGGGGGGGGCTCAGTCGAGCACCTTCCATGAACATAAAAAGAGGGAGGCTAGCAACATCTATTTATTCTGTATGAAAGGGGCTGCAGCGGAGAGAAAAGATCATCCCTACTAAATTGCGAAGTCGGGCTTTACCTCAGAATTAATGAATGTTGTGTCTGCCTCTGAATACTTCCTTGATTTTATTGCTATAAATTAATTGCAAGCAATTAATTTATAAATAATAAATAAATAATAAATAAATTTATAAATAACCTATAAATAATTGCTTGCAATTAATTTATAAATAATAAATAAATTTATAAATAACCTATAAATAATTGCTTGCAATTAATTTATAAATAATAAATAATAAATAAATAAATTTATAAATCTATAATTAATTGCTTGCAATTAATTTATAATAAATAAATAATAAATAAATAAATAACCTATAAATAATTGCTTGCAATTGATTTATAAATAATAAATAATAATAAATAAATAATAGATAAATTTATAAATAATCTATAAAAAATTGCTTGCAATTAATTTATAAATAATAAATAAATAAATAATAAAATAAATAAATAAATTTATAAATAACCTATAAATAATTGCTTGCAATTGGGAGAGAGAGATTATTAAAAAGCTTGGGATAGGAAGTCTTCACTGTATCAAGACCATATACAAGGGAAAAAGCCAACTTCCATGAAAAAAAAATTTCACATCCAAATGTAGACTTAGAATATCATACACGATTATTACATTGACGCATAAATTGTTAATAAACACTTTCTGGTATGTGTAATCATCAATCACAACATCTGTTCTGTAGCGTCATGCAACTTTAGACTGTAAATTGGTAGCTGCCATAGAAATAACATCGCTAGAGGACAAAGGCTTCTACTTTTATGACCAAGGAATGACTAAAAAAAAAAAAAAAAAAATGATAGCTGTTGGTATTTTATTTACCTCCCCAGGTTAGGCACAAGGCCAGTTTTATCTTACTCCCACAAGGTAAGATGTGACCCAAGGTCGGGTCTGGAAAGTGGGACTTGAAAAGCCAGCGCCCGAGAAGGTGAGCACTCTGGCCATTAAAAATGGCCTGGGCAGCCCCGTCGGCATTCCCCGGTAGGAGCGCCTCAGACAGTAAGCAATAAACTTACTCCTCCCCAAAGAGGGGAGGCAAAGCCTGGGAGGGTGGACCTCCTAGAACTGCACAGGACAGACCCATAGACAGGCGTAAATCAAGCCTCGAAGGCCAAGACAATACCAGTCTATGGGGTGCAATATCCATCGGAACAGATACTACACTTTGATCCTGGCCAAAAGGCCGAGTCGGTATCAAGTAGTGCATCCGAGTTCGTAGAACTATTTTTGACAAATTTAGGGGTACAACGGTTGCCAAGGCATTGCATAATGAAGTTGTACATTCAGATGACCTCGATTTGTATTTACAACTTTCTCACACGACTTGCATATAGCTTTCTGGCAGGGCTGTGTAGGGAATGGGGGGGGGGGGGGGGAGGCGCCACCTTCCAAACCCGCAGAAGAAACATTTAGCCTTTAATGCAGCTCTGGTGGTCTGGTCTAATTTTTCATTAGATTTCATAATAATTTTAGCGAACTACTAACTTCAAAAAGCAAAAAAAAAAAAAAAAAAAGCGAAAGCAACAACAAAAACAAAAACTACATTATCGACAATTTGTCTCGACTAAATTTTCTGAAAAACTTGTTATAATTAAGGTTGAAGAGCCTCATTAAAACTAATCTAAAATCATATAGAAATGGGAGAGGTTTCAAGGTCATTCCTGCGTGACATTGTTATTTCTATCTTTAAAATTTACATTTTAAACTAGCATGACCTGTGTCCCGGCGTTGCTCAAGAAAATTGAGTAAACCAAGAATTACAACCGACCGGAAAGACTCTTTTTCATGCTAAGCCTAATCCACGATACAAAAATATTTGTAAATGGAACTGCGTTATATTAAAATGAAAACCATTGAATTAGTAAATAAAAACGAATAGTTAATTAATGAGATGCCCTTTTGCAAATCAACATGCAAATTAGTTAACCATACGACACTGATCGCATACACATAATTAGTATATTATGAAGTTGTTGTTCTTCAATTGTGAACATGAATTTGGTGTTTTAATCTCACCGTCAGTGCAATAAATGGTCCAACTTGATAAATATAAATAAGTGTAGTTTTTATTTTTATTTTATATACAGAGATGTTTTCTCAGGAATGAGCAACCGTTGGCTAATAGTCATCCATCCTGACGTCTGTCCTGCGGACTTTTGTTGAGTCATTTTTATAATCTTCCACTCGACCCCCTACCCAACCTATTCCTCCTACTTGGTGTGACAATTATTCATTTGAAAATTAACTGTTCATGCATCTTGCGAAGAGACGAGGCTGTTCATACCAGTCGAGGATACGTCCTCTTTAAAGCTGGCAACCTTGTTTCTGTCAAGCTGAGGTATGGTTTTGTGCAGTCCTAGGAAGTCCACCCTCCCAGGCCTTACCTTCTCAAATAACTGAAATATGTTAGAATGTAAAGAAACGAAATTCATTTTCTTTGTTTATTTTTGTTTTATGGAAAAAAGAATATCTCGGTGAAGAATGTATTCAAAAAAAGGTTTACACATTTAAATAATTACTTTTATTGGTATTTTTAAGATTTAAAATAATTAAAAACGAAATTATCCAGAACCTGTTAAAACCATTTGTCGTTTTACAGCTGCAGGCTTTTTTTTCTTTTTTTTAAATAAAAACTTTGAACGCATTCATTTCTTATACGTAACTTGTGCTGAAATTTCTTTTAAAAAAAAATTTAAAAAAAAAGAAAACTTTGAACTCTTTCATTTGTTGTTGTTTTTTTTTGTCTTTTTTTTTTTACATAATACTTAATTCGCATTGATGACAATAACAAAACTATTATTGTTGGATTTAAATCGACAAAGAGTGGGCCCCCCCCCTTTTCTTTTTTTTTCAAAATAAAACTTTCAATGTGTTCATTTGTTGTTTCAGGAAATCGACAATTACTGTTGTCATGTTTTAGACACAATTCTCCACCACAACTCCCGGGAGGTGTGTTAATTTATAATATAAATATATAATGTCCCATTTTATTTTGTTTATCTACACTCATATTGCATGCTATATGCTTATCTATTATACAAAGGAAAGTCGTATTTCTGTCTGTGTGTCCGACTAAAACTCAGAAACTACCAAGGATACATTTACACACCTTACATATTCCGATTCATTATAACAAAATAAATTATTCTAATATTCATTCACTTGGGATGATCAGGGACCAAAAAATTAGTGAAGGAGCGGGGGGGGGGGAAGGGGTCATAAAATTACTTTCATTATCTTATTGATGATTATTCGAAAAAGAATACTGAAACTAGGTCAAACAGTCAGCCGCTGATGTCTATCAGTTTCTTTCTTTCTTTTATATTCACATGAATAAAAGAGTTAGAGAGTGTCAATCGGAAGGCAAGATGTGTTAAAAAAAGTAACGTGACTGAGTATGCGTAGGAGAGAACGATGTTTTCTTATTCATGTTCCAGGGCAAAGGCAGGTAGCCATGCCAAATGGATATTTGGCTTTTGTTAAGAAACATTCTCAAGTTAATTCTATCCAGAGGTTAGAAGTTCAATCCCTGATGACAAAATTTAAGAATAAATTAGCTGATATTAGAAACTCCAGTTGATTAAATAAAGGTTTAAGTTCGAAATTCCCAGAACGCACCTGAAGAAAGCTGAAGCGTACAACAGCCGAAATGTTGTAAAAATGACAGCAGCCAAGATTGTGAACTTGTGTTTGTGTGCGTCCATTGCATAACGCGTGATGTCCACTTGTTGTATCTGTACGAGTACTTGATTTCGACACTGGTCATAGTATTTCATTTACCTCCTCTCCAGGAGGTTAGACACAAGGTCAAAAAAACTGTGAGTTTTTTAAAAGTTTTTATGTGGAACGAACTGGATTCGAACCCAGCACACCCAGGTCCTCAGTCCGCGTCGTTAACCACTTAGCCACCGTGCCATCCCGTAGTATTAATCATGTGGTCTCGGTCACTGCTGTAACAATGTGATTTTTCTTCCAAATAAAATTATAACTGAGTCTTAAAACAAGTAACAATATTTTATTTTGAAAGGTTTAAAATGACACTTGGTTTCGCTGCTAAATGACAGACCTTGAATCAGACTGGTTCGCTTAAAATCCTGACTTGACATTGAGCGTGACCGAAACAAAACACAATCCCCAACTGAATACAAACAATCCGTTAACTGAACTGTCTCCAAAAGCAACAAAAAACAGAAATACCCCCTCTGCCTGTTTTGCTCAAATATATATATACAGATATTCTGTTATCCGAGGTAGGCCACACAATATTTCTATTTGAGAATCATCAGCTGTTTAATCACTGGACATAAAAACTGACTGACCAGGGAGTCTATCAGCTGAAGTGGTCATAAATTGTGTGTGATCTGAAGTGGCTGGCTTTCTCAGCATGGAACCTCGCGTTTAAGAAGCGGTTACTTTTTTTCGAAACAGGCTGCTATTTTCTGGGTGGTCAAAATCTAGAGTCAGATATTTTTCCCATGACAGGTCTGTCGTTTGTAACATGCATTGCACCCTCACTAAACATGCATCATTCTGCATGTTTACAAGATGATGAAAAACAGTACGAAACATGCAATTAACATCGCGTCTCGGAAATATCGTCAAATACAAAATACTGACTGCGTTTACTTAACTTAATTTTGATAAGAGTATCAAATCACTTTCCTCGACCTAGTTCCATCCTAAGACGAAGGATCAACAAGTATTTGTTAATATTAGACTTGAAAATGACCATGTTATAGTCAGCTGGGAAGCAGCTATGCAGTATTGTATTTCACGGATGGAAAGTTTTTGGAAAGAAACTCTGTCCATCGAAGTTCCGTTTGGTTTTAAGTACACAAAGGAAGGAAGGAAAGTTCTTTGCTATGGTTGTAGCTAGACGAGTTTTTGCTCTGACTGTTTAAAAGGGACAATCAGAGATTGGAGCTCAGTCGAGCACCTATGTATTTGTACTTTTTTTTTTTTTTTTTTTTACTAAAGAGTCACCAAGAAGAAAATATATATCTTGTCAAATGGTTGACAGAGAAAAGAGTGAGTAAGCACTGGAACAAAAGACCACTCCCATCAGCGCCTACATCTACCACAGTCATTGATGCAAGAGGTTAGCCCACGTAGACAATATGATACCATTGATTATATTTTAACCATTGTTTATTAATGCTATGCATCGATGGGCAAACGTCAATGAAACAGATTGCAACAATAATTCTTTTTAACAATTACATAAGCTCACAACATACATAGGTATGAACTCACACTTCATGAATTTATATGATACTAGCGGAACCCGTCGCCCGGCGTTGCACGGGAGAAAGTACTACCTATTGCATGACGTCGAATAAAAAAAAAAAGAAACGGCCTATTGTTCTTTCTCTTCCCCCCCCCCTCTCTACCGTGTTGCCGAATTTTTTAAATTAAAAAAAAAAAAAAAAAAAGTGGTAGAGTAGAATGGGATCGAACCATGGCCATCCCTACTACAGGCCAGGCAATCGTGCAACTGGGGTCTTTTACTGGGGGCCATGTGAATTTTCTTAAATATTCGATATAGAAGTTGCAAACTATATCATCAACTGGTGCGGATCCTTTTTTTCTTTTTAACCACAATATACAAGTAATGATCTTTTGACATAAGTACAAAATCTCTAAAAAAAAATCCAACATTGAAATAAAAATTCTTTATTGAAATATGCATTTGCCTTTGTTTATTCAAAATTACCTGTCTCTTCATTTATAGGAATTTGTCAATAATTGTAAAATTTATCAATTAGCTCATTGTGGTTCTTATTATTTGGTATGTAAAACACATAAAAACATCAAACTAATCTCACAGAGGAATTTTACCTTTGTTTGCAACTTCTATATCGAATATTTAAGAAAATTCACATGGCCCCCAGTAAAAGACCCCAGTTGCACGATTGCCTGGCCTGTAGTAGGGATGGCCATGGATCGAACGCTAAAACTGGTGATCATGAAACCTGCCTACTTAACGACTTCGCCACGGTTTCGAGTTAAAAATATATGTGAAAATAGGCCAATTAAGCTAAGCTTGTTTATTGGCATGCGTGTTATGTTAAGATTTAGCTTCTGTCGACCAAATGTAAAGTTCAACAATGCCATTTGTAGTTGATGAAATAAATGGATTTGGGCAAGTTTTCTATAATACGCATGTTAAAGGGGTATGATTTTGAAAATGTAAATGTATCGGGGGTCTACTAGTATCTTGGCGCTTATTGAATTAAATAGGAAGTCGATTCGATCAAGAAATTGTAGCCGCCATGTTGAATGATTAAATGTTGCAGGAACTGTGTTCGTTAATTTCATTCGCTTAATTCCGGAATGAATATAAATATAGAAGTCATAGGTAGAAATAGAAATAACGTAATCTGATATTCGCGGAAAATCATCGGAGTGAACGGGAGCGGTCATTAAGTCTTTGCGTATTGCTTTATATTATGTAGTAAATTAATACCAGACAAATAATAAATAAGAACGGAGTTTTTTGTGAAAATTAAACTGTGTTTATTAGTTCCCGGTGTCGATGAGTGGAGTGACAGTACAGAATTGTTAGGGAGAAAAGTTTTTGCTACCACCTATATGGAGTTGGTTTGGCGGAGAGTCGTAGATGGTGGGCCAAATGTAATATTTAGTGTTAGCTGGAAAAAAATAAGAAATTTACTAAAACACGCTCGAGTGAATAAGTGTAATATAGTGGTGAGTTTAGTAGCCTGTGATGCATGTGGTTATTTTCCTATTCTCCGAGAAGGTACAGGGGAAAAAAATCGTCTTAACTTTATATATTAGATAACAAAAAAACATTTAATTCTTGTAGAAATTGTTATACCTTTTGCCTTTAACTCAAATAATCATTTTCCGAAGAGTTAAAATTTTAAAACCATTCAATCCATCATTTTCAATCTTCTCATAATATTCTTCATCATTCAACTGGAAATCCATCCATCTCATTAACCCTTATCCTCAAGTGGCTTTTAGCCTTCATAACTTGATCCACTAGTAAAAAAATAAATATATATATATCTACAATTGCTGACAAAAATAATCAAGAATTCGATAAAATAAGCAGATAAAAATGCTAGCATTATGTTAACGCTGACTGTGTACCCAGTGGAAACAGTATGTTGACAGTCATTCATTATTGTGTATCCAACAGTATAAAAAACAAATATTTTTCTATAAGGTGTGTTAGAAGGCTATTACAATGCGAGAAATGGAAAAAAATGGCGTTGAAGAATACGACAAACCAAGTATTATCTATTTACTTATTTATTTTTTATAAATAAAGCTTACTTGATCAGAAGAAACTTCTACACAGTGATTTAATATGTGTGGTCGTGTTCCATAATATATTTCGAGGGAAACCCTCTCATCAAATGGATTGTGTATCAAATCCTCAAAAGACTGCGTGAAATAGGTTAAAATAGTAATAGCAGGAACGCACTAAATACATTCTAGTTCTGCAGCAATGGGTCCAGTTAATTATAATAGTAATTATTATAGCTATAAAGTTCTTTAAAATTATGTTTTGTTTAGGTATTTATATATATATATATATTTGTTTTTGTTTTTTTTAAATTTATATAATATCCTTTTTTTTTTTTAAATTTAATATTTGTTTTTAAATTAGTCGGTTTGTCATTACGACCGTTGTAGCTATTTTGAATTTTAAATTGAAATTTGAATTATGTAAGGGAAGCAACTCATGGGAGATTAATTTTGAATTATCTCCCTTATAATGGTGACGTTGAAAAGACAATTATTATTAGAATTGTTATTTCATATATATATATATTTCTTTATCTCTCTGTCTGTATTGTATTTCTTTATTCTTTTATTTATTATTATTTTTGTATATTTATAATCTATAGTTCTAATATATTCAGTGTAGTGACTGTAATTCGTAAACTGTAAGCTGTAAGCTAAGTGTGGAAGTCGAACAATGATTCTAATAAATTACTTTAGGATGACTCAAAATCTACTACTAGATGTGTTGATGTAATGTGGATGGACTAAGATTAGAGTGTAAAGTACTAAATTGTATGTTATGTTATGAAAGATTAACTTGATTCCGCGCGGTTATTAATAGTGGGACGGAGTTTATATATGAGAAGGGCTTCTTTGAACCTAAGATTACCAGTGTCTCTCTCCGTGGCCAAGATGTTAATTTCGATACGTTTGCTAGAGTTCCTACAAGTTCTGAGGTGTTTGAAAAATGACGCCGCCTGTGTCTGTATATGCTCTTTGATCCTGATATGGAGCGGTCTCACGTAACTTCCGATGTAAAATTGGTTACAGATCGCGCATTCCAACCTGTAAACCGTATAAGTGCAGTGGCAAATGGCCGTGGTGTTCATAGGGCAGTTAGCCAGGTGACACGGTGTTGGGTTAGGTTGGGATTTGCGTTTATTCAGTAGTTGTCTTAGAGATGGACCCGAATGGGCAAGTTGCATATCTAAGCCCTCTTTCCTAATGGCCTTGCGGATTTCTTATTTTTCTATTCTAAAAATTGTCTAGCAAAAAATAAATAAATAAATAAAAATATAACTGATTTGTATTGATGTTCAAGAACATTCTCAGACATTATTCTTTTTACATGATAAAATAAAAGTTAAAAGAAACAAAAAAACAAATATGGTAATCCCGAATTCAGACTGGAAATTCTTAGAAAAGACAAAGCACAAAAAAGGGTTTCATGCAATTATTATGCCAGATTGAAATGCAGACAGGAAATGTCTTACAAAATGCAGTTCTAGATTTTGAAGAAAGACTCCAGATAAAGAAAAAAAAAAGAATTAAATTGCAAGAACATTGTAAAAAAAATATATATATATATAACTACAAAAAAGACATAAAATGTAGTTGTTACCTTTGCCAAGGCAGGTGGAGGTTGGTTTCGGTCGAATTTGTTTCTAGGTTTGTTTGTTTACAGCCTGGCGTCCACATCGCTTGACCAACCATCACCAAACTAGGTCAAAATATCGATCATGGTCTATTTTAGAACTGATTTTATTTTGGGATATGTAGGTCAACGGTCAAAGGTCACAATCACAGAAAAGGTCACAATTTTGGCATAAACTTTGCTTGAGGTCATCATAGAGAATGGATTTTTCAAACTGTGACGTATGAATCCGATGCGTTTTGATAACAGTAACCACCATGTAAAACTTCAGCCTGATCAGATAAACAGTTTTTGAGTTATCAACGTTTCCATGGCATAACCTCGGGAATACTTCATACAATATGGAGAAGTCCCAGATAAGACTTTTACCAATCCTTACATTGTCACGTGGAGGTATGCAATCTCACGACTGACTTATGTTCCTGTTTCAAATATAACTGACTTTATCCTACTTTTAACAAGATCCAAAACAAACAACTGTTAAATCCATCAACATTCACAATTTTCAGTCTAAAACCATTTCAGAGACTTTCAGCTTTTAGCTTATGAAATCCGAGACAAAACGATTCCCGCCAGGTTAGTAGACAGATGGTGGTGCCACCTATCACTAAATTAAATAGACCATGATATCAAAGATTTTGCACTGGTTTAACTGTTAAAAAACCATGATAAAACGCTAGATCCCTTGAACGCTAGTCTACTGAGCTACCACCGAGTTATTCCATGAACCAAATAAAATGAAAGTCAACAACTCTTTTAGCAAATAAAAGAGTAAAGAAATATGATATTTTATTTGATCCGACATTTACATTTTTGACTTGTACTTAAATCACTGAACTAGAACTGCTTCATAAATAGTCAAATTTAAGGAATAGTTATGTTAAGTAGAATTTTAATAGTTATGTTAAGTAGAATTTTAAGTTATGTAAAGTAGAATTTTAATAGTTATGTAAAGTAGAATTTTAATAGTTATGTAAAGTAGAATTTTAATAGTTATGTTAAGTAGAATTTTTACAAAGACTTAATTTGGGGCACATAGATCTTTCAAAAACAAACAATGGTACTAAATTTATTTTGGTAGATCAATTAGTCACCAAATTATGACCGTTCAAAGCTTGGTGGAAAATTAGAAAATTTGTCGTCTCCTGTGATATCGGTCCAGAAGCCAATTTTCACATAGCTAAAAAGTGAAAACTCCTTACAAATGTAATCTTGTGATATGAGAAAATTAATCCTAATGAAAGCAATAATTATTAGATCAAATCAGTCTAAAGATTCCCCCCCCTTCCAATGCAAAAATGACAAGGAAAAGCACCTTTGACTGTTCATACAAGTTTAATTTCAACAGTTAATTCATTGAATCTTCTTAATAGGATTCAAAGCATTTTAATAGTAAATCAATAAAAAAAACCCAAAAAAACCCCTCAAATTTGGCCAATGTAAAAACAGACAAAAACAATTTCAACTTGGATTTTTAAGTTGTCAAAGACAACTTAAAACCCTATATTAAACTTAGCATGCTAACGAGTGCCTACTTTTTCTTCAAGATGAGACTATTTTTATATGCATAGAGACACAATAACATGCACACCAAATTTGAAAGAAAAAAAAAACAAAAAAAAACTTTTTTTTCTTCTTCTGCATAATTACCCGAATTATTCATAGCAAGGGAAAGAACTGTACATTTATAAAGAGAAAACGTATAAATTTTGTTTACACGAAATTTTTATCAAAATAACCCCAAAAATAAACGAGATATCGCAAGTTGAAATTAATTCATTCATATCGTGTGAATCAGATGATTCTATTGTTAGCATTAGTAGGAGGTGCGATCCTGAATGGGCTTCACATTCACCGGAATTTACCCCCCCCCCCCAATTTTTTCCTGTATGTTTACCTCATAGATAATGTCTATCAAAACAATTCCCCATACTATTCCTCAACTGAAGAGGGTCATCATAACTAAAATTAGTCACATCCAGGTGAGCTGGCAACATATACGGCATAATCACGTTGACCCACCGATTCCCCGTTAGATCACCAAAGTTAAGCAACGTTGAGCCTGGTCAGTACCAGATGGGTGACCATTTGTGAACACCGGGCGCTGTATGTAGGAGGAGGACGTCGACATCTCCCCGCAAGAACTACAAAAACCTAACGTTGTCATCTCCCCTAACCGTGATATAAATGCGACTGGGGACCACTTGTAAATTTGATATTCCCTAGAAACTTCCTTCTTTGGAGGAAGTCGGTTCAACTCGCCCAGGGTGCTGGTGTAACCTAGGGATCGATCCTTGGACCTCTACTGTTCATGATTTTCATAAATGACCTCCCTGATGTCATCGAGACTGAAATAGGAATATTTGCTGACGACACCACGCTCTACTCTCGTCATGTGGGCAAAACTGACGCGCACATATCTGAGGCAATGGCTGAATCCTTAGAAAATGACCTCCAGTCAGTAGTGGAACGGGGTCAAAAATGGATGGTAACTTTTAATGCTGCAAAGACAAAGCTATTTTCCTTCAATAACTACAAAAAACCTCTTCAACCACCGATTGTCATGGCAAATGACACCCTACCTGAGAGTTCATCATTCAAACTCCTCGGCCTAACTTTCACAGATAACATGAATTGGAATTAATACTTTGAAAACATTGCCAGGGCTGCTGCAAAGAAAGTTGGCTCCCTCTACCGTGTCAGTAAACTTCATACACCTGACATTATCCTATATCTCTACAAAGCCACCATCCGCCCATGCATGGAGTATTGTTGCCACATCTGGGCTGGGGCATCATCCACTAGTCTCTCCCTCTTAATCCCGACAACATAATGCATTACAAAAATTAGACAGGGTTATCGACTTCAGTGGCGACTTTGTAAAAGAACTTCCACGACTTCACCTCTTAGACAAGGTCCAAAAAAGAGTCGCCAACTTGATAGGTCTTTCACTATCCACCAAGCTCCAACCCCTGTCCCATCGCCGCAATGTTGTTTCCTTGAACCTGTTTTACAAATACTTCAATGGATTGTGCTCTGATGAACTTGCTGCTCTGGTACCCCCACGACGTCAATTCACTAGACCAACCCGACAATCTGCCAAATCTCATCCATTCACTGTGGAGGTCCCCAGATGCCAAAGAGCTTTCTACTCCAAAAGCTTCTTTCCTCGTGCTGCTGGACTCTGGAACTCCCTTCCTGCTCCCTGTTTTTCTGACGGTACTGACATGCAGAAATTTAAAACTAATGTAAACAGACATTTCGCTGTGCAGCTCCCAATTTAGGTTGACCCCCCCCCCCAACCATCACCCTTTTTCTCAGTAGTCTACAGTGGCGGCCTGCCTTGTTTGGGGTGAACGGTGCACATTTGGAGCATATCACTGAATGGATATATAACAGACTGTTGGAGATTCATGACTGAAACTTGGTGGACAAGTCAGGCATTGAGTGAAGTTTATTTGTACCAAATATGGTTAGATTGCATAAAAGATTGTTAGTTTTACTCCCAAATTGAAGCCTTATAATTGATCTAGTTTAATGGTTTGGTAGTTTTGTTTTACGGCATATCAACCCTTTTTGGGTTATTTAATGCCGAATCTGGTCATTATAGTAAAAGATTTATGCTTCAAGTTCTAAAAATAAAATAAAAAAGGGGAGGGAGAAAGGGAGAGGGCTGTTGTTTTTGTTTTTGGTTTTGTAGAACATAATTAAGTTTTACAAAAAAAAAAAAAAAAAAACGTCAATGTAGGTGAATTTCGTCTCAGGGAGCCACAGGGCAGCCTGATCTGGTATTGAAGCCTTATAACCTGATCTAGTTTAATGTCATACCCAGGACAGAAGGACACGCATGAAAGCAAGCAAGCAAATGATGGATAAAACATAACCTTTTTATCAAATGTAAGAACTATTTATGACATGTTTAATCAATTAGTTTATCCTGCCTGAGACAAAGTATAAAAACTGATGCAATCCTCCATTATAACTTCTTATGTGCTGGAAGTTATTTAAAGTATTATCATCTGCTTAATAAAATTGATCATGTCTATCTGCAAATCTGAAACCACGGAAAGCTGACAGTCGGTATGAGTGAAGTCTTTTCTAATTTGGTTTATGGGTTAATCCCGACAACATGATGCATTACAAAAATTAGACAGGGTTATCGACTTTAGTGGCGACTTTGTAAAAGAACTTCCATGACTTCACCATCACCAGTCCAAACATGCCCCCCCCCCACCAACTCGCCTCATTGCAACCCTATGGATTATTATGTGACGTGCACAGTTGAGAAAGATATCAACCGTACCGCCTGCAAAACCAATGACTAGCTAATTACCAGGATCAAACTGGCGTTCCGGTGTTTGTCAAAGGACACCGTGATGGCTGCATCCTCTAGGTTCAGGTCTCGTCAGGAGACCATGGTGAAAGCTCAGGACGGGTTTATTCAAGTGAGCTGTATTCGACAAAAGATCTTCTAAGAGATTCACTTTCAATATTGAGAATAGCTCAACTATTGACCAAGATATGACGATTTTTGCTGTAGGAAGGCCATTCATTTGGCAGCAGGACTCCGCTCCATGTCACACACCCAAGAAAACTCAGAAGTGACCATCTGAGAACTTCTACGATTTCACCAGTTCCAACATCCCCCCCCATTCCCCAAATCGCAACCCCATAGACTATTATGTGTGGGGCACAGTTGAGAAAGACACCAACCGTACCACACCTGCAACACAAAGGATGAGTTGATATCCAGGATCAAACTGGTGTCCAGGCGTCTCTCAAAGGACACCATGAAGGCTGCATGCTCCAGGTTCAAGTCCCGCTTTGAAGCTGCGGTAGAGGCCCAGGGAAGACCGTAGTGGAGGCTTAGGGAAGCTTCTTTGAGTGAGCTGTATTTGTCAAGAGATCCTCTAAGAGATGCACTTCGAATTTTGAGAATATAAAAATTATTGACCAAAAGTAGCAAATTTACCCCGAACACTCTGTAGCTTACGGCTATTTCATGTTTAAACACCGGATCTTATTAGATCACCAAAGTTAAGCAATGTCGAGTCTTGTCACTACTTAAATACATTATAATTGGCTTCGAAATCACTTTCTACAATATCTTTAGGAAAGGTATGAATCAGTCTATCCTCACTCTACGTTGTGGCCTTGCAGGCCGGTAATAATGAAGATAAACACAGTGGTATAATTAATAAAAGTGCATCAACAGAAGTATGTTACAGAAGTACGCGTCATGAGCTTGGGACTTAGATGTTACTGTATTTATTGTCTGGGTAAGTCCATTTATTACTTAAATAGGTAGATCAGCTTACCCCATAACACCCTAGCTATGGGTAAAATAGTAGGATAGACAAGACTTTCAAGGATAACTGCTCAACAGAAATCTTCGAAATAAAACCAATTCTTCTCAGCTTATCCCAGCACTGCTTCTGCGTGTTTTGTTTTTCACCTTGACATTTGACTTGAGCAATGACGGGTCAAGAAAGGTGCGGTTAGAGATTGCACGAACCTTGCTTCAGTATGAACTCCTCATCCCACAGATATACTTTCAGAGTGTATCCATTGTCTCTCAAGACAGAAGGAAGTCGATGCAATAATGGAGACAAATATTTTGTGAAAACTGAATTTTTGTGCAAATATGGCAGCCATTTTGATTTATTGAAAGGGGGATAAGCGTAATTCATTTACGGCTATCCCCTTTTGAATAATCAAAAAAAATGGCTATCATATTTGCACTTTCTCTTCGTAAATCGCTAAAATTTAAATTTTTTTATATATATAAAAAAAACTACTTGATTAATTTACGTGATTTTCGGTATAGGATATATTCAGCCCGTGACAGATATGCACATCAAACAGATATTCCTTAGTTTGTTTTCCTGTTTGAGACGTTTTCTTTCCTTATTTCTTTTTAACTTCACCGATTCAGATGTGATTTTATATGAATGTGAATATTAGTGCGAACACTGCGTGAGGATATTTTTTTTTGTTTTTCACCCGTCATTTTTCATGGAGCGTGTACACTTGTAGATAAGATAAATCATTTAAACTTCAATTTCCACGTATTTTCCCAACGTGATAAACTCCCATGATCGATT
This sequence comes from Sepiola atlantica, assembly GCA_963556195.1. Taxonomy (NCBI): domain Eukaryota; kingdom Metazoa; phylum Mollusca; class Cephalopoda; order Sepiida; family Sepiolidae; genus Sepiola; species Sepiola atlantica. The sequence goes on from OY744535.1 coordinate 26,088,561, forward strand.
TGTACAATATCGTGTGATAATTTCCCATCAAGTAGTTTAACATGAGCAGCAAATAATTCCACTATTGATCTTACGCTATCAGATATCATTTATTATTCCGCTCCGGAAGAAGTCAACCAATGGTGACGGAAGTCTATAAAACAAATTACAAAATGATGCAATGAAAAGTCAAGGCAGGAAATAATACAGTGTAAAACAGGAGTCATTAACAAATACAAACACGAGAAAAGAGGAAGGAAAAAAAATAGGAATCGAGAAAGTTAAATATTCTCTCAGAAACGTTGAAGTGTAAAAAAAAAATGACTATAAGAAAATGAGGGCAATGGTTGAGTTTGGAGTTTCCCAACATAATGAGATTAAAAAATTAGGCACTTGTGCAGATGCGGTACACGAGCCGAAATTTATTTTAGAAGAGTTCCAATGGTGTAAGAAGGGGCAGACAACTCTCTTTTTGGTTCTTGTATATTAAAAGTACGAAAAAAAGTTTTTTTTGTCTTTTACTGTTTGAGAGATAAATAAGGGGCAGCTGATTTGCTTACATAAAATCAGAGTCACAACACAATCGGCAAATGGGAGTTAGCTGCCCCTTATTTAGCTCTCAAACAGTAAAAGACAACAAAAAAACTTTTTTTCGTACTTTTAATATACAAGAACCCTCTTTTTAGTATATTGATAGAACATTTATTGAAGAAAATAGAATTTAGGAAAAATGAACAGTATATTTTTTTTCATTTCAAAACCAACAAAACGAACAGTCCTCTTGTTTGGATTAACAGATTTTTAAAAAATTTTTATAGTTTAAAATATTAAATTATGGCAGAAATTAAAATTTGTGAAAATCAACAGTTTCAAGGCATTCACATCGATTACGTCCATTTTCGAAGAAGCTAGAAATTATGTACTTAAAAAAAACAGAGTTGTCTGCCCTTCTTACACAATCTCTTCTAAAATAAATTTCGGCTCGTGTTCCGCATCTGCACAAGTGCCAAAAATTATTTATAGGCGATGAAAATGATTTCATGTTGTTTCTTTTTTGTTTTGTTTTTTAATATTAAATGAGGAACGTTTTGTAGTTGTAAAAAACGAAAACGACGTTTTAATACATTTTTCGTCTAAAAAAGGCAATGTCGGCATCAAAAATACGAAAACGTGGATTGTGAAGCATGGAGTACTGAAACGAACTCTTGTAGTGAATTATAAAAATAAGTTATTTAAGAAGTTTTTTGATTTCACAACTTGTGTTATCTCAATAAAAATACAAAAATTAAAATGTCTTTCACTTTTCTTTTTCATCGTAAAGTGAATTATAAAAATAAGTGCTGGTTTCGTTTCGTACTTCCATTCCGTTTTTCGTTAGGCCCTACTTCCGGTCTCTCCGCGTTAATTTTCTAGCTGTTCAGACTTCATTCTTGTAGCATATTTACAAATTTCAAACATTTTTTTCTTCCGATTATATGGGTAATAATAAATAGATTTTTACTCGAAATGGTTCTTCATTTAATATTATTAAAAAAAAAAATAAAAAAAAAAAAAAAAAGAAACAAAACCATTTTCATCGGCGACACATAATTTTCTTTTGTCTCATTCTGTTGGGAAACTCCAAACTCGACCATTGCCGAAAATGAGATTTGCGAATCTGCCAAAAAACTGAAATCTTTAAAACGACCACAAAATTGATCAAGTGGATATCATTAAGAAAGTGTAAAGTACATTTAACACAGAAGTTTTTTTTTTTTTTGGCATAAACAATCTTCAAGGACATAGGAAGGTGTCGAGACACAGAGGAGTGGATGAGGAGGGGCTCGCTTGAGAGAGGCAGAAAATTTCCCTTTAGAAATAATAAAGGTCTGTCATACTATTACGAAATGACTTTCTTCTGTAAAAATGATTTTTTTTTATTAGATGTAAAAAAAAAAAAATTCTTGTTTTTTTTGTGCATGCAATTTAGCAAATAAAAAATGGCCGGCCTTCCTCTTTGTCATTACATCCCACCACCCACAGCGGCCATCTTGATTTGTTCGATGATCGTGTGCCGAATACTTAAATTTCAAATAAATAGCAATTGAAACGGGTTTAAAATCCTTTTAATAGTTGGAAAAGACACAGGTAAGTTTGAAAATAACTTTTATCGCCTACAGTTAATTTTATTTGTTGAATATTTGTTTTTTGAGCGTTTTTACTCTGCTGATTATTGTAAAAGATTCCCGATTGTCATTGTCAGCTAAATATTGTTTAAATAAATAAATCGAATATGTCTTTTCATTCTTTATTTAAAATTGTAACAATTGAATTCTTTTGAAAACAATAAATATTCTGTCTTCTTGCCATAAAGAATAATTGAATATTCTTTAAATCAATAAAACGAATAATCTGGATAAGTTTATTTGTGTTTAACTTATTTTAAAGCGTTTTTTTTTGTTCAAAACAAACCTGGTGTCGACCTGTTCAGTTAGAACGAAAAAAAATGGCTGTTCATGAGCCCAGAACGGGGATCCTTGATAATTGGTGAAAAATTGAAAAATAAACAAAATAGCGTTAGAAACACATCCAATAAATGTCACCAATCGTGGGAAAATGTAATGTTCTACCAGTATTTTGTTTAATTTTCGTTTATTGAGCGATTATCGGAACTGTAATTTCAGCCCCTTTTTTTAAGTTCTACCTGAACAGGTGGACATCAGGTTTGTTTTGAACAAAAAAAAAAAACGCTTTAAAATGAGTTTAAACACAACTTATCCAGGTTAGTAGAAGAGTAACGTATCTTGCCTTTGGTAACATTTATTTGTTGCCTATTTGTTTTGATTTTTTACCCCTTTTTCGTTCTGTTAGCTGTCGTTATAAATGCACGAAACCTCTATACTGAAGGATTTTGCTGTTAGTCGGGAGGGTACTATGTAATTACTTTAAATAAGAAATATTTACTTATACTTCCATTGTAATCTTGATTAAAACATGCAACAAAAAAATTTTTAAATAAAAATAAAAAAATTTAATAAAAATAAATAAATTAAAAAAAAATAAAATTTAAAAAAAAATAAAAATTAAAAAAAAATAAAAATTAAAAAAAAATAAAAATTAAAAAAAAATAAAAATTAAAAAAAAAAAAATAAAAAAAAAAAAAAATTAAAAAAAAAAAAAATTAAAAAAAAATAAAAATTTAAAAAAAATAAAAATTAAAAAAAAATAAAAATTAAAAAAAAATAAAAATTAAAAAAAATTTTGTTTTTAAATAAAAAATTTAATAAAAAATAAATATAAATAAAAAATAAATAGCTGAAATGCACATTCCAACCGCAACAAAAATAAAATGTAAAATAAATGGTTCCATTAATTTTTTTCGATTTTATTTTAAATTGTTTTTGTTTCTACCTTTTCTTTAACCTATCTGTATACATTACAGTAAATTCAAATTCTTTTAAAAATCTCATCTGAAAGCTCCCAATACTTTCCATTTTTCATACAATAATCATGAAATCCGTTAATATTATAATTTTAAAAAATATTTACACTAGTCACATTCTTTTCATTTGCTTCGGCCACTTGTTTCTTTCAGTCATTTATTCTCTCTCTTGGTAAAGAAATATCACAGAAACTGAAACCTTTTTTTTTTTTAATGGAAATCGCTCCAAACAAGGCATGAAGCCACTTGATGCAAAGATCTTTAAAAAAATAAAAATAAAAAAATACCACTTCAATGTGAAAAACTAGCCGACAATAAGTGTTATATGGGTAAATTCCATCCCAGAAAACAGCAATTATTCTCCCTTTGTCGGAAACATCGCTCGTGGAAAGTGAAGACTAAAGGACAAAAACAAATGCTACATTCACGGTCTAACAATAACAAAGCAAATGTCAGATGATTCAGGTACAGTTAAAAACTGAAAAATCCTTTGTAACATGCATCTTTGTAAGGTCTCGACAACGCCCTAAAATTCAGGGACAATTATTGTCGAGACAAGACTTGAACAACACGAACAAAACTACCAAAAGCTCTTCTTGCAATTGCATTCATCTCTTTCTTGTCTGCTCATGAACACCGCGTTTTTCCGTTTGCCTCATTATTGTTGTATCTTGTCTTTTAAAACATTCCTGTATCTACGCATGCAGACTACTAACACGTAAAAAAAAACAAACAAAAAAAATAACTAGTTAAGTGGCTAACCAGAAACCAGTGTTTTTATTGTGACACCATCACTTTCCAACGAAGGCTAAAGACACGGTTAGACACCAGCCGGCATTTTAAGAGTCTCGGGTTCAAGAGTGACCAGGAACTATACAAGACAAGGGAGGGGGCAGCTCCCTGAAGTATTTGCATACCCACATATATGTTAAACTAGAGTGTCTCTCTTTTTTGTTTGTTTTATTTTATTATTATTTTTTAGTAAACCTTATAATTTACTCGCATATATATAACGATAATAAATACTCCAAAGAAACTAATAACAACACCCCACTGCAGCTTCACAGTAAATCTGATTGTCAGAAGTGTATTTCCATCCTACTATCCCACACGTGTGTATACACCCGAACCCGAGCTCAAACTAGCAAGAATTTGAACGTCAGATTTCCAAACGCTTATGTTTCAAAATTATTTCACATGAAAATCGCCTCACAAAATAATACCCTTTCATGTAGAAAGAGCGCCGGCAGATTTCCGAAGCACAGCGCTCTCAATGATGTCGTTCGACGAGCACTAGACATCGATGGCAAACGACCTGATGGCCTGACGGTGTTTCCCTTTACAAACGGTAAGTCACTGATATGGGATGCGACCTCGTCAGTGATAGAATCGGCAACAAACCCTGGACATGCAGCAGCGTCAGTAGAGAGCCACAAGCAGTCAAAATATGCCAATCTTCTCGACAGATTTGTATTTCAACCGATCGCTGTGGAGACGAGTGGAGTGATTGGCTCTGCCACACACGACTTCCTCGGCAGCCTTGGTCTATTAATGACACGCAACACCGGAGACAATCACGAGTTGTCTTGACTTTACAAGCGCCTCTCTATTGCCATTATTTGTGGAAACGCCTTGAGTCTGCTCTTGGCCAGCCAGACCAACCAGACATTCGAAGAAAACTATGGACTGTGATACAATTATCACAAAAACTATCAAAAGCTACCGTTCACCATTTATGATGTCATACATTTTCAAGTAAATTAAATTTAAACAGTCATCTAGTTTTGGGTATTATTGTGAGCATGCACTTTTTTTCCTTTGTAAATGGCCGCACGACAAACAACGCATTGAATTTGGTGAGTGTTCCTCTCTATTATCACAGATACGCTGATCAAATTTTGGTTTATGAACTCTAAACGGTTCTTTTAATGCTGAAATGATACTATTAATGGAACACAAGTTGCTATTTAATCCATAGCTCGTAAAAAATTATGGGTTCATACCTTTCCTAATGGCATTAGTTTGTAATTGAATGCAATAGTTTCAGTAGGGTTTTGTTTTAAAAAAAAAAAAAAAAAAAAAAAAAAATTTTAAAAAAGGAAAAAAAAGGAAAAAAAAGGAGAAAAAAGGAGAAAAAAGGAGAAAAAAGGAAGGAAAAAAAGGAGAATAAAGGAAGAAAAAAAAGGAGAAAAAAGGAAGAAAAAAAAGGAGAAAAAAGGAAAAAAAGGAGAAAAAAGGAAGAAAAAAAAGGAGAAAAAAAAGGAGAATAAAGGAAGAAAAAAAAGGAGAAAAAAGGAAGAAAAAAAAGGAGAAAAAAGGAAAAAAAGGAGAAAAAAGGAGAAAAAAGGAGAAAAAAAGAAAAAAAAGAAGAAAGGGGGGGGGGGGGGCGGTCTAAAATCAGAGTTGTGGTGTTAGAGGTTTCGGAAGGACTCATACGAATGCCAGGAGTTGAAGTCGGATATTTTAATCTTTGATGAATCAACAGGCAGTCTGAATATTGGAAGACTTTAAAATAACCCTGTAACCCTGGTTAAAATTCACAAGGAACTCTTTTCAGAAAACACCTGAGCGACACTGTAATAACACACGCTTGTGAACTTGAAATAAATTCGTCCTGTAGATAATACATAAGAATCTGAAGTTGAACTATAAATTGACATCACAAACTATCGCTTGACCATAATGCCAACAAACAGACCACTCCCGAATGACAAAATACACAATTCATTTATCTACCTCCCACAGCGGTAAGATGTGACACAAGGTCGGAAAGTGGGATTTGAAAAGTCAGCGCCCGAGAAGATGAGCACTCTGGCCTACAAAAAATGCCTCGGCAGCCCCGTCGGCATTCCCTGGTAGGGGCGCCTCAGGCAGTAAGCAATAAACTTACTCCTCCCCAAAGAGGGGAGGCAAAGCCTGGGAGGGTGGACCTTCTAGAACTGCACAGGACAAACCCATAGACCGGCATAAATCAAGCCCTGAAGGCCAAGACGATACCGGTCTATAGGGTGTAGTATCCATCGGAACAGATACTACACTTTGATCCTGGCTAAAGATACAAAATATGCAAGTTTTTATCCAGCTTGAAACGTCAGTGGTCAGTTAACAAACTGAATATTTTGCATACCCAACACCACTTAATTTATTGTCTTGACAAACTGCCAAATATTCCGAGGTTAGTACAGGCCCTGGAAAAGTATTTCAAGTACGTGTTCTTTTGCGGAGAAGAGGGGGAGGGGGGGGGTACCTTCACATTCATTATTGTTGTTTTGAACTCCGCACAGCCGATTCCACAGTACATGATGGTATCCATTATGCCAATCAGGCATCGCTGCATTTAAGTAATAAATCTTTTAATAATCAACGTGCTTCATTTGCATAAGTTACACGCTTGCTGCTTTAAGTTACACGCTTGCTGCTTATACGATTTAGTTGACGTGAAACAAGAATGAATATTCTTAGGATGCATCCATGCAGTTTGAGCGTTTCTGCTATTTTAAACTTAAGCGTGATGCATGGCAGACGGACAGAGCCTCTTACAGAGATGCTTGGACACATCTAAGATACGTTCACGTCAATCCGAGCATTTAGCGATGAAAACGCCATTTCAGACTTAAGCTCAGTTGTTGGGTTTTACGGCATGTCAACTGTCGTTGGGTCATTTTTGGGTACTTATGCAGTTTACGGACCAGGCTGAAATAATAACGTTATTATTTAGAAACCCATTCTTAACATAGGGAGGGGGGGGGGGCGATTAACTATTCTGTACTTTTACTTAACACTTTAATAAACAAAAGATACCGTAAAAATTGAATCTAACTTGAAAATCCAATCTAAAAAATAGCCTGGTTCGTAAACTGCAGAAGAACCCATTTTTTCCCAAAATAAATATACAATATGTTTGTAGATGGGGAAGGAGGTGGGGGAGTCATCTTGTCCAAGAGTGTCTGATAAAGTTTAGCGTTGTGCCTAGTTCAAATTCTATTTCATTCATAGATTGAACCATGATAGGTACTACCACTCCCCCGGGTCAGAGTGGACCTGGAAGTAATGGTAACTAAGAGATGACCCCACACTCCCCCCAAACTCTCAAATTGGGACCTCACCACCGGATACACTTTAGATCATACCCAGGTCCGCAAACTTCGGCATTACAGATGGACAAAAATGCTATTTTAAATTTAAGCAGGACAGACCAAAGTTCCTTGGAGATGCTAAGGTGCTTCTAAAAATAAACAGTTTATAGAAAAAGATTTTGGTTTGCAGGTATTCTGGTAAAAAGAGAAAAATAAATGGAAGTAGAAAAACAACATTGATTTCATTTGACAAGGAAACAAAAAAAAGTGATCTAAAAAAAAAAAAAAAAAAAAATTAAAAATTAACAAAATAAAAATTAAAAAATTAAAAATAGACATTTTTTTAAAAAAGGGACTAATTTCAAATATGAAAAGGTATTGAATACTGACTCTCCGTGGGGCAGGGGGAAAGAATCACTCAAACTCAGTATTACGAAGGAAGGTGGTCAACTGAATACCGACACGCACTGATGACTCGGTGTACAGTGTTCGAGTCCTGTCATATCCATAGAAACACATTCACTAAAGATGACCATCCTGCAAATATCTGATTCTAAAAAAAAAAAAAAACCGGAAAACTTGTAGTAAATAAAACAGGGTACTACTTATATCCCTACTCCCACGGGACGGCAAACATCACAATGAGAAGAATCTTACAACGGAAGTCAACTAGAACAGAGCAGCAGCTATTTGCTGAACTAACTGCTGAATAGGCAAAATACGCCCGCTTATATTGAGCCTAAAATGTCATTGGTTGATCAGCAAAGTGAACCATTCACAAAACCAAATGCAACATTCATCTTCAATTCCAATATTTATGCCATTGTCGGTTCGAATCTCACACAAGACAATTGTTTTTCAGGGTGTTTTGCTCTAGCGTTCCAGTCATTTTCTAACCGATATCAATCACTATCATAGATTTGAATGATTTATTTTTAAAAAAATAAAAGAAATTAAAAAATAATTTTTTTTTAAATGGATAAAAAATATTTATAAATCTTCTTAACTTCTAATCTTGGATACAAAATTCAAAAAGAATAAAAGAATAACCCGGCTTGGACGGGTACTTCAGCTAGTATATATATTATATATATATATATGTATGTATTTCTTCATCCATATGTATTTTTATGTAATTATTTTTTATTGGTGATTGCAGCGTTCATTGTTTTTTTGCTTACTATTATTTCGATTGTCTCACTTCCTAAGTGATTAAGATGCAGAAAATAAGACATATTTTTGGTTAATATATATATGATATACATAATGCTTTGTTGTCCCAGATGTCTGTCTATAACTGTTCATGCAAAACAAATCATTTACATAACCGGACGCAGCTCACTTCGTTGTCCTGGATGTCTTATCTACACAAAAGTCTCATGTGAAGGTAGCGACTTCAATCACGGTACAGGCAGAAAATTTTTTTTCTTCTTCGTATCAGCTCCACTACAAAGCCCAATACCAAGAAAACATACAAATTACATTTTTAAGTTTTACTACAACAAACAGATTTCTTTTCATTGGTCAGTGTTCGTCGTCTCCGCTGGCACATTCAACTGTCGGACTTTAGCAATCCAACCATTGCTGCACGTTGAGCGCAACAACGGCTGAATTGCTGAAGTCCGACAGTTGAATGTGCCCGCGGAGAAGACCATATCTGGCAGACCCACAAGTTGTCTTGGGAGAATGTGGTCAAACGTGAAAGCTAAGCCATGGGTATGGATTCCGTCAGGCCTTATCAAAGACAAGAATGGAGGGGAAGACTTAGATCGAGACTGGACAAACAGGCCTCATCCTCATCAGAGGATTAATTGTGGTCTGATTCAACAAATACACCGGTTGATGATGAGTGTCCAGCTAAAGTGGAACTGAGAGAACACGTATTTCAGTCAGTCTTGTGACCAGAGAGAAAAAGAAAGATTTTATTTTGCCTTTCTTTTTCCACACATTCTGACATCACTTGACTTTTAAATTTGTTTGTGATTTTCGCATGTATACCGAGTCCATGTTTGCATCTTATTTAAAAAAAAGGTCAATTCATTGTTTTCTTTTGTTTAGACCCGTGTCAGTCTGACGAGGCCACCAGCTCCGAGCGCTGTCCTCGGTGCATGCATTACATAACAAAAATGGAGAAAAGTGCAGTTCAAAATGTAATGTGCAAATTTAATGACTTGAGAAATCATCGATGCTTAATCTGAGCAGGAATTACTTACGTGTGATTGCCGAGACAGAACTGAAATTTGGAATGGATGAAGAAATAAGGATATTAGACAAGTATTTAAGACATGAGTCTAATATCCAAAATGATGTGCTTAGATGCCAACTCCTATTTTGGGCAAGAATGATTGAATGAAAAGCGAGAACCTTTCACTCTTTCTCAAAGCTTCTATATAACAAGAGTTTCTTCCTCAAATCTTTGTGATCTATGGATTTCTTCCTCAAATGTTCGTGATTTATGGATTTCTTCATACAAATGTTTGATTCTGATTTCTCAGGGTTTTTTGTTTGTTTTTGTTTTTTGCTAATCATTGGTGTGTGTTCTTAACAACAAAAATGTATTTCAATTCAATTTCTTTCAAAAAAGATTTTATCTGCCTAGGAACATCTATTAAAAGTACATTTTTTAATAATGACCTACATAGCAACAGCAGCAGCAGCTCTGTTGTTAAGCCAGTATTTTATATACCTCCTCTCCAGGAGGTTAGACACAAGGTCATGTGTGGGCTTTAATGAAAGTGTTTCTGTGGAACAAACTGGGTTCGAACCTGGCACACCCAGGTGTTCAGCCCGCATCGTTATCCACTTAGCCACCCGCAGAGCCACAGCATTGTTTCTCTCTATCCTCAAACAGTACAAAAGCTCAGTTGAGAGTAAGTCAGACTGAAGATCTAAAAAATGAACCCATTTCAATCACTGGTCTTGACATTTAATTTTTTAATTATTGAACATTTATAGAGATTAAAACAACATTACATAAACAGCCAATACTTTTAATTTTACGAGAATTTGGTTCAATTATTAATTTAATAACCAAAAAAATTTAACTTTCTAACTTCGATAAAAAAAACAAGATATTTTAGAAAAAAAAAAAAAGAAACGGCGTGGTTTGTTTAAAAAAGAAAAAAAATTAAGTAAAAAAAAACACTCCCCGGCAGCATCGGGTCGAGACAGCTAGTCGATTATATAAGTGAGCTATAGTATGTGTGTCCTCCCATGTGTACCATGTTATATCAAAGTTATAAAACTATAGATTCCAAAAAATTTCTAGTATATAAATAACTATAAGAATACCCGTCTTAGGACGGGTAAAATTAATTCAGTTTTGCACCACTTTTATGTCCCCTTATGAAGATTAAAATCAAGATATAATGATATTAAACCTTACGTCTAGAATTCTTATTCCAATTTTGATAAAAGCCACTATATGATTTTATTTTAGAAAATGTCTAAAATTTAAGACTTAAACTCAAAGGGTCTTAAGAAGAAATTGAAATTCAGGGAATTTTGCTTAATTAGTGTCTAACGACTACTGATGAAAATCAATGCAAATCTGAAATGAGGACCATTTTACGTTAAATTTATATACGAAAATGATCCCCCACTCTAAATTCTAAAATAATTTTTTTTTTTTTCTTCTTATTTCTGCAAAGTTTTTCAGGGTGTTCACACGTAATTGCCTAAAAAGTAGAATGTCATTTTGTAGGGGAGTGATTTAGTTAAAGGGTGTTATTTATTAAGTGTCATCCTATTTACTTGTCTTCACACGGAGGCAGAGTTAGACACAAAGTCGGTTTTAAATGTGGGGAATCTAGCTTCCCAAAAAGGGGCACTCTAAATTGGGAGAAAAAAATAAAATTGCCTCAGTCTAGAAGGATTTCTCCTTCACTGACCGAGGACTGAAAAGATAAAGTGCAGTATCAGAACAGATATTGCACTTTGAATTATTTATTTGCTGGAAAAATATAACATGGCACGAGGCCATTAAAGTGTGGGAAAATAGGGGTCATTGATCATCCTCTATCTTACACTATCTATCTTAGTTTTAGCTAGAATCATTTTAGTCACCACAATACCACATTTACTCTAGGGGGTCATCCTATTTAAAATATCGCCAATGTGTTGAAAATTTAATATATATATATATATATATATATATATGATAATTTTTTTTATTTACACAGACATGTACAAAATCTGCGACACTGGCATGTCGATGTTATCGATCAACAGTTACTATAAACCGAGATCTCATCAGGCAGAGTTAGAATTCGATCTTAACCTCAGATCATATTTGGATAGAGCCAATTTTGTACATGTCTGTGTAAATAAAAAAATTATCATATATAAAGCTCTATTTTGATATTGAGCACTTTTTATAAACCCGGTTAAAATTCTCTGGATTACCACCCTGTGGATATTTTTACCTGGATTATTACCATTATTATAATTATTATATATATATACATATATATATGTATATATATATATATTAAATTTTCATCTGAGTGATTTTAATAACAAGCAGTACTAATAGCTTCATGCGAGATCCAACACAGTTTGCTGTTGTAAGATCACTTTCGCTGCTCGTGTAAAATACCCGCCGACTCGGTATTTAAAAAGTTAAATTCCTCCTTAATTATTAGCTAATTCACGGTGGCCGACGGGGGAACGCTCTTGACTGCGAATCAGTGGCGATTTGTAGTCGGAGTTCGAGCCCGCGGACCGTCGGGAATTAACTTTGTGCACTGAAGATTGCGTTAGCATGAAACATCGATGTCTGTAGGCAATAAATAATTAATATTTATTTATAAATATTATTATATATACAGGGTAAGCAATGAAAATATATATGGCAATCAAGCTACACAGAAGCTCCCGTGTTTCATCCCCGGGGGGAATCATCAGGCTAAAATATATATATATATATATATATATATATATAAAGATAGAAGAAATAAAAGTGATAAACATGTTCGAATGTCCAAATTTATTTCAAATTTCGATTGTTCAATGCAAGGTGTATTCTGTAATTTTTCTACAGCCAACTTATCTATCTGTATTTCTCCTCTGATGATAAGATTTCGATCTTTGAAAAGCCTTGACTTAAGGAAAGAACAATAAACACTCGTTTATTACAGAATACACCTTGCATTGAACAATCGAAATTTGAAATAAATTTGGACATTCGAACATGTTTATCACTCTTATTTCTTCTATCTTTAAAATTGCTCTATCTTGTATATTGAGCTTAACCTTTTCACTATAGGTCCTATTTACTAAAAGTTTACTTTTGGTTTATATTTGATTATATATATATATAATTAATTGTTTTTAATTAATCTAGAAACACTATTTTCTATAGATAGTCGAAAAATATATCAACAAATTGTTTGTCAATAATAAATTTATTCAGTATCATATCCAGTCAATGTCCTAAAAGTTCATACAAAAATATCTGCCCCAGACATAATATAACAGAATAGACTCTTTCTTCTCTCCCCCTCTCTATCTACCTATGTCTGTATCCGTCTCTTTGCTTCTTTTTCTTTCTCTCCCCCTCTCTATCTACCTATGTCTGTATCTGTCTCTTTGCTTCTCTTTCTTTCTCTCCCCCTCTCTATCTACCTATATCTGTATCTGTCTCTTTGCTTCTCTTTCTCTCACATTATTGTCTCATATAAAAAAACAAAAAAACAGAATAGACTGAACTAAACATTAACAACCATTTCTGCTATTCATATTTCCAATTTTTCAAATCAGTTCTGGAATGCAAATAAACAAAAACCGCTGGTCTTGTTTACAGCTGCTGCTGCTGCTGCCCCGTATGACAACTTCCCAAGCTGCCCCCCCCCCCCAGGATGACATATACTGTAAAACAAAACAACCATAACAATCACCAAGTTGGTATACATCTACCTCCCACAAAGTAAAATGTGACACAAGGTCGGAAAGTGGGATTTGATAAGTCAGCACTCTAGAGGAAGAGCACCTATTACCTTTAAAAATTGCCTGGGCAGCCCCGTCGGCATTCCCTGGTAGGGGCGCCTCAGGCGATTGGCAATAAACTAACCCCTTCTCAAAGGGTGAGAAGGCAAAGCCTGGGAGCGTGGACCCCCATAGAACTGCACAGGACAAACCCATAGACCGGCGGAAATCAAGCCCCGAAGGCCAAGACAATACCAGTCTATGGGGTACAGTATCCATCGGAACAGATACTACACTTTGATCTTGGCCAAGTTTGGAAGAATTATCAAATTACTTGTTCACAAATACGAATGATTGGATAAAACAATCTGTAGTGTTTAATGAAACATACTGCCACATTTCAGAATATATATATATATATATATATATATATAATATATAGATATAGATATCACTTAGAAGTGAGATAATTGAAATAATAGTAAGCAGAAAAAACAACGAATGCTGCAATCACCAATAAAAATAATTACATACAAATACATTAAATATTTAGGTGATAAAAATCATACATATTTCTAGACAGGGCGTCTTGGCCCAGCGGTAAAGACACTGGACTATAGACATCAATATCGAAGGTTTGATCCTTGTCTAAGTTAGCCATGCTGATAACAACTGTGAGCCAGAAACACGTGTCCATGGATTACTTTTATGTACGTATAAAATTAATTAAAAAAAAAAAAATATATATATATATATATATATATATATAAGGTATGGAAATATATTTATGGCAGTTAAGCTACACAAAGGCTTCCACATTTCATTCCCATAGGGAATTCTCAGGCTAAAATGCATGGAATTCGTGTTACCGGGTGTTTTTATCTATAAACGTGGTGTTTAGTCTAGCTAGCTAGCTAACCAATCAGATTCATTGTTATTCCCTCCCCCGGGTTAATGTTTTCATTAGCCAATGGCAGGGCTTCTCTCAAACAAAGGTTTGTCTGACTTTTACTTTCCTCTTTTGTATAGGGATTATGCACCCTTTTGTGAATGTATCATAGGTGACCTTATTTTAATATTTACGTGCTTGGGATAGTTTTCTATTTTAGATGTTGGTTTAGTTTAGGTTTTTTTTTTTTTATTTAATTATTTTATTTTTCCTACGTATTGTTATCCTAATGTAAAGTTTATTCTGCATATATAGTTGTTTGCTATTTCACTTCTTTAAAGTTTAGAATTTCAAATTTCTCATTCAGACATAATCTACACGGGGCGTCTAAATTTCTACATGTACTGGCCTGTCATACTATTTTCCACTCGATTATTGACAAGCGTCCGCTATCTTTAAGTTCCCAGTAATAGGTCGCTAGTGCTGTTTTTATTCAGCATTTTTTGTTATTGAATGTACTTTTGTGATCGTAATATCTGGTTATAATATATATATATATATATACACACACACACACTAGCTGGCTTTGCCCGCTAGCTTTCGCTTCACATTTATTATTATTATTATATATATATTTATATATTATGTAAATCATCCTTATTTAATGTGTCCCCCCCCCCCCCTCAGAGATCCTCTTAATATCAAAATTTGCTGAAATTTTGGGAATAGACATCATTTTTGGTCATTTACCTATGGTTTAAATTTCATTTGAATCAAAGGAAAAACAGTTTGGGGGAGAGGGCCTCAGCATTGAAGTGATATATTTCTTATATAGCCTATGACCTTCACTGAGAGTCAATAGTCCACATGCCAATTTTCAAGCAATTCTGTCCAGCGGACACATACAAAGTTACTATTTTATATATGTGTGTGTGTGTGTGTGTGTGTGTGTGTGTGTGTGTGTGTGTGTGTGTGTGTGTAGAAACGTGTAAGAAAAAATGTGGGTTACCCATTGAACTTGTGTTAGATTGTTTGAACCAGGAAAGAGCAAGTTTACAAAACCAATTAAATTAAAGAAAATATAAAATTAGTCTATTTCTGCTCTCTCTCTCTCTCTCTCTCTCTCCAGATATGGGTTAATAGTATTTCTACTTGTGTGATATTCTCTGTTTATAATAGACTATTCCAATCTTTTTATTCTTTCTTTTCTTTATTTCCTTTGACTGTTAAAAGAGAGAGAGAGAGAATAAAATAAGAGCGGGGGGGGGGGGAGGCAAACAAAAGAGTAAGAGAGGGATAGATAGAAATGTAATAAGAGATGGGTCATTTGGTGAGTTAATTGCAAATTACAGCTAATTAGAACAATTAAAATCGAAGTTATTTTTTTTTCAAACATAACTAAATCCCAAAACTAAGGAACATTTTTAGCATGTATTTTATGTGATTCAAATATATAGGAAAAAATCCTTAGGGAACGGCTTTCACAAAATGAGAAATTATGAGGAAAAACTGATTCAACTCAAAAAATCCTGGAAAGATGTTTTATTCACTTCAACAATAGAAGAGTCTTTGAAAAAGAAAAAAAATATATACGAATTGTAACTTACCTGAAAGCCCAAACAGCGTCCATAGAAACAGTCCTGACCGAGAGAATCAAACTCTTTTAAGAGTCGAAACGCAATAGGATCTTTTAGACCATCTTTATCAATGAAAAGTGAATCCTTGGGACAGTAGGCCATCAGTTGGCAGGAAAAGTAGAGGCAAGCGCGGAGCTGACCGAGCACGGCCACATAGCATTCCAACTCCCGGGCATAATGCACAATGCGGAAAAGGACCGAGTCACGATTGATAGTGATGTGGCGACATAATTGTAAGAGATGTAGACAACACTTTTGAATTATTTTCAGCAGACTCCGGTAACCATTGGCAGGAATTTCCGGACATACATCATATCTGCTCAGATTTGGAAGAATTACATCAAGCTGAAACAAAAATAAAAAATACTATAATAGACACTTTTTTTTTTTTTTAATTAAAAAATAAAATATATCCGTTATATATATATATATAATAAAATACATCCGTTATATATATATATATATAATAAAACACATCCGTTATATATATATATATATAATAAAACACATCCGTTATATATATATATATATAATAAAACACATCCGTTATATATATATATATATAATAAAACACATCCGTTATATATATATATAATACATCCGTTATATATATATAATACATCCGTTATATATAATACAATACATCCGTTATATATAATACAATACATCCGTTATATATAATACAATACATCCGTTATATATAATACAATACATCCGTTATATATAATACAATACATCCGTTATATATAATACAATACATCCGTTATATATAATACAATACATCCGTTATATATAATACAATACATCCGTTATATATAATACAATACATCCGTTATATACTCAGATTGTCGGCAATTAAAAAACAACTTCATAAAAATACTTGCATATTTTTATAAACTGTTTTTACGTGTTTACAAAGTTCTTTTGTATATCTTTTATGTATTTCTGCAGTTTACAGACCGTGCTGAAATAACGGTATTTTTAAAAAAACATTCTTAAAATGGAGAGGAGGCTTTGTTAACTATTCTGTACTTTCAGCTAACAATTTAATAAACAAAAGATACTGTAAAAATTGAATTTAACTTGAAAATCCTATCTAAAAAAAAAAAAAAATAACACGGTCCGTAAACATGCAGAAGCACCATCGCGTGACGATTTCATAGCTGGACAACTTCAGTTTAAGACCAGCGTAGCGTTAAAGTGGGGGTGCGGCTCATGACATAAGTCTTGTTAACATGTAGTAGCAGTAGTTTGTTCCTTCGCCAGTTCTTTTTTCATTGTTATCTTTAATAACAGCGGTTGTGAAAGTTATTAAATAATGTCAGCATACAATCGTTTGGGGTTTAACAATGTTCAGTATTCGGTTAACCCTGGTCAGTACTTTTCTGCTGAAAGACGATACTTATTATTGTAACACTATAAACATGCATGAGTGCGCTAACTGCACTGGCCGTGATTGTACCGCTCATTGTGGCTGGTGCAAGGTCGCCCCCTGACTCAACTAATGCTGCAACAAAGAATTCTCATTCCAAGCGAAACCACAAGTCTAATTTTATAAACAATTCACAGATGTTTATTTTTTTATTTTGCTACTCGTTTTCTTAGGTTGAATAGCAGACTTGCAAAATGAAATCTTTTAGCCCGGCCAAATAAAATATAAGTCCAATCAACACAATCCTTTAGCTAAGAGCTCCAAGGGCCTACCCTGCCCGGAGAGGCACATCGACCCAACTAACTGTCAGCTCTCAGAAAAAGCAACTGCCACATCCAACTCCAACTTCCTGCCTTCTGCCCAGATGGCCGGCTCTGACTCCTCTTCCCCTCTCCTGGAATATTTTCACTCCTGACCGGAAATCTTAGATTCTGATCTTTCTCAGTGGTCACCATTCGACCACCCATGGACTGGCTACTTGAGATATCCACTAGAGATGATAACTGGACAGTGTCCACTCAAAGGAAGCCCATCTAACAATATTTTACTAAAAGTATGAGTGCGTTCACTGCACTGGCCGCGATCGATCCGCTCATTGTGGCTGATGCAAGGTCGCCGCCTGACTCAACAAAGAATTCTCATTCCAAGCGAAACCACAAGCCCAGTTTATAAACAATTAACAGATGTTTATTTTTTTGAAGATTACAAATGGTACTCGTTTTCTTAGGTTGAATAGCAGACTTGCAAAATGAAATCTTTTAGCCCGGCCAAATAAAATATAAGTCCAATCAACACAATCCTTTAGCTAAGAGCCCCAAGGTCCCACCTTGCCTGGAGAGGAACACCGACCCAACTGACCGCCAGTCCTCAGAAAAAACAACTGCCTGTGTCATGCTAGCAAGAAAGATTTCAAATACAATTAGATTTTTTTTTCTAATCGAGTAATTTTTTTTTTAACAAATTACCTAATCAAGTTAAAAATAGCACGATTTTAATAAATATGAATTCAAAAGTAGTGATAAAAGAATGAACTTATGACATTTTTAGGGTCTATCTGAAGAAATATTTAACAGAATTTGATTTGTACATTCTTATATATTCTGAGATTGTAGGTATTTTTGTCTATATATATGTTGTTGTTTTCCCATAACGCCCAGGGGACGTTTTCGGAGAGTAAGGCAGATACTCTGTCCTAATTTTTCCTGTGAGCATGATATGACCTGGTAGTGCCACATACAGCACCTGGTGTCCCTAAATTGTCACCCATTTAGTACTGGCCAGGCTCAACGTTGCTTAACTTTGGTGATCTAATGGGAACTGGTGTGTCAACGTGATTATGCCGTTATATAAAATATATATATATATTTATATATACTCATCAACAGACAGCCTGTTTTGCTGTATCATGGCTCTTCAGTATAGCTAGATGAACGAGTACTTCAAGCAGAAATTCAAAACCCGACTGCTTTGTCAGCAGTTAAGACACCTATGTTATTGACTCTCGATGGAGGAAGGGAATTCTTATAATGCTGATATGTTTATATATGCAAACGAGCTGGAAAAGGAAATAAATCAGACACTTCTAGAGAACTTAAACCGAACATAATATTGTGTAATTAATTGTTATCAAATCGAAAACTACATCTAGTGACGAGGCCCCAATCCGAGAACTTTTAGTTGCTATTACTTGCAGGTCCACTCTGGTCACGAATGGTGATATTTGTCAAGGTCCCATATACGGGGTAAATAGAATCTGTCCTGGGTCTGACATAAAACTACACCCGCTGGTGCACACGCTTTCATCATGAATAACAAATCAAAGCAAAACATCATGCACAAATGTCTGAAGAACTTTAAGAATATAAACATTCACCAAAATGACTGGATTCGCTACAATTTAATATTTGATTTTCTATTTTTACGTTTACATAGAGACGCATGTGTTATAGTCTCTTTTCCAACGTGCGGTCGTCATAATGAAAATGGTGGATAACATGAGGTTGAAATATAAAAAGAAAACAGACAATGATGAAAAAACAAATGATGAAGAGACGGCTGAATTCATATATGTTGTTGTTGTTAACCTCCGTTGGTTATGCATTTAGTGTCGATAAAGCGTTGGGCAAGGTTTGGTTTGGTTGTTTTTTTTTTGTTTTTTGGGGTTTTTTAACAGTTCACCCCAAACAAGGCAGGCCGCCACTGTAGACTACTGAGAAAAAAGAAAAGGGGAGAAGGTTGGGGGTCAACCTAAATTGGGATCTGCACAGCGAGATGTCTGTTTACATTAGTTTTAAATTTCTGCATGTCAGTACTGTCGGGCAAACGGGGCAGGGAGGGAGTTCCAGGGGCCAGCAGCACGAGGAAAAAAGCTATTTGAGTAGAAGGCTCTCCGGCATCTGGGGACCTCCACAGTGAATGAATGAGATTTAGTTGATTGTCGAGTTAGTCTAGTGAATTTACGTCGAGGGGGCACCAGAGTAGCCAATTCATCGGAGCATAATCCATTAAAGTATTTGTAAAACAAGCACAAGGATGCTACATTGCAGCGATGGGACAGGGACTGGAGCTTGGTTGACAGTGAGGGACCTATTAGGTTGGCGACTCTTTTTTTGGACCTTGTCAAGGAGGGAGAGACTAGTAGATGATGTACCAGCCCAGATGTGGTAACAATACTCCATGCATGGGCAGATGGTGGCTTTGTAGAGATATAGGATAATGTCAGGTGTGAGGAGTTTACTAGCACGGTAGAGGGAGCCAACCTTCTTTGCGGCAGCCTTGGCAATGTCTTCAATGTATTTGTTTGTTTTACGGCATATCAACCCTTTTCGGGTTATTTAATGCCAAATACGATCATTTTGGTAAAAGTGTTATGCTTCAAGTTTATATCTTCAAATATTTATTCATGGTGTTTGTTTTTGGTTGTTTTGTAGACGAAAAAATGTTTTTGTTTTTAGCTTTGCAGAATATGATTGAGTTGTGCAAAGGGAAAGGAAAAAAACAATAACATCAATGTTTGGTGCATTTTAAGTCAGGAAGCTGGCATATTCAGATAACCTGATCTGGTAGCACCACGTTGGGCAAGGAAAGGCATCCTCTGTAAAACTTTTGCTCCAAAACATGAATATTTCGATGCAATCAGCTAGCTAGCTACCTGGACAGGAGCTCAAATCTGGATGTAAATATCAAAAGGATCCGAAGAAGAAGAAGAATATATATATTTCTCACAGAAGATTTGTCAAAGAGAAAACATAAGAGGGACTTAATAAAATACGATATGAGGAGGAGAAAAATTACAAACGTAATTACTAATGAAAGAGCTCATATTACAAGACACTAAACAATCAAAATGCATGAATTGCCAGGGTAAATAATTTATAGAGAATGCATGCGTGATGTAAAGTAAATACGACTGATGTTATCTGTAAACTATTAGGAGAACGAATCCTGTGACCAGTAGAAAAGGACCATGCTGGGATGGATGGCCGTCTGGGAGTTCCGTCTAAACTGCTACAAGAAGAGATGTTTGATGAAATAGTGTCAGCGATGTGATAACAATGTAAAAATGGAAATATGTTCACCCAGCTCAAAGCCAACTGCTAAAAAAAAAAAGAAGTCTTGGTTTAGATTCCTCATATGCATGGCATGAGTCTTTTATACTTCTAAATAGAAGAGTTCATTCTTTTGTTGCCAAACATAATTCAGAGGAGATAACTTGAATATAGTTCAAGAGAATCAAATCCTGAATACACTGATCTGAAAGCTTTAAGTAACATGAAAAGGATTGATATGCCGTAAAACAAATTGAAATTTCTTAGATCATACACAAGAAAATGCAGTAAGCAAAAATGTTATCCCCCCCTCCATTTTCAACAAAACTTTTGTGGATTAAAAAATTGTACAATGAATGTCCTTAATCCAAGTGATTAAACTATTTAAACAGTGATAAATGTTTGAATTGTATATCAGGTATTTAATTCAGGAAATAACTTCATGTTAGAAACACCATATTACCACATCGCCTTCCAAATGCAACGTCTATAAAACGGCTTGAAACATTAATCCTTTTTTAACCCCTAATCGCCACAAGTCAATAAAAAATAAAGCAGGAAGAGATAAAGAAAATTAAAATCAGCTTTACCTAATGAGATTATCTAAATTAATCACATCAAAATGGAGTAACGGTAACGATATTTCATTTATATTTTGTCCGTATTCACATGTGTGGTGCACATGAGGGGGTAAACCATATTAACATTTTGTGCCAATATACCAATTACAGGAAATTAACAGATTATTGGCTTCAATTATTTATTTTTAATAGAGAAAAAGAGAAAGAACTATATTAATGATCGGTTTTGAAGTTTTATAATTAAGCAATATGTATTATCATAATAACTTTTAAAGGTTTTTCCTATATATATAAAAAAACAAAAAACAAAACAGCATTCTTTTTCCAAATTATTTTTGGTTCCGGTCAAAAGGAAGTAACTCTGTATGGATAAATACCGTCGAAGTTTATAAAGAAAGGAAAGAATAAAAAGATTGGAATAGTCCATTATAAACAAAGGCGAATATCACCGGAAGTCGTAATATTATTTGACCCATAGCTGGAGAGACAGAAAGAAAGATAGATAGCGAGCAGAAAGAGACTAATTTTCGATTTTTTTTTTTTTTTTTTTTTTAACTGGCTTTGCAAACTCATTTTTTCCTGATTCAAACACTCTAACCAAAGCTAAATTGTTGACCTAACGGGTCACATTTTCTGCTAATTCATATCTAAAACGTAAAGACAACCATTCCAAAGATTATGGGAAATTTTGTACTTTTATAATTGTTGAAAAGTTATGCATCTGTGACTCAACATGGAGCCATTCTTACTGGCTCAGAATGGTTTAACACAGGTCCAGACAAGATGGAAAGCTTAACGGAAAGATTGTGGTTTGATGGATTTTTATTTCCTCGTTAAAACTTATACTGGCCTATTTTTAAGAGGTTTTTGCACCACAGGAAAGATCCTTGGTTTTTAAATTTTACTTTTGTTTTTTTTATTACTATTTTGCCCTAAAGAAGTTCTTGTCACCAATCACCAAATCGAATATAAGATTCATAACCTTGGTAAATGCTGGCCGACTTATTAGATTTTAACTGACTAAAATCAGTCAAAAAGCAAAATGAGTCACAGATATTTTCACAACAGAGAATCGTCTGAACCATGACTTCCAACTGCCAATCAACAGCAAATGGAAGAGGTCGACCTCACATAATCTCAAAATGCAGAATAGAAAGAAGTAATGAATGTAAAAATATTAAATAAAACCTGATTTTATAAATATCACTAAGTCATACTTGAGTATCCATTTTAATAACTTAAGTAAAATATTTAGACAAGAAAAAAAAAGGAAAAATGCTGAAATTTAAAACCACTTAAAAATAAACACTTCTAATTCACAAGTTTGTTAGCTATAATTAACTTTTCCCTGTTATATAAAAGAACAAAAAAATGAATAAAAAAAAACATTAACCAACAAAATTAAAAGTAAGTGTATCATAAAAAATCATTTACATTCTTTATGCCATTTCCAATTATAAAATTGCAAACACATTTTTAAAGTGTTTTGAATTCAATCAAATAAATATTAGGTGAACAAATTCTATTTGCGTTCAACTGAACATGATATTGTGTAATTGTTATCAAATAGAATATGTTAACGAGTTAAAGTGGTTGTCTTTTAGACAAAAGTGAGATCGGAATGGAGAGATGTTATATTTATTCATTATGAATGGAGACTCTTTGGTTTGAAGAAAACATTTTTGTCAACATTCACAAATGAGAAAAGAATGCCAGATTGAGAAATTAAAAAAATGTTTATAGGCATAAAAAGAATAAGATAAATAATAGATGATTTTAGAATTAGAGAATTTATTGTAGAACTGCAATAATCAGAAGTAAATTAGATGCACAAAAAGGAACAATTGACATCAGGTAAGGAGCAAAAGAGGCAATTGACATCAGGCAGGGAGCAAAAGAGGCAATTGACATCAGGCAGGGAGCAAAAGTGGCAATTGACATCAGGCAGGGAGCAAAAGTGGCAATTGACATCAGACAGAGAGCAAAAAAGGCAATTGACATCAGACAGAGAGCAAAAGGGGCAATTGACATCAGACAGAGAGCAAAAGGGGCAATTGACATCAGACAGAGAGCAAAAGGGGCAATTGACATCAGACAGAGAGTAAAAGACGCAATTGACATCAGACAGAGAGTAAAAGGAACAACTGACATCAGACAGAGAGTAAAAGGAACAACTGACATCAGACAGAGCAAAAGGAACAACTGACATCAGACAGAGCAAAAGGAACAACTGACATCAGACAGAGCAAAAGGAACAACTGACATCAGACAGAGCAAAAGGAACAACTGACATCAGACAGAGCAAAAGGAACAACTGACATCAGACAGAGAGCAAAAGGAACAACTGACATCAGACAGAGAGCAAAAGGAATAACTGACATCAGACAGAGAGCAAAAGGAATAACTGACATCAGACAGGGAGCAAAAGAGGCATTCACATCAAACAAAGAAAAAAAATCTAAATACCATCAACATTTTTGACAATTACTTTTTTTCATCGATACTCTTAATTCTTTTTTATAACGTTAATTTATATATTAATAAAATTATAAGATAACTTTGCATTCGTTTGTATGTGCTCGTTTTCCCTTGTGACGACATGACTTTGATAATTACAATTCAATTATTTTTTATCTATTATTAATCTAATATGTATCGAAATAAAAAATACAATAGTGTAAAAAAAAAAAAGTGATTTTATAAATTTAAAAAAAATTTAATTACAAATATTGAATCCACCATAATGCATTTCCGTTCCTTTGTAAACAAGTAAGCCATTTTAATTTTGTTAAGACAATGAATTACTTTGTGACCCTTCGAAATCTAAAAGGAATTTGGAAGCATTTAAACTGCCAAATAGAAAGTTATTTCTTGTTTTAAAATTCTTAGCAAATCCTCATGTATTAAAAGATTGGAAGTTTCGGAAGCTATTTTCATCCAATCATTTTATAAAGATTTAAACAGCATTAACTTCACAATCAGTTCAGTTATAGTTTTACAACAGTTTGATTCAGTTGCTAATGATATTGTAATGATTAAATTTAACTTTCAAAATCTTATTTTTCAAAAAAAATAATTTGGTTTAAAAAAAATAAACGAAAGTAAAAGATTTCCGGGCAATGTTGAGTACAGCTAATTAGAAATACAAATGTTAGCTAAAGTAAAAAATACTCAACATACAAAAAATTTGGATCAATCAATAATGACTTAATTATACTGTAATAATTAAATAGACTTTCAAAATTTTATTTTTCAAAAGAAAAAAAAGAAAAGAAAAAAGAAAAAAGAGAAAAAAGGAAAAAAAGAGGAAAAAAAAAGGAAAGAAAAGAGGAAAAAAAAGGAGAAAAAAAAAGTAAAACGATTCCCGGACAACACCGGGTGTGTGAACTAATGAATAAATTAACAAAAATTGATATGATAGTTGACTTTATTTACTTAAACAAAAACTATTAAGATACGGCTATTCAATGTGTGTGACAGACTGACTGACATACAGAGAGGTAAAAGGCCTCTTATAGAGATGTGTAGACACATCTAAAAATAAAATGCTCTTCCAAATTTAACCCTTTTAAAACGAACGGGACACGTGACTCAATTGGTTTTTATTCATGTGTACTTGGAAAGACGGTGTTTGGAAAATCGATGGCATAACTCCAGGATCATGTTCCATATGTGTAAAAGAGCCTCTTTGTGTGTGTGTGTGGGGGGGGGGGTGCTTTTGTAACAGCACTTCATTACTCGTTTCATTTCAGTATTGAGCCCCCTTCTCTTCGTCATCGTCTTAGAATCCCTGTCACACGAACTGAGAACCGGATGTTCTTGGAAGCTCCTGTACGCTGATGAACTCGCAATTGTCGACACTCAAGCTCTAGTTAAGAGATTCACTTCCTAGAAGAATAGTATGGAGGATAAGGGCTGCATCGGCGAGCACTATCAAGACACTGCAGCGTAACGAAAGAGCCATGATTAGATGGATCTGTCATGTCAGACCGAAAGACAACACTCTTCAAGACTTCTCTCTAGACTTGGTATAAAAGAAATAACTGATGTCCTTAAGCTGGGCAGGATGAGATGGCTTGGCCATGTCGAGCGAAGCTCCAGCTGAATCTCCCGGGTCAGAAACATGCCCATAACATCAAGTCGGCAGGCTGGAAGACCGGGGCTTTCTTGGGATGAGCTGTGTAAACGTGACTGTAGCCCTGGGGATTACAAACTTAGATCCTCGCGACCGCCCAGCCTGGAGTGGAAGACTTCGATCAAGACGACAAGCAGGCCCTACCTTCTTATAGCAGACTAATCAAAGGCCTGTTCAAAAATAAATCAGAAGAAGATTTCCTTTGCTGTCTATTTCTTCCTCTGCTGATCATATTTATTTCCCTGTATTTGGTCTGTTGTATTCTATTACCTGAAATAAGAAGGATCAAGCTTCGCAGGATGCCGACCTGGCTCCCCACATCGGCTATCAAAAGAATCTCCTGCCGATTATGATGCTCAGATCTTTCTTCTGAGTCGCACAGCTTTTATATTTGTTTGGTGTAAACTTTTATGGTTTTGTTGATGTATGTGGCAACACCAGACCCAGGCTTATTGTACCTGTGATCCTGTCTCAGAAATGGTGTTTATCCCATATGCAAACATAACGGTTCACTATCACATACATTGTATGTATTAGATGTTTACAATAAAAACTGTTAATCCGTATTTGTTTCAATGGCCTAGAATTCGGAAACCAAACGATTCCGGACCTTTATACACATATAAAACAATACCGAAGTTATGTCATTGATTTTCCAGCAGCCCCAAAAAATATAATGATCTTGTTCACATAATTTGTTAAAGTATTTACTACAAGGACATTCAAGTTGTTTAGTTGCTGTGCATTATTATTATTATTATTTGTTATGCCCCCTTGAGCATATCCCCTTTAACTATCTTCTCAATTCAACTGTTAAAAAAAAAAAAATTAAACTCTTAGTAGAGTATCGATATTCAGATCAAATGCTGTTAAATATTTCATTTAACAACTCCCAAAAGTGCCCTCTCAATTTCTCCCTCCTACCACTTTCCCTGAATTCACCCAACTTCGTCTTAAACTGATCCACGCTATTGCTGTTCTTAATCTGATCTGGCAACTTATTCCGAAAACATATTACTCTGTGAGCAAAAAAAAAAACCTTAACTGGTTAACAGATCTAGTTTTTGAAAACTGCCTTGACAATAACCTTCCAGATCTAGGAGAAATACTAAAAAAATGCCCACCATAGTTAGAAATGCCATTAATTATCTTGAAAGTCTCAATCATATCACCTTTCATTCTTCTCTCCAGCAAAGTAGTCAATCCCAATTTGCCCAATCTCTCCCTGTAACTGCACTCCTTTACTTATTAGTTTTGTCACCCTTCTTTGTACGCCTTCCAGTTTCAATATTACATTCCAATTCCCATGTCTAGTCGCTGGAGCCCAGGCCTGGGTGCAGTATTCTATATGAGGTCTTATTAAAGCTTTATATATCCTTAACACAACATTTGTCTCCCTCGAAATAATATTCCTAACCATCGACTCAATCATTCTATTTGCCCTCGATACAATGATCAAAATATGATTATTTGCCCTAAATGTATCATCAAACCCCACTCCCATTGTGAGAATTTTTAAATAGTAGTTCAAAATTGAGTTTAATTTTAGATAAAAGTCTGAATTTAATTCAAATTAAATTCAATCTTGAAAGAGTCCGGATAGACCAACAATAGAAAAAGCATAAGAGATAGATTTTTATCAAGCAAAGGCCGATTTTTTAATTAAAAAAATTTTTTTTTGTTAATTAAAACTAACGAATGTGAAACAGAAGATTAAAGCGTTAAAGTTAAAAAAAGGACATATTTATAGAACTGAACTAACAAAATCTGTAAAAAGAAATAACAAAGCTAACATAGATTAAAAAAAAAAATACGATCAGCATTATCTGATAAAAATCTATTTTCAATAGAGACAGATTTTGTAGGTTAATAAATCATCTCACCACAAATAAAACAGACGGAACAAAACTCTCCTGATATTTTGTTCTACCAGTGGCCATTCTGTGGGTTAAAGTCCAAAACCATCACCAAAGATAATGAGATGTGCATATGTATGTATATAGTGAAGCTCAGTGTTCCTCTGCATATTTAATTAACACCTTGTTGACGGACGACCTTTTAAAGATGACGTGTGCACATTGCTATGGCAGACGACATATTATGCTCCCTAAGTTTAGTCAAACTAAACGAAATTGTAATACGTGTTATGCCTTAAAAATGGATCTCATTTTGGTAGTCTTACTGTGATTGGTTTGTTTTACCGAATATCAACCACCTATGGGCTATTTAATGTCGAATAAAGTTGTCGAATATAATTCTATAGGTAAGATAATTATTTATATTCCGAGAAAACATTGCATTACTCTTAGAAGGAAATTTTACAAAGAGAAGATCTTCATTATGCTAAAACAAAAAAAACACTACTTCCAGAATACATTACTCATAGAAGGAAATTTCACAGTGAGAGTGGGAACATTAATCTTAGAAAACATCACTCTTAGAAGGGAATTGTATTTTGAGAGAGAGAAAGAGAGTCGAAGAGAAAGAGATAGAGAGAAAGAGATAGAGAGAAAGAGATAGAGAGAGAGAGAGAGAGGGGGATAGAGAGAGAGGGGGATAGAGAGAGAGGGGGATAGAGAGAGAGGGGGATAGAGAGAGAGGGGGATAGAGAGAGAGGGGGATAGAGAGAGAGGGGGATAGAGAGAGAGGGATAGAGAGAGAGAGGGATAGAGAGAGAGAGAGGGATAGAGAGAGAGAGAGAGAGAGGGATAGAGAGAGAGAGGGATAGAGAGAGAGAGAGAGAGGGATAGAGAGAGAGAGGGATAGAGAGAGAGGGGTAGAGAGAGAGAGGGGTAGAGAGATAGGGATAGAGAGATAGAGAGAGAGAGAGAGAAAGAAAGAGATAGAGAAAGAAAGAGATAGAGAGAGAAAGAGATAGAGAGAGAAAGAGATAGAGAGAGAAAGAGATAGAAAGAGATAGAGAGAGAGAGAGAAAGAGAGAGAAAGAGATAGAGAGAGAAAGAGATAGAGAGAGAAAGAGAGAGAGAAAGAGAGAGAAAGAGATAGAGAGAGAAAGAGATAGAGAGAGAAAGAGATAGAGAGAGAAAGAGATAGAGAGAGAAAGAGATAGAGAGAGAAAGAGATAGAGAGAGAAAGAGATAGAGAGAGAAAGAGATAGAGAGAGAAAGAGATAGAAAGAGAAAGAGATAGAGAGAGAAAGAGATAGAGAGAGAAAGAGATAGAGAGATATATATAGATAGAGAGAGATAGATAGAGAGAGATATAGAGAGAGAGATAGAGAGAGAGAGAGATAGAGAGAGAGAGAGATAGAGAGAGAGATAGAGAGAGAGAGAGATAGAGAGAGAGATATTACTCTAAGAAAACAACACTCCAAGAAAAACATTACTTCTTTGAAAACATTACTTTATGACATTAGTAATCTTTGTTCAACATGATTGACTCTCAGCCATCGTCTTCTAGTATCTATTTGGAGAGAAAAATTTGAAGAATCAGATTGAATAATACGGTTGTGGTTGAACTTATAAATATAGGGTATGACGTGGCCAGTTGATTGATCGGACCGGGCCTCTTCGACCTCCCGTCGAGCTGAAGTAAGGGTCGAAGTGGAAGAATGACTCGGTCACCGGGATCCCGTCCTAAGGCATCATAGGTATCCACCCACGGTCTACGGGTGGCCCTGTTTTCAGAAGGTTTTTACCCATCTGCATGGGGTTGCAGTCGGCAAATTTTTGACCCGACTGGCAGGGCGTAGTCTTACTGTGACACACCACAGAACTAAATGTCTTTACAGTCAAGAATTGCTTTGTCATATGGCATAGTAGATACAGGATGATCCCCACCCCCAAATGCCACATATGGAATCATTAATAAAATTCACAATCCTTTCTGCAATCCAACCAAATTTGGTACAAATAAATTTCAGTCTATGCCTGACTTGTCCACCAAGTTTCATTCATGAATGTTCAACAGCATTGGTGAGATTACGGATACCTTACGTGGTCGGCGTCTCAGGTGGATCAGCCATGTACAGCGTACCACCTCTTGTATAGACTCCATAACGTTTCTTGATATCCCTTGCACTAGGGCGCATAGTAGACTGAGATAGAGCTGGTTCGAGTGCGTGAGAAGTGATATTAAAAAAAACAAACAAAGTGATCGATCATAATCTCCCTTTTGATTGACTACTACAACAAGATGTAGGGGAGGGCGCCACTCCTTTGCCAAGATTACTCCACTTACCCTTGATCTGAGAGCCCCAAATGCCACCCATGGAATCATTAATAAAAATTCACAATCCTTTATGCAATCAAACCATGTTTGGCAAAAATAAGCTTCAGTCTATGCCTGACTTGTCCACCAAGTTTCAGTCATGAATGTCCAACAGTCTTTGTTTTATTGCCCTTCAATAAGCACACCGGAATTCAACGTACAAAATTGTCAAGAACTCTGACACCTCTTTTTTGCCTGTGATGGCCATTCTCTTCAGTTCAGGAATAGTTTGCGGGTTGTTTTGATAGACATTATCTTTGAAATAACCTCCAGATAAAAATGGGGGAGTTAAGGTCTAGCGAATGCGAAGCCCATTCATTATCACACCTCCTACTGAGGAGACGATCACCAAAGTGGCCCCGCATATCATTGACCAGCGATAAAGGACTGTTGGACATTCATGACTGATATTTGGTGGACAAGCCAAGCATAGGCTGAACTTTATTTGTACCAAATATGATTGGATTGGATAAAAGATTGTGAATTTTATTAAAGATTTTATAGGTTGCATTCGGGGAGGGGAGTAACTTATATTGGATATTTATGTCTACATCCTCATCAAAGAGGGTACTTATTCAGATTAGGACCCGAGGTAACTTTGATCCTGACGACAGGGTAAAAGTTAGGTCAGGTCTTAATCTGGACACGCACCCAAAAAGAGTATGTCTCCTCCTATTCTGGAATGACATCACAGTCACACGTGTTCTTGTTAGTCTCAAAATCTCATGTTATCATCTACTCCTCATCTTGGCCTTTTGGCTAAGATCAAAGTGTAGTATCTGTTCCGATGGATACTGCACCCCATAGACTGGTATTGTCTTGGCCTTCGGGGCTTGATTTACGCCGGTCTATGGGTCTGTCCTGTGCAGTTCTAGGAGGTCCGCCCTCCCAGGCTTCGCCTCCCCTCTTTGGGAGGAGTAAGTTTATTGCTTACTGCCTGAGGCGCCCCTACCGGGGAATGCCGACGGGACTTCCCAGACAATTTTTTTTAATGGTCAGAGTACTCACCTCTCGGGCGCTGGCTTTTCAAACCCCACTTTCCCCGACCCGACCTTGAGTCACATCTTATTTGTGGGAGTAAGATAAAAACTGGCCTTGTGCCTAACTCCTGGAGAGGAGTAAATCAATACTCCTCATACTATGTTACACTAGTAGAAAGTTCACAGATAGAAACAGATTAGGATACATGTCTCCAGTAATGACACCTTTTCTCTAAATTCTTACCCTGCTTCGTCTTTTGAAAAAGACAAATAAAGATTAAATCATAAAGTGCAAACTGTTTTTACGAGAGTTCAAAAAACTCACCAGATATTAAATAAAATCTCAACTTCTGTTATTGATAAACTCCATGATATTTAACCTTTTTAACAGTAACAGCAGATAAGGATATCTTTGACAGTGATTCAACATTCAGACACCTCACTGAACAGCCCATAAACCGATCAAACCACTTAACTTAATTATGAAGATAAGGAAAGTTAAAAGAACTTCAAAGAAGTACATGGTGTTCGAGATAAATATGACACCGTTTGGAAAGGAAAGAAAAAAAAAAGTCATATCTTGGCTAATAATTGATGAATTCTAAAAATTCAAAGTGAATCTCTTAGAGGATCTTTTGCCGAATACAGATCACTCGAAGAAGCCACCTTGAGTCTCCACCACGGTCTTAAGGCAGGACTTGAACCTGAAACTAGCAGCCCACTGACAAACTCCCTCCCTGCCCCCTGTTTCCCCAACAGTACAGACATGCAGAAATTTAAAACTAATGTAAACAGACACCTAGCTGCGCAGATCCCAATCTAGGTTGACCGCCCCCTACCTTCTCCCCTTTTCTTTTTCTCAGTAGCCCCTTACGTCTCCACCACGACCTTCAAGCAGGACTTGAACCTGAAACTAGCAGCCTGCTGACAAACATATGGCCATCGAGCAGCCATCTTCTCCATAGAGCGTTTGACAAAGGCGGACAGCAACTCAATATAGCCATCTGAATCTAGTTTGAGTCTTTTTTTCGAAGATGTAGGGGTGGCATAATGTTGTCTTCTTGGAAAACACACATCAAAGATGATCCCGTTTGAGTGAACTTGGTCTTCATGATGTGTGCAACTTCATGCGGACTGTAGGCTAGCCACCTGTTCTGCACATTATGCAATTGGTCTGACAAGAACCAGAGCATCACCGGCTTGACCAGGTTATCAAATTTAACCCAAACACTTTATATTAGTTTTGTTTTTTTTAATTTTAAATAAATAAAATATTTAGTAAATCAAAAATGGATATAATTTCTAACTAATTATATCCATTTTTGATTTACTAAATATTTTTTATTTATTTATATTTACACAATTATAAAAATACATTTTAAAATATCTTGTAATTCTCGAAAATTCTAGGTTCGTACCAAGGCCGTATGACCTTGGTTCATACATATTTTTGAGATGAAAAGAAGAAATTCATAATTGTATCAACATTTAAAAAGGAAATTTTCTGGGTTTTTTTTTTTATTTAGTTCTTATTTTTAATTAATTTATTTTTAATTAATTTATACATTTTATTATGATTTTAGTAATCTTCTTCTCTTATATAAAGGGCAGTTGTCTGTGTGTGTTCAGCTAAAAGTCAAAGACTACACAAGACACACCCACAAAGCTGGTAGATTCTTTTTGTCATTGCCTTGAACAGAATATGGAAACATTTTTTTTTTTTTTACATTAATTCTTTTGGGGAGGTCACCAGGAAAGGAGGGGTGTGGCAACATTTAGAGTCATTTTTTTTTTCATCGACCTTTGGTCTGAAACTAAAATTAACTTTCTGGGCCTTTCGGCTAGGATTAAAGGGTAATATCTGTTCTGTCCTCGGTTGTAGGAGAAATCCTTCTCGCCTCGAGATGGAAAGAGATAGAGAGAGAGGTTATAAAAGAAAGAGGTTACACACCTTTTTTTTTACTTTTCTATTTTGTTATCCCCCCTCCCCTCCACCCCGGGCAATGCCTGATACCCTGCTAGTTATAAATAAATATTATTTGTTAGACTAAAAAAAAACTACTATTTAAAATATTAGCAAGATTACAATTTTTTTAAATTCATGTCATGTAGTTGTAATTTTTTTTTAATTTCAGTAGCTATTACAAAAGAAAAATGCAGTAAAACTAAGTAATTATTATAATTTTGTATATTTAAAGAATAATTAAGTTTAGTTAAATTAAATAAAAAAGTTTTATCTACTTTTAAAAATGGCTGATAAATTAACAATTTTCTGAGAAACAAAAAGTAATCATAAAATAAGTGTTTTTTGTTATTATCAAAAATTTGTTTAAATATGATTAAAAAATACTTAGAAAATTTAAATCGATAAATAATAAATTACGAAAAAGAAAATGTTTAATTGTTAATGTTTGCAAAAAAAAAAAAGAAAAGATTTATAAGAAATCCAGTTTTAATAATTTAATTTCCAAAGCTCTCACATATAACTCGAGTGAATAACTGCGTCTCATCGCAATCATAAAATGTCAAAATTATTATTTGACATACTAGAATTATCGGCACTACGGGCCCAAATTCTAGTATATATTAAATATTAAATTGTTTTTAACGCCAATACATCGTTAAAGTAAAATAAATTGTTTTGGACGATTAAAATAATACTCAACGCTATTGATAATGTTTACCCATTCATTTATTTATTTATTTTATTATCGCTTATGGTTGAATTCATGTTTTGAAGCAGGATGTAAATCATAAATGTGACGTCATACCGAAGCTATAATTATTTTGTTACGGTAATGTTTTAAGCTCTATTTATAAGAAAGTTCAAATAGCTCAGCTGGTAGAATGTCAGACTGAAGATCAAGGTTTCTGTTTCAGCTTCTAGTTATGACATCCGCTTTATTTACTATTCATTTACTATTTGCAATTTCTAAAAGTAGTTAAGATCTGATATTTTGGAATAAGACAAATTCCGTACGTTTAAACGTATTGCGTTAAAAAAATAAAAAAATTGTGACTTACAGATAGACAAAATCTCTACCGAATGTTATACCCGGATTTTAATTAATGCAGTGTTATAAACATATATATATATATATATATATATATATATATAAATAAAAAGGTAAAGGTAAAGGTCGCATAGCCTGGACGCGCACGAGTGTCGTTGCCGACATCGCACACTGCCCATGGCCATAGCGGCGGTGATTTGTTAAGAATCACCGTGTCTAGGGCACAGCATATGGAAGGCGGAGCCCATCCCTCTCCTTTCGCTGCCTTGAACCTTCCCCGAGTTTTAGTCAGGTACCCATTTACTGCTGGGTGGACAGAGGGAGTTTTCAGACCCGAAAATTCGCATGCCGTGAGTGGGATCAAACCCGGGTCGTCCAGCCCAAAGACAAGTGCTATAACCACTCGTCCACAGGCCCTCTCTAGATATATATATATATATATAAACAAATATCAAATTAGATTTTACTGACGTCGTTTCGAGCTTATTTTTCTTTTCGGTGTAGGAAAGTGATAATTTCAGACAGTCCTAAGGTGTGAACCCGGTTCACAGAGCCACCTTTAGATCTGCACGCTTTCACTCTACCTGTATGGCCATTTCAAATTACCACATGATACAGAGAATTTAAGTTATATTTATGCCCATTACAGCGTAAACATTAAGACAGACTAAAGAACTCAACGACCTTACTCGGAGCCTTGCTTTGTAGCTAAGTGAATGTCTATTTTTAAATATCTCCTAACAGTGCTCAACTTTAATTTTACTTAAAGAGGCTTAATATATATATATATATATATATATATATATATTATTAAATTCCCGAAACAGTTTTTCATGGTAAACAACTGATGATCCCTTAAATAATGTTAGAAGCAAACTAATATAATAACTGTAAAAATTAAATTGACTTACATAAGTGATTTTCCACTGAACGACTTGGGACTAAAAGTTTTTTTAAAAAGTTTTTTTTATATAGTTTTAATGGTTGAGAAACTTCCGAGATATATATATATATATATATATATATATATATATTTATTACATACACATACGAGAAGAATGTCCATCCCAGGATAGGTAAAAGGAATTTTCTTTTAACAGAAGAGTTTTGCATCACTTTTATGTCATCTTACGAAGATTAAAATCAAGATATAATGCTACTAAACCTTATGTCTAGAATCCTTATTCCAATTTTGATCGAAATCCATTACATTATCATTATTCTAGAAAATGTCTAAAATTCAATGTTTAAGCTGATGAGCCGTTGACGGCAAAATACATGTCCGATAATAATTATATATCCATTTTGGTTAAAGCAACAATATTGAAAAAAAAAAAAAAAAAAAAGTAAAAAATAAAAAACACTTAAGTGCAATCATTCAGTGCACTCTAACCCTAAAATATACTCATGACGACATTATAGTTATTTAAATCCTGCATACTACGACAAAAGTTAAACAAAAAAAATGCAAATCTGCTAAAACATTGTAGATAATTTTTGATAGCTGATCTGTTAAATACCAACTTATTAAATCCTTTTATTGTTTCAGAATTGATGGCATTTTCACAAAAGTCAAAAATGGAGGAAAGATTTAAAATCTAATACTATTTTAGGAGACAAAACATTTTGCCAGGTTCTAAACAGGAAGAGAGAAATTGGATTCAGCTTGACAATAATACGTATAGGATTGCGACAAGAGGATTAAAATATTGTCACCATTGTTAAAGGTCCTTAAGTCAGAGATAATGAAAATTCCACCCACCAAGAAGTGGCCAGGGGGATAACTGTAGATTATTATTGTTATCATTATATATATATTAAAGCATTTAATATAAAACGAGTAAGCTGCTTAAGTAAAACTGAAAGAAATCCCTTCATTTTTATTCTAGCTGCATATAAATGGAATTAGTGGGCGGAAGAGATCTTATTAATAGAATGGAGTAAAAATTACAATGGTAATTAAATTTTTTGAAAATAGTCAAAATTGATTTTTTATTTATTTTTTTATTTATGCGTCTCCATGGGAATATTTGGTAAAAATCCTATGCGAAAGAAAATGAAAATAAATACAATATCATTTCAACATTAATGAAAAAGAAACTGAAAAAAAGATTTCTAAAAGAAACTGAAAAAAAAAAAAAAAAAAAAAATTTTTTTTTAAAACATAAAAATTTAATTACATTTGTTTTCATTTTTTAACTTGAGTTTCTACTTTGTCTTTCTTTATCATTAGTATAATCTCCAGTTCCCGTGTTTTGTGATCAGTTCCTGATCGAGGTAAACATAGTCGTTGACCTGCTCGATCTAACACAAGCCAACAGTGATGGTGTTGTCAGCAACTTGAGAACTGTGCATCCACCCGATCTTGAGTCAAACATTTCCTGCCCGTTTTAATTCAACAACACACCGTTGCCTATTTGACCTCTGCGAGTACACGAACAGCCGCAAATGACTTGCATAAGGCGGGCCACCTGGATTGGCTATGCCTCCATCAACAAAGTGACCAGCAACAAGAAGATCGACCTGAACATAAAGTCCAATCTGTTCTAATAGCTATGTTTTACCGGCCTTGCTCTATGGGTCAGAGACCTGATTGATTATCGCGATCGACCAACAAAGGTTGACAGTCACCCAATGTACGATCAAGCACTACATGCATGAGTGGCATCGAGTGGGCTGACTTAGCTACCTTTTTTGAGAACAAGGTACTATTTTGGATAACGTAAAAACAGATTTACAGACGGAGTTGTAGAAGCCATTCTTAACATGGAGAGTGGGGGCTTCGGTAACATTCGGAACGGCGTAACTTGCTTTGTCTTTCTCCGTTCACATTCTAAGTACATACGTCACGCCTGTAAAGTTTTGGTTTCCTTCTCCGAAACAGTACCTTTTGTTTTTTTGTTTTTTTTCACAAACAAAAACATGCATACAAAAAACAAAGAAAAGAAATTTGTTTTTGTCAAGGTGAAAGGTTAGAAGTAAACATCATAAAAAAAGTAAAAATGATAAACAGAAATTAAGATTAACGATTTCTGCCATTGCTTGACTGGTTTGATTAACAAGTTGAAACAGTGAACCATTAAGTTGAACCATTAAGTTGAATCAAATCAGCTCACAGTTTCAGCACTCCAGACTGAAGGTCAAACAGACAAAATTAATCTCAAAAGAAGAACATTAAAAAAGAAAAAATATTTAATCAATTTTGATTGAAAACAAACATTTAATTAATAGATTCATATATCGGTCCAGAGAGAATAAGGCCGTTCATATTTCTCTCGCCCGATAATGAAAGGAAAAAGAAAATATAGTAAAAAAAAATGGGAGAGGAAGCAATTAATGATCACAAAACATTTCAATAATTAGAATTTAGAAAATATGAAAGAGTCCACTTATGCAAATGACCATTGATTTGCATGGGCGAATTCTCGTTGAAATAAAAGGAGGAGAAACTTTCCTCCCCATGCGCGACAATAACATTATGATTCGTCGAGTGTTAAGCGAGAAAAGGAGAAAGAAATTGAATTGACGTCTTGTTATTTGATTGACGAGAGTCGTGTTTTGAAGAATTGTTACTTAGAACTCTAGAGTACGATTCTTTGAGAGTCGAATTCTTTGCGAATTGGCATCGTAGTGTTTTGGAGAATTGTTAGTACAACTTGGGAGTCAGACTTGATTTTTTTTTTTTTTTTTCAACTTTCACTTCTTCATCAACCTTTTTAGAATTTATTTAATACTGAATCTGATCATTTTGGTAAAAAAATGAAAAAAAAAAAAAAAAAAAAAAAAAAAAGTTTGTAATCTTCAAATATGTATTCAAGTTGTAAATGTATGTTTTCTTTAAGATTTGGTTTGTAGATTAATTTGTTTTGTAAACTTATATTTTGTAAATAAATTGTCTGCAAATAATAGATTCTATTTAAAACCATAGATGGGATCCTAGCAGGTACTACCACTTCTCCGGGTCGGAGTGGACCTAGGAATAATGATAAATAAGGCATGACTGCACACCTCTTAAAAGCTCCCTAATTGGGGTGTTACCACTGGATGTACTTGAAAATGATACATATGAATAATGGAGATGGGCATCTAAAAAAATAAAAATAAAAAAAACAAAAAAAAAAACACAAAAAAAAACACTATGCACCAAAGCAAAATTCCATTCTAACATCATCATCATATTTGGTTTAACATCTGTTTTACATGCTGGCATGTGTTGGACGGCTTTTAAAAATTGACTTCCAAACTAACCTGTCTTTGGCTAGGTCTTTATTTATCCCTCTTTCTCTCAATTTCTTCCTCCCGTGTTTTCCTTGGCCTTCCCCTGCCAACTGACCCTGCTATCTCAACTGCTCTACATCTACTAACCCAAGAACTCTCATCCATTTTTTTTTCAATGTGACCAAACCAACGTCTTGCATACATTTCCCTACTCTTCTTCTAAGACTCACATTACACATACATCACATTTAAAAAAAAAAAATTATTTAAAAATTTTTTTTTAATTCCATATCCATTTTTGTCCTTTAATATTTTTTTCAGATAGAGCTAACATTCCATATTTACAGCAGACCATGTTTTAAAATGTTAAAAAAATTAACATATAACGTAGATAGAGTAAAATGGTGGAAAAGAACAATTATAAATCAAGAGCTTATTTTCACAAAAAAAAAAAAAAATGAATAAAAAAATCTACACATGATCCTATTTCATGAATACAGACAAGATTTATAAGATAAGCCAAGCTCAACAGTTGCATTCTGTATTCAGTGTACGATAAATTACTAACATTGAGGTAACATTTTCATGAATTGATTTTTGCATAAAAATAAACTTGTGCGGTGCAAATGGAGAACCAACAATAATAAAAAAAAAAAATCTTTTTAATTTTTATTTAAAAAAGAAAAAAAAATTTTAATTTTTTTTTTAAATAAAATTAAAAAAAATTTTTTTAATTAAAAACAAAAAATTAAATATAAAAAAAAAAAAAACACAATTTGTAATTTAACTGCCTGGAAACTCAAAATGTTATTAGTGTTTAAGAGATATTCATAGGACTTTAAATTTTGTCGATTCCATTTGAAATTTTTAATTTTTCCATATATTCCTTATTCAACTGACAATTCATTCATCTCATTAACCTATCTACTCGAGTGTCTTTTGGTCTTGATAAGTAGCGACTTATTTTGGTTTCACTTTTTTCTTTTAAATAGAATAAATATTTTGAGTTTTTTTGCTATTTTTACCCTTACATTTATAAAAAAAACTAACAGAACTACCCGGTGTTGCCCAGGGCAAAAGTGAATCATATTTCTATTAAAACTTCTATTCCCATCCCCCTTCTCTGCTCAACCTATTCCTCTCTCTAGACATACACTTTTTATAGATTACTCAAGTCGGCATAAGGAAAATAATTTTTGGGAGAAAAAAAAAAAAAAAAAAAAAAAAAAAAAAATCAGAATTACTTCCCTTTAGTTAGTACATGAAAATTACAAAAAAAAAAACAAGAAAAAACAACATAACCTGACAAAATCGGCGGCAGTTTAGGGTCAAAGAATGAGTATTTTTTAATTTGTTTTTTTCTACATTTTAGATATTATTCATCCTGGGCAACACTGATCAAGAATATACCAACTTTGGTGTTTCTTTGGTAGTTTGACTTTTTAGCTGGACACACACACACACCCTTGAGTGTCTTCGGCCTCTCTGTACAAGGGTTTGTCAGGACAACCTGACATGAGGATACTTACCCCTACAAGTAAACCCTGACCAAATATTCAAAATTACATAGTATCCGTAGCACAAATAAGATCCCCTCATACGAGGAATAGTGCATCTTCTCCTAGTGATGTTACCTCAAGTAACACCACGTAACTGGATACTCCACCAGACTAGATGAATTCTTGTCCTGGAATCCGGTAAGACCAACAGATACAAAAAAGATATACTACTGCATACTTGACTGGTCAGTTGGGGAGAGAAGAAATTATTCTTAACTTTTTTACTTACTCAATGCTTGAGAAATAAAGGAGAATTTTAATAGAATACTTGGGTATCTATGTATCTCATATAGAGATCAAGTGTTAGCCCCAGGAAGGGGCCCCTTGATTTCTGAGAACTTCGACTGAAGTAAAATTAAACATCTTTATATAATAGATAAGTTAAGAGCCACAGATTCCACATCGGCAAGCAGGCGGATTGGGGGGAGGAGGGGGTTTGATTACATGTCAATGCAGAGGATATTAATGAAGCTCGAATTAGGATTTGTAAAAATTACGCTTTAGTTTATTCTATTGCATTTTTAGTCAATAAATATTCGATGAATAGTAAATTAAAAAAATAATTCAATGTGCAATTATCAAAATTATCTTGATGTGAGAAACACACACACACGAAGTTGTCTCATTTTGATCAATACAGAGATTATATGAATGAGCATAATTTATACTCATTCAAATAATCTTTCCTTTTCTACTATAAAAGGAAAGAAAGTCATTTAAAAAAAAAAAAAAAAAACTAATAAAAAGATGAATTCAGCAAAGAACGTATCAAAATTCGATTTTAATTTTCCAATAAATTGATTTTTTCCAGACATTGAATAATGGAAGGTATATGATGTACGAACAGACGAAAGGCTAGAAAAAATAACAAGTGAAAAACAAATGGATTAAGCAAAAGATGTTGCCAATTGCATCTGCATTTGACGTGGATGCAATGCAATGTAGCGTTAAATCCAATTGCAGCATAGGATGCTAAACTGAGCCAGTTTACAAAATAAAATAAAAATGCTTACAAAATACAAATTCTTTTAGAAAAAATGTGAAAGTACCATACTAGAATTTATTTATGAAGATCAGATTTTTACATTTACAGATGGCCCAAATAGCCTATAACTTTTTCTCCATCTCTCATGAAATCTAGCCCAGTCTAATCATAGCAATAATAATTTCTGCAAGCATTTATTTATGAAATTCAGATGGTTCAAATATTCTGTATTACGTTTCAGAATTTTTAAAATCAGGATTGATAATTTGTTACAACATGGGCCTTATTATATTACTAGTGTATATACCCTTAATCAAAATTGATGGGGAAAATTTTTTTAAAAATGCTTTGATAAATGAAAATATTCATAAAAAATCACATAATTATGCCAGTAATTTAATTTTTATTATATAAATTATTATTTCTGATGACCTAAAGTATCTCTTTAGGTCAAAAAAAAAAAAAAAAAAAAAAAAAGACGCCCACCATTGATTTTTTTTATTATACAGTGAAGGATTTCTTTCCGAATTCATTTTTCATTTCAGTCAGTTTGAGGTGGTTGTCTGGATTGCTACTTGCTTTCCAGCTTCCCCTCACTACTTGAAATGGTTTTGTTTAAGTGCTAGAAAAAGATGTGTTTTACTTGCTAATATATATATGTATGTATGTATACTTAGGCAGCAAGTCATTATCCAAGCAAGCGTTGTTAATACACAACAATAACTGCATAAACAGACTTAAAATACTAGAAACAATATTCATTAAAACTAAACAGCCTAATATTAACAAAATAGCTTTCAACACAGGTACTAACGTATTAAAAGTATTCCATAATTAAATGAAAAGTAATAAAAAAAAAATAAATAAATAATAGTAATAATAGGAATAAATTAATAATAGTAAAAATAAGAATTAATAAAATAAATAAACAATTAAACCAAACACACAAACAGATAGAATAAAATCAACT
Organism: Sepiola atlantica; assembly: GCA_963556195.1. Lineage (NCBI taxonomy): Eukaryota > Metazoa > Mollusca > Cephalopoda > Sepiida > Sepiolidae > Sepiola > Sepiola atlantica. Next base: position 26,130,140 of record OY744535.1, read on the forward strand.
CAACCACACTTTTCTTTCATTCGCCCTTAACGATACCTATAAAACATTAACTCAAGTCTTCTTATTTTAAAAAACCTAATCCTGAAGATGACTAAGAAAGTCGAAAGCGCTCGAAAAAAAAAAAAAAAAAAAAAAAAAAAAAAATGGCCGAATTAAGAACAATCGGAGAAATACTCGACGGATTGCCACCCTAAACCAGAAGGATAGCTCAGCGATTTAAGAACCTGACGAAGAAAATTTACAAACGAGAAAGTTCCGTGACGTTCAACAACGCTTGCTTGGATATATATATATATATATATATATATCTATAGAAATATATATATATATATATCTAAAGAAAAAAAAAAGGAAAGTAAAATGCAGTTTAAATTCCAAGAGAAACTAACTAAATCCAAGATATTGCAGACTTAACATTCGTTGGAAAATTAATAAAATAAAACAATAAGTAAATAAAAAAAAAAAAATAAATAAAAAGGGGGTTAAGCATCTAAGAGTGAAACAAAAACAGGAGACCTTAAGCGTCTAATATTAACACGGGGATCATCAGCTGTTTACCATGTAACTATATAGATATATATTTGAGAGGAAACATTTTTTTAATAAATGAAACGGGCGGATGGAAAAAAAAGTAAATCTCAACGTTATGGTGGCTTTGAATCATTAAAGATCTCCAACAGATGCTTCAAAATACCACGTGATATTCGCTTACACAAGGTTTCGAGATCATCCGGGAACGTTCAGGCACAGGAATCAGCCATCGGTAATCACCTCGTTAGTACAAATAGTTGTTCTGACAACTATTCCGATGGGTGGTTTTCTGTTTTACAGTGCCAGGTCGAACTACCATCTCAATATTATTGAGGCGTTAGTTATTAACAATTCTCGACCTAGCCTGTATAGACAAAAGATTTTGAAGCATCAGTTGGAGATCTTTAATGATTCAAAGCCACCATAACGTTGAGATTTTTTTTTTTTCTTCTCTCCAACTGAAACAATTTTTCCCCCTCATATCTCATTCGATTTTCTTAGTTTTTAATTTATCATTCTGACGTTTCCTCCTAGAGGGTCAGACGATAAGGCCTTAAGGAAAATTTTTAGCTATTTTCTTTTTTTTTTTTTCCACCCGCCCGTTTCATTGATTAAAAAAATGTTTCCTCGTAAATTTATCCTACGATTTTGTTGTACGCGAAATTTACTTATATATATATATATATATATATACACTTTTGGAGAGATTTGAAACTGAGATGACAGTTATTGTAATCCAGCGCCCTTACTGATTAGGCAATGGAATCTCGGCAGAATTCCTGGATATTTTTTTTATTGTTCATGAATGCGTACACATTAAGTTTTGTTATGGCGATAGAGACAAGGTTTACTTATCTACGGGGACCATTCACCTGAATGTTAGGAGGGAGTTAAGTTGCTTCTTTTAACTGTCGTACCCCATCCATGGGAACATGAGAGAGAGAGAACATGTTAGGTAATTAGCTTAAATATATTTTAATGTAGACAATATTGGGAGACTTGCTTCGTAGATTTTCAGAGTATTTGGATGCCTATATGAAAATTAAAAGAAGAAAAGAATCACATATGGATCAAAATAATATGGGAATGGAAGTCAATATTTTTGAAAAACAGACAAATCCTTAACGGATATTCTTAAAATGCGTTCATTTAATCTGCACATTTACAGACAAAAATGCTATTTCAGACATAAGCTTGACAGGTCGAGCGGTGCTCAGATGCATCTAAAGTGAGAGAACACTTTGGATTATGCGTGCGTTATTTGAAGATATCGTCTTCCCACTAAAAGATGATGGTTTTGCCAATGTGAATTTCTGAATCAGTTTCGGTAGATTTATGAGTGAACACCAAAATCAGTTTATTGACTCGTGGAAAGATTGATTTTTTTTTCCTCTCCCAAGAGATATCCTTTAGAGAATATGTTAAAAGAGATGGATTCCTACTTTTCTGGAAAGAAATAAGTATATAAAAAGAGGTTGTTTTTTTTGTTGTTGTGGGGGAGGATACATTAACATTTTTATGGCCTAAATAACACTGAACTTCCTTGTGAAATCCGACAGATTATAAACATTAAGATTTCAATTTGTTTTGCCTTTATGAACTTGTAAATAAAATTAAAATAAAATCTTAGCCATTTTCTATTATACAAAGGGCAGTTGTGTGTTTGTTTGTTTGTATGTCTGCAAAAGGCTCCCGGCACACTCGACAGACTACCATAAAGTTGACGTTTTCTGAATCGCCCAGTTTTCGGACACATAATATCGAGCCCCGAGCAATATATCGAGGGGGAGGAAACAGAGTTAGTACTTACTTTTGTCCTAGGCAATGGGGAGAGGGCTAGGAAGGGCAGGAATGAGGGGGGCAACCGAGGAAGACACAGCTTTTGCCCCGGGCAACCGGAGAAGAGAGATTGTTACACCTGCAGAGAGGGAGGAGAAAACGAGAGGAGGGGGTGGAAAAGAATTTTTTTTTTTTTAACTAGTTTGAATATCCATTCCAAGATGGGTTCATAATAAGATACGCTTGAAACTTTTAATAAGCGCAAGAGATAAGATCCTAAAATATTTGAAAGCAAAGAAAAGTGTCTGAAAATACAAATTACACAACTGAAGTTATGGACTTAGAAAAGTTTTGATTCTATGGAATAAAGTTCCAATAAAATGGTTTTACAATGATCGAAATTCGCACAAATTTATAAAATCAATATAATTTTGTGTCTGTTTAATTATGATTTAAATTTCGTTAAAATTTCATTTTTATCACGCCTATCTTACAGCATTTTCTATATATTCATCGAACAATTGTAATTCTTGTTTAAGATTCATTCCTAGTTATTTTCGTTTGTGTATCTTTATGTATTAAATGTCTTTTTAGCCCACCTTTAATGCTTGTCCCCGACAAACCGTAAATAAACTAAATGTTATATGTTAACCAACTGCTTCCCTTCTGTCTTTTCTTTTCCAACACAGTGGCGTGCGTGTTATTGACAATAATACACATGAACGAAGGCAGCTGTGTGGGTAGAGGATAAATATTCGAAACATGTAGTCAAATAAAATGATGAAGATTAAAATCCAGAATTTTAACTTTATACAACTATTGAGATAACAATCTTTGTTGCATTTTTCGGCCAGTTAATCCCATTTCACCATTTACAGTTTCACACAATGTTGTGTGTCATCACTTCTCTTTGGGAGGGGGGGGGGGACAGACAGCACAAAAGTGCGGAGGTTTTATAGTTCTTGGGTTATGGAGCAGCATGCGTGGACTAAAATGTTCTAGCTGGACTTAATTCAAAACCACACACACTTACGGAAGAGAGAGAGAAAATGTTTGCTCTTCCAAGCTAAATGGCTGGTAAAAGAAGTTGTCTCATGTTATATCAGTCACGCGTGTCTATTCGGGTCTCTGTGTTCCACATATTACCCCCACCTTTCATTAAAACTATTAAAATGTGTTAGGATCATGGCCATCCCTACTACAGGCCAGGCAATCGTGCAACTGGGGTCTTTTACTGGGGGGCCATGTGAATTTTCTTAAATATTCGATATAGAAGTTGCAAACAAAGGTAAAATTTCTCTGTGAGATTAGTTTGATGTTTTTATGTGTTTTACATACCAAATAATAAGAACCACAATGAGCTAATTGATAAATTTGACAATTATTGACAAATTCCTATAAATGAAGAGACAGGTAATTTTTGAATAAACAAAGGCAAATGCATATTTCAATGAAGAATTTTTTTTGGATTTTTTTTTTTTTAGAGATTTTGTACTTATGTCAAAAGATCATTACTTGTATATTGTGGTTAAAAAGAAAAAAAGGATCCGCACCAGTTGATGATATAGTTTGCAACTTCTATATCGAATATTTAAGAAAATTCACATGGCCCCCAGTAAAAGACCCCAGTTGCACGATTGCCTGGCCTGTAGTAGGGATGGCCATGGTTAGGATACTTACAAAAGAGGCCTGGAGTGTTAAACTTAAATTTTTGTGAAAACCAAAAACTTTTAAAGTATTTCGCTATTACGAAACAAAGGTTTAAAAAATATGTCTACACACCCCGATTAATTCAAATTGCCAGAGCTGCACTTCTACAGACAACGTGATTTTCTGACCCAACAGTCCATTGCACGATGAAAAGAAAAAAAAGAAAAGAAAAACACTACTTTGACAAGGAGAATGTTATTTCTCGAAAGTTCAGATTGAAATAAATTTTATTTATTTTAACACTACACATTGTTATGGTTTTTTTCAAAAAAAAATATAATACTATTACGAAATAATGGTTTAAAAAATATGTCTACACACCCCTACTATATATATATATATATATATACACACATATATATATATACATATATACACACATATATATATATACACACATATATATATATACACACACACACACACTGCCCTAACTTCTAAATGCATACCATACAAAATCAAAGCAAAAATCTATAACGCATATGTTCTTCCTGTAGTTTTTTTAAGGACTTGAATGTGTCAACTTGACTGTAAAATTACGTCAGAAAATAGAAACTTTCAAAACCACATCATGCACTTCATTACTGATCATAAACTATCTGACCACATCAGTATCGCAGAGTTGCAAAAACTCACTGGCATCCCATCAATGTCCTGTCATCAAATATAAGGTCTTGAGATTACTCAGCCACATTAAGTATTGCAGTGTTGGGCGATTCAAAATATGCGTTGAAAACATAATACAAGGAAGTCGGTTGAAAGGTCGACAAAAAAAAAAAAAAGATGGATGGATAACGTTTGTGAATGGACGATGAACATAAAACCAAGCGAACATCTTGACCCAAGATCGTAAAGCTTGGAGGACACTCAGCCATTTTAGTGAGTATTCTGCAGCTAGCGGAGAAAACGGTTAATAATAATAATAATAATATATATATAAATATATACATACATACATATATATATATATATATATATACACACACACACACACACACACACTAGAAAAAAAACGCTAGTACGAAACCATTATAATAAATTAGCAGTATCTACCTGGCGTTACCTGGGAGCATTTATTTTCATTTTTGATTCACATATGATTACTTTAATATATATATATATATATATATCAAATTATTATATTTTTAAATAGGATGTTAACAGTTAAATTAAATCATTATGGTATCGTTTGGTCTTTAAATAATTAACTAAACCAAATGTTAATAAAACTATAATTAATTGTGTTAAGCTAATGTTTTAATCTTTTATATTTATGAAATTATTGGATGTAAAAATAGTTTCCAAAACTTTTAATCTTTTAATTAAATGAGGATTTGTTAGGAATTTCAAAGACAAAAATGACTTTCTGTTCAACGGTTTAAAATGCTACCTAAATTCCTTTCAAATTTCGAAGAGTCACAAGGTAATTCATTTTGTTAAATTTATTAACCTACTTGTTCATGAAATAGAAAGGCATTCTGGTGGATTTAATTTTGTAATTAAATTATTTTTAAATAAGGCCATAGAATGAATTTATACACCTTAGGTTTTAATAAAAAAGATTATCGTTTGCTTTCTTTTTACGCAATCGGATGACATTTCCTCATAAATGATTACAAAGTAAACAGGTTATCAAATGGAATAAATAATTCGATCATTGTACAGACTTTTTTGATAATGCGAGTTTAATACATTCAAATTTCAAAGAACTATGACATTAAATAAAACGAATAATGTAGATTTATTTAGATATTAATTGTTTGCTGAATGTCTATTTAAGCACTATTTTTTTTTAAATATAATATAATTATGCATAAATTATATAAAAATGCAAAAAAAAAAAAAAAAAAAAAAAATCATACATGAGTCATTTGCGAAATTACACAAATCGCCATGTTTAACACGGATCTTAAAACTAACAGGGTTTGTTTAAGGATGCATACATATGAAGTTTGATATTTAATAAAATAAATGTGTGTAATAATATATATATATATATATATATATATATATATATATACACACACACACACACACGCACACACATACATACATACAGAAAGATGAAGATAAAAAATTGCATAAAATTGATACAAATTTTATTATATCGAAAGTTCAGATGCAAGGAGTTACACTAATCCTTAAACCATGGTTTTTCAAAGATGGAACAGGTAATATTTATTTATTTATTATAAATACCACATTACCGAATTTTATCCTCTGACGAGAAGAGTTTTATCTTTGAAAAACCATGGTTTAAGGATTAGTGTAACTCCTTGCATCTGAACTTTCGATGTAATAAAATTTGTATCAATTTTATGCAATTTTTTATCTTCATCTTTCCTTCTTTAAAATTGATTGCTCTACTCAACGTATTGAGCTTTACTTTATCATGATAGATCACTTTACGAAACTTCACTTATCGTTAATTCTATTATTATATATACATACATACATACATGTACACATACACACATAAATACATATATACATATTAAAACGGTTAAGAGACTAGTCAAATGCAGATTAAAAAAAAAAAAAAAAAAAAAAAAAAAAAAAAAAAAACTTATTTAAAATTCGAATTTTTGAGTCATAAGAATCTTCATCAAGAAAATACAGACAATTAAAAAAAAAATTTTTTTTTTTTTAAGTGACATGTTGCCATTTAGTTTTGTACTTCCTGTCCTTGGTGATAAGTGTTAAATCGATAGATTCTGACCCAGAAAACAGCAATTCTTCCCCCTTTGTCAGAAACATCGCTTGTGAAATGTGAGGGCGAAAGGACAAAATAAAGGAAGCAAGAGTTACGAGGCTGCCGAAAGTAAACCCAAGGTCCACTTTCTATTCTAGTATTTACAACATAATCGTGAGGTAAGCATTCATGTTTAACATCCATAAAAAAGAAATATGGCATTTTACTTATAATTAAAAAAAGTAAAAGACTTGGTAATATGGGGTGCAGGGCATGGAGCCAAAATACACAACAGTCCTCATTCACTCCCAGGAAATATCGGGTATGCAGAGAGATAGATAGATAGATAGATAGTTAAAGACTTACTGAAATTTATTTCAATAAATCTCACTGTACTTCCATCCCCTCCTACCTAAGCAATCTCCATTCTAAACAATTGCTGGGCACAAAAGACAGTTCCTCATTCAATCCCTGGAAATGCCGAGTCGCTTTGCTAGTATTAAATATATTTTTCAAAAAAATAGATATTATTTTAGATAAAGGTAACATGCAGGTGAAAAGACGAGATTTACTTTGTTTATAATTAAGAAGAAAGTGTATTTATTACAATCGGCTAATAAGAATGTAAAAATAACCAAATTATAAAAATACATTTCAACACAGAAAAAGACTCATTTCTGACGAGATAACAACAAAATACCTGATCTAGAATAATCTCAAAATACAGATCCTGTTGTATTATTCGGACTACTGTTCTCATCTTGAGTGTTATTCTCACAACGTTTCGGACGATATAACATCCAACTTTCTTCAGGTGTATTTCTCCGAACGCGGAAATCTTTCTGTCGAACTCGGGAATCTGTACGTAATTTCGAACAGAACCCTTCATTTAATCCACGCGGGTAGCATGCTCCTGTTCCGTCAGCCATGATCAGGTAGAAGTCTTAAGTAATTCGCAATTGTATTCTTAGTATCGCCCGCACTGAGGATTGAACCTTCAACCCCCAGAAGAGTGTCATTCAGAACTGAATATTACTTACTGAATAGTACCTTAATCCGTTACTCCACGGGTCCTTGGTCAGAGGCTACATCGGCCGAAACGTTGTGAAAATAACACTCAAGATGAGAACAGTAGTCCGAATAATACAGATTATCAATCCTCATCTCAAAAATTCAGAAACATAACAGCTTCTGTTGTAGTTAATTTCCAACCCTAACCCCAACCCCCTCAACTAATCTTTTAAATGCAGATTGGTATACTGACTAAATAAATTTGAGCTGTATTGACACAATAGTAAAGCATAGCCTACAGCGTTGTTGACTATTTAATGTAAGTCATAGTGCCAAACTAATTCCTGACTCATTAGAATGAAGTGAAAGGGAAGGGGAAGAGGGGGAATAAAAAGCACAGACTAAAATACTGAAGTAATTATCTGATTTGGAGCTGAGGTGCAATGATTATTACTACACACAACTAACATTCATGCAACTGAAAGAAAAGAAAAAAAAGATATGAATATAAACAAACCCTCATATATTAACATTGAAAAGGGATTATTGCTTTGTATTTTTTTTTTTTTTTTTTTTTTTAATTTAAATAAATTTACACTGACAACAATATGCACCTCCAAAGGCATGCAGATTTAAATAATTATAAATGTACAAGGTCTTAGCCGTATTTTTAATCAGGAGCGGATCCAGTAAAAGTGTTGCCCGGGGCAATTTTTCTACATTTTACCATAAAACATTTTCTAGCAAGGAAATTTTTTTTTTTTAATTTTTTTTTTTTAATTCAACACATCACTCAATAAATCCTAGGCCTTGCATATGGATGGCGCCACTAATAAAAATTGCATACAATTCTTATAAAGTACTAACCTTCAAATGGCATGTGTCAAAATTTGAGCCCAATCGGATTATTAGTTTACAAATTACAGTTATTTACGTGAAGCTACTACTGCAAATTTTCAAAAAAAAATAGAAAAATCTGAATTTCATGTGTTCATAAAGCATTGCTTTCTGATGGGAAAAAATACTGTTCAAGCAAAGCAATGGCTTGCTAAGTGTTAATCGGACTTTGCTGCGTTGGAAATAATGATGATGCTGAACACTCAGGTTGTCCAAATTCAGCAGTTGTCCCGGGAAAGACTAAAAATTCTATATTTATACCCATTAAAGAGCTCTATTGTTGAGCACGCTTATATAAACATCTGTCAATGAGCAAGTTGTGTTCGAAATGGGTGCCACGTTTGCTCACAGTCAATCAAAAACAACACGTCAACGATTCAGAGCATGGTTTGCAACTGTTTCAACGCTACACAAAGGAGTTTTTGTGTCCATATGTGACAGTGGACTAAACAGGGATCTACCACTTTACTCCGGAGTCAAATCAGCAGCCAGCTGAGTGGACAGAAGCAGGTGAACTCCATCCACAGTGACCAAAGATGCAAACATCAGCAGACAAGGTTTTGACTTCCGTATTTTGGAATGCACCCAGCATTTTGTTCATGGATTACCTTGAGAAAGGAAGAACTAATCAATAGCGAATATTATATAACATTACGTTTGAAAGAAGAAATTACGTGTATTACTCGCCTGTATGTAACTATACACATGAATTTTTTTATTTTTTTATTTACTTACTATAATAGTAAATTAAAATATTTATTGAAATTAGAATATTGATTGAAATTAAAATAAAATAAAGAAAAACTAAAATCGAACTTAAAAAAAAATTTATTTAAAAAAATAAATTGTAAACATGATCATTGGAGATTTGATATCTGTCTGAAGCCAAAACCATACTATTACTTGTATTAAATTGTCCTCTTTCAATGCTCAATTGATGTGGGGATAGTGTAGTACCTGTTCTGTTTTCATGGGACCATCTTTCCGGGCATTACCTTCTCCTTTGAGAAGGTAGTGTAGTATATGTTCGTTTGTCATGATACCATCCTCCAAAGCTTAGCAAAAATATGCGACCGGAGGGGGGGGGGGGGATATTTTTGCTAGTATTTTTAATTATTTTTCTCTAAGCCTTCCACCCGGGCAACGCCAGTTAAATACTGTAACTGTAACGGGGTTCCTCTGGGGTGGGGTTGAACTGGCTCCAAATAAGTTCACCGCATCTTGCGTCACGGCGGTCCACCTCCGTCCATTGGCGGCTGAGACCTTTGTATACTTCAGCCGTTCCCAGCATCGAACACCAAAAATGCAGAGACCAACCACCAATTCTATGTCTATCCTCACTGTTCCTATCAAAGTCTTCAGCCGGACGCCTCTGCGCTTCTTCCAACCAGCAGGTGCGATTGGGGCTACCAACTTGCGAATAAATTCTTTTACAGGGTGTCGAAGAACGTGACCAAACCATCAAAGTCTCCTTTTAAGAAGAGTCTCTGATGCTGGTGGTGTTGCATCTTGCACGGATGGTGCGGATTGGGATTTGGTCGGAGAGACGGATGCATAGGATGCGCCAAAGGCAGTACATGTCGAAAAAAAACTCGAGTGCGTGAAGATCTTTGCGCAGGGGCCAGGTCTCACAACCGTACAGAAATACACAGTTGAATACAGCTAATTTTAATTGCATACAATTTGTAGAATTGTAAATTTCTTCCATAAATTTTTTAATTTTATGTGCATTTAAAAGAAAATTTTTTTTTTAATTTTCATTTAATAAAGAGAAAAACAGTGGAAATTTTTAAAGAAAAAAAAAATTGAATATAGATAAATATGTACATAGATAGGCATATCTATAGGTTCTGCACTTTTAATTTATAAGGCAAAAAAAAGAACTATAAAAAAAAGAAGGCCACCCAAACTAAAATCTATTTAATTAGTTGGTCAAACGAAACTTTCTTGTCCTCAGGAAAATTACATCACACAAATCGGGTGAGAAAAGAGAAAAGAAAGAAAAAAAAAACTAGATAATAATCCTAACTGTTGACCTGATTATATCTAAACCACAATAATAGACATCGTATGTTTTTAGAAATAAGAAAACACACACATATATATATATATATATATATATATATATACACACACACACTAGCTGTGCATACCCGGGAGTGTTGTTACTGTATTTTTTGTTTGTTGTTTTTTTTTTTTAACCAACTTGACGGAAATTTACTATAATATTTCAAAGTGAACACTGAATATCCTATGCAAAAAAAAAAATCAAATAAAAAATAAAAATAAAATATGTCACCTAGGTTACTTGAATAAGGATATTTCATTTTGATCAAAGGGTCTTCTTTTCTTTTTTTAGGGGGGGGGGGGGTACGTTCACACTTGACATCCATAAAAATGAAATACAAAGTTTTATTTTATTTTACTTAAAATTTGTAAAATTATAGAAATGACAAAAATAATATGAAGCTTAAAAAGGGTTTCACGGTTTGGATCAGGCGTGCACAGGAGTCCTTATTGATTCCCTTGAAACGCAAAGTGTGCACGGAGACATCAAAAACTAACAAATTTATGAAGATTTATTTCAATTAATATCACTTTACTCACACCCAATCAATGCTGAGTACATCCTTTGGCTGTCCCACTCCAAAAATTGAATATCATAAAATATTTTTAAGACTAAGAACATTTAGAAATAACAGGTCAAATGTTGTCTAAAGCATGTTAAGAACTTAACAGAAACAATCATATAATATATATATATATATATATATATAAAAACTTACTGCTCTAGTGCCCCCCTCAACGAAAATACACTAGACCAACCTGACAATCAGCTAAGTCCTATCCATTCACTGTGGAGGTCGCCAGATGCCGGAGAGCCTTCTACTCCAATAGCTTCTTTCCTCGTGCTGCCGGCCTCTGGAACTCCCTCCCTGCTCCCCCGACTGTATCGACATGCAGAAGTTTAAAAACTAATGTAAACAGACATCTCGCTGCACAGCTCCCAACTTAAGATTACCCTCAAAACTTACACCCTAATTTTCAGTAGCCCCTTACGTCTACAGTGGCAACTTGCTTTGTTTTGGGTAAACTATGTTATAATATATAGATATATATATATACAGGGTGGGCAAAAATAAGGGTCCTATTTTTAAAAATTCATAACTTTTTTATTTATTGATTTTTTAAAAAATTTTTTTTTTTAGAATAAGTAAAGGACCCCTTCCGAAGCAAGCATGAGCCGTATTAGCCCTAAGGAACGTACCCTCATTTAGAAAACATTATTTTTGCTTAAAAAACTCAAAACAGTGTAAAAAACAATACTTTAGTTTTTGTAAGTTTTAAGAAGTGTTTTTCGGCTAAAATTTGTTTTGTTTATTTCAAAAAATCTCGGAAGGGTCAGTCTACACACACATAAAGTTTGGTGAGTTTAACTTTTATTTTGTGGAAGTTATTCAAATTCAAATTATTCAAATTTAAAGATAGGACCCTTATTTTGGCCCACCCTGTATATATATATATTTTAAAAAAACCATAACAATGTAATTTGTTAAAATAAATAAATAATATTTATTTATTTTAAACTTTCTCACCAAGTCTATAACACCAGACGATGAAGAAAAATAAAAAAAGCACTTTGCTCTGACGAGGAATATTTTATATTCGAAAGCTTAGTTTAAAATAAATAAATATTATTTATTTATTTTAACAAATTACATTGTTATGGTTTTTAAAAAATATTTATACCTTTACGAAACAATGGTTTATAATGTGTCTACTCCCTTCTACTTATATATATATATATATATATATATATATATAGTACATGTATTATATTAGTTTCTGTAGATGTTAATCTGTTGAAACTCCAGTGGTTATAAAAAGTGCTCAATAACAAGTAGAGCTGTTTAGTATAAATTTTTATTTATACAAACATCATTGGTTACATATGTGCATACATGTTTCGGTTGTTCTCTTCATAGAGTCAACCTCTTCAGACGAAAAACGAGGAAATAAAATGAAATTGGAAATCCTTCTTCTTTAGTATGTTTTTTTGCTAGGATGGGATTTGTTTATAATTCTCTGGGCAGGTCTATATTTATCCCTCTTTCTCAAGTCCAGCCGTATCACTTTCTCCCGTGTTTTTCTTGGCCTTCCCCTGTGAACTGAACCTGCTTCCTCAACTGTTCTACATCTAACTCAAGAACTCTCATCCATTCTTTCAATGTGACCATACCATCAAAGTCTCCTGCTCTGTACACATCCCCCTATACTGTCCAGATATAATCTTCCTCTGAGGTCATCAGATCTAAGCCTGTATTTAAGACTCACATTACACATCCATCGTATCATTCTCATATCATTTCTTTCCATACAACGCATGTCCTCAATATTTACTGGTCAGGTCTTAATTCCATACATCACACTGTGTACACATGCCTGATAGACTCTTCCCTTGGTAAACAATGGTGACGCTCTGCTGGTTAGTAATGGCAGAAGTTCCCTGAACTTACTACATCCACTCCTAACTCTTGCAATCATACTAGCACCTGCTCCACCCTGTGCTCCAATGGTATCATCAAGGTAACAAAACTTCTGAACAGTCTTAATAGCTTCGCCATCCAAATATACTTTGTCCACATTCGAGTTCATCTGTCACTATTTTTTTTTTTGAAGGAGGCTGTTCAAATTTAAGGCAAGGTATTTTGTTAAGCGCTACCAAGCATTGCCCATGTTTCTAATTTCCACAAAGTATGTAAATTACAGAAAAAAATACAAGTAAAACGAAACACTTTGTCTAATATTGTAATTTTAAGTTCAATTTAAGATAACATCAAAATAAAAATACTTATGCCAAGGTGTGGTTTGAACTCAAAACCTCTGCCTCTTAGTACAGCATGTTAACCAATTGAGCCATCGAATCAATTCTTTCTCAATCGAATGTTTAAAATCAGAACAGAAGGCATTCTTTTTCTCTTCCCTTCCTCTCCCTTTACTTTCTTTCCCTCTGTCAACAAAAGGCAATTTGGAAATAAAAGAAAGTGGGAGGGACAAATGAAGACTTCCTTTTCCTCTTTTTTTACCATGAATCTTTCAAGATTTATTTTATTACCCCCCCCCCCCACCACCACCAGTGTCCAAGGGTAGAGTAGGAGTACATCTTCCCCCTCCCCCTTTATTCATAACAAAAAAAACACTGATCAAGATTAAAGTTTTTGCTTTTAACAACACTGACCAGTATTTGCTATATCTGACTGACAAAATAGATTTTTGTATCTACCTTTTGTTATTAAAGCTACTAACGTTAAAGGTACAGGGGAAAAAACTAGCGAAAATAGACGACCGTTAGGGAGTCTATTTTTGCTAGGCTGACGCGTTCTTGGGTGGTGAGACATTGATTTTCTTTGTTTCGGACCAAAAATATTTTTAGTTAAAAAATAAAAAAAATAAAAAATAAAAATAAAAAAAATT